>VDFB02373365.1:102873838-103063156 GCA_007258455.2 Sequoia sempervirens | reverse complement strand
GAATAGAAAATAAAATCAGAATTGGGAATTTCATTATGATGAAAAAGGGTATCCAAAAATGTAAAACATCTAAAAACTGAGAAACTTGAAATTTAACTATTTTTGGGTGATGCAAGATTGCCCTTACACCACTAGATGCTCCTGCATCAAATTTGAAGATGGTGCTAACTAAATTTTCGTGAAATTTTTTCTATAGATTCTAAATATATATTTTTCAAAAATTTTGGAAGAAGATTGCACTTCTTTCTCCATCTCCCTCAAAAACCAATTTTTTTTCAGAAAACAACATTTTTATAAAGTGACGTTCACCGTATAATGCATAACTTTTTTTCCATGAAGGATAAAATTATAATTATTTCGAATTTAGATTTGTAACTCCGATATCTAGTGCTTCCACTTGGTTAGATAGTGTTTTTTTTTGTTTTTTTTCCTAAATCAAGTTTTGAAGTCAAACCAATTACAATTCAGACATAGGCCGACTGTATAACGCCTAACTTTTTTGTATGTATCAAAATGCAATTTTTTCATTTTTGTTGGATCAAGGACTTCAATATCTGGTTCATTCATATTTTTCAAAATTTTTTTATAATCTTATATTTTTCCACATGTGCATAACTAAGAGCTTGATTTTTGGTGAGAAACCTACATTCATGAGAAATAAAAAAATTAATATAATAATTAAATGAAATTTATTTAAAATTATACTTTTTGGGAATCTTATAATAAGGACTACATACTTACAAAAAATAAATTTTAAATGAATTCATTTGATCCCCCAAAAGATAAATCAAAAGAGGTTTTAGGTGTAAAGGAGACTTTGTTATAGATATGGTTTAAAACTAGCAGGGTTCTATCTAAGGGGGTTTGATCTAAGGTAGTTTGATCAAACCTCTTCAATTGGAATGCTTTAAATGGAACTTTTTAAGGTTTAAATCAATATTTTCTAAAAATATGTGATTTCAGCAAAAATCATAATCTCCTAGAAATTGTAAACCAACTTTGTGGGATCACCTCGCAGTCGTTCCCACTTTTATCATGGAAATTTCCTTATACTCATTAAACTTGATTTTAGATTTCACATAGACTTACCTACCTCATTATGATCATTTTCCTCTTTCCTAAGGCTAGGTGAGTAAAGAACATTATTCTATTGTGACCTCAGATGTATGCTTCAAATTTCTTTTCAATGTAAAAAGAGTTAAGCTCCCTCTATAAACATCAATTTTTTAATACCTCTATTGTGTTTAATATTGATGCCTTATGCCTTGTGCAAACCTAACACCTTGTAGTTACAAACCATTGCAAAAACTAATTTTCAAATTGATGCACTTCTAGATAAAATTGTAGATCAAACCCTTCATTCCTTAAGAAATGATGGCATGATAGAGACAACTCATGGTTTTCACAACCCACATCGAACTCTACCCCTAGAGCATTGTAAACCTTGATTCAAACTTTGAATGATTATCCTTCTATGGATGGACTACCTACTATAGAAAATGAGGCTAGTATTCACCCTATGATGGCCTCTTGGAGTCGAGGTGTGGGTGTGGATAATGAAAATGTGAATTGTGAAAAATAGTAACAATGCAACACAAGTACCAAATTCACACTCAATTATCACTTAATAAAGATCAAGATCTATGTACAAAATGAAGTAATAAACAACTATACCATAACAAAGACCTCTATTTTCTCAATTGTTTCTTTTATACTAGCTTGGATTCTTGATATGTAGGTTTCTCTTCAAAATAACATAACCATGATAGCACAATAATATTATGATGATGATATTTTCTCAAAGATAGTGGATAGATGCTACTCTTGCTTGGTAACATTGCTTGATAATGATAGCTTTCTTGCTTGAGAATATATTCTTGATCATCATGTACTCTAGGTGATATGAATGAATAAAGGCTTTTATTTATATGTTTCAATTGATAATTGATCAATTATGGAGAATAATTGGAAAGATCAATGAAAAAGAAAATTTGAGATAGGGTAGGTGCTATAATTTAGTAAATAGATAAGATTACATTAAATAAATAAATTATTTATTTCATTCATGTGAGAGTGTAGTTGGGAAAATAAATAAACTATTTATTTTTTTATTTTTGGAGGGAAATATTTAATTTAAATTTAAATGAATTGTTTTAATTTATTTAATTTGTGGAAGGAGAGTGATAGCTAATTTAGAAAAAATTGAAAAATATTTTATTAGAGTGGACCAAAAATAATTTTAATTTCATTTTAGTTAATGTTGGATGGAAAATTATAAATGATAATTGATTAAATATGTTAGATTTGGCTATGGAGATAGCCACCCAAGATCTAAAGGCCTATGGAAAGCACAAAATACTCAGAAGATCAATATGACAAGAATAAACTATATTCCTTTCAGTGAATGCAAAAGGAGTCAATGCACAATGTAGTAGAGACCCCTTGGTTATATAGCCAAGGTGAGATACAAGATGTCATAGGATTATGCAAGTGTCTTAATCATATGACATGACACAACTTAACACAACTACCTAGGTCACATGTAGTAGTTGTCAAAAGATAAGATAACAACTAATGACAACTAACACCTTCTAGAAAGAATATTCAAAACCTAAGTAAAATCAACATGTGAATATGTCCACTAATTACATAGTAAGTGGAATAACTATGTACAAAACATTTATTCACACCAACACCCCCTCTTAAGTGCAACTTATGGGAAAGATTATTATGAAAATGACTCAAAGATGTGTCCTGGCTATGAGGCCATGTTAGGTACCCATGTACAAATGCAATGCAATCTGTCACAAATAGGGAAAAGGAGAAAACCTAGTGGGAAAAACTCCTCCCCAAAAGAGAGAAACAAAACAAGAAACTACTCTCAAAAAGATGATAAGGACAAAACCTCGAGTGAGGAAAATTCCCCCCCCACAAAAGACATAATAAAGAAGGTCAAGTGACCCCCCCTGAAAAAATATACTGCACCCCCAAGAGAGCTCGCAAATGGTGATATGTACTCTCAGTGAAGGGTTTGGTGAAGATATCTGCAACTTGCTTTGTTGTAGGACAATACTGCAAATCAATGACCTACTCCTGTATTAGCTCCCTAATGTAGTGCATATGGATCTTGATGTATTTGGTCCATTGATGTTGAACTGGGTTCTTCGAGATCTAGATGGCACTTTTATTTTCACAATGAAGGACTGTGGGCCATGGAATGGTGAAGCCAAACTCAGTCAGAATATGTTGAAGCCAAATAACCTCAATAGCAGCATTAACAACTCCTCGATACTCAGCCTCAGTTGAAGAGATAGCAATAGCATGCTTCTTCTTACTCTTCCAACAAATGGGGCTAGAACCAAGGTGAAAGTTGTAGCCAAAAGTGGACTTACGATCATCAAGATTGCCAGCCCAATAAGAATTTGTATATCCAAACAAGTTGAGTCATGTACTTGTTGCATAGTGAATCCCATTTATAGTTTGGAGTACCTTGTATGTAATGCAAGATGCGTTTGGTATCTTTCCAATGAAGCTTATTTCTTACATAAAGTGTGAAACCATGCCAAGCGTAAAGGAAATATCAAGGCATGTGTGAGTCAAGTAGATGAGGCTCCCAACAAGATGACGATACAAAGTGACATTAATGAGTGGAGTGGAACACTTAGCCTCAAGTTTGAATCTTGATAGAAATGGAGTAGGTGCAGCCTTACAATCAGACATGTGGAACCAAGCTAGAAGGTCAAGAGCATACTTGGGATGAGCAAGAGTGATCCTAGAAGAGGATTGTGTGATCTCAATCCTGAGAAAATAATGCAAGAGGCCTAGTCAATCATCACAAACCTATCATGCAGAGAAGATTTGACTTTGCAATGATGGATGATGTACTCCTAGTAATGATCAAGTCATCAACATAGAGAACAAGAAGCAAGTGAGAGTCATCCTATCACAAAATATAGACATTCAAATTCTAGTGGCACCTAGAGAATCCTATTGAGAGAAGAAAGGAGTCCATCTTGTCATACCAAGACTGATGGGCCTATTTCAATCCATAGAAATACTTCCACAACCTACAAACCAATGAAGAATCCTAAAATAATTCCTATGGCTGCTCCATGTAAATCTCCTCTTCAAGATCTTTGTGAGGAAATGCACTCTTCACATCCATTTGATGGACAACCCATCCATGATCTACTACAATGGAAAGAGTCAAGCAAATGGAGTTCATCTTAGCAATAGGGGAAAAGGTTTCCATGCAATCAATGCTAGGAACCTATGAAAAACATTTAGCTGCAAGTCGTGCTTTGAACTTGTCTACCATTCCATCCGCTGCATATTTGGTCCGATAGATCCACTTACATCGAATTGCTTTCTCCCCTTACGAAAAGGAACTAGGTCCCATGTGTGATTCCTCATCAAGGAGCTATACTCTTCCTCCATTGTTGAATCCCATTCAAGAATGACCAAAGCCTCCTTAAAGGATTGTGGATCTAAAGTAGTAGCAATGTAGACATGTCAAAGATGCTCATGTTGTGACTGAGTCCTTTGAGTTTCTGTAGGATCCCCAACAAGATGGCCTGCTAACTTGAGAGTCTATCAAGCCCAATGAGGTCATGAAGATGATGGGGATGAAGGATGAGATCCCTGAACCTCAGAATGAGAACCCTATGAAGGTGCAACCCTGTGAGTCAGAGGTTAGGTAAAATCATCTAAGTCACTATCATTTGAGTCCACTATGGAGGAAGGATGAGGAGGATCAAAGGTCAAGTTAGGAAAACTTTCCTCAAAGTGAACACTCCTCTCAATGAAGAGCTCATGTGTCTCTGGATCTAAGAGTCGATACTCTTTGACACCTAGATATCCAACAAAGATGCAAGGCCTACTTTGAGGTTCCAAATCCTTACGCTTCTCTAGAGGAATACGTGCCCAAGTTGGAGAGCCAAAAACTCAAAAATATCACACAATTGGTTTTCTACCACACCAAGCCTCAAAAGGAGTCATTCTCTTTTATACCTTATGGGGAACCCATTTTTGAATGTGTGTAGCATAGTTAATGGCTTCAACCCAAAATTCTAGACCAAGAGAACGAGCATGAATCATGCAGCTAGCCATTTCCTTAAGGTTCATTTTTTTCCATCAACAACACCATTCTATTATGGTGTGTATGTAACTGAATGTTGAAGATCAATCCCTTCAAGAGTACAAAATTTCACAAGGTTGTGGTTCATATATTCTCAACAATTGTCAATACGAAGAATCTTGATATATACTTTCCAGATTGCTTCTCAACATGAGCCTTGGAGGTTTGAAACTTATCAAATACTTCATTATTTTGGTGAAAAAAGTAGACCCAAGTGAATCTGAAGTAGTCATCAAAGAAAGTGAGTGAATAGTGAGCCTTGCTAAAGGATAAAATTGGAAATGGGCCTACTAGATCACTGTGAACAAATTGAAGAACTTCTAAAGCCCTCCAAGACTTCCCTTTATCAAAATTCTCTTTTGGATGCTTACACATAGTACAACCTAGACATACACCTTCTAAAAAGTTGATGCGAGGGAGACCTATGACCATATCTTGTGAGCTAAGTTGTTGAAGATAGCGATAGTTGAGATTTCCAAACCGCTCATGCCATAACTTACTCATTGAATCTAAATGAGTAAGCAATATTGTAGAAGGAGAATGTGCCACAAAGTGAGAAAATTGATATAGCTGAGATTCATGATTGGCCTTTCCCACTACAACCAAGGCATTATCCTCAAGATATTTGACCACAACTGTATCTGTAAAAAGCTCAACTTTCTTCCCATTCCCAAGATGAGTGATTTGGTATACTAAAGGAATGTTGGCACACAAGTCAGGAACACAAAGAACATTCACAAATGATCCATCATCCATGTCAATAGAAAATTTTCCAACAACATCCACCTAAGTATCATCACCTATGAGAATGTGAGGTACTGTACAAGGCTCCTATTGGTGATTTTTCCAATAGAACCAAGCAATTCTCTAAAAAGTAGCCAAATCTTATAATGAAGAACTACAACATTAGTGGCCAACACAACGAGTATATGCTTTTGTGGTAATTACTCCTTCACTTTAGGCTCTGTGAAACCTAGGAGGGTGATCCCAATTTTCTTTTCGTGAAGTATATTTGATTAGTAACACATTTATACATAGATTGATTCCTATTTATTGTAAACAAAATTCTTCTCGCTAAAGATTTGGCAGATCTTCAAATGAATGACTATCTATTTGCTAGGAATTGGGGATATTCTTTACCCAAACTATCCTTGAAAATATTTGAAATGAAAAATTTCTCATCTTAAGTCTAAGGCTAGGTACACTATTTATTCATTTCATGCAATATTTCCCAATGAACTAACCAATGCCTCATCAAATTGGAGCAACGGAGTCAAATATGTAAGAACCAGTAATATACATAAACTATTCAATTTAAAGATAAGCTGGCTATTTTCATACTGCTTTGCATTTATGAAAACTCATGATGCCTTGAAACACTCACTTCTTATGAATCCTATGAAATTCCTTACAAAGTTTATAATCTTATTCAAGTGTTTTAATTAATTCATTGAATTAAAGCTGAAAATAGAATAATACATTCAAATGGAACATCTGAAGATAAATGATAACACCATTAGTATTTCTCATTCATAAATTGTAAGAAACATACATAGGAGAGTATTTGTTTCTAGACTAATAAAATTTTTGATATCAATAGTTTCTATAAAACTCAATTAAGACTACTACATATAGGATTTCATGCCTATGAAAAATATCTAGCCTATTTATCAGTATTCTATTCAAAGTGCCTTTCCTAAACTTAGCTTTCACCTAAAACCCTATTGAAACTTAAGAATCTGACCTCTATAATAAGCCATGAAATCCCTTTTATAGAAAAAGGGAGCAACAAGCGTCGGGCTTAATTACATTTACATTTCATTTCATTTACACCATAATTTGAGACATCATCAATTAGTTACATGAAATCATTAAGGAAAATGGAAGAGTAAAAGACCACATTCCATATTACTTGAATGAGGACACAGCAGCTCCTTAAAAGGAAGAGTTTGTTGCAACCGTGTTGAATCCTCATCCTTGTTGACCAAAGAAGATTCTCCAATAGCATCTCTAGTACAAACTTGTATATCATCTAGAAACAACATGCATGCCACCAAGGTCATTTAGTCTAGCACTTCTCAAACACACGAGCCCAAAAAAATTCTACATCAGTGCTAAAAACAAGAAATCACATGAATGCTAAATAGGAAAATCTTGACAAAAGGGGCATGGTATCATCAAAAATAAAAATAGGGCATAGTCATCACTCTGAGTCATTAACCTCAAAGGATACTTGCCCATATTTTTCTCATGGTGGGACTGGAGAAACTGTCACCACCTCCTCGTCAAAATCCTTAGAGGGTACTAGGGAGGGGATAATAATCATCCTCTAGATCAGTGTCACCCTCACTGTCTAAAGGGTTATTAGAAACTTCACTTGGAGAATTCCGTACTCTCAGATAGTCCCTACAATACTTACATTCCTCTTTTGGCTTCTTTTCATATTCCATCATCCACTTCTCTTTGTGTTTGAATGATTCTTCTGAAACAATTTAGCCCTGTAGATGGTAATTCTCCTTGTCACCATACTTCTTGAATTTCCTAAGTCCTCTTTTACCTTTTGGCATATCAAGAGCTCCTTGTGTCTCAATTTCGTCCTTAGGATAATCTTCCTCAGTCTCAAGCAAACTCAATCCCTTAGACTCTCAAACCGCTATGGTATACCTACTCATCTAGGACAAGAATATTTTCTTCCTGATTCGGGAATAATTAATACTCGCACACTTCTTCACTAACCCAACCTCACATTCACTTTAGACTGAAATATGATGAAGGAGAATAACAAGCAATCTACATTAAATAGGAAATTTGAAGCATACAAAATTAATGATCCAAGAACTCCTCCCACGAGCAAGTTAATAATTTAACAACTCAGTTTTGAATCTAGGCCGTTTATTTTAAAGCATTTAAAACTTCATCCATGGTGATCTGAGCCTCATTTTTTATGCTTTTAACAACTTTCTCATAGAAAACAATTATTCCAACTCAAGTGTTGCTATCTATCAATCAGCATGTATTGCCAACCTAATCTGTGCTTTTTCATTAATACCGGCGAAGTACACAAGACCATTGTATCTTCGAGAGAGTACCTCATTATGCACCTCATCGCTCATCATTGATTTTCCCCAAATTTTAGGGTGCAAGCAGTGATTGAAAGAATTGATGCGATGAGGTCTAGTCCATTGGATCATCTTGTTTTAAAGCCACATTAATGGTTCTCTAGTCATCTCGTTACCTTCCTCTATACGATATTCTCAAGATCCTGCCACGTTGATTGTTCCATAAATAGCCATCGCTTATCATAGATTAATCTCATCCTTCATTGGCCTTATCGGTGATGTAAACATCCCCATGATGAAATCTCACCTCTTGGATCTATGACCCATTCCTTGATCACGTCCATCACGCATCACTAATTCAAACTTTGCACCTTGGCTCCCACTAGCAATGAGAGATGTAGTGAAGATCAGATTTAGACATGTACACTTGCATGAAAATCAATGGTACAAAATAAATTGTATGTAAGATCTTAATCATATTATCAAAAGAAACATTTCAGAAAATCCTATTGCTCATCGCTAATTCTCCTCATACAATTTGCAAGCAATTTGCGATGATAGAATTTACATAGTTACAATGTGTATCATGTATCGCTAATATGGAACTTAGTATTTAAAACATATCCATGATCACACGATGTAAAGGATATTTCATCATATCACTCATCATTGATCCTAAATTTATCATTTTATGACAATTCGCGATGAACGATAAGAACATAAAGTTGGGGCATTGCTTATTGCTATTACAAATTTGAAAGCTCAAAATCCATTAGTGAGAAGCGATCCATCACTCATCGTGCATTCGATTTAAGAGCTCTGGCAACTATCTGTGATGAGTGATATCAAAGAAAACACTGCTTCATCACTCATTGCCAATTCAAAACATGCACTTTTGAAGAAATCAACGATGAGCGATAAAGTATGGTGGCCATTGAGACTTAAGTGGAAAATTTTAAACACGTACTCATAAGTTCTTTTAATAGAGGGGAACCCTTTAGGATGACATGGGAAAAATGGGCTCAAAAACTTCTAAGTCATGACATGCAAAGGATGTGAAGGCCAAAAAGAGGCCCTCTACATAACCTTATAAGAAATGGGAAACCCAGACCTAGGCATAAAGGGCTAGTCACCTGATGACTATGCATGACATATAACATAACTTAAGCAACTAGAAACCGAGAATACAAGTCATTGTAATAATACAATGACCAAGGGTTGTAGAACTTATAGACCATTTCTACAAAGTTTTAATCAACATAGAACCCTATTATTAGAAATGAGGGCCCAAGCCAAACTTTTCACAGACTTAAGGTGGAACCAAAATTTTTTTGAGGGGTTCCATTAGTGGCTCCTATTAGGGACACATGCCTCTTATAGGCATGGTGAGATCCCAAGATTTTGGGTGAAGTAGACCAGGCACAAGAACAAAAAAAAAGAAACAACATATGTACAAGATATATACAGGCCAAAAGGACCTGGAAACAGAGATCCAATCTATACCTAACCTACTTAAAAATTGCTTTAGAGGTGCAAATTGTAGTATGTACTCTTTAGCCTAACTAGGCTTTATTTCCTATTTCAAGGCACTAGGCCACAAAAACCTTAGGAAAATTCCTACCTCTATAAAAAACTAGCGTCTTGAAAGAATTGATGTCCTTCCATCCACATTTTTCCTTGTTATACCACTGCAATAAGAGTGACTTCATTATTTCCAAAACAAGTGTTAGGCCTCTTTTGAACAAGTGAGAATCTTCCTGATTACAATCATTGTCATTAACATCTCTCATAACCTTTCTGAGCATAACATTTCCAATGTAATCTTTGTCATTCTTTATTGTATAATCAGGCATAAACTAAAGAATTTCATCATCACATGACACATATGTGTTATGTTTATTATATGAAGCATGTGCATACTAAAAGTAACATTCCTTGCTCTTCACCTCATTGTCATGTTCCATCAGAATACCTCCCAACTAAATTAGGAACTAAAATTATTCATATTCCTCCAAGTAGTTGGCATCTTGACACTCAACCTTGTCTACAACATCTACACCAAATGTGAAAGATTCATAGGAAATTCCCTCAAGGAGCACATCAATGTGATGTTTTTTTTGCATAAGGCCACACTCTAACTCTATTTCACATACATCATCAAAGTCCTCAACAAAAAGTGGATTATCTTTGCACCAATAGGGATCATCATTTCTCATTTCTAATGGAGATGGAGGCTCACCAAATAAGGGGTTTTCTATTACATTCATTTTTGACATAAAGCCCTCAACTTCCTCAACATGAAGGTCCAATTCCTTCAAGTCATTATTGCATTCAAAATTATTGTAATCACTAGAAGAGAAAATAGACACATTTTCAACTTTATTTCCACCCTTAGATTGTTCTATACAAACATCAAGAACTCCTACCATATCCACAAGATTTGAAATAGCATGGTTAGAAAGCTCTTCAAACTCTGTATCATTATCAACCAAAATTAGTGGCTTCAAATTCTCATCATAATGCACAACATGATCATCTGTGAGTGAACTTATGTCATCAACATATTGTATGCTAATGTAATCCTCATTTGATGTAAAACTTTCCATCTCCATTCCACACAAACCATTTTGACTAGCAGAATAACAATCAACATGATCTACTTCCTGTGTTGAATATGCATGAATAGGTCCAATGATACCAAGCTTACTGTTGACAAATCTTTCAACCCTATCAGTATTGTAATCAGGACTACATGGTTCTTGCATGTTGAATGATGAGTACATTAGCTCGTTATTATTCTTAAATATTGAAAAAATATATTATATTCATTTGAACCATGAGATTGCAAATCGACCTTATATGTGACCTCATCATTTAAATAGTTAATAGTTCCATTACAAGGTGTGATATGCCAAATATCTAAAATTGTTTGCATCTCTTTATCAGCTATGCTATGTAGTGCATTTGAAACTTCATGAATGCAAACCATAGGTGCATACATCTCATTATTTAAATCATAGCTCATAATAGGATTAGTGTGATCAGCATTACGAAATGATGTATAAGCTAAAACAATAGGGGTGTAAGTGCTCTGATATTCATTTTAATTTCTGACTTACACCTTTTTATCAGCATTTGGTGTCTCAAGGCAGCAAATTCTTGTAAACAAATAACTCCTTTGCATTCCATATTTCAAGTTGTTTTCAATATTCATGGCTATCCCATATGCCTGATGCAAGGTTTTTGGATCCTTATCTCTTAGCAGATAGCTCATCTCATTATAAAAAGATCCCAAATAAACAACCAAACATACTACATCACTTACTCCCAAAAAAATCAGGAATGTCCCTTAATGTTTTAGCAAATCTCTGGTTAAACGTTGGGACTAGTTTGTCCTCTTCTTTCTCCATGGTCATAAATTTATTGAGCAAAGAACTAACACTGATTCTTTCACCAAACTACTCCATGAACACTACTTTGAATTCATTCCAAGAACAAATAGAGCATGTTGGTAAATCAGAGAACCAATCTCTTGAATCTCCTTTTAGAGACTGAACATATAACCTCATAATCACATCCTCATGATCAACTTCATAATCTTCCATTAAATTGTTGAATTCTTGTAGATGTTTTCTTGTTGATTCACACTTTGTACCACTGAATTTTGGTAACTTATCTCTGATGTCAGAGGGAATAACATTTGGTTAACCATTAATACCACTAAAATTTATGCCTCTATATCTTTTAATTCTGAAATTTCTTTTATTACATGAAAGGGGCTGATTACAAACCATGGTTGCACCATGCATTATTAAATTTGGGTCCACACAGGGATGCATAGGTTGATGATACATTTTCTTACAGCTCTGCAAGCCTTTTTATATTATGCAATTACATAGGGCAACTCAAACTTCTTTTACAATATGATCTTAAGCTCTTATAATACAAATTTCTATCTTCAATTTGCTCAAGATCTCCTAAATGAATTTCTTCAAGAACATTGCATACATCACTTTATAAATAAAGTTTCAATTTATTAATATAGAAGTATGCAAGCCTATCACTACTACTCCCCTTTCTTAGTTCTTAATTTCACTGAATAGGAAATCAAATTTTTACAAGATTTATAACTATGGTTTTCATATATATATTTATCTTTTGTATTTTTTTTAAACCAAAAAACTAAGAAATACCTGGATATATTGTAGCTACTACAAGTTCTTCTTCCCAACTAGAAATATTTATAGATTTGAGACATTCTTCACACTATCAGGTTCTTTGACAGAGTCACCACCTCTTTTTACAGAGGAATGAAATTTAAGTAATATGAATCTCTTGAAAAATAAATTTCCCTCTGGATCTTCTTCCACAACAAAGTCATACATAAATCCTTTGAAACTTGCTACAACAAAAATCACTTCTAGGTCTGAAAACTTCTCAATATCTGAACCAGATGTTCAAATTCACCAAACTCTTGACTCTGATAGTCTACAACTGGAGATTCAAAGTTGTCCCCAATGGAGTCACCATTTTTGTTGGTGATTTTTCTAGTAGAACCAAGCAATTCTCTAAAAAGTATCCAACTCTTATAATGAAGAGCTAGAGGGTTAGGGGCCAACACAATGAGTATAGGCTTTTTTGGTCCTTACTCCTTCACTACAGGCTCTGTAAAACCTAGGAGGGTGATCCCAATTGTGTTTTCATGAAGTATATTTGATTAGTAACACATTTATACACAGACTGATTCCTATTTATTGCAAATAAAATCCTTCTCACTAAAGATTTGGAAGATCTTCAAATGAATGACTATCTATTTGCTAGGAATTGGGGATATTTTTTACCCACACTATCCTTGAAAAGATTTTAAATGAACATTATCTCATCTTAAGTCTAGTGCTAGGTACACTATTTATTCATTTTATGCAAGATTTCTCAATGAACTAACCAATGCCTCATCAAATTGGAGCAATGGAGTCAAATATGTAAGAACCAATAATATACATAAGCTATTCAATTTTAAATATAAGCGAACTATTTTCATACTGCTTTGCATTTATGAAAACTCACGATGCCTTGAAACACTCACTTCTTATGAATCCTAATCAATTCCTTACAAAGTATATAATCTTATTCAAGCATTTTAATTAATTCCCCTGAATTAAAGCTGAAAAAAAAATAATACATTCAAATGGAACATCTGAAGATAAATGATAACACCATTAGTATTTCTCATTCATAACTTGTAAGAAATAGACATAGGAGAGTATTTTTTTCTAGACTAATATTTGTTCTGATATCAGTAGTTTCTATAAAACTTAATTAAGAGTACTACATACATGATTTCATGCCCCTGACAAATCTCTAGCCTATTTATTAGTATTCTATTCAAAGTGCCTTTCCTAAACTTAGCTTTCACCTAAAACCCTATTGAGACTTAAGAATCTGACCTTTGTAATAAGCTTTGAAATCCCTTTTATAGAACAAGGGAGCAACAAGCATCAGGCTTAATTACATTTACATTTCATTTCATTTGCACTAGAATTCAAGACATCATTAGTTAGTTACATGAAATAATCAAGGAAAATGGAAGAGTAAAAGACATTCCATATTACTTGAATGAGGGCACACCAACTCCTCAAAAGGAAAAGTTTGTTGCAATCATGTTGAATCCTCATCCTTGTTGACCAAAGAAGATTCTCCAATAGCAGCTCCAACACAAACTTGCAAATCATCCAGAAACAACATACATGTCACCAAGTTCATTTAGTTTGGCACTTCTCCAACACACCAACCTGAAAAATTTCTACATTAGCGCTAGAAACAAGAAATCACATGAATGCTGAATAGGAGAATCTTGAAAAAAGGGGCATGGTATCATCAAAAAAAAAATAGGGCATAGTCATCACTCTGAGTCATCGACCTCAAAGGATACTCGCCCACATTTTGCTTGTGGTAGGACTAGAGAAACTGTTACCACCTCCTCATCAAAATCCTTAGATGGTACCAGGGAGAGGGGATAGTAATCACCCTCTGGATCAGTGTCACCCTCACTATCTGAAGGGTTATTAGAAACTTCACTTGGAGAATTTCATACTCTTAGATAGGCCCTACAATACTTACATTCCTTTTCTACCTTCTTTTCATATTCCATCATCCTCTTCTCTTTGTGTTTGATCGATTCTTTTGAAAAAATTCAACCCTGTAGATGTATGGTAATTCTCCTTGTCACTATAGTTCTTGAATTTCTTGAGTCCTCTTTTACCTTTTTGCATATCAAGAGCTCCTTGTGTCTCAGTTTCATCCTTAGGAGCATTTTCCTCATACTTGAGCAAACTCAATCCCTTAGACTCTCGGACTACCATGGCAGACCTACTCATCTAGGACAAGAATATTTTCTTCTTGAGTTAAGAATAATTAATACTCACACACTTCTTCACTAACCCATGCCTCACATTCACTGCATACTGAAATATGATGAAGGGGAATAAAAATCAATCTGCATTAAATAGACAATTTGAAGCATGTAGAATTGATGATCCAAGAACTCCTCACGCAAGCAAGTTGATAACTTAACAACTCAGTTTTGAATCTAGGTTGTTGAATTTAAAGCATTTAAAACTTCATCCCTAGTGATCTAAGCCTCATATTTTATGCTTATAGCAACTTTCTCATAGAAAACAGTGATGCCAACTCAAGTGTTGTGATCTATCAATCAACACGTATCTCTAACCTAATCTATGCTTTTTCATTAATATCGGTGAAGTACACAAGACCAGTGTCTCTTAGAGAGAATACTTCCTTATGCACTCATCACTCATCATGTATTTTCCCCAAATTTTAGGGTGCAAGTAGTGATTGAAAGTATTGACACAATGAGTTTTAGTCCATTGGATCATCTTGTTTTAAAGCCACATCAATGGTTCTCCAGTCACCTAGTTACCTTCCTCTATATGATATTCTTAGGATCCTACCACATTGCTTGTTCCATCAATAACCATTGCCTATCATGGATCAATCTCATCCTTCATTGGCCTTATCATCAATGTAAACATCCCTATGATGAAATCTCAACCCTTGGATTTGTGGCTCGTTCCTTGATCACGTCAATCGTGCATCACTAATTCAAACTTTGCACCTTGGCTCCTACCAACAATGGGAGATGTAGTGAAGAGATAAGATTTAGACATGTACACTTGCATGAAAATCAATGGTACAAAAGATATTGTACATAAGATCTTAATAATATTAGAAAAAGAAACATTTTAGAAAATCCTATCGCTCATCACTATATCTCCTCATACAGTTTGCAAGCAATTAGCGATGAGAGGATTTGCATAGTTACAATGTGTATCGTGTATAGCTAATATGAAACTTAGCATTTAAAACATATCCACGATCACACAATGTAAAGGAAATTTCATCATATCGCTCATCGTTGATCCTAAATTTACCATTTTATGACCATCTGCGATGAGCAATAAGAACATAAAGCCAGGGCATCGCTTATCACTATTACAAATTTGAAAGCTCAAAATCCATTAGCAATAAGTGATCCATCACTCATCGTGCATTTGATTTAAGAGCTCTGGTAGCTATCTATGATGAGCGATATCAAAGAAAACATCACTTCATCACTTGTCGCCAATTCAAAATATGCACTTCTGAAGAAATCAATGATGAGCAATAAAGTATGATGGCCATCAGGACTTAAGTGGAAAATTTTAAACATGTGCTCATAAGTTTTTTTAATAGAGGGGAACCCTCTAGGATTACATGAGAAAAATGGGCTCGAAAACTTCTAAGTCATGACATGCAAAGGATGTAAATGCCAAAAAGAGGCTCTCTACATAACCTTATAAGAAATGGGAAACTCAGACCTAGGCATAAAGCACCGGTGACCACCTAATGATTATGCATGAAATAGAACAAAATTAGGCAACCAAAAACTGAGAATACAAGTCACTATAATAATACAATGACCAAGGGTTGTAGAACTTATCTAGACCATTTCTACAAAGTTTTAATCAACATAGAACCCTATTATTAGAAACGAGGTCCCAAGCCAAAATTTTCACAAACTTATGGTGGAAACAAATTTTTTTTGAGGGGTTCCATTAGTTCCAATGAAGAAAATTTTTCTTTGTCAGAACCCATGTGATGTGTAGCACCCAAGTCAAGTATCTATTACTGTGACGATCTTGTGGCTGCAACAACTACCTGTCCTTTTCCTTTCTTTGATTGTGAAGAAGTAGAAGGAGATGCTTTATTTTTGTAGGAAGATGGCAAGTTGGCGTTATTCTTCTTGAGGAGACTAGTCAATCCATCAACTTGCTAAAGTATGATAATGATGCTCATCACAACCAACTTTCTTGCAATATGCACAAGTCAATTTCTCCTTCTTTTGTGAATTCCCCTTCTTGGAAGATGATGAATAGTTTCCTTGTTGAGGAGAAGAGGATTGTGCTTGATCTTTGTGTGGATTATTCTTTGATTTCTTTTGTTTCTTATTAGATCTTGACCCATGTCCCACCACCAAATCTTGTGACTTGGATGACTTGAGAATACCCATAGTGATCAGCTTTGTTTGTTCAAGCATCAACATCTCTATGAATGAATCAAATGAAGGTTTAGTATAGGAACTTCCCATAGTCAATCAATGAGTCTGAAAACTAGAAACAAAGGTTGCATATTTTGAAGGAAGCTTGTCCAACAAATTGAAGACCAATTGTGCATCCTTCTTATCAATACCAAAATCTTTGAGTTGTGTTCTTAGTTCATTAGCCTTAGTTACATAGTCTTGGATTGTATCAAAATTCTTTGGATCCAAATTAGTGAGATTATTATCAAGTTTGTATCCCCTAATCTCGTCAAATTTTCCATACAATTGAGCAAGTTTATCCCAAGCTTCCTTAGATGATTTACACTTATCAATGTGAAAGATGAGATCAAGGGAAACATATTTCATGAGTGTTCCAAGATCCATAGTACTTTTAATGAGCCATTCACTTTTCAGATTTGGATCAGTTGGTTCTAGAGAAAATCCATCAATGTTGTGAATTAATCCTTTTTCCAGTAGTTTACTCCATGCATTTATTTTCCATGTTTCATAGGTATGTGGAGTTAAAAGGTGGAAACTTAGGATGACTCATGCTAAAATCTGAAGATCACAAGAGAGAACTCAAAGCACAATCACACCCCTGAATTCACTCAATCAAAGAACCCCCCCAAGTAAATGATTTAGCACTTTATACTTAGTGTGGTTATAATTGCCACTTGCAAGAATTAGCTAAGTGGAATTTTGATTTCAATGCTTACAATTGCAACAATAAGGAAAGATCAAAAATTGTGATCAATATGCAAAACATGTTGGTATGTGGCGACTGATCATGCTATATTGTATAGCCCATGGTATACTGTACACTCTGGCCCCTATCCTTGCCACGATCTAGGGCTGGGCTGAGCCCCAGGTGGGGATTCGAGGGCGGCAACCCCCGAGAAAAAATTTCTTCCTACTTTTTCGTGTGATCACCAAAAAAGGGAAAAATCAATGAAAAAAGAAAATTCCGATTTTGTAGAACCCTAAAATCTGGAAGCTTCTAAGCTTGTTAAAAAGGGGTTCGGATGGGTATTACTGTATGATGAAAAACGCGATTATTTGCAACATTGTAATAGGTTTTAAACTAGATAATAAAAGTATTGGATGGCTGCAGTTTGGTGGATGTAGCCTGGATTGGATGAACCACGTTAAATTCTCTGTATTATGATTTATTTTGTGTGTGTTTTAGTTTCTCTGTTTATTACATAGATCTGCATGTAATTGTTAGATATCTGCCATTTCTAACCCTAACAAAAGATAAAACTATGATCTATGCAATACAATTGCCAAAATAAACCAAATAAGGCTATGTTTTGAAAGTATAATTTATGCTCACAATGAATACAAATTGATAGCACCACTATGAAGTTCTCAAAAGAATATGCACTTTTTTAAAAAATAACTTGAAAAGGAGTCTGTATGACCCCGAACGAAGCCCCAAAAGTTCCAAAAATGGTGATAATTCAGCAACACCTATGACAATTTGAATTTTTTTGAAAATATGTGCATCAAAATCTGAAACCAATTTCCCCAATGTGTAGAGTGCGAAAAATTAACCCAAATAAAAGAAAAATCTCTAAAAATGGAGCTTGTATGACCAAGTTATCAGCATTTGAAAATGAACTGCAAATTCAAAAAAGGAAATGGAAGGGGGTCCAAAACATTCATAAGGATACTAACGTCATCATTGATGCAAGGTTAAATTTGACAACCATATACCCATCAAGGTCATCGTCAGCCACTCCATCGAAATATTTGATCAGAATATCTATTTTTTGAAATCTATCTCGATGCTTTTGAAATATTTCTCACGAAAATATTCTCATATAGAATATTCTTTTACTACCACTTTTGGAGGACACTACCAATTTATATAAAAAGACATCGGATTTTTGTATTGTTTTTTGGTTTATTAAATTAGTCACCCATAGAAGAGGGGATAGCATGGGGCCACGTGAGCGAATGGCTGGGAGTCGTGTGGCGCCTAGGACCCACGGACGGTATGCAGGTACACTATGGACTGCAAGTCCACAGGTACTCACAATACCTTATTTAATTTTTATTTATTTTTTATTAAAACTTTTACAATACAAAAAACAACTCTACGAAAAAATTTGTATTTTCTTTTATTTTTTATTTTTTTAAATTCACAGAATATACAAAATATATTTAAAAAAAATCATACTAGTGTCATAATGGTTGGATCATACAACTCGACCAACAAAATTATTTTTCCTCAGCAAACAACTTTGTCCAAATTTGATGATTTGGCAATCAATTTAGGGGTTTTTGGCCCTTCTGAGTGTGATGGTGACATCCTTTTTGGTTGAAAATGCTCCAAAAATATGGCTACCTCATGGATTTGGCAACCACCTTCAATCTTCAAACCCTTGTAGATTTGGCCTCCAATGTCCAACTAGGATGAAACAAAACAAAAATTTGACTTTCTTGGACAATCTAGATGCAATGGTGAGCTCAAATTTGATGCCACAAAATCCCAAAATGAAGCTGCAATATAAAGTAAAAAATGGAACCCCCCCAAAACCTGGTATTTCTATGACATCTTTTGATTCTCCAAATCATCCAAAGATGCAAGAGAAGAGCATACTCAATGATTTAAGAAAATACAAGATTGCACTCAAGATCTCCCAAAAGACTAACCAAACATAGAGATCTCAAATTCTTTTTGCATCTCTTCAACAAACATCTTGCACATTGTTTCATTTCCTCCAAAGATAATATCATCAACATACACAACCACTATCAAGATTTTGTCATTTTCAATTTTGAAGTACAAATTACTATCTACCGTACTTTTTTTGAAACCTTGCTTAATCAAATATTTGTCTAACCCTGCATACCAAGCTCTAGGAGTTTTATTAAATCCATATAAGGCCTTCTTTAAACTACAAACCATATCTGGTTGATCTGAAAATTGAAATCCTTCTGGTTGTTCCATGTAGACCTCTTCTTCTAACTCACCATTCAGAAATGTAGACTTAGCATCCATCTGATAAACTTTAAAATCTTTATGAGCAACAAATGCTAAAAACATTCTGATAGCTTCCACTCTTGCCACCAAAGTAAAGTTCTCCTGAAAATATACACCATCTACTTGTGAGTAACCCTTACACACAAGTCTTGCTTTATTTCTAACCACTTCTCCATTTTCATTCAACTTATTTCTAAATACCCATTTTGATCCAACTATGTTTTTATCTATCTATCTAGGGACCAGTTCCTAGGTTTGATTCTTCTCAATCTCCATAAGTTCTTCTATAGCTTTCATCCAATGATCATCATTACATTCTTCACTCACTGTCTTAGGTTCAACTTCAAAAAGTAGGCACATATTATTTCACTAGCAGCACCAACTTTGCTTCTTATCAATACTCTTTTCCTCTTGTCTCCAATGATTTGACTTTCTGAATGATTTTCTTGCACATATTTAGGTTTCTTTGGGGACACCACCAGAGTTTCTTCTTCTTCATTCTAATTTTCCTATTCTTCCACAACTTATTCTACTCTTATGTAATTAGGTTCATCAGATACAATGTCCATCAACTTCAATTCAATTCTTCAATGCTTCATCAACTTTGACATTTGTGCTCTCTACAATATTTCTTTGTCTTTTATTGAAACATCTGTAAGCTTTGCTTCTAGTAGAGTATCCAAAGAAGATACCTTCATCACATCTAGCATCAAACTTCCCTAAATTTTCTTCATCCCTTCTAATAAAACATTTGCTTCCAAATACCTTGAAATACTTGACAGTAGGAATTCTTCCACACCATAGCTCGTAGGGGGTCTTAGTACTATTAGCTTTTGCTTGAACTCAATTGAACACATAAACAATAGTGTGAATAGCTTCTCTCCAGTAAATTTCCAGTAGACTTGCCTCTATAATCATTGATCTAGCAACTTCTTCAATTGTTATATTCTTTCTTTCAACAACTCCATTTTGTTGAGGAGTCTTCGAAGCAAATAACTGTCATTTTATTCCATGAACTTCATAAAACATATTAAACGCATTAGAGGTGAATTCACCACCTCTGTCACACCTCAAAAAAAAATTCTCAAATTTGCTTCATTCTCTACCATAGCCTTAAAAGCCTTTAAATCTATCTAATGCATCATATTTCTCTCTAAGAAAAGTAACCCATGTATATCTAGAGTAATAATTAGTTAGAAGCATAAAGTACATGTCACCTTGTAGACTTCATATTCTTGTAGGACTACAAAGATCTGTATGAATCAAATCTAGTAGTCTAGTAGTGGATTATTGCTTCGACCTAAACAAATTTCTAGCCTACTTTCAAAACTGACAATTCTTGCAAATAACATTAAGGGTATTTGCAGGATCATGATGGGCCAAAAAGTGGCGATATGATGGGTATGTGGCTGACGACTTTTTTCTACCCAAAATTGATCGAACGGAAAGGGTTTTTAAAGGAGATTCTCAAATTTCCACTAATATAAATTATGCTTTACTTTGAATTTAATAAATAATTTTTATTCATTTTATATTTGAATTACGACTAAAGTCTTGATTGATAGGCTGATTGAAAAACATCTATAGCTTTCAAACAATATCACATTTTTTGAATTTGAAACATGCATCACATTTTATGCTTCACATACTATAGGATTTTTAAAAAATGAATTTCATGAAGTTTTGACCAAGTTAAGGTCGTCAAACATACAAGTTTTATATTTTTTAAAATTGTAATAAAAATTCATAATTAATTATTTACTTGAAAAAATTACAACAAAATATGCATCACATCGGGGACATGAGTCCTCTACTTATATCTAAAATATTATAAAAATTATTATCATTTTATTATGGTTAGGGTTAGACAGACACCTACTTCTTATTTTTTCCCAAATTTAAGTGCTCTTGCATTGAAATTTCAAATTTTCACCAAATAGACTTTTTTTAAAATAAACCTAGTATTTTAGAAACTACATTCAATTTTCTACAGATTCTATTCTTACATATTTTTTAAATAATATAGATAACTTATTCAAATTTTTACATCAAGTTGCCTAACTCTGATTTTTCTAAATTTTTTGCCACTTAAGGGCCTATTTTTTCCATGATGATCTTGAACATACCCTTAATAGGTTTTGTAATCCTTGGTAAATATCTTACAGCTTGCACTGCACTCATCCTCGGCAAGTTGTCAAAATTCATATGACATATCCTTCAGTGCCATAACCAATTGTCATTAATCTAATACATAAAGAAATTTCCATCAGCACCCTTAAGTTGATAAATATTTCCTTCGGACTTCTTACTAGCAACAATCATTGTTCCGAATCCTTTCCTAATTTCACATCTCTCATCCTCAAATACAATATTATATCCTTTACTGCACATCTATCCAACACTCAAGAGATTATTCCTTAAACCCTTAACATAGTAGACATCATCAGTATTATGCTTTCCATCAAAACTTATTGAACCTATCTCACAAATATTAGCACCAATATCATCTCCAAATTTAACTAAGCCTCCATCATATTTTCAAGTTTAACAAACTTACTCTTATCACCAATCATGTGATGTGAACAACCACTGTTGCAACCCAATAGTTCTTTTCTTATTTAGAATGAAGGGCAGAGATCACAATATCTTTAAATTTCTCCAGAGCACTTTCCTTTACCTTTCTTTTAGTATTAGCAAGAGTAGATTCATCTTTTATAGCCAAGAATAAGCATTCATTATCATCAAAATCTCCATAATCAGACTCTTCATCAAAAATACCAGCATTGATCGTCATTTACATAATATGCTCTCTTAATCATCGTCCCTTTGTTTTCTTTGCTTAAAATCTATGTTTATTCTTATTAGCTCTTTCTAGACATCTTGAAGTATAATGACCAATTCCTCCACAACTAAAGCATTTAAAACATAACTTACCTTCATACTTATTAGATCCCTTTTTCATTCTTCTTACAAAGTTAGCTTCTACTTCATCAAGGTTTTCTTCATTTGGATCTTTAGCTTTTGTAGCCTTGAAAGAAGTTTATGTCTTCAATCCATTTCTCAAGTTAGGCTTTCTCATTTCAAAATATGTTAGAGTACCCAACAACTTATCTTTAGTATATGTCTTATAATCTATATATTCCTCAATAGAAGATACATTTCCATTGTACGCATTAGGGAGAGTTTTGATAATTTTCTTCACAATACTAGATTCATCCACTATAGCACCAAGTCCTCACATTCCACTAACCAGCTCATCCACTCTCTATACATAGGATTTAATGTTCTCATCTTCAGACATATGCAAGAGCTCAAATTGTACCTCCAAATTATGTAACTTTGCTTCTTTGACCTTTTCATCTCCTTCATGAATCTTTTCCAATTTGTCCTAGACTTCTTTAGCAGTTTTCAGATTTGCAACTTTAATTAACTCGAAATGTGAAAGACTATTCTTCAGAATAAACTTTTCCTTGTTTGATTCATGCACCTTGATCTCATTAGCTATACTCGGACCATTAGTAGGATTGTAAGAAATCTTATAAAATTTCTCAATATCACATCCATAGTACTCCATATATCCTTCCATCTTTATTTTTCAGAGGGCATAATTAGTCCCATCAAACCTAGAACACTCAATAGTGATCTTTCTCACCATCCCAGACCTTCCTTAAGCGGTTAAGCTCTTCTCCAAGGAACCAATCTCTAATACCAATTATTGAACAAGACAACTTAGAGGGGGGTGAATCAGTTGTAACAAATTTTATCGGGTTCAGGTTTTCTAGATATCGGGCTAGGGCTAGATAATAATTGGGCTCCAATCCAATGATGCCACCAGGGTGGGGCTAGTCGTTACACCCAATTGATTCATGTCAATGTACCAACCTTAAGAATTTCTACCAAAGATTAGATCAGTTATCATTCACGTATAATTTACTCTACTAATGTGATTAATCATTAAGTGCAAAAGAAGAAACTAAAAAAAATCACACACACAATAACACCAGATTTACATGGAAAACTCAATTAGGGAAAAACCATGGTGAGGATTAGCTCACAATATAGAGAATATCAAAACCAAATACAAAGGCTCACTGCCAAAATAGGACTTATTGTCCAGAACAGAACTCACTATCCAACAAGGGTTAACCATCTGGAGGGCTCATTGCCATAGAATTACAAAGAAGATAGAAGATATTTGTTGCAGGGAGAAAAAAATCTCAATGCAACAAATATTTCCACAACAATTCCCTCACACACTTGTAGACATGCTTGAATGATGGAGTAACCTTCAGCGCATTGCCTCCAGAAGCTCACAATTAGATTTTGCACTAATCTGCTCAAACTCACATCACATACACACTGTTTCACATCTATCTCGCATTTATCTTGCTTGAATTCAGTCACCCTTTTCAAGAATCTCAACTTGTAATTATATAGTCTTCAACTTTGAAACTCATCCAAAGTCAGCCACACACCACTGGGTGATCCCACAATATACTGGTTTACAATTTCTGGGAGATCTTGTTTTTTGCTGAAATCACATATTTTTAGAAAATATAATGATTTAAGCCTTGAAAAATTACATTTAAAGTATTTTTATTGAAGAGGATTTGATCAAATCACCTTATATCAAATCCCCTTGGATAGAACTAAACTAGTTTTAAACCATACCTATAACGGAGTCTCCTTTACACCTATCAAAATGCTGATAAAAAACCACTTTTGATTTACCTTTTGGGAGATCAAATGAATTCATTTAAAATTTATTTTTTGTAAGTATGTATTCCTTATTATAAGCTTCCTAAAAAGTATAAATTTAAATAAATTTAATTTATTATTATATTTATTTTTTTATTTCTTCTGAATGTAGGTTTTTCACTGAAAAATAAAGATCTATATTCTACATGTGGAAAAATAGCAGATGATCAAAAAAAAAAATTGAAAAATATTAGTGCACTAGATATTGAATTTCTTGATCCAACAAAGACAAAAAAGTGAATTTCGATACATACAAAAAAAGTTATGTTGTATACAGTCTCCCTATGTCTGAATTATAATTGGTTTGACTTTGAAACTTGATTAAGGAAAAAATATTCAATAAAGCACTATGAAACCAAATGAAAGAGCTAGATATTTTTGTTACAAATCTAAATTTGAAAAAAATAGAATTTTATCCTTTATGTAAGAAAATTTATGTTGTATACGATGAGCATCACTCCTTAAAAATGGTGTTTATTGAAAAAAACTAGTTTTTGAAGGAGATGGAAAAAGAAGTGCAATCTGATTCCAAAATTTTGAAAAAAATATATTTAGAATCTACAAAAAAAATGTCACAAATCACTAGTTTGTATCATCTTCAAATTCCTCATGGTTTAGCCGCTATAGGTGCCTGAAAGTGAAGATTCTAAAGTTAGAAAAAGTCAATTTAGTGTCCAATTTGGCCAAAAATTGTAAACCACTATTGTGGGATCACCCCACTTGCATTTACAAATTCAAATTAGGTTAGGCCAAAAAATTCTACAGTGGAATTAGAATGAGGGTGACCCAAACACATGCTTTCATGAACTTCATGAATAGTGTTTAACACATGGTCGACCAATACCCGTGCAAAACACATAAACAATTAAGCACACACAACCTTAACATGATCCATTCTCTTTGAATAACAAAATTAACTTGAAAATGACCTCATAAACTTATCCTGAGGACTGTAATTCATAAAACTTGAACAAGAAGAAATTCAGAGCAACTACATTTCTCCTGAACCTCGGCCAGATACACAGAAAAGCATGGTTCACAACTGGTGACATAACTTGCACTGTACAATGATCCAAAAACCCAAAATCTAGATATATCAGCTTCCAGCAACCATGAACAATCCCTCAGATCCTCACAAGCATAGCAACAAATCCCGGAGCAAAACCCAGAGCAAACACTAAATACCTGCAACCTTCTTTATTACAATTTTCTCAATAACCTTGACATATGCAACCAATAACCATCATACATGACATCAATGGAAATAACAACCAATTGACCAGTTGATATCAATGACAACACCTTCATACTTGCAACATATTCCTTGTGCTTTTGATTCAATTTAACACTTGAAAACAATTATATATTTCAAAACTATATTATTAAGAAAGAAACTTAAATCCAACTATATCTAAGAAAAAATATTTAGCTCTTATAAATTTGGACCATATGTGATGGTTGAATCTTAGCCATTTATTTTCAAAGTGAATTTTATGCCTTCTATAAAAGGTAGTGTATTATACTTTATAAAAAATTTGATACTTGTAAAACTTTTGTAATATAAATTTAGATTTTACTTTAAGGTTTCTCAAGTATTAGTTGAATTTTGGTTGTGAATTTGAACATCATAAGTATTTTATTGATCTTAAATATTCATACCATAAGAAATTTGTTGATTGTAAGCTTCTCTTTAATGGTTATTGAGAGAAACTTTAAATTTCATATTGTGAAGTAATCTTGTTAAGTTGAATAGAATTGGGTGTTTAATGTTTTTATGCTTTGAATTATTATAAATATTGCACTATATTTTTATCACTATGATTATATTTGATTATGTAAATATTAGTTTAAGTGTGATTTGTTTACTTGTGTATTGTTTTATTCAATTAGAACTTCAAAATTAGGACTTTCTAAACCAATTTTCTTATTACCAAATCTTTTTATATTCTTATAAATAGCTTGATTAAAACTAGTAACAAAGAATCAAGAGTATTAAAATTAAATGTTATAAAGTGTCTCCAAATTTTGCATATAATTGAATTTCATATCAAATAACACTATTATTTATATCTAAACATCATTTGTATAATATGGCTAATAATTAAGTAATTCCTTTTTGTTGATAGAAAAATAACAAAAAGTTGAGTTATATATAATAAGTAAAAACCTCATTAAAAGTATCTTGAGTAGTCATTTTACATTCTTGGAATTCAGTTAATTTTAGGAAAGGTGTGATTTTATATTTATTTTTAACCTAAGTTGAGACATCTCAAAAACACATCAACACTATCATGGATCATCTAAATAAGAGGTGATCGTATGGCCCTCATATATCCTCATGATGTCAAAATATCTCAATGTTCTTTGGATTTTAAGGATCAATGATGTCAAGTATGATCGATGGTACTTACGTTTTTTAAATTTAAATTATATACTATAGGCTTGAACTTTAAAATTACTTAGTTCATGTTGAGTCCAGAAGGTCGTGGATCCTAATTCTTATGCTCAGTTGTGCTCATATACTTATTTTTTTTAGTCTACAAGCACAATGGGATTCTTATTAGTAGGGTCCATCTCAAATATGGTTACAAGTGTGATCTCCTAAAGTGTCATATAGTGTGCCACGGTGGTATACCAGTGGTGAAATTTAAAAATAAATATCCTTGTGCTCATTTGGATAACAAAAAATATATATAATGAAATCAATGTGTGCTAGCACTATTATTAATTAGACCCTAAACTGATTATAAGAAAAGAGAGCACTTCTATCTCTTTGAAAAAAACATATAGATAGAATATTACCTACATAGTAGGTTTTTAACATTTAAACTTGTACAAGGATCATGCAAGATCCTTATACATAATTGAGAAATAAATAGGGTCATTAAAAGTACATAAAAGGTACAATTAATCAAAAAAATTATTATCCTTGGATGAAGAAGGAAATTTTACTCGATTATTATGTTAGTAATCCTAGTGATAGGAAATCTAAATTAATATTTGTCCTCAAAATATTGTACAAGTGCTACCACATGGATATAATAATACTTAAAGACAAACCTACTATGACACATTCATCTATAGATATTAAATATAGTACTTGGTAAAATTGACAAAGGAATCAATAGATATTATGTGATTATTTGATAAGATTTATATGAATACAATTTAAAGTATAATGTCATTTACTACTCTTATCAAGTAACCATGTTCAAAACTAGTTAATAAAGTATATTTAAGTCAATGAATACTTCATTCGAGGAAATGTTCTCAATGGTGAAATTACCAAATTCAATTATATCCATGTAATGAACACGTGGTGGATATATTATGATCATGGAAAGGGATTCAATTTTAAGTCATACAAAAACATATATGTATTTTCTCTATTATAATAATTGGCCTCAATAAGTTTCCATTGAAGGAGAGTTTTCATGAAAATGAAACCTCCTAATGGTTAATTTTTTTGTAAGACCTCCTTTGAGAATTGAATATGATCTAAAAGTATATGTATGACCTATGGGTGATGTATGTAATACCTAAAATAAGGTTACATGTATTATATATAAAACTTATGTACATTGTGTATCTCTTACTCTATATTCTTTCTTTAATTTTACATGAATTACTTTCTAAATAAATTAGGCAGAAATCGTAAATTTGAAATAAATTACTTAATTATGCTTCAATTCCTCTCAATTCTGGACTATAGATTCTTTAATATGTTCTTCAAAAATCCTTTAAAAAATAGAGAAAAATTCACCAAAATTTGAGAGAATGCTCTTCCCAAAATGACCTCTAATGTTAAGAAAACACCTTCCCTCTACGGTGCCAAGATCATATTCTTATACCACTTGTAATGAAATAACTTGTACAATAGAAGAATATGATAGGAAAATATTGCAAATACTTGATAATAGTTTAGAATAACAAGCCAATTCGAGGGGGAAAACCTCCAAATATCGCCAATGGGAATATAATTTACAATATTATGATGTTCAAAATAAGACTCACTACCTCTTATATATACCTTATTTATTAGATAACCCTATATAATCCCTAAGCTAGCCTAATTAACTAAGTAACAATAGAATAATGATAATGTGACCTAATTAAGAGTTAAGATAGCCACAATATGACTATTCATGACCCGATGTACTCTAATATTAAGGGCGTAGCACTCTTTTTCTTGTTTGGCCATTGAGGGATTTGTAAAGGGGGAATTGGAGTATGTCAGCTCCTCTAGTTTGTAATAAATTATTGTTTTTCTAATGTCAAATGATTCTTTATGAGGTTGATTATTCTGGTGTTTAGTTACCTTTCTTCTTATTATTTTCTCCTTGCCTTCTCTCTTAGTGTGAATATATTTGAGAGTCTTTATGTTTCCATAATTGATGTAGCTTGTTTTATCTCAAGAATCTCTACTAGATTTGATGTTCATAGTTAGATTTCCCTTCTTTTTCTTATTTTCCTTTTCATTCTTCTTAGTTTAAAGTACTTAAAAATCCCAAATTATATCATATGATGGAGATTCCCATCTCAAACATTAAGGAAAATCATTAGTCTCATAAAGATTCGCCCATTGGGAAAGTGTGTGATATTTCACAATGATAAAATTATTTACCAACATTTTTTGGTGACTCTATTGGGGGAAGAATTGAAGTATCAGTGTTTTCTTTCCTCAGAATTTGAATGTAGCTTCTCAAGATAGAGGTTGGTGACTCTGTAATATGAAACATGATCATAAAACATTTTGGGTAGAAGAATTCCAATGATATTAATTCAATCTGTATTATGGCATTGGCTTCACCTTGACCACGGGGAAGTCATTTTGGATCTTTATCTTTGCCTCAAAACTCAACTTTACCTACAGGTTCAAGAAAGAAAATTTTGAGGTTCAATGGAGAAGTCTCGCAAGTTATGAAAGATCGCATTCAATCCTTCACCTGTAGCATGTGGAGTTTTGGGGGTGAAAGAGGAAAATGTATTTGTTTGAATATTTGTTGAATCCCTCACTAGAGCTGCTGCAAATTGGTTTCAATATTTAGAAGATGGATGCATCACCAAGTGGGATAGCTTGAAGAACAAATTTCTTGAAAGATTCAAATCAACAGTTGATGTGGGTGTGCTACTATACCAATTTTTCAACATTTAAAAGAAAGAAGAACCCGTGAGATACTTTGTCGACCAATTCAATAAATATTTAAAGAGGATTAATCATGAAAAATGGCCAAATAAGGAGAATCAATTATCCATTTTTATTGAAACATTACATCCCAATGTCAAATTCCTCTTGAAGCAAAACAAGGTATGTGATCTCGAGGTTGCAAAACAAAAAGCCATTAGAATTGAAGACAGTTTGATATTATGTGGATTTTGGAAAGAAAATTAAATTGAAGAAATTTTTAATCAAGATTCCATGAGAAGTTATGTGCAGCCAAAGAGAGGTAAATATTTCACCTTCACCGATTGAATGTTCCAATTTTTCAGTTTTGGGTCAAGAAGGTTTTTCAATTGATAGCTAAATTATTTCCAACATCAAATCTTGTGTTGAGAAGGCTGCTGAGATTTACAATTTGCAGTATGGGGAAGATGGGGATGAATCTAGTAGTTCTTCAAGTGATGAAGATGACTATATTCCTTCATATTCAAATTTTGATCATTATCATATACAAACTTCTATTGCATTTGGTGAATAATCTTTTAAAAATATGAACTGTACGAAAGAAAGTGAAAATGAGATATCAATTTATACGCAGCCGGAGCATGATGTCTTCAAATTTCTTACACCAGACATTGAAAGATTGCAAGAAGAGGTTAGAAATGAATTTATTTTTGGATCATTTTTTTTTTAAGAATCTGATTTAGAAATTGTCGAGAAAGGGACAAAGAATGCTAGTGTAAGTAGTTATAAAGAGAATAGTGATGGTCAAGCAAATGAGAATGTTCAAGCCCATGTTGTTCATATTCCAATTTTCTATATGGAGAGGGAGTTATCTTGTCTCCATTTCAGGTTATAGAACAAGATGATTTGATTGACAGATATGAAAATAAAGAGCTCTTATTAGAACAACATGAATCATTTGAATTAATTATTGCAAACAAAGGTGAAAATATTCTATTTTGAGAATGATGAGGTGGTTGTTCATAACATGATTTTTCAGTCTTTTTCAATGGGAATTGATTCATATCAGATTTCATATGAAGGCATAATTGGTGATAAACAAATATTTTACACCTGATACTTTACAAGTATATGATGAAAAATGGTTGTTTGGTACATCTTTCAAGGAGTTATTTCATCTTATAGATTCTAGATTTATATTCATGATCATAAAAGGACTTCTGATTTTGCAAACACTTCATGGTTGTACTCTTTCTTTCACATAGGCATCTAATTTTCTCAACCTGTTAATGGATTTATCTAGTCTCTTGGGGTAGCTATAGTATGTAATAAAGGCAGTACTTGTGACTTGCTTACACTGGGAGAGGGTGCAATCATTGGTAATTATGACACTATTACTTATTCTATTATGGTGAAAGGCTGCACTCTTGGTTGCAATATTATTATAGAAGGAACAATATGATGAAACAGGGTAGCACACCTCTAGATGGTGGATCAACATTTTATGATAAACATTCCCTTGTGGAAGTAGCAATCCTTCGTCAATTTCAGATCTCAGTGATGGGAGTTAGAAATTAGAAAATATTATTTGGAAGTCTTTTCAGGTCAACACAAGAAGCAGTGTATGGAACCAGTGCCCTGTAGTAGAGGAAACCAAGTTGATGATAAAAATGTTGTTCCACTGATACAAGAATTTAGTACAAGGATTTTCTGAACTCTTAAGAAGAAACACCTACTCTTACAGACTAAGGTTTCTGAACAAGTTAGAGTGATCTATGACATTAAATCGATAGCACCAAATGCTGAAGGGTCTTTAATTGATGGTCATGGGTTGCCTTTGGGTAGGAGGCCAATTAAATGTTGCAGGAGCTGACCTTTCTAACAAGTTTATAACATTCAGGCGATAATATGACACCTTACTTGGAAGCTACTTTCTCGGTTTTCAGAAGAAAATATGAGAATTTCATCACCAAAACAGTAGAGATGCATTTTAATGCTAAGAATATAGTAAAGGAAACAGGCAGGTTAGAATAAAAGACACCTGAAGAAGGAAATCAGGTGAGTGGTTTATTGGTGAGAAAAGGTCTCACGTACTAGATAACGACTCCTAAAGATTATCATGTATTCACTTAGCTTTCAACGAAGAGCTGTTACAACTACTATCAATATCATGTATTCACTTAGCTTTCAACGAAGAGCTGTTACAACTACTATCAATCCCATATCAGGGAGCATTCTTTGTAGTTAAGAACCGTCTCCAACAATTGTACGAGGGTGTAAGAAAATTCAAAACAATGAAGTTCCTACAGTACATGACAAATTTATCATCAACAATTCACTGTAAACAAATTCACATTCAACAATTCATCGTCATGATAAATTCATCTCATGGAAAATTCACCGTCAGTAATATGATATGAATTGCTGGTGGTGAATTTTCCACGAGATGAATTTGTCATGATGATGAATTGTTGGAAGTGAATTTGCTGACAATGAATTGTTGACATAAATTGTTGATGGTGAATTTTCCTAGAGCTGACAAAATTATAGTGAAGCAAAAAAAAGAAAAAAAGGTCGCAGTAAGAACAAAAATATGGTTATGAAAAATCTACATCTCATAGGGAGATAGGCGAAAAAAGTAAACATTAGTTAAGTAATGAAGGAGCTTTCGGTCAAATCAAATATGGCTCAAAATTCATATAGTTTGATGGTCAATTCCAAATTGTCTCATGACACATGTTACCGAAATAACTATTTCTTGAATCCCTAGAAAATTAGAATTAACTTGAACATTTAGAGTCTCTAATGAATTATTTAGCAATAAAGGAGGGGTAATTTTTTTATTAAAACAAAAAGAAGTACAAAGCAAGGGCATTACACAGCCCTATCAAGCTCCACCAAGTGATCCAACTGTTGAGACAGATCCGGGGGTAACTGACCCCGATCCACCAAATTCCAATCATAAATATGATTAGAAGCCCATTTAGCCAAACACTCAACAACCTCATTCCATTATCTAGGAATATGAGTGAAAGTAACAAACTCCAAAGAAGTGCAAAGTTTGAGAATCTGTTCAACAATCAAAGCCAAATGCCAGCTAACATCATCTAAATGCCGCCTATTCAACAAGTTCACCACTACCTGGGAATCTAACTCACATATGATCCTTCGCCACCCCAATTGACTTCCACACTCCACGGCCTATAAAATGGCCTGAGCCTCTATTAAATTATTAGTATGGAGACCCTTATAAACAAAGAAGATAAATTGAACATCTCCAGAGCTATCTCGACCAACACCACCAATTGTAGCATGACCAGGGTTTCCTATGATCCAGAGTTTCCATTCTCTAGGAATATAAGTGAAAGTAACAAACTCCAAAGAAGTGCAAAGGTTGAGAATTTATTCAACAATCAAAGCCAAATGCCAGCTAACATCATCTAAATGTCACCTATTCAACAAGTTCACCACTACCTGGGAATCTGACTCACATATGATCCTTCGCCACCCCAATTGACTTCCACGCTTCACAGCCAATAAAATGGCCTAAGCCTCCATTAAATTATTAGTATGAAGACCCTTATAAACAAAGAAGATAAACTGAACATCTCCAGAGCTATCCCGACCAACACCACCAATTGCAGAATGACCAGGTTTTCCTCAAGAAGAACCATTCTTGTTGATTTTTAAGACTCCCTGAGGTGGAGGAGACAATCGTCCCTCCCTATTAACCTTCGAAGTAGGATGTCTACATCTGTTGTACATGGGCTATCATTGCTAAGGAGGAAGATGAAGATGATTACAACAACCAACATCACAAGGATCCATTGATTCCGTCAGATCACACTTAGCCGCAACAATTTCTCCTAGTTTAGCCTCTAATGATTATGAGTCCAGGTGGAAGCATTACAATGTGAAGAACACAACATTTCCTACAATAAGGGAAGTCAATTTCTCTCTTATAACAGCTTCGAGAAAATGATTGATTTCTCTTCTGATATTAGATTCTATGAAGATCAACAAATATTTGAAGAGACTAATCACAAGAAATATAACACTAAAAAAAATAGCTCAAGGGCTTGGGATAAAGAGGTTGAATTTATTGTTGTGAGCAATGGTTTGGAGTACTAGATGGTGTCAAGTGTCAACCAAACCCATTAAGCAGATTATATATAATCGAACCAGTATTATTGATTAAAAAATGTTATATTGGTTGATTGTGTTGACATTCTAGGTTGACTAGTCAAGGAAGGATATTTAATCCTTCGATTTATTTGTTAAGAAATTTCAGGCTATAAAAATCAAGAATAAGGGAGACGAGTTGATCGTGGGACAGGGTCCAATCGCTGGTATAGATATGGACAGCCTAGGGGCCAACTTTGGATAGTCTGGGGCCCACTTTTGGGCAATAAAAGTGTCAATAAATTTACACTTAGTATCCAACTACCAATCCCTTCAATTCAAAAAATACACAAATTGACCAATCATGTAACACCACATCAGCATATGTAACAATATTACATGACTTAGTTACCCACTATCGGTCCATCACTTTTTTTTGGCTCTTTTTTTTGTGGTTTTTGGAAAGCGCCCCCAAAACATCAGAAAACGTGCTCAAATTTTCCCCAAAAATAAGTATGATACTACCAACTCGACGGTCAAGGGACGTGGAAAAAAAGAAAAAGCTGACTTGGACGCTAATGACGTGGACCAGGGGTTCAAAGTTACCCTACCCACGATAGGGCCCTCTCCCTTATACCATGAGTGGGAAATTAACAAAAAAGGAAGATGTCAACAACTTCGGGGTACTTGTACTTAGAATTATCAATGGTAGAGGCAATATGTACACAAGCCCACCAGTTGAAGAGTAGATCCTTTTGGAAATGACATGGTGTTTATATGAGGAAAAAAATTTCCTAGAGTTATTGGATCCATGGCTAAAGGACTACTTAGAGGAAGAAGCATTTCTTTTCATCAAGGTTGCTCTCTTATAGACTCAAGCTACACCCAAAATTAGACCAACCATGACTCAACTGGTAACAATGTTGTTAGAAGGGAAAAACTTTACTGAGAAGCTCTCACAACCTGGTTTCATCTCAGATCTAACAAGTTTTAAAATGCGTCCATCACAAAAGCCCTTGTCCCCAAGACATGACTTCTATTTTCATGAGTTCAGAAATATATGCTGAGGTATCAGCTCATTGAGGTGTGCCTATTATGTGGTGTCTAGCTAGTGAGCAAGTTTTTGAGGTTGAATCCATAAAGATTTAAATACCTTTCAGCTCGTGCACGGTACACATTCCACTAGGGTCACAATTAAATGATGTTTGAAGCCCTTTTACTATATAACCCAAACCTTAGATTGGGTTGCTCCTCAATATGCAATAGGATTTCTAGAAGATGGTGCAGCTAATGCAGCTAAAATAAATTTCATAGAGCTCAATTTATTTCTTGAAATGTGGTTAAATGGTCACACTCAGAACAATGACAAAACTTACTAAAGAGTTATGGATATAATTGCTAAGGGTGCAACTATGGTATATCCTCGGGGAAAAGAGTCAAGCCAAGGATGACAAGAATGAAACTATTAAAAATAGTGTTGTTTTGAAATTCAAAGATGATGGTGTGTGTGTTTTGGATATCATTATTAGCATCATATTGAGCTTCAGATTTTGGCCAAGTTAGCATGCATTATATGAGGCTTGAGAGGCTTCCAATTCTAAATCCATAGATGTTCAAGTGGAGGATAGATATGATTGGGCAAAAGAGGGTGCTAAATTCCTAATCATAATATTCCTGAAAACCTGTCATTTGATGAGCTTTTCGAATATTTCTGGGAGGAAACAAGTGTGAATCCTTCCTTTATTTCTAATCACAATTTGATTGGGTAGTGGGAACTGTTAGGAAATTAGCACAAGTTGTGCAACACATATACTGAACTCAATGATCTTGTTGTCCAATGTTAGCACTCACAGGTTAGCTCAAGAACAATAAAGTTGGTGATGATGAAGCAATGGCCTTAGATGAAATATTTATAGTGCCTTAAAGTTTGGGTTAACACCCATTAGGGTATGAGGATAGACCATCTACTATAATTTTGACAAAACATTGAGAAATATTTTTTGTTCCCTACTATGGAACCTCAAAAAGATTCTTCTCCCAAAGATTGAAGTGTTCCAACAAAGGTTAAAAAAAATATAACAAAGAATGTCTATCAAGAAAAATATATTTGACATTTGTAGATATTTATTATGCTGAAAAATATATTCAAGAAAATAATTTATTTGTAGAGTGCATGTTGCACCATGCTTCTAATATTTGGAGGCATGGTTAGTGCCAATGCATTGGGGCTTCTAGTTGCTTTGGAGGGGTGGCATGTTTTTGGGACCTGAAGAATATTTTGCCTATCTGGTGGATTTCCAATTGGTCATTTATCTCTTTGGTTGCCTCATGCTTGGATTCTGGTGAGCTTGTTTTACATTCTAATGTGTATGCTCCGACTGATTTTTTAGGGAAATCTTTGCTTTGGGATCATTTAAGGTATGTCCAGACCCTTGCTCCCTATCTTCCTTAGATTTTTGTTGGGGATTTTAATTCTATTCTTAGTTTGGAAGAAAAAATGGGTGGTATTGCCAAGTTGGACCCCTCTTCAGGTCTTTTGAGAGATAATGTAGAGCTTCTTAATTTGATTGATGTGAAACCGAGTAATGGTATCTTTACTTGGAATAATCGGCGATGTGGGGAGGAAGCTATATCTGAGAGGCTAGATAGGTTTTTGGTATCTTGTTTCTAGATTGGAGATAGGTGGACTACCAGTTTAGAAATTCTTAACTGGTAGGATTAGATCACTGGCCAATTAAGTTAACAGCAATTAGTTATTCAGCCCCCAAAAATCCTTCATTTAAGTTTCAACTCATGTGGCTTAGAGATTCCTCACTCCAAAATTTGATGGGTGAGTGGTGGATTCAAGGGAGTCATGCTTATGGAACAACCATGTATTCTTTTGTTAAAAAGCTACAGTTTGTGAAATATAAACTTAAGAGATGGAATAAGTAATGTTTTGGTAATCTTTTTGCTACTAGGAGGTTGCTACAGGAACATTTAGATCATATTACCCATTAGATTCATGATCATGGTCTTACTAAGGATCTGGGTAGTGATGAGGCTCGGGTATTGAAGGACCTCGAGGAGTGGGAGCTTAGGGAGGAAAATTTTTGGAAGCAGAAAGCAGGGGTGGATTGGCTTCAGGAAGGTGACAAAAATACTGCCTTCTTTTATAATGTTGTTAAAGCTAGGCGGCAAGGGGGTCATATTTCTTCTCTTGTGACTTCATAAGGGGTTTCTTTGTCCTCCTTAAGGGAGATGTCTCGTGAGGCTACTCACTTTTATTCTACCTTGTTTTCAGAGGACTCTCCACCTGCTAGTGATGAGGAGAGTTTGATCTTGAATTTTATCCCCTCTTTAGTCTCTAGGGAGATGAATGCAACTTTACTTCAGCCAATCTCTATGTTTGAATTAGAAAAGGTTATTTTTGGTATGAATAAAGGTAAGGCTCCTAGTCCTGATGAGTTTCCTATTGATTTTTTCCAAGAGTTTTGGGAAATAATCAATTTTGATCTTCTAGATGTCATCCAGGAGTCTCAATGTAATAAGTAGATGCTTCGGGCTCTGAATGCCACTTTTCTAGTTCTTATCCCCAAAAAGGAAGGAGCTAATAGTCTTGATCAATTTTGACCCATTGCTCTTTGTAATGTAGTGTATAAAATTATTACTAAGTTGTTTGCAGAAAGGTTGAAGCCTTGGCTTAATGACTTGATTTCAGAAGAACAAGGAGGATTTCTTGCTAGTAGACAGATTCTTGATTAGGTGGTGAGTGCAACAAAGGTTATTCATTTCATGGCTAAGTTGAAGGAAAAGGCTATGTTTGTTAAACTTGACATGGCTAAAGCTTATCATAAGGTTAAGTGGTAGTTCTTGAAAAAAAATCTTTTGGCCTTTGGATTTGATCAAGATTGGGTGGATTGGGTCATGAGCTATGTTACTTCTTCCTCCTTCTATGTTATTATTAATAGTGAACCTTTAGACTTGTTTATAGTTTCTAGGGGTCTTCGCCAAGGGGATCCTTTATCACCCTATTTGTTTATTATTTTGGCCGAAGGTTTAGGAAGATTTCTCAAGGCTCGGGTTTCTCATAAAGTGATTCAAGGGTGGAGTTGGAGCTTTGGTTTTCCTCCCTTTCTCATTTGCATTTTGTTGATGATACTTTTTTAATGGGGCTTGCCCATATTCAAGAGGCTAAGAATTTTAGAAGGATTTTGGACATTTATTTGGCTGCTTCAGGTCAGAAAATCAATGATCATAAATCTTCTATCTATTTTTTTAACACCCCTGTGCATATTCAAAAAAGGATTACTAAGATTCTGAGGTTTCAAATTGGTTCCTTCCCTATGGTTTATCTTGGAGTTCCTCTTGGGGTGGGTTCTTAGCTTCAGGATTCTTGGAAGGAGTTTTTGGAGAAGTTGAGGTGAAGGGTTACTCATTGGATGCATAGATGGTTTTCTACTACTGCTCGAGTGACTCTTTTGCATTCTATGATTCAGGCTCTTCCTATTTATAGGTTCTTCATTCATGTAGCCCCTTCAAATTTTCTTAAAGAGTTTGATGCTCTTTCTCACAAATTTCCTTGGAGTGGTAATATGCTTGCTTCTAAGTGGAGTTTAGTTAAATGGGAGTTGGTTTGCAAGCCTCGATGTGAGGGAGGGCTTGGTCTTCATTCAACAGCTTTTAATGGGAAAGTTCTTGTTGCTAAATTTTATTGTTGTTGGTGTATGAGTCAAGATAAGGTTTGGGCTCGCATTCTCACTTATAAGTACCTTGGAGGGATTGATGGTATTGACATCCCCAGATGTAGTCTGGAAGGGAAAGGATCTGCAATTTGGAATACTCTTAAATCCAGGGCTCGCCTTGTTAAGTAGGGGATTTTTTGGATTTGTCACAGGGGCTCTAAAGCTTTTTTCTAGGGGGATTCTTTGGATGGTCACCCTCCTCTTCTCTCAGTATACCCCCATTTATGGGCTCTCGACGATAGTTGTATTGGTGTTGTTTGGTGTAGGGTGGTTGATTATAAGTCTGTTCAACACTTGGGGCAGGGTATTGTGTGCAATTGGAAAGATCCTCAGGAATGGCCTCTTGGGGCGACTAAGGAGGAGTGGTGGGATTTAGCTAGGATTCTTGATGTTAGGGAATGCTCATCTCTTTTGGACATGGATACTCTGGCTTGGGGACAGGATTTGACAAGGAAGTTTTTGGTGGCCTCTGAGTACCTTCAGTTGGACAGGAAACTTTTTGGGAGGATTGGTGTTCCTTGGTGGAAACGAGTGTGGAACAAGTTCTCTTGGCCCAAATGTAACTTTTTTCTTTGGATGCTAACTAAGAATTGATGTCTCACTTGGGATAATTTGCGAAAAAGAGGTTTTCATGGCCCATCTATTTTTGTTATGTGTCATAATAGTGAGGAGTGATCTTCTCACCTTTTCTTTCAGTGTTCTTTTGCTAGGGAGATGTGGCATCTCCGGTGGGGGGTTTGGAATCTAGCATGTTCGCATATCTCTTCACTAGTTGAGTTTTGGGCTTGTCTTGGTTTTCTGCCAGTTAAAACTTCTTTTCTTTAGGTTGCTTTGGATATTGGTTCTTCCTTTATTCTTTGGAATCTTTGGTTGGAAAAAAATTGTCAGATATTCCAAGGGGCACAATTGGTTATCAAGCAATTGTGGCAATGAATTGTTTGTGCTCTCTAGGAGACGGTCATGGCTAAGTGTGATCTTGCTAGTCCTGTGGATTTTGTTGATTTGGAGATTTTTAGAAGGTTGAGATTCCCTGCTCAAGAGAATGGTATTCCTATTAGATAGAGGCGTAGATGGGTTAAGGAGAAAGTTGTTAGGGAAGGTAGATGGCATCCTATCCCTCTTGGGGTACTGAAGATTAATACAAATGGCTCTTCTAGAGGGAATCTTGGTCCTACGGGGATAAGTGGTATTGGTAGAGATAGTTCTGGAGATGTCCAGTTCTTCTTTTCTACTTATAAAGGGTTTCATACTAATAATTTTATGGAAGCCCTTGCTATTTGGTATGCTTTGGATAGAGATTTTTCTCTAGGTTGGAGATGGGTCCTTTGTGAATCTGATTCACAGGTGGCAGTTTCTATGTTGACTAAGAGGCAGTTGGATGGGGATAATTGGTGGTTAGCCCTAGTTATTCGTCAGATTCTTAATTTGAGCGGGTCTTTTGACTTGGTTTCTTTTTCCCATATTCCTCAGGAGTGGAATGGTGTGGTGGATTTCTTGGCTAAAGGGGCATCCAATGGGCTAGAAGGTTGGAATATTGTTGACATGAGTTATTTTCCTTTGGCTCTTTCTTGTATGCTAGATCAATTACTTCATAAGGATAAGGTTGGTTAGTGGTTGGTTTTGATTTGGGTTTGTTGCCCTTTTGCTGTGCATTTCTTCTTTGGAATTAATAAATTTTTACCCCTTTAAAGTGTTGAACATCTTGATTCATGTTGTTCTCATTATACATGGTAATTGTCCCCTTTCAGCTCAAGAAATTCTCAAACTTGTATTTGGGTGGTATGATAATCTTCCAAATGGGATGAAGAAGAATAATGTATATATGGACTTGGCAACTGTTAGAAAGCAAGATCAGATTTGCAAACTGAAAAGACCTTCCATAGAAGAGAAAATTAGAAAAAGCAGAGAGGTTGCAAAAGGATGTGCAACATAATATTATTCAAGAATTCGTAATTACAAGATAATGATTTGCTTTATAAAAGGAAAGATGCATAGCCCTAATCTTATCTTGAGCAACAAGATAGCTCAACAAGATATGGATGACAACTAATTAACCTAGGAATTAAATAATTACCTAAGTAAACTTATGTAAAGTGTAATTAAATATTAATTACACCAACACCCCCCCATAAGTGCAACTTAGGGAGAAGCAAATTATTATGCAAAGATGAGTACTGGTAACAAGGCCTAATCAGGTACTCATTTACAAATGCAGTGATGAGGTAGAGAAGGAAAACCCAGTGGGACAAAACCCCCCTACAATGAGATGACTACTGCAAAGAAGCACTGGAAGAACATTGTGGAGTAACACTGGAACCACAATCCGACAAGCAAGGAAAGATACTTCTATCTACAACTGAAATGAAAAATAGAGTCATGATAATGTGACAACAGACTCGATGCCATAGAACACTAGAAAACTCACAAATTGGAACAACCCTGGAATCTATGAAGCAATAGTAGATGAGATGATGACATAATCTAGAAACTATGTATCTCGATGTCGATGCCAAACTATGATTGAAACTCTTCCATGGGAAGGAGTATCAAAAAAAGACTCTGGAACATTAACCATAAAAACATGGCCCTTAAAATAAGATGGATCCAATGCGGATCATTAACCATAGGCTCTCAATCTAAAGTGTGAACCGATGTGAATCTGATATGTGTCAAGCAAGAGAAAAAATGTGGCCAAAAGAAACTAGGAAATGAGATAACCCATGCGAGTTGCCAAAAAATCAAGATGAAGATGGAGATCAAAGTGAAAACCACACTCTAATCAGATTTATTGTGCAAGAAACCCCCCTGATGAAACTTTATCATAGTTCATTTATTACAATAACCTAATGATTGTAAAAGGAGAGTATACAAATATGCATAAATATAAAAATAATAATAGACCTCAATTTGTGTAGAGGACTGAATCATCTTTCCAACGCCGCAAGAATGATGAAAAATGGATCACCGAGTGAAAAGATATGCCCTCTGGAGTGAAAACAACAACATCTGAGTTCAAAGGCCTACAAAATAAATCTGGAGCAAAATCTAGTAAAATCACCTACACCACTAGATTGGCATCGGAATCAGCTTTCCAACAGTATCTTGTTTGTGAAAAATGGAGATCGTATGCAAAAAATACGCCTGATTTAGTGAAAGTTGCTCTAGAAAGCCCAATAAGGGCTACAGGGCGCCCAAGGGGCTAAAAAAAATTAAGCCCCTGGTCCTGTATGCGACCAGGGGCTGGCAATCTGGGGCTTGGGGTGGAGCCCTTGGTTCTTCATACAACTGCTGGGTATGCTGAGGGTCTGGCCGGGGGTTGGACGCATAGTGCCCGGTCCCCCATTTGATCGGTGGCGGGTGCTAGGAGGTTGTTGGGGGCTGGCCGCGGCCACCGGTCACCAATGTGACCGAGGTGTAGCTGCATAGAGGCCCACGGGGGCTAGCTCAACCTGACAATGCTTGGGCAGAGGGCACCGGCGGTGGTGGTAGGGCGGTAGCTGCCTGGTGGCCGTCGGGTGGCAGAATCCCAATGAACTAGAGGCATTGGCGTAGAAACCAAGAAAGCCCAGTTTTTTTAATTTTTTCAATTTTCGTGCATTGAAAGGCATGCTGGGGAGGCCATACGGCCCCCTAGACAAATTTATTTTTTCCTTCCAGACCAACTGCTCAGAAATTGACAAAACGAAGGGCATTCTTAGGGTTTTTGGCCGCTGTGAACACAATGGTGACCTACGTTTTTGCTCAAACTGCTCCGAAAAATCGGCTACCCCCAGAACTTGCAAAAAATATCCCAGTCTGAAACCCTCACAGATTTGGCAAATGATGGCCAAACTTTGCAAAACAAAAGTCAATCCTGAATTTTTCCAGCACTTTGAATCCAATGGTGAAGCCCGATATGATCCAAAATGCTGCATAGATGAACTCAAGGCATGATACCCTCAAGGAATCCCGAACGAACCCTGCAATGATTTTCTCAAAAAATATGAGAAGGGGTTGCAAATCAAGGCTCTGATACCATGTTAGAAACCAAGATCAGATTTGCAAACCAGAATATCCTTCCACAGAAGAGAAAAATAGAAAAAGTAGAGAGGTTGGAAAAGGATGTGCAACATAATATTATTTGAGAATTCGTAATTACAAGATAATGATTTGCTTTATAAAAGCAAAGATGCATAACCCTAATCTTATCTTGAGAAAAAAGATAGCTCAACAAGATAAAGATGACAACTAGTTAACCTAGGAATTAAATAATTACCTAAGTAGACTTATGTAAAGTGTAATTAAATATTAATTACACCAACAACAACATTTTATTTCTCAATCGGTTTGAACATCTATCCTTTGTAGAAGAAAGAAATAAAGGTGAATGGTTTCTCCTACAAGTTTCCATCCACCTGTCTTGCAAATTCATATAAATTATGCCAGGAAAGAGAGAGTCTTGAGAACTTAGCTACAAAGGGGAATTTGAAGTCATTTGTTCAAAAACTCTCGTAGAGGAGATATACCAAAAGGCCGAGGGAAATTCAAATAGTTTTTGGAAATTAAAATAAGAAATGAATTTTAAGAAGCAATTACAGGACTTTTTTGGAGAAAGATATAGAAAGAAGAATTTAATTGAAAAAGGTGATCTATTTTTCCTTTCTCGCCATTGAGGGCTTTGTTGAGGGGGAATTGCAGTTTGTGAGCTCATCTAGTTTGCAAAAAAGAATTGTTTTTTTGATGTCAAAAAATTCTTTATGAGACTAATTATTTCAATGTTTAGTTAGCTTTTTTCTTATTTTTTTCTCATTTTCTCTCTTGGTGTGCAGATATTTGGGAGTTTTTATGTTTGCATAATTGATGTAGTTTTTTTTATATCAAGAATCTCTATTGTATTTCTTGTTCATAGTTAGATTTCCCTTCTTTTTCTTATTTTTCATTTCATACTTGTTAAAAGCACTTAAAAATCCCAAATTCTATCATGAGGGAGCTTCCCTTCTCAAACGCAAAGGAGAATCGTTAGTCTCATAATGGTTTTTCCATTTGTTGGTGCAATTTGTTGCTTCCCATTGGATGAGTGTAGTGATATTTCACGGTGACAAAAATGTTTACCAATAAAAATTAATCATGTTCGATATTTAATTAAACCCATTATTCCAATCCCTAACTAAATTTTAAACTATCTTTTGAATTAAAAATTCATCTAAGGTTCTCAAGAGGAACCATTAAATAATCTTCTCTAAATAATTCACTATGTTTCCTAAGATTTAAGGATATAATTAAATTTTCTAAATTTGAACTATACAATTGATCAATAATTAAGTTAATTTAACTCCTCTAAATTTTAAACTATACAATAAAAAATAATTAAATTTAATAAAGTTCTCTATAGTTTCAACTATACAATCAAGGCAATTTACATAGCAGATAAAATGGGAGACTCTTCTGGTAGGGTGGCGTGCATTCAAAGTTCTACAAGGGTGGGAAATGTTGGTTCACCTCTTGGTGGTAATGGCGGTAGGTTGGATGTTGTTGTCAGTGCTAGTGAGAATTTTTCAGCTTGCGGTGGGGCTATGAGCTTTGATGGTGGGTCCTCTTTTCTATCGTTTGTTCCAGATTCCTTTGGCTTGGATGGTGGACCTCTCAAACTTGGTGTGGGGGCCTTTCCTCATAATGTGATCCCGTCCTCTTCCCGTTGTCCAGAGAATCCTAGAAAAGGTGTCGATGCTGAAGGACATACGCATGTGGAGGTCTTATCAAATGGTCCTAGTTGGTCTAGTCTTTTGGGTGCTAAGCCTAAACGAAAGAGCCTGTCGGTTCTGGTCAGCTTTCAGGTGAATCCAGTAATAGGAGAATACTCGGTGTCAATTCCCAACTACATTATTGAGAATTGGTTGGTTTCTATGGACCTCACTTTGGTTGGGAAATTTATGGGGCCTCGCCCTAATGTGGAGCTGGTTCATAACTTGGCGTCTAAGAGGTGGAGAATGAAAGGACAAGTGGAAGTTGCTGCAATGGTGAAGGGTTTTTTCTCTTTCTCTTTCACCTATAATGAGGATATGGTAGTTTTTCTCACTGGTGGACTATGGTTAATCTGTAAGTCATCCTTGGTTCTTAAAAATGGGAGGTGGGTTTTAATCCCAACTCTTGTTCTTTTTCTTCGGCCCCTATATGGGTGAGGTTACCAACCTTACCCTTGGAGTTTTGGGATGAACAATTTTTTGTTGGTATAGCCAATATGTTTGGTAAATTCCTTTGTATTGATAAATAACGACCTCAAGGAAGAGATTAGTTTATGCTAGGTTCTGTGTCATTGTTGACTAGTCTGCCGATTTGCCTAAAAGGGTGACTATTAACTCAAAGTTGGGAGGGTGGATCCAATTGATTGAGTATGAGTCTATTCCCTTTGCTTGTTTCCATTGTAAATAGTTTGGTCACTGGGCCAAGAAATGTTTGTTAAAGGTTAAACCTGTCCCACCACATCAACGTATGGAATGGAGGGAGAAACAAAATTTTGAGGTTGGGGACGATACTTTAAGGCCTTAGGATCTGCCAAAGGATTTGGTACCTTATGATAAGGAGGGGGGTGTTGTGAATGATGTGGTTGCAGAGGTTGTGGCCTCTCAGGATCCTTAGATTCCTAAAAGGAACATTTATGAGGTTGAGGAAGGGGAAGTGGCAGCTAGTGAGGAGGCTCCTATGTTGGGGTCTAAAGGTGTTGTTATTGAGGATTTGGTGAAGGACCTTCATTTTGGGGAGGTTGAAGAGAGTGTTAAGGAACCGTTGGTGCATTCCCCCAGTTTTGGGGAAATGGATGGTGTGGAGGCAATTCGAAAGGACCCTTTGAGGGCTCTCTCAAATTTGGTGCTCACCTCTTCTGTCAACGACTGTGGGTTGATTTGCTCACAATAGGTGAAGGAATCTCCTTTTTCTCTATTCAAAACTAGAAATAGGAAGAAGAATTTATCTCCTCCAGGGATGGATACCAAAAATTGTTCTAAGGCTGATTGTGGGTCTGAACCGAGGGGAAGAGGAAGACCCACTTTGATGCAGAGTAGGGAGAAAGAAAAACTGACATTGCAGATGGCTTCCAGAAAACCATTTTTGAGATGTGTCCCAAGGGTGCATCTCAGACTCCTCAATGAAGATCCTTTCTTGGAATATTCAAGGGTTAAATCACCCTCACAAATAGGATCTCCTTGTGAATCTTGTGAGGGATCTTAAACCTGATGTGATCATGATTCAAGAAATGAAAAATGCCCATGGAAAGGTTGGAATGTTTGAGGAAAATATTTTTTAAGGAGTGTGGTCTCCATGGTTTTGATGCAGATGGTGCATCTGGGGGTGTGGCTAGTTTTTGGAATATGAAGGTGGTGGTTGGTAAGGTTGTTTTCAGGATCTCCAATCACATTGCTACCTCCTTTAATCACTCTTATTGTGATTTTTCTTGGGTTGCTTCTAATATTTATGCTCCTAATGTTAGAAGTGCTCAAAAGTGGTTTTGGGAGAATCTTTGTTCTTTCAGGACCATGTTTCCCTCTGATAATTGGTTGATTATGCGAGACTTCAATAATCCCTTGAGATTTGATGATAAATTGGGAGGCTCTCAAATTAATGATGAAAGTAGGTTTGACTTAAGGACTTTTTTTAATCACAATGCTTTGTTTGATGTGGATTTGCAGGGTGCTTCTTACACTTGGTCTAATCGGTGGATGGGGGATGCTTTGATCCAAGTCAATTTGGATAGAGCTCATCTTTCTCATGAGTGGTTGGCTCATTTTTCTTTCTCCCTTTCTGCCTTGACTAGGCTAGGTTTGGATCATTTTCCTATTTTCCTGTCGGCGGATGTGGCAGGTCAATGGCATGCATTTCCTTTTCATTTTGAAAAAATGTGGACTTCTCATCCAGATTTTAAATCTAAGCTTGCCGAATGGTGGGGTATTTTGGTGGATGGTTTAGCTATGTATAGGGTGGCAAAGAAGTTGGCAGCTATTAATTCCAATGTGAGAAACTAGAATAAATCCTCCTTTGGACATATCTTCCATAATAAGGCTCACATCAAGGTGGATCTTGATCATGTGCAACATAGTATTCAAGCTAGGGGTTATGGTGTTTCCTTGGCTCATGAGGAGAGCGTATTGTTGTCCCGTCTTCATAATATTGTGGCAAGGGAGGAAATTTTTTGGAAATAGAGATTGTGGGTGGTATGGTTGAATTGTGGTGATAGGAATACCAAATTATTTCACATCACCACACTTAAGCATAGGGATTCCAATCAAATTAAGTGTATATGCTTAGATAGGAGGGTGATTGAGATTGAGGAATAAATTAGGCAAGAGGCTATCTCTTTCTTCTCTAATCTCCTATCTAATGATTTTTTTCCATCTATGGTTGATCAAGATTTGTTGCTAGAGGTTATTCCTCGTCTGGTGACTGAGGATCTCAATCACATGCTTTGTTGTATCCCTTCAATAGAGGAAGTCAGGAGTGTGGTCTTCTCCTTTGTTGGTAATAAGGCCCCTAGCCCTAACGGTTTTCCCATTTTCTTCTTTCAAGAATTTTGGACTATTATTTCTAAGGATGTTGTGGATGCGAAAAAATAATTTTTTGGTAGTCAGAACCTGCTTAAAGAATTAAACTCTACCTTTTTGGTGTTGATTCTGAAGATCCTTAGGGCCTCAAATTTTTGAGTTTTGACCTATCAACTTATGTAACTCTATTTATAAGATCTTTTCTAAGGTGCTTGTTGTGAGGTTGCAAAAGGTTTTTCCTCTGATCATCTCTCCCAACCAAAGTGGTTTTGTTGCAGGGAGACAAATCCTTGATCCCATCATCATTGTGCATGAGAACATCCATTCACTGATGGTTAACAAAGGCCTGGCTTCTTGCTAAAATTGGATCTGGTTAAAGCCTATGATAGAGTTAATTGGGCATTTTTGTATAAAATTCTCTTTTCTTTTGGATTCTAAGATACCTCTGTTTAGTTGATAAGGATCCTTAAGTCTACTGTGTTTTTCTCTGTGCTCGTGAATGGCTCTCCTTCTGATTTCTTCAAAAAATTTGGAGGGGGGTATGGTAGGGGGACCTAATTTCTCCCTTCATTTTTATTATTCTTACTAAGACTCTAGGAATATCATTGCATCTTAAGCTTTCTTTGGGTGTCTTGAAAGGCTTGAGACCTTCTTCACCCTCTTATGGTCATCAACAATTTGTTGATGACACCTTGATTTTGGGTGAGGCTTCTATTGCTAAAGCTAGAGCTATTAAGGTGACCCTTTAGAATTATGAGGCAGATTTGGGCCAATTAGTGAGCCTCCCTAAAAGCCCGATCTTCTTCCTTAACACTCTTGAAAGAAGAGAGTTGAGAATTACTAGTATTCTTTAATGTGCAGTGGGGACCCTTCCTTCAACCTACCTTGGCTTGCCACTTGGATCCAATTCAACTCATGATATCTTTTGGAATGGTCTAATTGATAAATTTAATGTGAAGTTGGCTATTGGAAAGGAGCATTGCTCAGTCAAGATGGTAAGTTGGTGCTCATAAAATCTACTTTACATTTTTTTTTTTTGTATTCTCTTAGTCTCTTTTAGATGCCTCGTAAGTTCTGGGAGAAAATTGAATGTATCCAGAGGAACTTTCTTTGGTCAAGTGTGGAGGATAAAAAGAAATTGAGTTTAGTTTCATGGGAGGATGTGTGCCAATCTAAAATTCAAGGTAGTTTGGGTCTGTGCAAGATTAAGCCTTTTAATTCGGCTCTTGTGGCTAAGCAACTTTGGCATTTCCTTTGTGGTGAGAAAGCTTAGGGGAAAATTTTGGCTTCTAAATATCTTCCTCGGATTGATAAATTTCAAGAGTTTCTAAATAAGGACTTCTCTCCTCCTTTAGGTTCTTTCTTTTGGAATTTGGTGTCCAAAGTTAGAGGAGTGATATTTTCTAGTGTATTTTGGATGGTTGGTGATGGCCGAGATATTCTCTTTTGGGATGATTGGCGGTTTTGACATTGTCCTTTATGAGAGAATCATTGGGAAAATCCCTAGAGGGACTTGTGTACTCATGAATTTGGAAGTCATGTGGCTGAATACATTGTCAATGGGAAATGGAGGAATATCCATGAGGTTTTCCCTGAGCTGGAGGGCCTTTTTAATGAGTTTTCTAGAATTCATATCCCTATTTCTCATCACAGGGATAAGGTAACTTGGAATAGGCTCCTGAGTGGAGCTTTCTCGGTGGCCTATGCATTTAATTCTTGTAATGATATTGTGGGCCCTAGGCCACCTTGGGGCTTAGTGTGGTTCCCGTAGCTTATCCCTAAGATAAATATGTTGCTATGGCTACTAGTGTAGGATAAGATTCTTACAATTAATAATTTGTGGAAACAAGGTTTCTCCATGCCTAATAGATGTTACCTTTGCATGATGGATGCATATGATAGTTCACATTTTTCATTGGATGTAGCTATGCTCGGGAATTTTGGTCCTTTTTCTCAATCTGTGGTGTGTGGAGTGGATTTTTCCTGCCTTTTTCTGGATTTGTGGCTCCAATGGTATGCTCCTTCATCCAATCCTTCTCTAAAGCTTCTTTGGTCTCTCGCTTTACCGTATTTTCTCTAAGGTTATAGAAGGAGAGGAACAACAAGATTTTTAGGGAAATTTCTCTCTCCCCCCTTTCCCTTTTCTGCAAAAGTGTTTCTTCTATTAAGGAGAATTTGATGTTGGTGGTGGATAAAATTGATATTCCTGGTAGAGTGTTGGTTTCTGATTATGATGTTGAGGTGGTGACTAGTTGGAAACTTTCTTTTGACATTGCCAAACCTTTGAAGAAGGCTAATATTGCGAGGGATGGGGTGGCCTGGTTTCCCCCTCCTCCTGGATGGTTCAAAATCAACTTTGATGGTTCAGCTAAAGGTAACCCAAATCTTGGTGGTTGTGGGGGAGTGTTGAGAGATCACAATGGTAGGTTTGTTTCTGTTGTGGCTCCCTTCGAGAATCCAAACAAACCATCTTACTGAAGTTGTGGCTGCTTATCATAGCATCAAATTGGCTAGGGATATGAGGATCTCTAAACTCTAGATTGAAGGTGATTCGTTAACATTGTGAAATTACTTAAGGAAAGGTCTCCTCCATCATGGTCTATTAATAATTTTATTTTGGATGTTATTTCTTTATGTGGTGAATTTGATGAAATTTACATCTCACGCCTATAAAGAGGCTAATGTAGTGGTTGATTGGCTAGCTAATTATGGTGTGTCATCGGCTAGATCGTGAGGGGAGGATGATGTCCTTCCCATTGATTTAAGGAGACTTATTCTTAATGAACTTCATTAATTTTATTCCCACCTCTTTGGTATCGGGTTTGCATGGGTATCATGAAGTTTGTTGCTTGATTAGACTTCTCGCACATCTGATGTTCATTGGTAATTGTGGCCTTCTTCAGCTGAGTTGTCTAAGCATCTTCTTCATTATTTCCTTATGTACTACCCTTGATAGCCTCACACATTTTCTAGGTGGTTTTATGTCTATTTCCCTTGGTTTGCTTTGGTTATGCTTTCTTTTTGCAAACAATTCGATGATGGGTGGAGATAGGTGTCAAACTGAGCCGTTGTCTTGTGAGGAAACTAGAGCCAATGCTAGAGTTTGGGAAATCTTGTAGAGTGGTGGTGTTACTCCTTTCATGGAGAGACTAAATGGTTTTAAATCCATGGTTTCTAAGGATTTTTTTGATGCTTGGCATGGTTGTGTTGTGAGTATGTTTGGTAGGGATACTACCATTAATGAAGAGTTTATTGCTGAGGTCATGAGTTTATCTATGGAAGGTAGAATATTCAACAGGGACAAGAACATTTGGCAGTCTTCCAAAAAAATATTCATCCATGACAGGGAAAGGGCTAAAATGGTCTGTTTAGACTATGGAGGCTAAGATAGAACCAAGATAAAACCAATTTAGTGGGAGGTTGTGGTGGCATTGATGTGCTACTTCACTCTTGATGGAAAATTTATGACACTCTATGGACATCACTTTGTGTTGCTCAATCACTTCCTCCAAGTAAGCTATTGTCTTTCCCTTTTTACCTATTGATGTCTTTGGAAGAGGGTATTGTGAATTACAAAAAAACCCTAGGAATCCCTTTTGCATAAAGGTTTAATGCTACTTATTGTTGAGTTTATAAAAGCTAATTGCATTGTTAGAACCCCTCAGACCCCTATTTCTAATAAGAAAGGGAAGGCATGTGTGAAATGTAGAATTGAAGAAATTGAGCATTTGGATGGTATGGAGTTAGAGGAGGCGTTGGAGGGCTGGTTTGATGGATATGCCACTAATTTGGACTACACTCCTTCGACGGGTGTTGTTAATCCCTCAACCTCCAAAGTTACCCCACGTGCAAAATGCAAGTTGAAGGTTTATGAGGGTTTCCTTGAGGGTTCTGCTGGTAAGAGGCCTAAGGGTCGTGCTAAGGTGGTGGATGATAATATTAAAGAGATGGTAGGGAATATTCAAGGTGAGAATTTTGGTCTTGGTGGGTCCCCTGTTTCTAGTAAGAGGAATTTAATGGTCAATCTTGAAGACTCTACTTGGGGTCAGCTTCTAAGGATCAGGGGAAGGCCAAGCTTGTTTCTAAAGATATGCAAGGGGAGGAACCTCTAGTTGGATCACACTAGGGTAGGGGTGTGTTCTAGGGGGTGATGGATTATTCTTAGGCATCGGGTTTGGTTAAAGAAGGGGCTAATATCTCATTTAATCTGCTCATGTGGCTTGTTTAAGAGATGCAGGACCTCCATAACAAGCATGATACCATAGCCAGGTGTAACATTTCCACTCTTTGTAGTCTTAAGGAGCAGGAGTCTATTTTTGGGCTTACCAGATCTTTGAATGCCAATGTCGGTTGTATGGTGGATGAGCTTGCTACCTTGAAGAATGATTATGGTCCAAGATTGAATTTGTTGGAAAGGTAGAATGGGAAGCTTTTTATGGACTTGGGCATGCTTATTAACATCATCAGAGAGAAGTTGGAGGCTTCAGCTTAGGGTATGGTTTTCCTCAATCAGAAGGTGAAAGAGCTGACTGGGAAGGCATTGTTTGATGACCAGGAGAACTTGGTTCATGGGGAGGAAGTTGGGATTGACGTGCATTCTACTAATTTGGTTGTTGGGCTAAATGTGTGTACTAGGAGCAAAACAAAGAAAGGTAAGAAGGACCTTGCTCGTGATGTTGAAGAAATCATGGATATGCATGATAGGTTAGTGGCCAAGGATTTGGAGGTGGCTAAAATGCTTAAAGAATTGCTCTAATGGCCATGTGGAATGTCTTTCTTTTCTTTTTTGGCTGTTTTGGACTACTAATGGTGTGTTGATGGATTGTTATCAACTGGTTTTTTGTTGCTTCTGGGTGGGCAGTCATTTTTCATGTCTTTACTGCCATTATCTTTTTTGTTCAGGGTTTTAGGTACCCTTCAAAACATGTTTATCATTAATCAAAAACTATACAATCAACATTTTTAAACTATTCAATTTATGATAAATATTAATCTTCACTTAAGGGTTAAAAATACATTAAGTTGCAAATCACACCCCTAATTTTAAGGAAAAACTAGTTCACCTAATTTTTTCTATGAAAATAACACATTCTCCTCTTAACATCTCACAATCTCCTCGAAGAAAATATCTTCAATTTGTAAGGTATATATATATTTTTAATTTTATCATGTTGGTTTTCCCTATTTTTATTCTTTTAAAACAAACACACACACACATATACATACATACATATATATATATATATATATATATATATTACTATTTTTATTCCACATCAAATGAGTTTATATGTAGGGGTGGGTGCAAAAAGTTGGGGGGCCAAAAAGAGGCCAATTTTTTTTAAAAAAATTGAAAATCCATAATGTGAGCACATTATGGCTTGGTGTGACCAAGCCTATGATGTGCTTGCATTATGGCTTGGTGTGACTGAGCCTAAGGCTTAGTCACATCGAGCCTATAACGCACTCATGTTATAACACAAGAATTTTATGAGATGTTATAAGAAAAAAAAAAAAGCAAATCAAATTCATTTTTTGATTGTCACATTTCCTCCATCCACAACCTACAAACCATTCCAAGGTGCGTGCACATTGTTGAGATTCCAAATTTGACTGTTTCTTCATTGAATCTTTGCTAATTCTTTGTTAGAATGTCGTCACGTCGACGAGGAGCTCAAAGGAGTAATATTTTATTATTTTTGTGAATTTGTTGTTAAATAGGTAGATTTAATATGTTTTTGATGTTAATTTCTTTAATTTTTAGGAGTTGATAATCCACTTGATTCTCCTCCTCAAAATCCTTCTCCTCATCATAAACAGCCACACCAAAAAAATCCTAATGAATAACCACAACAACAAACTCCAACAATTCCTCAACATCCTCTTGGAACTCAACAAAATTTAATGGGGGAAATTGAAAACAACAAAAAATAAATTGAGGAGTTAATTGTGAGGTTGAACGATCCTATAAGTTCAACCTCAGAAAGAACCATTCTTGCAAGTTCACTTCAAGCTATGTTAACACATGTAGATACAATTAGCAAGCAATTAAGTGGTTGGGCGAATAAGATATGGGAGCACACATATTTTTATGTAGATAAACTATCATACAAACAAGTCAAAAATGGAAAAATACAAAATTTGACTTGTGTTCACTATTCACTAACACACATACAAACCAAACTCTTCACATTCCAAGCAAGAGGTTTCCTATCCATTGGTGCAACCACCAAGGGATAAATGAAAATTTTTGGTAGAGGTGGTGGATGGTTTTTGACCATCCTCCATGCAACAATAACGAGGTCTCACAATATTTCTTGAGGAAACTCTACTGTGAGTTTGTCCTCAACAAAATCGCCAACTATTTTGATATGTGGAATTTCCAGGGGAGAGGTGGTGGGTCAGCACAGGAATGACTAGGGGCATGTCTTGATCCTCAATGGCCAACGAGATGAGAACTCACTAGATCAACTTATGAGAACATTGCTATCCCTTCCATTGTGAAGGACAGTGTTGAGGTGGATACTCTACAGTCTATTAGTTTTCTAACCCAGAGTATCATAGAGTGTGTCAGTCTTGCAGTACAACATGAGCCTAGGGAGACTTTGAGGGGTAGGGTTCCACCCCATATTTTTCAGGCTTGTAGGTCCACCTATATATATGACCCCATAGATATTCAGGAGGTTGTGCACAGGCTATGTCTACAACTGCCCAATTGATGATGAAAGATGCCATGCTGAATGAGGCTTTTGAATTTGATACTCAAGTAAATGTTAGCATGTTCATTGAATTTAGTTTATTAAATTTTATTTTTGAAATGCAAGATTAGCTAATTTAGTTTATTGATTATAATGAAATTATAGGGTCATAGTGTTCATACTGTTTTCACCAGCCCTCCACCTGCTTATTACTCCATGACATCTACGGTCAAGGTATGTAACTAGTAAACAATTACAAATATTATATGTCAATAGTATTTCTATATGAATGGTATTCTAATATCTGATTTTGGATGTTGAATAGGTTAATATTGGATATTTCATGACAACACCTCCCAGTGGTGTTGGACTTCAAACCTTCACTTAGGTAATAGAATAAAGAGTTTAACTAATGAATTGTACTTAATAGATTTGTGTAGCTTATATTCATATTGTTTATTACATTGCATTGCATATCTTTCAAACTCAAAGCATTACTTCACATTGCATAACTAATAACTAGATGTTGATAAATGACAAAATTTCAATTACAATATAGATTTTTAGAAAGTCAACATAAGTAGTGATGCAATTACTTCACATAACATAACAAATAACTAGGAGCAGCTACCAATTGCATTTTCTTGTCATGGCATTCCATGAGACCACATTTTATTGAGGAATTTTTTCAAACAATTCACTACTTTGTCTATGTTGTGGATGCTTGGAAAAAATCTATCAAAGCATAATAGTAAGAAATAGCATAGACAAGGTAATGAGCTGTTTGAAAAATACCTCTAAGAAATGCGGTCTCATGGTGATGTCCATCACCATGGGACCACATTTCTTTGAGGAATTTTTTTCAAATATCTCACCACCTTTTCTATGCTACCACATTTTCCATGCATGTCTACCAAAGCATTTTATCAAACAGTTCACTTCCTTGTTGCTATGGCTAAAAAGCCTAAAATAGGTGCTTTCCAACAAACTATGGATGCTTGGAAAAAATATAACAAAGCATAATAGTAAGCAATAGCATAGACAAGGAAACGAGTTCTTTGAAAAATTGCTTCAAATAAATGTGGTCTCTTGGTGATGAAATTAAATTCCATCACCATGAGACCACATTGCTTTAAGGAATTTTTTCAAATAACTCACTACCTTAAGAATAAATAATCCTCTTTAATCAAATAAAATCATTTTAAGGTCTTGAATTTGATCCCCAAATCTAATCCCATCCTCCATCTTCATATTTAGATCCTATTCTTCTAATCTCCAAGTTCATTTTGAATCCATCATCCCGATTTCCATCCTCATCCAAAATCAATACCAATCTTTCTTTTGATCAATCCTCCACCATGTCTAACCATCTAATCTATCCTCCATACAACCTAATCTATTATAATCCAACTTCATCCATTCCAACCAACCCCAACCCTATCAATGATGATGAGAATATCATTTTTGACCAACCTGAATATAATCCCAATGATGATAATGAGAGCATTGTGGATCACCTCAAGAACCCATTTTCAATAGACAAAATGCTCCAATTTTCCACCAATCCCCCATCCAAAGCTCCCCTCAAGTCACATACATATCACCCCCATCCACCACCACTAATTTTATCCTTACAACTTCCATAATTATAAGGATTCCATGCTTAGATGTCTCCTTGGCATTAGTGCTAAGCTTCCATCCTCCCTACCTTCATCCAATCCCAATCCATCTCCTCTTGCTTATCCTTCCCCTTCCTTTGACAATGAAAACCAAGCCTTTAGCCAAAATTCCCCTTGAAATCCTTTCCAGGGTCCTCATCCTCATCCTCAATTTACCAATCCATGGAAGCTTCCACCTCTTTTTCCACATTTTCATATCCCACATCCTTAAAATCTTCATCACCCCACAATTACCAAGAAAATTCATCCCCTATTTAACATAATAACTTCCTTTGAGGACTATTTTCAAAGGTGGCTATTTCCCCATGGAAAAAAAAAGTGGTGCAATTTTACCATATCATGCATCCAGCTTCATCACCCCCACATCAAGATAAACCCTAGTACCCTAAATCTTAAATGAATCCCCTATCAATCCATCTATCCAAGTTGATGAGTCTATAAAACCTTCCTCCCTCATCACACCATCCATATCAAATGAACTATGTCCATCTCCTAATCCAAAGAATGCTAACATAGATTCCCCTTCCATCTCATGATCCCATTTCCAATCAAGAACAAGGGTATGTGCAGGATCATGATGGGCCAAAAAGTGGCGATTTGATGGGTATGTGTAGGGTATGTGGCTAACGACTTTTTATTTACCCAAAATTGATAAAACGAAAAGGGTTTTTAAAGGAGATTCTCAACTTTCCACCAATATAAATTATGCTCTACTTTGAATTTAATAAATAATTATTATTCATTTTCTATTTGAATTACGATTAAAGTCCTAATTGATAGGCTGATTGAAAAACATCTATAGCTCTCCAACAGTATCACATTTTTTGAATTTGAAACATGCGTAACATTCTATGTTCACATACTATATGATTAAAAAAAATGAATTTCATAAATTTTTGACCAAGTTAAGGTGGTTAGACATACAAGCTTTTATATTTTTTAAAAGTTGTAATAAAAAATTCATAATTAATTATTTACTTGGAAAGCAATTACTAAAAAATATGCATCACGTCGGGACATGAGTCCTCTACTTGTATCTAAAATATTATAAAAAATATTATCATTTTATTGTGGTTAGGGTGGTTAGACAGACACCTACTTTTTATTTTTTCCTTGAAATTTAAGTACTACTGCATTGAAGTTTCAAATTTTCACCAAATAGATTTTTTAAAAAAAATAAACCTAGTAGTTTAAAAACTACATTCAATTTGCTACATATTCTATTCTTACATATTTTTGAAATAATATAGATAAGTTATTTAAAATTTTACGTCAAGTTGCCTAACTCTGATTTTTCTGAATTTTTCTCCACTTAAGGGCATATTTTTTCCATGATGATCTTGCACATACCCACATCATATCCCTTCCATCTCATCTAATGATATATTTCCATATCAAGATAAAGATATCCCTTCATTCCCCTCTCGCAATCCCCTCTCCCCCACTTCATCTAATGACATCCTTCTATGTCCAGATCAAAGTACCTCTTCCACTCCATTATATGATCACTTTCTAAATGTGGTCTCAAAGTACACCTTCCACCCCATCTAATGATACTCTTCCCATCATGATCAGAACACCCCTCCCTCTTCATGTCATGATCCCCCTCCATCTCATAACCAAGACCACACTATACCATCCACCCTATCCCAACATAATAGTATAGAGAAGGCAATGAATTGTTTCAAAAAATTCCTCAAAGAAATGCAATCTCATGGTGATGGAATGCCATGAAAAAAAAATTTGTCATGGAATTCCATCACCATGAGACCACATTTCTTTGAGGTATTTTTTCGAACAATTCACTACTTTCTCTATTCTACCACATTTTTCATACATGTCTACCAAAGCATTTTAACAAACAGTTCACTGCCTTGTTGCTATGGATAAAAGCCTAAAATAGATGCTTTCAAACAAGCTATGGATAGGAAAAATAGTAAGAATAATAGTAAGAAATATATTTCTCAATAAGTACTCAAAATTTTGTTGATTATCTCATACATTATAGGTTGTGACCTACATCACTATTCTAGTTTTTGTGATTGAATATTTTGTTATTTTATTTTCAAATGATGGAAGAAGAAACACTTCTCGATGTTGATAGGGAAATGAAGTGTGGTGTATCATCCACAATAGATAGATCGATGGCTCTCATAGGGGTATGAGGTAGATTAGTAAATTTTAAATTAAATTCATTTTTATAGTTGTTTATTATTGAAAAATTAAATGATTATTGATTTGTAGTTTAATTTATATTTGGATGGTTTCTATAGGAATTTGGTACACCAAAGCTTGAGCATGCAGATCTTCCACTTGAGGAGAGAGATTTTTTGGTGGCAGTAAGTGATTATTTTGTTAAATATATAATTTTTTATAATGTAATTTCTATATATTAATGTTTTTTACTTATTATAATAAGTGAAGATTGACCCAGAAGACATTTGCAACTGGAGACTTAAGCCTGGTGACCCAGAAGACATTTGCAATTGCACACCTATCACGCTTCTCAATGTCTCCTACAAGATTATCGCCAAGGCTTTGGCTCTTAAAATCAGCCATCTTCTACCTCATATTGTGTGCCCAAAACAAACTGGGTTTATTTCTGAGTTTGAACCAGAGGTGGCTTCTTCAATCTCTCGCTCATGTCTGGAATAAGAGATTTTCTACCACTTGGTCTACAAGTGTTGAGCCAAAACTTGCCCACTTTTCTTGATGTATTCTTTTCCAAGGCTTTCCTATGGGTTCTCAGCTTGTTCACCTGGGGGTCCAGGACCCTCGTTGCCCTTTTTATGGGCAAGTTGAGAATTTTAAGCATCTTTTTTTGTTTTGTCCCAGAGTCCAACAACTTTGGACTTGGATTAATGACTTTTTTTGGGCCTTTAGGCCAGAGCCTTTCTCCTAGCATATGGCGTTGCTAGGATATTCTCCCAGATTTCCTACAAAATTCACCCAGCTTTGGGACACTTTCAAGGTGGAAATTCTCTTCAATATTTGGAAAGACATAAATGCTTGCACTTTTTCACATACTCAAATGGATATTCATGTATCTTTCTATACTAAAGCTATCATTTGCTTTAATGTTCTTTTACAGGTTCAAGTGTAAGCTAACAAAGTTGCACTTGAGGTTGCTCACCTTCAGGTTCTCCTGGATCACTGGGGTAATTCCCCTTGTACTATTTCTCTGGTCCCTGATTCACCCACCTCTTCCCATGGTCGGTCACCCTCCAGTGGCCGACAATAGAGTGGCTCTGTGTGTCCCCGCTCATAGCCTTTGTCTTGGCAGGATTCTCACACTCCTCAGCGAAACCACTCTCCTTCGCCATGGGCTAGCTAGGGGTGGCCTTCTGGTGGTGCTTCAGGGAGTGGTGGTGGCAGTTTTGGGTTGCCCTCTGATAAACCTCCTTTCTTCTGGCTTTGGTTGGCCAACCACTCGTAAAAAAACTTCGCATCTAGTGCTTGCAATCTTACCCCAGTGCAAGGAAGAAGATAAAGAGAAAAAAGATATTGATGATGGTTGGAGTCCTTTTAACGTCACTCCAAACCCTATTGATGTATGGGGGAAAAATTTGGATGACAGAGACCCTCTTGGCTCTGTTGGCATTGCTTTGGCCACTTAATGGCCTTTTTATTTACTTTTTTATTTTGTACTTCTAGGCTTTGCCCATGTGATCTGATGGTTTTTCTAGGCGCTGCCCATTTGACTCTTGGGGTGTGCCTTTTTACCACCCATCCTTTTTTTGTGAATATGTATCTTTATATTTGAATTAATATAGATAGCTTCCTATTGATCAAAAAAATATTGATTTGGAACCAAATAGGAGAAGCAACCCTCGAATTCAAAGTAAATGAGTGTCATATACTTCGCCCTCCACCCGACCAACAAAGGCCTACCCGTCTGTTTCCTTCACCTAGAGGGAAATTAATTTTGATTGGGGTCCTTTGTTGTATGCCTATATGGCATTTTTGGACACATTTTTTATTGCATATACTTGACATTATATTCCTACATGGCATTCTTGTAAGTCTATATGGCTATTTTGTATATATTTTATACTTATATTGACATATATTGATGTATGCCTACATGGATATTTGGTTAATAAAAATATTTTTTATTGATGGTGTCCATATTTGCATTATAAATCCATGCTTCAATAGATATTTGTAGATGGTTTACTTAAAATATTTAAAATCCAAGTGTTTTCCATGGACTCTCCTTTTCTATAATTTTAAATATATAATAAAGTTTGAACATTATTCTTGTGTAAGATTATTGAACATTAAATAAATCATATGAATATAGTAATGCTTCATGCTTCATGTGCTTCACGAAGGAAATTCATGTGTATTCTTGATTCTTCATGCTTCGTGCTTCATGCTACCATTTGCATGTATGCTTCATGCTTTATGTATTATGTAGATAAAGAAAACATCATAGAACTATTGACAAAAGAAAATGGAAAGTAACAACTAAGTCTCACAAACAAAGACTCAAGGCATGCAAGTCTTATTAAATATCATAAGGGAATTGGATTATTGGAGACTAAGAGACCATGAATCAACCTTCCAAACAACAAACTTCATAGATATTCATCCTATTTCTAAACATCAATTTGAACCCAATAATTAGAAGAATGCAACTTTAAAAGTTAAAATTGCATGCTTACAATAGTCAATAAACAACTTCAAGAGACATGCATGATATAAACAAAACCAACTAAAGTTCAATAATTTCCTTTTTCCCAAGCATATTTGAAAAGTTGCAAATAAATCAATTTAGGTTCTCACGAATAGTGATGATATGAATTTGGTTGTGACTTTTCAGAGGCGAAAAGTTGTGACCCTTCAAATAGGAAAGACTATGAAACTTTTATAATGAATCATGGTGACTATACCTAGCATAGATGTGCCCACCTAGACATGTTTGCGCTAACTGCTTGGCCCCATGAAGAACAAAAAAAAGTAGCCTACCTTGCAACTTTACACTGCATGCAACTGACTCATTTTCCATCAACTAAAACATGTTCACCATGGGAAAATGAATTGGAGCTATAAAAAAATGAGAGATGTTGTTGTAGAGGGGCCTTAAATAATCCCATAGCCTCAGACTAAATGTTTCCAAGTGTCATGGTTTCCAAGTAATCACTCGTCGAAGTTTGCTACTCTTTTGCACTTTAGTCTATTTAGAGACTTCACTGATAGAATGTAGATAAGATTGTTTCGACATGTTTGGGTGCAAAAGAGGACCTTACCTAACATAAACCCACCCATATGAATTTTTTGGAATAGTTTGTTTGGTTGTATGACGAATAGAACGAAAGTTACACCACTTTCCAACTTGTCACTACATGCAACTAACTCATTTTCCATCAACTGAAATCTATTCACCATAGGAAAAAGAATTGGATCTATCAAAAACCAAGAGAGGTTATTGTAGAGTGGCCCTAAATGATACTATAGCCTCAGAAATAATGTTTCCAAGTGCCATATTTTTCAAGTAATCGCTCATCGAAGTTTTCTTCCCTTTTGCACTTTGGTCTCTTAAGAGACATTGCCAGTAGAATGTAGCTCATAATATTTCAACATATTTGAGTGAAAAAGAGGACCTTTCCTAGCATAAACCAAACCATATGGATGTGTTGGAAAAATTGGTTTGATCGTATGACAAACATAATGAAAGTTCACTTTCCAACTTTACACTACATGCAACTAACCCATTTTCCATCAATTGAAATCTATTCACCATAAGAAAATGAATTGGATCTACCCAAAACTAAGAGAGGTTATTTTAGAAGGGCCTTACATGATCCCATATCCTTAGATGAAATATTTCCAAATGCCATAGTTTATGAGTAATCACTTTGAAGTTTTCTGCCCTTTTTCACTTTGGTCTCTTAAGAGATTTCATTGGTAGAATGTGGCTTGAACTGTTTCAACATGTTTGGGTGTAAAAGAGGAACTTTCCTAAAATAAAAAAAGCCATACTAACATGTTGGAATATTCAATTCAATCTTATGACAAACAAAATGAAAGTTACACCACTTTCCAACTTGTCACTACATGCAATTGACCTATTTCCCATCAACTGAAATTTGTTCACCACAGGAAGTTGACTTGGAGCTATCAAAAACTGAGAGAATTTATTGTAGAGGGGCCCTAAATGATCCCATAGCCTCATACATAATGTTTCCAAGAGCCATGGTTTTTGGGTAATCACTCGTCAAATTTTTCTTCCCTTTTGCACTTTGGTCTCTTAAGAGACTTCGTCGGTAGAATATAGCTCAGATTGTTTCAAAATATTTGTGTGTGAAAGATGACCTTTCCTAGCATAAAAATACCCATAAAAATGTGTTGGAATATTTGGTTTGGTCGTATTACAAAAAAAATGAAAGTTGCACCACTTTCCAACTCTACACTACAAGCAATTGACCTATTTTCCATCAACTAAAATCTACTCCTACGGGAAAACAACTTGGAAATATCAAAAACTGAGAGAGGTTATTATAGAGAGGCCCTATATGATCTTGTAGCCTTAGGAATAATGTATCCAAGTGCTATGGCTTTTGAGTAATTACTCTTCGAAGTTTTTTTCCCTTTTGCACTTTGGTCTCTTAAGAGACTTCACCTGTAGAATATGGCTCACACTATTTCAGCATGTTTGGGTGTGAAAGAGTACCTTTAATATCATAAACCAAACCATATGGGCATGTTGGAATAGTCAGTTTTGTCATATGATGAACAAAACAAAAGTTACACCACTTTCCAACTTTACACTACAAGCAACTGACCCATTTTCCATCAATTGAAATCTATTCACCACGGGAAAAAAAGTTTGAGCTATCCAAAACTAAGATAGGTTATTGTATAGGGGTCCTACATGATCCCATAGACTCATAAAAAAAAATTCCAAGTGCCACGAATTTTGAGTAATCACTCATCGAAGTTTTCTACCCTTTTGCACTTTGGTCTCTTAAGAGACTTTGTTGGTAGAATGTGGCTCAAACTGTTTCAGCATGTTTGGGTATGAAAGAGGACCTTGCCTAGCATAAACCGACCCACACAAACATTTTGGAATGGTTAGTTTGTTCGTATCACAAACAAAATGAAAGTTACACCACTTTCCAACATTACACTACAACTAGCCCATTTTCCATCAACTGAAATTTGTTCACCATGAGAAAACGACTTGGAGCTATCAAAAACCAAGAGATGTTATTGTAGGGGCTCTTGTTATGTCTTGCATAACCACCCCATTTTAAATTTTATTAAAATGGGACCCCCTTCTTTTTCTTTCACTCTTTGTGTTTTTCCCCCTCGATTTTTGAGGTTTTTTTTGCTTTGCCTTGGCATGTGCTTAATATGTTTATCTTGCTTAACCAAGTTTTTTCCCCAAGTTGCATTTTGAAAATCCTAAGTTTTGGTCCTAGTTTGGGTTTTTACCCTAGTTCAGGATTTTCCTGTCTGTTTGGATTTTCCTGAATGTCTTTCGAACTTCAGTTTCTTACTGTCGTTTGGGTTTTTCAGGCTGCATTGGGATTTTCCGCTCTGTTCAGATTTTCCCGGATTGTGTTCAAAATCTAGCCCGGCTTGTCCGATGCTAAAATTCATGAATTTTGACCTTCATGGAATTCCGCTTGGTCCAATTTTTTTTGAATTTCCGTCTAACCATTGGGTTTTGCGAACTTGGTTATTTTTTGAGTTTTTTGCCATTTTGCATCATCGTTTGTGTCCTCCTGAGTTGAGTTGTGATTTGAACATCATGGTCTTGCTTGGGGTTCGAATTCCTATGTGTTTGGGCATTTCACAGCTTGCCCTATTCGTTCATGGTTAAAATCTAGAGTTTCATGCCTAGGGTGTCGCCATCTCGTCTTGTTCTCCTTTCGATTGAGCCCACGATTCGAACAAGATCTATAGGAAACTCGTTTTAGGTGATTTTTGTGCCCAGGGTCCTCAAATTTGTGACCTTCAGTTGATTGGAGTGAATTCGTGGCTAGTGTTCGGGTTTTCGATTAGGTTCAAGATTTTTTTGTCTGGCCAGATTTTCTCGGATTCCTTCATTTGTCTGGTTTCCTTTAGTTTTCTGAAGTTCAGAGTTCTGAGTTGTCTGTGAAATTCTAGCCCGGTCGAATTTTCCCAATTTCTCCTTCTCCCCTTTATTTTCCTGGAATTCATGTTGTGTTGTCATTTTCGCAAAAATCCAGTTTGGCTAGACTTTTCTAGATTTTCTGGGAGGTGTTGTGAAGCAAGGAATTTTAGTAAAGTTGATGAATCTAATGATGAATTCTTGCATTTCCATGCTTTAATTTGGTAAATTTCACTATTGTATGCTGCTTATGTTCATTTATGAGGGAATGGCTAATTTAATGTTTTTTATCATGATTTTAAGTTAACACTTTGATGAAATGTTGTCAATGATTGGATTCTCACATTGGTGTTTGATGAATGCAGACTGAGTCTGCAAGGCAGTGGCTGGGATGGCTAAGGAAGGCTAGGACAATATGTTGGAATAGATCTAAAGAATAACATTGATGCCATCGAATGGCGAACTAGGGTTTCACCTATGTCACTTGAGGACAGCTTGCAGAGGACATTCCTGATGATGAAGGCCATAATGAAGTGGGGTATGGGTGGCGTGGAGGAAGCAGTTAATGCAAAGATGCATCAAAGGTCGTGCTTCCACATCATTTCTCTTTTCCTCTTCTTCACGCATTTTGGTCCATTTCTTGCCTCTAGTCGGTGCCCTTGCATTTAATGCATGTTTGACTTTGTTTCAAACTCTTCTAGGGCTGATGTGTTCTGTAACCAACTTATTTTGTAAACCCTAAAATTGGGTCGATGCATTTTTGATGTGTTTTTTATATATGGCATTTTGCCTCTTTTAAAAAGGGATGGTTGTTAGACAAGTTAGGGTTAAGGGGAGTTAGCAAGCTGGAAGATTAAAAAAGGTAGAGGATAGGATTTCAAAAGAAAGCAAGCTAGGGTTTTGCAGAAAGTTAGATGTTTTTAGTTCAACAAGAAGAAGAAGTGATGTATTTTCCAAATTTTCTTAGCATAGATGGAGATAGCTTAAAAACATGGGTTTCTGCACACTGGTGATCTTGCTAGATTTGTAAATGTTGCTTATATGTTTCATTAACAGTAGGAGCAACTAGATTTAAACCTTCTTTATACTATGCTCTAGAATGTTATTCATTTTTGGTTAATCATTTTGATTTGAAAAGCTTTCAAGAATGAAATGTTATTTTATGTTTTGTTTGAATAATGATTTGCAGTCTACAGTTAAAATTTGCACTATGAATGAATGAGACTTTGTATCAATCACAAGTTAATTTTATTCTACAATTCTAGTTTGGGAATTCCTTGAAAGGCAACAAGTCTGATTAGTTGAATGAATCAACATTCTTTTCAGTTAAAAAACCTTGATCTATCTTTTCTTCTATTTCTTTAAAACTCCTAGTTAAAGTAGGTTTAAATAGATGTTTGATCTTGCAACAATCCAAAAGCTTAAAACCAACAGACCCCTTGAACATTACAACTATATTGACCACTTTGTGAAACAACAACGTTGTGAACCAACATCAAAGACCTTGGGAGGTTATTAGTTTGATTACTAATTATCTCTTTCAGGAGAGGTGAGATATTTCTACTTTTATCTTACCTGGATGTTGTGGGTCAATTTGGTGCATCAATAGGTCCCTACATAATCTTTTAGCCTCAGATGGAATGTTTCCAAGTACCATGGTTTCTAAGTAATCACTCGTCAAATTTTTCTACCCTTTTGCACTTTGATCTGATAAGAGACTTCATTGGTAGAATGTGGCTTAGACTATTTCGGTGTGTTTGGGTGCAAAAGATGACCTTACCTAGCATAAACCCAACCATATGGATGTGTTGGAACATTTGGTTTTTTCATAAGATGAACAAAGAACAATCTACAAACACACCTTCCTCAACTTCTTGAGAGCAGGAAGAATCTCTTCATTGAATACATTATGTATCTCATTCAATTTGGTTTGCTTATTTTTCAAGTGCTTTTAGAGAAAACTAACCTCCTTTCTGTTAATGATAAAATATTCCTCTTGTATTTTAATTACTTTTCCAAGTCATTAATTTTAGTCTTTAGTTGTTTTTCTTCAATTTCAACACTTCCAACTATTGCCTTTGCATTTGCAACTATTGTTATCATCTTTGGAAGTGTCTTTCTAATTACAAAATGAAAAATTTTCTTTTAATAAGTTCATTATAGAACATCTCTACCTTTATAGATAATACTTTTAGGTGTCCATTGCACCGATTCTCCTTTTTTTCACTTACATTTCATATTGATTCTATGTTATCATCTATTTCCAATTTTATTTTCTCCATGAAAGTCTTAAGTTCAAGAATCTTTGACTTCATTTTTCTATTTGTCAATCTACCCATAAATATTGGAATGATTGTAGGATATGCATAAAATGGAAAATTTATGGAAAATGTGGTAGCATATACAATGCAATTAGTTGTTTGAAAAAAATCCTCAAATAAATGTGGTCTCATGGTGATGGACATCACCATGAGACCACATTTCTTTGAGGCATTTTTAAAACAGCTCAATACCTTGTCTATGCTTTTTCTTATTGTTATGCTTTGATATATTTTTTCCTTGCATACATAGTTTGGTTGAAAGCACATGTTTTAGGCTTTTAGCCATAATAGCAAGGGGACCTTGGAATGGGGAATGACATCTATCAAAACATAAAAGGGGGGGTTTTCATGAGTGTTATGGTTGCAATTTCCTTAGAAGATAGATGCAAAATGGAGATGCATAGACAAAGCACATGAACTATTTGACAAAATGCCTCAATGAGATATGTACTCATGGTCAATTTGGATGCATTGACAAGGTACTGAGCATTGTAAGAAAATTTTCCTCAAAGAAATGGGGTGTACATCACCATGAGACCCCATTTATTTAAGGCATTTTTTCTTACAATGCTCACTACCTTGTCAATGCATCCACATTGACAAGGTATTAAGCTCACTACCTTGCCAATGCTACCACATTGACAAGGTACTGAGCATTGTAAGAAAATTTTCCTCAAAGAAATGGGGTGTACATCACCATGAGACCCCATTTCTTTAAGGCATTTTTTCTTACAATGCTCACTACCTTGTTAATGCATCCACATTGACAAGGTATTAAGCTCACTACCTTGCCAATAAGAAATTAGGTCTTATGGTGATATACATCACCATGACACCCCATCACTTTGAGGCATTTTTTCAAACAACTCACTACCTTGTCATTGCTACCTTGTAGGAAAACTAATAAGAGGAAAATATGAGAACAATATAGTCAAAGTTAGAGTTTAGATTTATAATGCAAAACAATACATTTACACATTACTAAATTTAGGATGTTAATTAAAATGGTATAAAATGTAAGAGGAAAGGGCACAAACATACATTTTTTAAGAGATCAATCAAATTGATTTTTTAAAGGATGTATTGCTAGTGATTAATTATTGAGTAAAAATATTCATTCTCACAATGTTATGCGAAAATCAATAGGATGAATGATAGAACGAAGTGATGAATAAAAAATCAATTATTGAAAATTGACTACTTAATGGTCCAGGGCACCTGGATTTTTTTGTAAATGGGGGTCAAATGTTAGTATTTTGTGATGTTGAGTCATTTTTGTTTGTAATAAGGTCTTTTAAGACCATGTTTCATGTTGTGTGTTGATTTGAGTTATATGGGGTCAGTTTTGGGAAAAATTTCCAATTTTGCAAAAAGTTGCACAAGCAACTTTTGCTTTTTTGGGTTTTTGAGAAGATCAACCATTGGAATTCAAATTCTAGTTGGAGAATGGTTATTTTTGGTTTTTAAATGTTTAAATATTCCTTGTGGTTGAGGAAAACTTTTGGTGTTGATTTTTGGTGATAAGCAATAAAATAGTCTATTTTTCTTGCATTTACAAGCTATTTTTGTTGCTACACAGGATAGTATGGTATCGTACAGCCTAGAAATGTTCTAAAGTGAATTGGGATTGATGATGAACTAAATCAACTATCATTTTAAATTTATTTCATCTATTTTCATTAAGTTTGGAGAGAGTTAGAGCAATTTTGCTACAAGTAGCCAGAAAACCTAGTTAAGGAGGGTTCGATTGAATAAAAATGGTTTTTGGCCCATTCCATTGGTGAAAAGGCTTGATAATTAGTGGAATGGATGTAGGTAAGATGATTTTAGTGTTTTTAGTGTTTTCAAGAGTAGGGAATGGAGTTGGGTGCAATTTTAATGAAGCCCTAGCCTAATATCATCATGTATTAGGCTTAGGAGATAGGTAGACGTAGGGTTTTGTAGAAAAGTTGTTTGGAGATTGTTCCAGTTGATGGAAGCTGGATATATAGACCCCATGTGACATGCTAGAAGCCTTGGAGTGAAGTATTGAATTTTGTAGATTGTAAACCATATTGTTGCCTTGTTGTTCAAGCCTAATTAGGCCTAATTGGAGTGGTAGCAGTCCAAATTTGAGAGCTTTGTTTCAAAGTAACCATATCTAGAAATTTAATATGTTTTCAAATGGTATAAAGGGTATCTAGAATGGTGTTCAAATTCTAGGTGTTAGGTTTTTTTTCAATAGATTTTCACCCTACTGAATGCAATATTTAGCAATCTACTAAAGCATGGAAACCTCCTTCAGATGTGGGTGATTTGAGCGAAGGAGGAATCTCTAGAGTGAGCTAGTTCTCTGAATGATAAATCCTATTCTAAATAACTTATGAGGAAAGGGATAAAAAGGTGACTGAAAACTAAAACCTATTACTAACAGATGACTTTCAAAATTTGATAATGATTCAATGATGATTATGATCTCTTCCTCACAAACAATTTTCAGAAAAACAAAATATTTCACAACTTCTCATGAACAATTGATACATGAATAATTTGCAAGAAGGCCTGACTTGAAGCACAACATGTAACCTATATTCTGAACTTTCTGCATTAAGAATTATAGTTTAAGGACAAAACAAGGACTTTGTAAACAAAAATCACAAGATAAAATCAAACTAAAACTACAAATGGACACAAAAATGAGAAGTAGGAATGTTGTCTTTATTCAAATGAAGGAGAATGCCACAATCTAACATTGAGTACCCAAGGTTCACAAACTCAAGATGTGTATAAGCAGGAACTGCTATCTCCACTAAGAAGGAGAGCTAAAAAGCTTAAGTCTTTTGAAAGGCATAACTCTCAAGAAACCCTAATCCGAGCTCAGAAAAAAGCTCAAGGAAAAAGGCTTCAAACTGTCTCAAAAATTGCATAAAAGCAAAAAAAAGCATATCGCTTTTATGATGAACCTGTCAAGCCTCTAAAAATACGTTGAATCTACTTTAAAAGCTCAAAAAACACCTTATCTCTCCAAGATAAGTCACAAATCTGACCAAGAGAAAAAGTCAACAAAAATCTGCTAAAAAAGCAAGAAATCATAAAACAATTTATAAAAGATTGTTCTATGATTCTGCTTTACAGGATTGCAGATTTGCACAATTTGTCTATTTTTTGCAATTAAAGATTAAAAATATTTTGCAAAAAAGAAAACATTTCTTATCTCTCCATTACAATATATGATTTTCTCAAAAAATCATAAAAATATTACATATCATCATATTCTTATCAACTCCATAAATTTTTCATTGATTTCTTTAAAATCAATCAAAATAAGAAGCTCTAAGTGTATAATCATCAAAACCTAACCCTAAATTATAAGGCATCCACTATTACATTTACATTTGATAATCCATATTCAAGCCTTCACATTTCTCTAAGGCAATGAATAAAAGTCATAAAGAATTAGCATATCGATCTAGCACATGAAATAAGTCTTAAAAGACTTAACATATCAACCTAAAATGAAAATTTCGGCCCCCCTCAAATATCTTAGACTTCAGAATTTGATTAAAACATGATGCAAAGCCAAAGTCATTCGAATTTCTCCATGTGTTCTGACCGAACCTTCCAGATAATCATAAGGTCGAATTAGGGTATGAGAAAAAGATGCCACAAACCCTAAAATCATTTCATTTGCACAATCATTTGGAAAAAAACATGACCTCTATCTGAAGGAATAGTGCCACCATGATGGCTGAATCTATATCTTGTATGCCTTGGGAATATTCACCATGCTCTTCAGTGGTCGAGCTAGTTAGAGGGTAAGCTTTTTTTGTTGTATCATAGCTCTTTCCTTCATTCTGGAAAATCAAAAATACCCTAAGGCCATGGCCTGTCATATTTATTCTTGACTTTCCTTGCATGGTCTCCCTCCTATGAGCTCAGTTTCCATTTGAAGCTCCATGAGAGTTCATCGGCTATGCTTTTGTTTCTACCGTCAAGGTAAACTTCTTGTCATAGTTTCATGGCTCCTCATTCTTGTTCATTATGGCCTTATGGCCACAACTTTTTCATAGCCTCTAATGCATTTAATTTGTTTTTCCTATACTTAAATCTATCATTTTTGTACTCCATCCCACTATGAGAGCTCGGTTATCACTCAAAAGCTCGAACTCTTGGCTTCTTGAAAGCATTATAGAGGTCTTGGCCATGGCTTGAGTACTCTCCCATCGACATGTATTGGTAAGCTTCATTTATAATACACACTTTCCTACTCAAAAGATTGATCCTTTACTTAGAATCAACAGCCATGTACAGGCCACCATATATGTATTATAGAGAGCATGTTTAGATATTTTTGGGCTCGACCCAAAACAAAAAATTCATCTTTATGTATATTAGAAGACAAATCTGCATATGGGTATTTGAAATTTCTGAATAAAAATGTATTTCCTCCATTCTAAAACTTGGCTCAACATAGGAAATTTGCATTTTGAATTCTACTACTATTTTATGCAAAATCTCATATGGGTTATCTCTATTATTGCATTTTTTGTATTTTGAAAGCAAACCCAAATGTGGGTACTTGAACTTCAAACTGTATATTTATTTGTATGATTCTCCTTGGAATTCTACACTTTATGAAAAGAAAGCATCTCTATTGCATCACTGCTAAAAACCATCTCATGGCCACGACTGTTCAAAATTTGAATAAGTCTGACTCAAATACCCAGCTGGAAACAAGGAAAACTGGCATTCATTTGAAACCCCAAGTGGGTATTTGTTGTTTGTTTTAATCTTCCTTCAGAAATGAAAACTCATGGTGAAAATAACAAAAATCTGTGTGTTTATCTGCACTTAGTTTACTGCTCGACCATTGCAAGTTATACCTTACTTTGATATTCTGTTTTGAAAAGAAGACTCAAATGGGGAAGCTAGAAAAATATCTGTTTTGTTTTCCTTATCATATAGAATCAGCTCGACCACCATTGTTTCTTTTGCACTTTCAGTTGCAAAAACTCATACTTTAGCATTTTTTTTTAAAGTTGGGCTTGACCTCTCCTCTATTTCTGTACTTTCAATTAATCATGTAAGAATAGGCTTCTAAAGCATTCAAATTTCTTACTTTCAACATAATTCTGTGCTTGTCCATTGTGAAGAGAAAGACTTCTTAATGTATACTGTCCCCATGCCTATTCTCTATATGCACAACAGTGTCTTTTGATTTTCCTTCACGTTAACACAACAAGTTTTGTCTTCTTCTCTTGAACTTCGTAGAGATTTTAAAATTGAAACATTGCATCACTTTATGGACTACACCTTACTTGACCTTTTCCATGCATGATTAACACCTTCTGAAACACCTTTATTATGCTCACTCTTTCCTCATCATTCTGAAATGATCATTTCATATTGCATTCACTAATGATGTATTCTGCCTAACACTTGTAATTCACTAAAGATAATTCTAGATATACACTTTACTTCAATTGTTGTCTTCAACTAAACACTGATGCATGGTTCTATTTGAAACATCCTTCCAGCTGAAATGAATTTTTTGTCCCTGCACACTGCTTTCAATGAAAGCTCACATGTTTCCTTACATAGATAATACCTTAGAAACTCCTTCTAGAATGAAACTTCTATCATTTAATCCTGTGATTCTTAAACTTGTATTTTCCTATCAGTCAATTGGAACTGGTGATTCGTTTGACACTTGAATGCACTGTCTGTCTTTTGTATTCTTGAGCAACATGGTACTCTTCATGCATTTTTATGTTTCACTTATCAAACTGCTTTAAAAAATCTTCTCTGCTTCATGATGAAAATCAAATCAAAATGCTCCATTAAGGCATAATGTATGCCTGCTCACTATCCTTGACTGTGAAAATAACAATGATAGCCATAGCTTGTATAACATATATGATTATGACAGACAAATAACACAAACTAAACATCAATGTTTGATATAAATGTACTTAGCTAAATTGATTGAGTGAACTAAACTCACTGTTCACTTGTAGCCTTTAGAAAGAAAAACCTGATCGTTATGAATGCACAATTGGTTTAGTTGCTCTATAGATAACTTTTTCTTTTCTCTTTCAGTTATATTTCCTTCCACTTGATGAATATGATGATGTATTCTTTAAATCAGCCCATTTAATAAATAGGGAAGCATGCCTAGCTCTACCCTTGTGGGAGCCCGTTTCCCTCCACATGCTTGGTCTTCAAATAATGATCAACTTCGTGAATTTACCTATACCTGCACAAGGAAACAAACAATATTAGCATTAAAACAAAATATGATGATCATGATATTATTATCTCTCCTTCAGCTCATTTCCTTTGTACTTCTTTGGTTGTCTCAATGCATGATTAATAGTAGGTTGTACTATTGTGGGTGCCTCATATAGGTTACATCATAATCAAATCCATTGATACCCCCTCTTTCCTCTTATAGGTTGATGGAGCACAAGAAGACAAAGGTGCACCATTCAGTGTCAACCGTCGACCAAAACAGACAATGATGATTATGTTGTTTACTTATGTGATTTCTTTTCCGCACCTTCTGTAATAGAGTGTGCTATTAGCGATTCATTATGAAAGTCACATCCATGGCTTTTTTGGATATTTGATTTCAATTCTTGCTTTTCATTTGAAAGGGAAATGCATTTAAATGCAATTTTGTAATATCTGATTCTTGAAATCAAATGAAGCTTTGTAAAATATGAGTCTTTTCATGAAATAAAAGAAAGCATCTGAAATGTTGTTTTTCACATTTGCTCAATTTTGTATCTCTTTTAATTTTGGAATATCTGAATGGAATTATGAAAACTCTATTTCTTCTTTAAAATGTATAACTATTACTCAATGAATAATGATAATAATGTGAAACAACATTTGAACTTACACTGCAACTCCACCTTATGATAAATAACATTCAGCCAGCTCCACCAATTGAGCTGAGGTGAAAATTTGGTAACATTTTGGCAATTTTTGCTATATGCTTGCCTGCTAAGCATAGATCAGTGGCGTTAAAATAATTCATTGGGTGTGGAGTCAATTATGTCCCCTCTTGACAACTCATAACTTGAATAGCAACACTCCAAATAGCAGCCAGAAAAACAAAATAGAACTGAAAGCAAACTAATAGGCCCTGATGGCCATCAAAACAATGTGCATCAGCACTTAGGGAAAGCAAAACTACTAAAATTAAATGTGTGAAATGCACTTATTTGAAAACTACTCTACTTAACTACAGGATAACTTATCTCAAAGGCAGTGCTTGAGGTGGATCCCATTAAATGGGATAGACAGCACCTCGCCAGTCATCTTTGAAACTTGGAATGCGTTATGTTCCTTGCATTCCATGATCACATAAGGCCCGTCCCACATTGCATTGAACTTTGAATGTCATCTAGGTCTGCTCTTAAACTCATTCCACTTGAAAACTAGATCCCCAACAATGAAATCATAAGGTCTCGCCCTCTTGTCAAAATAATTTTTCATTTGAACTTGATGTATTTCTAGCTGTCTTAGAGCCTCTTTTTTGGTTACTTCGAGCTCGAACAACTGTGCAAACCTCACCTCAAGAGGTTGTTCATTAAGAAACTCCAGTTCTTTAACATAACTTAAGGTTGGTAACTCAACTGAAATAGGCAACTTAGCCTCTTTACCATAAGTCAAAATGAAAGGTGAACAACTAGTGGCCCTTTTGGGAGTTATCCTATCGGCCCAAAGGGATAGCTTCAGTTTTTCATGCCATGTCCATTGATTATCTTCAACAGTCTTCTTGATTATCCAAATCATATTCTTATTTGTAGATTCCGCTTGTCCATTGCCTTGCGGATAATAATTGGAAGATGTGTTCAAATAAATGTTATTTCTGACAAACCAATTTGAAATCTAAAATCCTATGAAAGCTAAACCATTATCTAAAATGATTGAATCTGGAACACCAAATCTTGATATGAGATCTTAATAGAAATTAAGCACTGAAGTCTCATTTGCTTCCCTTAAAGCAATAGCTTCGGTCCACTTTGTAAAATAGTCTGTGGTAGTAAGAATCCACCTATGACCCGCACTTGAAGGTGGATTGATAGGGCCAATAAAATTCAAGCCCCACTTAGCAAAGGGTTGTTCTACCTGAATAGGATGCAGGGGCAGTGGTGCAAGCCTCTGTTTACCAGCAAATAAAGCACATTTCTCACACTTTCTGACCCATGCAATAACATCTTTAAATAGATCTAGCCAGTAATAACCAGCTCGCATAACCTTCAGAGCTATTGTTCTTGTAGCAAAGTGACCTCCTGAAGGTCCATCATGAAATTTTGCTAACAGCTTGTCAACTTGATCAGGCTGAATGCAACATAATAAGACACCTTGAAAATCCATCCTATAAAAAATTCCATCAATAATTGCATAAGGGATGGCTTGTAATTTGTAATACCTTCTTTTTGCTCTGTCTAAGCCTTCGAGGCACTCACTAGTTTGCAGATAATGCATCATTTTCTGCAACCATGTAGCAAGAGGTGCTTGAACAACACTTGGAACATCATTATTTAATACTATTTCTATATTCGCAACCTCATTTGAGCTACTTTCCTCATTTCCAGCAATCTGTTCACACAAACCCTTGCCTCTAACAAGCTTGGTTACTTTTATATCGACATCGAACTCCATCACTTTGGTAATCCAACTAGCACGCTTATCATTAATATCCTTGTTAAGCAGAAAATCCTTAATAGTTGAATGAGCCACCAGCAAATGAACCTTGTTGTTGGACAGCATATGCCTGAACTTCTTCAAACTTCGTACAACAACAAAGACATTTTTCTCAACAAAAGAATATTTTACCTCATAATTGTGCAATACTTGACTGAAAAATGCTATAGGCTTCTCCAAGCCTTCATCATTTTGCTGGCATAACATAGCTGAAATAGTATCTACTCCTCCAAAAGCATACAGAATAAAGTCTTTGTCAAAGTTTGGATTAATGAGAGTAGGAGCGGCTGTGAGTGCTTCCTTGATCTACTCGAAGCTCTTCTTGCCTTCTTTAGTCCAACTGAATGGCATATTCTTTTTCAGCATAGAAGTGAGAGGCTGCATCAAGGCTGTGATATTTGGTATAAACCTCCTCACGAAATTTATTCTTCCAAGAAAGCTTTGCAAGCCTTTCTTATGAGCTGGTAATGGCAATTCAAGAATTACAGAAACTCTTTCAGGATCAATTGAAATACCTTGCTTTGAAACAATGTGTCCAAGTAGTTTTCCTTCGTGCACTGAAAATATACACTTCTTTGGATTGAGAGACACTTTGAACTCTCTGTACCTCTGAAAAATCTGTTCCAAATGATCTAGGTGTTCATTAGCATTTCTAGAAAAAAAAGTAATATCATCTAAGTATACCAGAATGAACTTGTTCATGAGGCCGTGAAAGGCCATATCCATAGCACGCTAAAAAGTTGCTCTAGCATTGGATAAGCTGAAAGGCATCTTCTTGTAGGCCATCGTGCCCCACTTGGTTGTAAACGTTATTTTGAACTGATCTTCTTGCTTCACCAGAATTTGGTTGTAACCTAAGTAACCATCTAACAAAGAAAATATGTTAGAACCAGAAACAACTTGTAAAATTTGCTCCATGGAAGGGAGTGGGTAATGGTCCTTCAATGACGCTTTTATTTAAATCTTGGAAATCAACACATAATCTGATTTCCCCACTCTTCTTCCTGACTAGCACTAAATTTGACACCCAAGAGGTGTGCTTGATAGGAAAAATAATAAAGCTTTCAACTAGTTTATTCAGTTTAGCCTTCATAAGGTGTTCTAACTTGGGATTAAGTGGTCTTTACTTCTGCCTTACTAGTTTTGCATCGGGTTCAAGCTCAATGGTATGCTGGGCTAGTTTGGGGTTAAAACCTCTCAAATCCTTGTACTCCCAAGCAAAAACATCACTAAATTTCTAATATAATAGAATAAAGGCTTGTTGTTCGTCTTGACTACATACCTTTCCTAGCTTGAGAAGCTTGCCTTCACAGATTTCGATGGCTGCATAATGTTCCTCTTTAACTGTCAAACTGCACTTGTCCTTTCATACTTGATCATTTGAGTTAAACACATATTCCAATGTCACCAAACCTTTTGGCAGCTTATTGGTTTTTAATTGCACAATCTGGTCCTCATATTGCTGCTACCACTTTTGCTAATTTCCATCTGCGAATTCAGCTTCAACAATGAGAAAATTCATAATTTTCTCATTGCTGTCAAAACCCTACCAGCTCACATTATTGTCAAGTACAGAAGGTCTAACCACTATTTTCACATATTGATGTGCTTCTACCTTATGAATTTCTTTGGGAATATCAAACTGGGCTTCTATGGCAACGATCCTGTCAGCATGCTTATTTTGATTCCGAGGAATCACCATGATGTTAAAAGTATTAAAATCTTCCATTAAATCCCATACACAATGCTTGTATTTCTTAAGCAAATCATTCTTAGCAGCATTTAAATTTTTGACTTGGTTAACAATCAACTCTGAATCACCATAAACTTGCAAGCATTTAATACCTCATTTGTGGGCCCACTCAAGGCCATGCACCAATGCTTCATACTCAGCTGTATTATTTGAACAGTTGAAAGCAAATCTGCACGCTGAAAAATACTTATCTCCTTGAGGTGATACCAACATAACTCCACCCCCGGCACCAACACTGCTCCTCGAACCATCGAAGTAAAGCTTCCAAAGCTCACTATCCTCTTCTACAAACAGTTCAACCTCTTTACAAAGATTAGGAATATCACAATCGAGCTCTCAGATCATATAGATTCCTAATCCTATCTCATCTGTGTTCTGGAACGGATCAAGCTCGTGATCTTTGGATGCCCATTCATCTAGACTGATATTTTCTACATGGGTGCTACAGTATGAGGTGATGGTTTGCTCCTCTATTGCAGAGGTGGCGTAGAGGTTAGAATTTATAGGATTTGATGAGTATGGTTTGATATGGTCTTTGGTGAGAGGCTCAGACTTTATGGTCACTTTCATATCATACCTAGTTCTAAAAAACAAATGAGACCAATCAAAAGACAAAAACCCGCCCAATTTGGTTGTAAAATCCCTTGATAGACAAATGGCAAAGTGCGGCGGTAATTCTATGACATGAATATCCTAATGAATAGCAAAACTTGGGGATGCGTGCAAGGTAAGAGCTAAGTTTTTGATAATAATAGCAGTCTTAACAGTAGATCCATCTAATTGCATTACACCTTTCTAAGGATTAGGCTCATAAAAAAGACCTAATTTATTAGCTAAACTCTTAGGCGTGACTGAACTACTAGCACCAGAATCAACCATATAGTTATGAACAATTTTTTCACCTATGATCAGACTAAAATAAAACGGAGGGGGCTTTACCTCTTGTGCTTTCTACCCACTCTTATCCTCTAGGTCATTAGCAAGCACAACCTTTGCAACTCCTTGATTAGCGTTGTCAGAAATAGACAACTCAGCCAAAGCATTTTGCAGTAAAATTTTCTACCCTGGAAGCTGTAGACATCTAATATTAACAAGCTAACAGTTGATTTCTTGAGATACTCAACTATATTGAATGACGAAGAATTTACCTTCTACTGGTTTTTTGTGACAGCAGCTTCATTTTGCCTTTGCAAAGGCTGAGAATGTGTTTTTAGTTGTTCCTTGCTGGGTATCTCCTACCCTCTTTGCAAAATATGCATTTTAGGCTACGTGGCAGCATTAACCTTTGATAAAACAGGCTGCTTATTGATCGAAGGCTGCTATTGTGAACTTCTAGCTTGCTATCCTTGATCCATAGCTTGTTTTTTAGATCTGGTATTAGCTGAAATAGGAGAATTTTGTTGGTCTTGGCCATTCATGCCACAGAATTCAGAGCTCTACTAGTTCGGCAAGGTGACTTCTACATTATCTTGTTGTTCTTGATTCTGATCTGCAACATTTTCTAGAACAACATAACTATTATGAACCATTAACATTTGCCTGATCTCTCATTCCATTAGCACGCGTTGATTGGCTATGGGGCTGATTACATGAATAACACCAATCGCAATCCTGGGCAACATTATTTTGTGGCACAAGTTCCTTTGACAAACTAGCTACATTCGGATTGTATGACTGGAATGGCCTAGGGTTAAAATTCTTCCTTTGGGCTTGATAGTCATTTTGAAAAGCAGGTCTATTTTGTTGGTTTTGTTGATAACGGGCTTGATAAGGCTTACTTTCTTGACCAATGTGCTTCTTAATAGTCACGAGATCATTTTTGATGGTCTTTAATATGCTTTTAAGCTCTTGCATCTCTGGATTTGGGGCAGGGACAGCAACTTCTTGGGCTATACTATGATATCCTATCACTGGAACAGGTGAGATAATATCCAAAGGAGGTATAGCAGCAGGAAGGGGGACTAGAAGCTATGTCTCCAGCTTGAATGAGATAATTTTTAGCGTTAATGGCTATATTATAAGAGTTAGGAAGCATTAGACCACCTGTGGATTGAGTCATAACATCAATCTTACTGTTCAAAGCCTTTAAATAAAACAGAAATGCATGTGCTAGTAAGGGATTTACCATTGCAGGGATCTTGTCCTAGGTCCTCTAAAATCTGTAATTGAAATCTGCCAAGTGTTCATGTGGCACCCTTTGAATAGTGCTCAACTGCTCTAATAAAGATAAATTATCAGATTTATCAACAAAATGTTGGTATAGGCCATTACCTAGCACATCCCATGTTTGCAATCGAGTTGGTTGTGAGGTCTTTGAACCACTGTAACACCTTGCCTTTGAGTGACGCAGCCAATAGCCTTAGACCGACATTCTCCTACATGATGTTGTGCACCAAGCATAGTGTGGCCACGTCACAGATGTGCTTGACTGGTGTAGTGTAATCTTCTCCAGTGAAGTATGGTAGTCTTCTAAGGGTTGCAACTAGAATATCATCGTGCTGAAGTATATTCAATGGGGTATGGCCATTGAAGGGTGCAAACGGATGTTGCCTCGGTGTTGTCATTGGCGGTACTTGTGAAATCGGGATTGGAACTCCTAGTGATAACACAAAGGAACTAAAAATAGGAGGTGTTGACTTTGACCTCGTGGGTGCTTCAAAAATCCTCCTTGTTGTCTTGTCTCTTCTTTGTGATGGGGACAACTCTCGATACTTGAAGGGCATAGACCTTGATCTTGTTTGAATGTTTCTCATGTGTGGGCTGCACTAGCATGCAAAAAATAGAGCCAGAGTTGCTAGGTATATTGTGATAGCTTCTAGAAGGCTAGAAAATCTGTTGCATACACCAAACAACAAACTAAAATATTAAAATTCTCTGAAAGTAGCTTTCAATGTCCCACTGGGCATGCTAAAAACTGTTGTCAATAGATTTGCACCTTGCTGAATGCAATATTCAACAATCTATTGAAACATGGAAACCTTCTTCAGATGTGGGTGATCTGAGTGAAGGAGGAATCTCCAGAGTGAGTTGGTTCTCCGAATGATAAATCCTATTCTAAATAACTTCTAAGGAAAGGGATAAAAAGGTGACTAAAAACTAAAACCTATTACTAACAGATGATTTTCAAAACTTGATAATGATTCAATGATGATTATGATCTCTTCCTCACAAACAGTTTTCAGAAAAACACAATATTTCACAACTTCTCATGAACAATTGATACATGAATAATTTGCAAGAAGGCCTGACTTGAAGCACGACATGCAACCTCTATTCTGAACTTTCTGCATTAAGAATTACAGTTTAAGGACAAAAAAAGGACTCTGTAAACAAAAATCACAAGATAAAATCAAACTAAAACTACAAATGGACATAGAAATGAGAAGTAGGAATGTTGTCTTTATTCAATTGAAGGAGAATGCCACAATATGAAATTGAGTACCAAAGGTTCACAAACTCAAGATGTGTATAAGCAAGAATTGCTATCTCCACTAAGAAGGAGAGCTAAAAAGCTTAAGTCTTTTGAAAGGCATAACTCTCAAGAAACCCTAATCCGAGCTTAGAAAAAAGCTCAAGGAAAAAGGCTTCAAACTGTCTCAAAAACTGCATAAAAGCAGAAAAAAGCATATCGCTTTTATGATGAACCTGTCAAGCCTCTAAAAATAGGTTGAATTTGCTTTAAAAGCTCAAAAAACACCTTATCTCTCCAAGAGAAGTCACAAATCCGACCAAGAGAAAAAGTCAACAAAAATTTGCTAAAAAAAGCAAGAAATCATAAAACAATTTATAAAAGATTGTTCTATGATTCTGCTTTATAGGATTGCACATTTACACAATTTGTCTATTTTCTGCAATTAAAGATTAAAAATCTTTTTCAAAAAAGAAAACATTTCTTATCTCTCCATTACAATATCTGATTTTCTGAAAAAATCATAAAAATATTACATATCATCATATTCTTATCAACTCCACAAATTTTTCATTGATTTCTTTAAAATCAATCAAAATTAGAAGCTCTAAGTGTATAATCATCAAAACCTAACCCTAAATTATAAGGCATCCACTATTACATTTACATTTGATAATCCATATTCAAGCCTTCATATTTCTCGAAGGAAAAGAATAAAAGTCATAAAGACTTAGCATATTGATCCACCACACGAAATAAGTCTTAAAAGAGTTAACATATTGACCTAAAATGCAAATTTTGCCCCCCCAAAAATATCTTAGACTTCAAACTTTGATTAAAACATGATGCAAAGCCAAAGTCATTCAAAATTTTCCATGTGTTCTAATCGAACTTTCCAGATAATCATAAGGTTGAATTAGGGCATGAGAAAAAGATGCCACAAACCCTAAAATCATTTCATTTGCACCATCATTTGGAAAAAACACTAGCTTTTTCTAAAGGAATAGTGCCGCCATGATGGCCAAATCTGTATCTTGTATGCCTTGGGAATATTCACCTTGCTCTTGAGTGGTCAAGCTACTCAGAGGGTAAGCTTGTTTTGTTGTATCATAGCTCTTTCCTTCATTCTGGAAAATCAAAAAGACCCTAAGGCCATGTCCTGTTATATTTATTCCTGAATTTTCCTTGCTTGGTCTCCCTCCTACGAGCTCAAGTTCCATTTGAAGCTCCATGAGAGTTCGTGAGCTATGCTTTTGTTTCTACCGTTAAGGTAAAATTCTTGTCATAGTTTCATGGCTCCTCATTCTTGTTCATTATGGCCTTATGGCCGCAGCTTGTTTATATCCTCTAATGCATTTACTTTGTTTTTCCTGTGCTTACATCTATCATTTTTGTACTCCATCCCACTATGAGAGCTCGGTTATCACTCAAAAGCTCGAACTCTTGGCTTCTTGAAAGCATTACGGAGGTCTTGGCCATGGCTTGAGTACTCTCCCATGGACATGTATTGGTAAGCGTCATTTATAATACAAACTGTCCTCCTCAAAAGCTCGATCCTTTACTTAGACTCAACTGCAATGTAGAGGCCACCATATATATATTATAGAGAGCATGTTTAGAGATTTTTGGGCTTGACCCAGAACAAAAAAATCATCTTTATGTATATTAGAAGACAAATCTATATATGGGTATTTGAAATTTATGAATAAAAATGTATTTCCTCCATTCTAAAACTTGGCTCAACACATGAAATTTTCATTTTCAATTCTACTACTGTTTTATGCAAAATCTCATATGGGTTATCTCTATTATTGCATTTTTTGTATTTTGAAAGCAAACCCAAATGTGGGTACTTGAACTTCAAACTGTATATTTATTTGTATGATTCTCCTTGGCATTCTACACTTTATGAAAAGAAAGCATCTCCATTGCATCACTACTAAAAACCATTTCATGGCCATGACTATTTAGAATTTGAATAAGTCTGACCCAAATACCCAGCTGGAAACAAGGAAAACTGACATTCATTTGAAACCCCAAGTGGGTATTTTCTGTTTGTTTTAATCTTCCTTCAGAAATGAAAACTCATGGTGAAAATAACAAAAATCTGTGTGTTTATTTGCACTTAGTTTATTGCTTGACCATTGCAAGTTATACCTTACCTTGATATTCTGTTTTGAAAAGAAGACTCAAATGGGGAAACTGGAAAAATATCTGTTTTGTTTTCCTTATCATATAGAATCAGCTCAACCACCATTGTTTCTTTTGCACTTTTAGTTGCAAAAACTCATACTTTAGCATTTGTTATTAAAGTTGGGCTTGACCTCTCCCCTATTTCTGCACTTTCAATTAATCATGTAAAACTAGGCTTCTGAAGCATTCAAATTTCTTACTTTCAGCATAATTTTGTGCTTGTCCATTGTGAAGAGAAAGACTTCTTAATGTATACTATCCCCATGCCTATTCTCTGTACACACAACAATGTCTTTTGATTTTCCTTAACCTTAACACAAGTTTTTTCTTCTGCTCTTGAACTTCGTAGAGATTTTAAAATTGAAACATTGCACCACTTTATGGACTACACCTTACTTGACCTTTTCAGTGCATGATTAACACCTTCTAAAACACCTTTATTACGCTTGCTCTTTCCTCATCATTCTAAAATGATCATTTCATACTGCATTCACTAATGATGTATTTTGCCTAACATTTGTAATTCACTAAAGATAATTCTAGATATACATTTTACTTCAATTGTTGTCTTCAGCTAAACACTGATGCACGATTTTATTTGAAACATCCTTCTAGCCGAAATGAGTTGTTTGTCCCTGCACACTGCTTTCAATGAAAGCTCACATGTTTCCTTACATAGATAATACCTCAGAAACTCCTTCTAGAATGAAACTTCTATCATTTAATCCTGTGATTCTTAAACTTGTATTTTCTTATCAGTCAACTGGAACTGGTGATTCATTTGACACTTGAATGCACTGTCTGTCTTTTGTATTCTTGAGCAACATGGTACTCGTCATGCATTTTTATGTTTCACTTATCAAACCGCTTTAAAAAAAAATCTCTCCTTCATGATGAAAATCAAAACAAAATGCTCTGTGAAGGTATAATGTATGCCTGTTCACTATCCTTGACTATTAAAAGAACAATGATAACCGTAGCTTGTATAACATATATTATTATGACGGACAAATAACACAAACTAAACAGCAATGTTTGATATAAATGTACTTAGCTGAATTGATTGAGAGAACTAAACTCAATGTTCACCTATAGCCTTTAGAAAGAAAAACCTGATCGTTATGAATGCATAGCTGGTTTAGTTGCTCGATAGATAACTCTGTATTTTCTCTTTCAGTTATATTTCCTTCTACTTGATGAATATGATGATTTATTCTTTAAATCAACCCATTTAATGAATAGGGCAGCATGCTGAGCTCTACCCTTGTGGGAGCCCGTTTCCCTCCACATGCTTGGTCTTCAAATAATGATCAGCTTCATGACTTTACCTATACCTGCACAAGGAAACAAACAATATTAGCATAAAAATAGAATATGATGATCATGATATTGTTATCTCTCCTTTAGCTCATTTCCTCTATACTTCTTTGGTTGTCTCAATGCATGATTAATAGTAGGTTGTACTATTGTGGGCGCCTCATATAGGTTACTTCATAATTGGAGCCACTGACACCCCCTCTTTCCTCTTACAGGTTGATGGAGCACAAGAAGACAAAGGTGCACCATTCAGCATCAACCGTTGGCTAAAATAGGCAATGATGATTATGTTGTTTACTTATGTGATTTCTTTTCCACACCTTCAGTAATATAGTGTGCTATTAGTGATTCATTGTGATAGTCACATCCATGACTTGTGTGGATATTTGATTTCAATTCTTTCTTTTCATTTGAAAATAAAATGCATTTAAATGCAATGTTGTAATATCTGATTCTTGAAATCAAATGAAGCTTTGTAAAATATGAGTCTTTTCATGAAATAAAAGAAAGCATTTGAAATGTTGTTTTGCACATTTGCTCAATTTTGTATCTCTTTTAATTCTGGAATATCTGAATGGCATTCTGAAAAACTCTATTTCTTCTTTAAAATGTATAACTATTACTCAATGAATAATGATAATAATGTGAAACAACATTTGAACTTAATCTGCAACTCCACCTTATGATAAATAACATTCAGCCAGCTCCACCGATTGAGCTGTGGTGAAAAATTGGTAAAAAGGTTTTCTCTAGAAGTTATGTGGAAAAACACATGTTTGAAGTACTACTAGGGGAAATAGGAGTATTGTGAGAGAATACCACCAAGTTGGGTGCTAAGATTGAAAAGTTTCATTATTTGAGTTAGTGTAGAGGTTATCCACCCTGCTCTGCATAAATTGGTATCAAAGCATAGGTTTGGTCTGAAGATAAAAAAAATTGAGTTGAAGATGGACAAGATGCCTCTAAAGAGAAATGTCATCATTTCTAGAGAGGTGAGTGAGTTAAAAGAAAAAAATTCAAGGGAGTTAAGATAGGTGAAGGAGTCTCGTGAAGCTATTCTATCCAAGATTATTGCAATTGGGTCAAATCAAAGGAGAGGTGTGGTCACCAGAGACATGAGTGACCAAGAGGAAGAGGGTGAGAATGAAAACCCTCAAGAAGGATTCCAAGAGGTAGAGTTAGATCTTAATGAATTGAGAATGGAAAGGTTGTTGAAGGTTGTCAAAGGAGACACTCCTAAGGTGAAGATGGATTCACCCATGTACGAAGGGAAGTTGGAGAGTGAAGAGGTGCTAGATTGGATTAGGGCACTAGATAATTATTTTGACTATGAAGAGATAACAAAAGAACAAATTTTCCAAAACATAATTGAAAGGCCCTACCTTAACTTGGTGGAATTGTGTACAAGAAGAGAGGATGAAGAAGGGAAAGTCCAAAATTTCCTCTTGGGATAGAATAGTGGCTAAAATCAAGAGCCAATTTCTACCTAGTGATTATGCTATTCAAACATTTAGAATGCTCTAAAACCTCAAACAAAATGAGATGGATGTGATGGCTTATACGGAGGTGTTTCACAAGTTAAGCATAAGGGCAGGTCATTTGAAGGATGAGGTGGAGAAAGTATCAAGGTACATAAATGGGTTGAGATTCAACCTACAAGATGAGTTAAGTCTTACCACCCCAAGAATGGTGTAACAATGCTTTCAATTGGCAATTAGGGTAGAAGAGAAGTTGAAGAGAAGGCATGAGAAGCAAGGTAGGGGTAGAGGAAGAAGTTTTAGAGTTAGAGGAACATTTGGAGGAAGAGGATAGTCCCAAAAACCATAAGGAGAGACAAGTCAGCCTCAAGAATGTGCACCAACTCAAGGGCCATTAACAAGATTACCATAAGGTATAGGTTTCCCATACCAAGAATGGAAGACTTGATGGATTTTCTAAGAGGGGCATGTTATTTTTCTAAGATAGACCTCAAAAGTGGCTACCACCAAATCAGAATTAGAGAGGTGGATGAGTGGAAAATTTCCTTCAAAACAAATGATGGGCTATATGAATGGCTTGTTATGCCTTTTGGGCTCACAAATGTTCCAAGTACCTTTATGAGATTAATGAATGAAGTCCTCAAACCCTTCATTGGTAAGTTTGTGGTTGTCTATTTGGATGATATTCTTATTTTTATAAAAACTAAAGAGGAGCATTTGCAACATCTAGATTTGGTTTTGAAAAGGTTGAATGAAGAAAATTTGATGATAAACTTGAAGAAATGTGAATTCATGAAGGAATAATAAGTGTATCTTGGCTTTGTAATCTCAAATTATCTTTGAAGATGGATCCTAGTATGATGGAAGCAATTCTCAACTGGCCTACTCCAACATCATTATGTGAGGTAAGAAGTTTCCACAGCCTAGCTAGTTTTTACAAAAAATTGTTAAGAATTTTAGTCACATATGTTCTCTAATCATTGACACAATAAAAGGGGACAAAAGAAAGAAGTTTGTATGGTCTGATGAGGTAGAAATTTTTTTCCAATATCTTAAACAAAGGGTAGCACAACAATCTATCTTGGCATTATATGATTTTAATAAAGTTTTCACCATTGAATGTGATGCTATTGGGTATGCCATTGGGGCAGTATTGACCCAAGAGGGAAGGCCCGTTGCTTTCATTAGTGAGAAGATCAATGAGGAAAAGAAAAAATGTTCATCTTATGATTTGGAGTTGTATTCTATGGTGCAATCATTGAAGTGGAGATACTATCTCGCTCCTAAAGAATTCATTATTTTTACTGACAATCATGCTTTGCAGTTCCTAAATAGCCAAGATAAACTCAGCCACAAACATGTGAAGTGGGTGGAGTACCTACAAATTTTCACCTTCACCATCAAGCATAAGAAGGGGCAGTCAAACAAGGTGGCAAATGCATTGAGCAGAAGGACATTATTGGTTCAAGAAGTTCAATTACAAAGTGTAGGGATTGATGCTTTGAAAGGTATGTATGTAGAGAATGATGATTTTAAAGAGATTTATGCTTAGTTAGTTCAATGACACATTTCATAAAGATAATTCTAATTTTCTAATTCAAGAAGGCTTATTGTTTAAGGGGGCTCAACTTTGTATTCCCAAATGCTCTATGAGAGATAATTTGATTAAGGAAAATCATAGTGGCATCCTTGCAGGTCACTTTGGTGTTGATAAAACTTTGGAATAGGTAAGAAGGAACTATTATTGGCCAAAGATGCAAAGTGATGTGAGAAAATTTGTAGAAAAGTGTGTTGTTTGTCAAAAATACAAAGATTGTAGTACTAATGCTAGTCTCTATCAACCATTTCCAATCCCAAATAGACCATGGGAGTCCATCAACATGGATTTTGTGTTGGGGCTGCCTAGAACCCAAAGAAGCTTTGATTTAGTGTTTGTTGTGGTGGACCGATTTAGTAAAATGACACACTTTATACCATGCAAGAGTACAAATGATACCTCATACATTGCAGGGTTTTTCTTCAAGGAGGTGGTCAAAATCCATGGATTACCATTAACCATTGTTTCAGACATGGATAGCAAATTTGTGGGTCTCTTTTGGAGAACCCTATGGAAGAAACTAGGCACAAATTTGACTTTTAGCTCTTCCTATCACCCCCAAACTGATGGGAAAACTAAATTAGTCAATAGGAGCCTTGGAAACCTCCTCAGATGCTTTACAAAAGAACACTCAACACAATGGGATTTGATTATACCCCAAGCTGGCTTTGCATACAATGATTTTTTGAACCAAAGTGTTGGTAAAATCCCTTTCAAGATTGTATATGGATTACAGCTTAGGGGGTGTTTGAATTGAGAGATGTGAGTGGAATGGAAAGGAGGAGTGCATAGGGTGAAGAGTTTGTAATTTCCATGAAATAAATACACTAGCAGGTCAAGGAAAATCTCCAAAAGAGTGCAGACAAATACAAGTATGAAGTTGATAGGAAAATGAGAGAAGTTAACTTCAAAGTTGAAGATCTACTGTTAGCTCATTTGAGGAAGGAGAGACTCCCTAAGGGGAAAAACTCTAAGCTATAGATGAAGAAGATAAGGCCATGTAGGGTGGTCCATAAATTTGGAGCAAATGCATATGAGATAGAATTGCCTCCTGGAGTTGCTATCTCTCCCATTTTTAATGTTTCTAACCTATACCATTATAAAGGGGCTATGATTGTAGGTAAGGATGTAGGTACATCAGAGGTTCTAGATGAAGATTGGATCATAGATTTTCCACCAAGTCAACCCTTGAAGGTGGAGTGCATTTTGGATACCAAAGAAGCCAAAAAGACAAGGAACAAAGTGTACTATCATTATTTGGTGAACTAGAAAGGACTTCCTATGGAGGATACCACCTAGATGATGAGGAGGACATTAGAAAACATAGTGCTACTATGGTAGATTTTCTCTCAAGTCAAATTTGAGATTTTGTTTTCCTCGCGAGTATGGTGCAGGGCACCTAGATATTTTCATAAATGGGGGTCAAATGTTAGTCTTTTGTGATTTTGAGTCATTTTTATTTGTAATAAGGTCTTTTAAGACCATGTTTCACGTTGTGTGTCAGTTTGAGTCATGTAGGGTCAGTTTTGGGAAAAGTTGCCAATTTTGCAAAAAGTTGCACAAGCAACTTTTGCTTTTTTGGGTTTTTGAGAAGTTGAACCATTGGAATTCAAATGGAAGTTGGAGAATGGTTGTTTTTGGTTTTTAAATGTTTAAATATGCCTTTTTTTTATTGAGGAAAACTTCTGGTGTTGAGTTTTGGTGATAAGCAATAAAATACTTTGTTTATCCTATATTTACAAGTTGTTTTTGCTGCTACATAGGATAGTACAGTCTCGTATGACCTAGAAATGTTCTAAATTGCATTGGGATTGATGATTGACTAAATCAACTATCATTTGCAATTGATTTCATCTATTTTCATTAAGTTAGGAGAGAGTTAGAGAAATTTTGTTGCAAGTAGCTATAAACCCTAGTTAAGGAGGGTCTGATTGAATAAAAACTTCTTTTGACCCATTCCACTGGTAAAAAAGCCTAATAATCAGTGGAATAGATGTAGGTAATATGATTTTAGTTTTTTTAGTGTTTATAGGAGTAGGGGATGGAGTTGGGTGCAAGTTTGATGAAGCCCTAGCCTAATATCACCATGTATTAGGCTTAGGAGATAGGTAGACCTAGGGTTTTGTAAAAAATTTATTTCGAGTTGTTCTAGTTGATTGATGTTGCATATATAGACACCATATGACACATGAAAAGAATTGGAGTGAAGTATCAAAGTTTGGATATTGTAAACCATATTGTTGCCTTGTTGTTCAAGCCTAATTAGGCCTAATTGGAGTAGTAGCAGTTCAAATTTGAGGGCTTTGTTTTAAAGTAACCCTATCTACAAACTTGATATGTTTTCAAGTGGCATATAGGGTATCTAGAATGGTGTTAAAATGTTGGGTGTTAGGTTTTCTTTGGAATTTATGTGGAAAAACCCCTATTTGAAGTACTACTAGGGGAAATAGGAGGATTGTGAGAGAATACCACCAGGTTGGGTGCTAAGATTAAAAATTTTGATTAGTTGAGTTAGTGTAGAGGTTATCCACCCTACTCTACATCACTTAATCAAGTGGAACAACTTCTATTGAGTCAAATAATGAACTCAATTTAACCAATTAATTAATAGCAAAGTTGCCTATATATAAGTGGGGTTAGAAGGAATATTGTTTGAAATATTGAATACAAGGTAGTGAGCTATTTGAAAAAATGCCTCTAAGAAAATGGGGTCTCATGGTGATGTACATCACCATGAGACCCCATTTATTTGAGTAATTATTTCTTACAATGCTCACTACCTTGTCATTGCATCCACATTGATAAGGTAGTGGTCTCACTACCTTGTCATTGCATCCACATTGATAAGGTAGTGGTCTCACTACCTTATCATTGCATTTGCATTGATAATGTAGTGAGCTCACGACCTTGTCAATGTAGATGCAATGACAATGTAGTGAGTTGTTTGAAAAAATGCCTCAAAGAAATGGGGTCTCTTGGTGATGTAGAAATGCCTCAAATAAATGGGGTCTCCTAGTGATGTACATCATCAGGAGACCCCATTTCTTTTAGGTAGTGAGTTGTTTGAAAAAGTGCCTAAAAGAAATGGGGTCTCTCGATGATGTACATCACTAGGAGACCCCATTTCTTTGAGGCATTTTTTCAAATAGCTCACTACCTTGTCTATGCTATTGCATTAACAATGTACTGAGCTCACTACCTTGTCAATGTGGACATCACTAGGAGACCCCATTTCTTTGAGGAATTTTTTCAAACAGATCACTACCTTGTCTATGCTACCACATTCAACCAAAACATATGTAAACTTGAAATATAGAAATGAAAGGTCTAACTATCAACTAATATTGATGTGCATACTTAGAAATTTTAATACAAATTAATGTGCATACTTACAAATTAATCCAACCAACCATTTGGGTCTTCTCTATTCTTTATTGTATCAAGTATTTTCTCATGGTCAAAATCATGCACCTTCCATAAGGTCTTGTTCAAAGGTATACCCCCATATTTGATCAAATGAACATTGGATGCCATGACAAGGTTTGAGTAATGAAGAATCTTCCAATGCATGTTAAAGTCCTAAAACAACCAAGCATTAACACTCTTATATGGCTACCTTCTAAGCCATGTTCTAATAAAAACCATCAAGCTTGTACATCACTGTGAAACCCCATTTCTATGAGGCATTTGTACAACCACCAAGCTCACTAGCTTGTCAATGCAGTAGTAGTGAGTTGTTTGTAAAAATGCCTCATAGAAATGGGGTCTCACAGTGATGTACGTGTTGGAAATATGTGCCTCAAACTATACATGATGAAACCTCCATTAGAGCCAAGTTGGTGTGACATCTTCATTGTTTGGCCGACTAGCAGTTTGATTCATTTTATTTTGAACAGGTCACTGTGACCTAGCTTCTGTCTTGCCGAAAGGTTCACTTTGGTCTATTATTGTGACATAGTGTTTTCGCTATGATCTCTTAGCGCTTGGGAGACCTCTGGCTGAAAGGCCATTCAATCGTGTATCGGGGAGACTCTTGGCGACCATGATCTTTAGCGTAACAAGGTAGCTTGGTTAAGCATCTTAGTGAAAGCTAATGTCTCATCAACAAGAATACTGTTGGTGTCTTCATTGTAACATATGGCTTGGTGAGAAGTCCCAGTGAATGGAGAAGGTCATGCCAATAGGGAAACATCCATACATTCTTCAGAGTGACTCAAAATGGTCGGAGAAATGTCTTAGTGACTAAAGGTTGTCTTGCCGATAGCCAATGGATATCGGGGTAACTTAAGGTTCCTGGGAAGACATCTCAGTGAACGTTGAAGGTCTCACCAATAGGAACACCTTTTGAAGTCTTCAGTGTAGCTCTTGGCGAATGTTGGTCATTGGTGGAACACGGTGGTTTTGGTAAGAAGTCCCAGTGACTTGGATGAGTCTTGCCGATGATGAAGAGTCTTCGGGATAGCTTAGAGATCTCGAAGTAAATTCTTAGTGATGGGAAATGTCTTGGCGATGGATGAACACTTTGAGGTAACCTTTATGTCTCAGTATGAACTCTCGGTGAAAGATGTGAGTCTTGCCGACTTCTACTTGGTGCTCAGTATGTTTGGGGACTTCGGTATAGCCTTGAGTGACTTGCTATGATCTCCTGGTGAATGCAATAGGTCTAGATGACTGCTTGGTGACTTAGTGTAACTCATGAAACTCAGTAGAATGTATTAGCGATAACAGAGACTCTTGGTGACATCGGTATGAAGGATATGCGGCATCGGCGAGACAATGTTAGTGTCTCACCGAGATGCGAGTATAGTGCGAATTATGTTGACTGAGTAAGACTATCTGAGGTGGCATCTCGTGGATGAATAGGAGGAGCCGAATGGGAACAGTTGGAAGACAGTCAGTTGTGATGGTTCTATGAGGAAGTTTGACAGACAGGGAATGCCATGGATATACTCTGAGATGCAGATTGTGATCGGGTTGGATTATTAGTTAATCAATAGATTGTTGAGTGATCGTATCAATGGAAGAATTCTATTCTGTTGACTGTAACGTAAAGGTTCCTGAAATGAATTGTACATGGTGAATGTTGCTATAAACAGACATCAGAGAGATAAGTCTGAAACTTGTATGTAAACTTTATTACTGTAATACAAAGTGACTTCTCTTGGTGTGGTGGGTTTTTATCCTATAAGGGTTTTCCCACGTATATCTGGTGTTCGTGTGTGATTGTCAAATACTCTTTTTCTATTATCTGTTTCATAGTGCATCTTAATTGGACTGTAATTGTAAATTTAAAAGTACATCTACATTCTTTCCTAAAGTATTGATGTTAGTAGAATTTTTTCAGCATCTAATTTTCCTTACAAGTGGTATTAGAGCCTAGCCAGTTGTGTTATCCTTGTGGGTACGTTGGGTTTTTTGTGTCAATTATGTTCAATGGGAGTCTTATAGAGTTTGTCAATTTCTAATTATAGATTAAGATGGCTAGTACATTTGGAAAGTTTGAAATAGAGAAATTCAATGGCAGTAACTTTGAGTTTTGGAAACTCAAGATGGAGGATCTTCTTGTTGACCGTGATCTTTGGATTGTTGTGGTTGGAGTGAAACCTATAGGCATGAAGCAAGAATATTGGGACCTTGTAGATAGGAAATATAAGGGGCTGATAAGGCTCTATTTGGTAGACTCGGTGCTTCTGAATGTGCATGAGGAGAAGACTGCATCTTCTTTATGGAGGAGACTAGCGTCTATTTATCAGGGGAAGTCCTTGGTGAATAAACTATTCCTGAGGAAGAAACTATACTCTTTGAGAATGCAAAAGGAGGGTCTGTAGCTGATCATTTGAACGGATTTAACATGTTGCTTGCTCAATTGACATTTGTTGGTGTGAAGAATGAAGAAGAGGATCATTGTATGCTACTATTGTGTTCTTTGCCAGACTCATGGGATCATCTAGTGATGGCTATTGGGAGTACAACATTCAGTTTCAAGATGGAGGATATTGTTGGTTCTTTGCTGTCAGAAGAAATGAGAAGGAAATATTCTAAGATGGCGAAGGAGGCTCTTGCTATCAGAGGAAGGTCAAAGGAGAAAGGCAAGAAGAAGGACAAGAAATCAAAATTGAAATCAGAGGGGAGATCAAAGTCTCCTGAAAAGAAGTCCAAGGTGAAGTGTTGGAACTGTGGGAAACCTAGTCATGTCTGAAAGGATTGTAAAGAGGAGAAAAAGAAGATAAAGGGATCTTCTGATAATGGTTCTTCTCATAGTGATGGTGACGCCTTCATTGCAACCTTGGCAACTTAGGCATCACATGATGTCTAGCTGATTGATTCTGGAGCATCGTTCCACATGACATCTCATAGAGAGTGGTTCAAAAAGTATGAAGAATACGATGGTGGAAAGGTGTACTTGGTGAGTGATTCAACTTTGGAGATTGTTGGTCATGGAAGAGTCAGGATATAATTCCCTGATGGCAGAGTAAAGGGAATCAATAATGTTATGCACATAATAGGTTTGGCTCGAAATCTATTATCTGTAAGTATGTTAAATGATATTGGAGTACAAGTTACATTCTCTAGAAATGGATGCAAGATGACTAGAGGTTCAATGGTGCTAGCTAGAGGTGCTCGAATTGGTACCTTGTGCAAGCTGGATGCACAGGCTGTTCAATGTAACAATGTCTCTGGAAAGTCACTGAAAGCTGCTCATGGAGGTAAAGAGGGAAATGCCCCTAATTATGTAAAATCTATGGAAGTAAAACTTCCTGCAGAGAAGACTATGCTTTGGCATAATAGGTTAGGTCACATAGGAGAAAAAGGTTTAAAAACCTTGAAGAATAAAAACCTGGTTGAGGGGCTTGAAGATTGTAATCTTGAATTTGAATTTTGTGAACACTGTATATATGGAAAGCAACAACGTGTTTCATTTTATTCTAGTCCTCATAAATCTCCTGGTTTGCTAAATTATATTCATTCAGATGTGTTTGGTCCAGTAGATGTTCCTTCTTTGTCTAAATCAAGATACTATGTGTCGTTCATTGATGATTATTCAAGAAGAGCATTTGTTTATTTTTTGAAAAGTAAATCAGAAGTGTTCAATCGATTTAAGGAATTCAAGAACCTTGTTGAAAATCAGACTGGTAGAAAAATAAAATGCTTAAGGAATGATAATGGCGGTGAATTATGTTCTGATGAATTTGAAAGATATTGTAAAGACCATGGAATTAAAAGACACAAGACTACACCTTATACTCCACAGCAGAATGGAGTTGCAAAAAGGTTCAATAGGACAGTGATGGATAGAGCACGAAGTATGCTCAGTAGTGATGGATTGGAGGAGAAATTCTGGGCTGAGGCTGTATCTATTGCATGTTTTTTAATTAATCATTCTCCAAATTATGCTCTTGTTGAGAAAACACCCTTGGAAGCGTGGTCTGGTAAGAAGCCCTCACTTAGACATGTACGTGTTTTTGGATGTGGGGCATATGCTCATGTGCTAGATGTGAAAAGATCTAAATCGGAGAACAAGACTATCAAATGTATTTTCATTGGCTATAGCGTTGTCATAAAGGGATACAAGCTTTGGAATCCTGATACAGAGAAGGTTCTATAAAACAGAAGCGTAATCTTTCATGAGCTAAAACCTTCCACTTTGGATCTGCAGTCAGAGACAAAGTCAGAAAACAATAAGGCTGTAGCATTAATTCCTCCTACACCAGAGAAAGAGGAATTGGAAATTCAAAATGTACCTGAAATTGAGGAGAGCTCGAGCAGTTATGAAAGTTCTAAAGAAGAAGAACCTCAGCCTCAGCAAGTGAGGAGCTCAACCCGTGAAAGAAAACAACTAGATAGGTATGGGTTCTCTTTGATAGATTCTACTTGTGCCTATGCTTTGATTTCTAGCACTGATGAGCCTAGGACTGTAAAAGAGGCAACTAAAATGTTTGATTCAGACTCTTGGTTGGAAGCCATGAACGAAGAGATGGCATCATTAGAGAAAAATGAAACCTAGAGTTTGGTGCCCTTGCCTAAAGGTAGAAAAGTTGTGGGCTGCAAATGGGTATTTAAGAAAAATATTGGTCTGGATGGCAGTGTAGAAAAGTACAAGGCAAGACTGGTTGCAAAGGGTTATTCCCAAGTAGAGGGAATTGATTATGGGGAAATATTTTCTTCCATAGCAAAGCTGACATCTATCAAATTTCTTTTGTCACTTGTAGCAGCATATGACTTAGAGGTAGAATAGATGGATGTGAAGACAACATTTCTTCATGGTGATCTTGAAGAAGAAATCTATATGTCCCAGCCTGAGCACTTTGTTGAAAAAGGTAAAGAAAAACTGGTATGCAAATTAAAGAAGTCTATGTATGGGTTAAAGCAGTCACCTAGAATGTGGTACCAGAAATTTGATACTTTTCTATTGTCTTTGGGATTTGTGAGATCAAAATCTGATCACTGTGTATATTATAAAGTTGAAAGTGATCAAGTATTAGTTATTGCTCTCTATGTTGATGATATGTTGTTCATAGGAAATAACAAGCTAATGATTTTTGATCTTAAGTCTTAGTTGTCTACTAAGTTCGAAATGAAGGATCTTGGTGCAGCAAGGTATATTCTGGGGATGGAGATAACCAGGGATAGGAAGACTAGAAAGCTTTGGCTCAGTCAGAGTAAGTATGTCAGGACTGTTCTTGAGATATTTTGTATGAATGATTGCAAACAGCTAGTGGTTCCAGTCATGCATGGAACAAAGCTATCTATTGAGGACTGTCCAAAATCTCCTACTGAGATGGAGGACATGACCAGTGTACCCTATGCTAGTGCAGTAGGTAGTCTCATGTATGCAATGGTCTGTACAAGGCTAGACATTGCCCAAGCAGTGGGAGTTCTTAGTCATTTTATGGCTAATCCAGGAAGAACACATTGGGATGATGTGAAAAGAGTTTTCAAATATTTGAGGGGCACTTCAAATTTTTTGTTGTGTTACCATGGCAACTTGGTTGAATCACAGAGGACTCTTAGTGTTTGAGGTTATGTAGATTCTAATTGGGCAGGGGACATTGACAGCAGGAGATCCACCAGTGGATACATTTTCATGATGAATGGTGGTGCAGTGAGTTGGATGAGTAAGCGATAAGCTATAGTCACTTTGTCCACTATAGAGGCTGAATACATGGCAGCTACTCATGCTTGTAAAGAATCTATATGGTTGAAATGTTTGTGTTCTAACATTAGTTTTGATGCAGGGGAAATAAATATTTTCTGTGACAGTCAGAGTGCAATTTGTCTTGCAAAGAACCCTACTTTCCATGCCAGGATGAAATATATTGACATATAGTACCACTCTATATGAGATATGGTGGAGGATGGAAAGGTCAGTTTGGAAAAGGTTGATACTTTGAAGAATGTTGTAGATTCATTAACGAAGCCAGTGAGCACAGATAAGTTCAGGTGGTGTGCCAGTTCAATGGGCCTTAGTGCCCATGATTTTCAGTAAGTTATGATGTGCTCTAGAGGTGCCTGTATGATCTTCATCAAGTGGGAGATTGTTGGAAATATGTGCCTCAAACTATATAGGCTAAAACCTCCATTAGAGCCAAGTCAGTGTGACATCTTCATTGTCTGGCCAACTAGCAATTTGATTCATTCTGTTTTGAACAGGTTGTTGTGACCTAGCTTTTGCCTTGCTGAAAGGTTCAATTTGGTCTATCGCTATGACATAGTGTTTTCACTATGATCTCTTAGCGCTCGGGAGACCTCTGGTCAAAAGACCATTCAATCGTGTATCAGGGAGACTCTTGGAAACCATGATCTTTGGTGTAACACGATGGCTCGGTGAAGCATCTCAGCAAAAGCTAATGTCTCACCGACAAGAATACTGCTGGTGTCTTCACCATAACATATGGCTTGGTGAGAAGTCCCAGTGAATAGAGAAGGTCACGCCAACGGGGAAACATCCATATGTTCTTCAGAGTAACTCAAAGTGGTTAGAGAAACATCTTAGCAACTGAAGGTTGTCTTGCCGATAGCTAATGGCTATCAGGGTAACTCAAGGTTCTCGGGAAGACATCTCAGTGAATGTTGAAGGTCTCACCTATAGGAACACCTTTTGAAGTCTTCGGTGTAGCTCTTGGTGAATGTTGGTCATCGGTGGAACATGGTGATTTTGGCAAGAAGTCCCAACAACTTGGATGAGTCTTGCCGATGATGAAGAGTCTTTGGGATAGCTTAGAGATTTCAGAGTAAAGTCTTAGTGAAGGGCAATGTCTTGGCAATGGATGAACACTTCAGGGTAGCCTTTATGTCTCAGTATGAACTCTCGGTGAAAGATGTGAGTCTTTTCGACTTCTACTTGGCACTCGGTATGTTTGGGGACTTCGATATAGCCTTGAGTGACTCGCTATGATCTCCTGGTGAATGTGATAGGTTTGGGTGACTGCTTGGTGACTTGGTGTAACTCATGAAGCTCGGTAGAACGTCTTAGCGATAATGGAGACTCTTGGCGACATCGGTATGAAGGATATGCGGCATCGGCAAGAGACTGTTAGTGTCTCACTGAGATGCTAGTATAGTACGAATTATGTTGACCGAGTAAGACTATCTGAGGTGGCATCTCATGGACGAATAGGAGGAGCCGAATGGGAACAGTTGGAAGACAATCAATTGTGATGGTTCTGTGAGGAAGTTCGACAAATAGGGAACACCATGGATATACTCTAAGATTGTAGATTGTGATCGGGTTGGATTATTGGTTAATCAATAGATTGTTGAGTGATCATATCAGTGGAAGAATTCTATTCTGTTGACTGGAACATAAAGGTTCCTGAAACAAATTGTGCATGGTGAATGCTGCTGTAAACATACATTAGAAAGATAAGTCTGAAACTTGTATGTAAAATTTATTACTGTAATACAAAGTGACTTCTCTTGGTGTGGTGGGTTTTTCTCCCATAAGGGTTTTCCCACGTATATCTGGTGTTCGTGTGTGATGTTCAAATACTCTGTTTCTGTTATCTGTTTCATAGTGCATCTTAATTGGACTGTAATTGTAAATTTAAAAGTACATCTACATTCTTTCCTAAGGTATTGATGTTAGGAGAAATGTTTTCACATCTAATTTTTGTTATAGTACACGATGATGTACATCACTGTGAGACCCCATTTTTATGAGACATTTTTTCAAACAACTCGCTACCTTGTAATGGGGACCTTGGAATGGGTTATGACATCTATCAAAACATAAAAGGGGGTATTTTCATGAGTGTTATGGTTGCAATTTCCTTAGTAGAAACATGTGAAATTTGGATGCATACACAAGTCACATGAACTATTTGACAAAGTGCCTCAATGAGATATGTCCTCGTGGACTACAATGATTGCAGGGTATAAACAAATTGGAAAATGTATGGAAAATTTGGTAGCATGGAAAAGGGAATGAGCTGTTTTAAAAAATGCCTCAAAGAAATGTGGTCTCATGGTGATTTCCATCACCATGAGACCACATTTCTTTGAGGAATTTTTTCAAAAAACTCATTTTCTTGTCTAACATGTTTGATAAAATTCTTTGGTAGACATGTATGGAAAATGTGGTAGCATAGACAAGGTAGTGATTTGTTTGAAAAAATTCCTTGAATAAATGTGGTCTCATGGTGATGGAATGCCATTACATCACCATGAGATCCCATTTCGGCATTTTTTCAAACAACTCATTTCCTTGTCTAACATGTTTGATAAAATGCTTAGGTAGACATGTAAAGACAAGGAACATTAACTATTTGACAAAATTCCTCACTGAGATATGTCCTCATGGACCACAATGATTTTAGGATATGTACAAAATGGATTTGTTGAAAAGGATTTAGAAAATTTCAAGCAAATGAAATTTCTAGGTGTAAAACCAAATTCCAAAGCATTTTCCAACATCCCCCATGCCTATACCAAAATGGAAGCTTTGGATTTAAGGGGTATGCAAATGCATAAAAAGGGAATGAGAAATTATGTATTATATTACATAGTTATAACTACTCTCATAAATGTGTATACAAAATGTGGAAGCATACACAAGGTAGGTCATTTTTTTAACAAAATTCCTCAAAGAGATGTGGTTTAAAATGTAATTGGCAAGTGTAAAGAATTGTGTAGTTTAAAATGTGCCAAGATGGGCTAAGGCTATAATGAGAAACAAACAATTTAATGAACATGGAATATGCATAATAAAAAAATCAAAGCATTGTATTAAGAATGTATGATAAGGGATGATAAAGAAACATAATAGAGTTAAGGAAAATGTAAAGAAAATGTGTAAAGACTTGACATACCTAAAAAACTAAGATTCAAATGGAGGAACTACCCAATTATGTAGTCTTTTTTTCTTTTTGAATCAAACTCCTCAAAAATTTGATTTTTTCACAAGATTTATTCCTTTTCAACATTCCATTATATATCACTCAAATATAATTACTAACAACAATACAAATAACCAATGTATAATATTTAATTCATAAAATTCAATCACAATTAACATTGCAACACTACAAAAATTGAGACTTGAATTGGTATATATGAAATTCGATGTGGAAACTCTATTATTTCATCTTTACTAAGCTGGAAAACCATAAAAAGGTGGTGTAAAGTTCATGCAAAGGTGGTAGAATGTGAAAAATTTGCATGTGCACCTCCTAACAACATCAAAAAGCACTTTTTTGTCAAAACATGTGCATAACTAGGAGAATAATAAAACATGTGGGATCAGATCATAGGTGCACTGAATTTTTTACCATTTTTAGAGCAAGCCAAAATGCGCTTGCATTATAATGTGAGCATGTTTTGTCTTGCTCTACAAAATGGCTATATCTCAACTTCTTTAAAATGTGCCTGCGTTATGAAAATGTTGATTTTCTAATGGTTTCTTCTCTCTCCTTAGCCATCTAGGTCTCTCACTTGACCGTAAACCCTATCCATCAACCCTCAACTTTGGACACTATGTTGTAAACCCTAATCCCTCAACCCTATACCCTTAAACCCTTAATACCTTAACCCTTAAACCCTAAACCCTAATCTTGGTCTCTCTCTCACACACACACACACTCTCTCTCTCACTCCCTCTATCTCTCTCCCACTCCCTCTCTCTCACTCCCTTCCTCTCAATCCTTCTCTCTCCCACCCCCTCTCTCCAACTCCCTATCTCTTGCACTCTCTCTCTCTCTCTCCCTATTGCTTAGGTCTCTCCCTCCCATTCCCTCTCTCTTTTAGGTCTCTCCCTCTAGCACTCTACCTAGATAACTATCTTTGTCTCTCTATCCCTCCCACCCTACCTAGATAAGTACCTCTCACTACAACCCCCTCTCTCCCACTCCCTCTCTCTCTCCCTCTCTCTCAGGTCTCTCCCTTCCACACCCTCTCCCTCTTTTAGGTCTCTCTCTCTCCAACCCCATCTCTCACACTCCCTCTCCCTCTCTCATATCTATCTTTCACTCCCTCTATTTCTCTCCCATCCCCTCTCTCTCCCACTCCTCTCTCTCCCTCCCACCCCACCTCTCTCTCTCTCTCTTAGTTCTCTCCCTAAGGAACCCTATCGACATAACTAGATAACTATCTCTCTCTCTCTCTATCCCTCCCACCCTACCTAGATAAGTCCCTCTCACTCCAACCTCCTCTCTCCCACTCCCTCTCTCTCTCCCTCTCTCTCAAGTCTCTCCTTCCCACACCCTCTCCCTCTTTTAGGTCTCTCTCTCTCCAACCCCCTCTCTCCCACTTCCTCTCTCTCTCCCTCTCTCTTAGGTCTCTCCCTCCCACACAATATCCCTCTCTTAGGTCTCTCTCTCTCACTCCCTCTATATCTACCCCATCCCTCTATCTCCCACTCCCTCTCTCTCCCACTCCCTCTCTCTCCTCCTCTCTCAAGTCTCTCCCTCCCACCCCCTCTCTCTCTCAGGTCTCTCCCTAAGGCACCCTACCTACATAAATAGATAACTCTCTCTCTCTATCCCTCCCACCCTACCTAGGTACGTCCCTCTCACTCCAATCTCCTCTCTCTCAGGTCTCTCCTTCCCACACCCTCTCCCTCTCTTAGGTTTCTCTCTCTCACTCACTCACTCCCTCTATCTCTCTCCCACTCCCTCTCTCTCACTCCCTCTCTTTCCCACTCCCTATCTCTCCCTATCTCTCAAGTCTCTCCCTCTAACACTATACCTAGATAACTCTCTCTCTCTTAGGACTCTCTCTCCCACCCCCCTCTCTCTTTATCCCTCCTCCCTCCCTCTCTCCCTCCCACTCTACCTAGAAAACTCTCTCTCTTTAAATTCCCCCTTCCTCTAAATACATGCATACATACATATAAGTAGAAATACATACATAAATGCACACATACATACTTACATGCATACAAGCATACATACATATGTACATACAATCTTACATACAAGCATGTATGCATATAGGCATACATACATACAAGCATGCATACATACATACATACATGTCATACAAGCATACATACATACATACATACATACATAAATACATACAAATATATATACATACATTTAATAGACTAGCATTTAACATAAAGCAAGACATAACATGAGCATGTTATAATGCATTCACATTATGTGTTGCTTAGGCAACTCTTGAGCACAAACACAAAAAAAATGTCAAAACCATGAAATAATAACACATTCATGTTATTTCTTGCTTTGGGAATCCCCAAGCCTTAGGCTTGGTATTTTCTTTGGATTACCAATCCAAAGTCTTGGAGTTCCTTCCCAATGTCCAAAGACATGTTTTTGCATATTCTACAACATTTCACATAATCTTGTATGTGTTAAGCGTTAGGCTTGCACATGTTTCAGGGTTGAACAAATCGAACACCTGGGTATTGTTAGGCTCTCTCTTAGTTATTTAACGATTTTTTTTTTCACATTTTGACAATTTTAAGCTTTTCATCTTTAATTCTCTTTTGTTTGTGTTTTTTTTCTTGGTAAAAACCACAGTTTGGTATTTTTTCATTATAAATTAATCATTCATTGAAATTTCAAATAAATTACATTTTTAGAAACTAGAATCCATTCTACAAATTAAAAAAAATGATTTTCAATTAGTTTTCAAAATTTATAGGGGTAGCACGACCAAAGTTCTATTTTTTCAAGATGTGTCCACTTTGAAAATTAGTAAAAATTCAAATATGCATTAAAAAATTATCAATAAAATCGAGTTGTTAGCTAATTTCTCACCAAAACGATTTTAAAAATACCAAAAAATGTTAACCTTTTGAGGGAGCCACAAAAGTTGCTATGTAATGTTTTTTTGATAAAAACGACACCAATTTTTGTTGCTTCATCTTTTGAACCCCTTAATCTCTACCATTTTTGAAAAGAAATAGTAGTTTAGAAACTAGACTTGGAGCACTACAATCCTTTTTTTTGTTGAATCTAAATTTTTTGAGTGTAACTATCCTCAATTTCACATCTAAGGTTAGTATTTCCTAATTTTAGAAAAAAAAGTGGCCACTTAAGACCGCTTTTTGGCCCCCCATATTTTTGCACTTACTCGTCGACGTGTATGAAATTTTGTAACCAAGGTTTTCATTTAAAATTGTAGGAAGTGAATATGTAATGGGGTTTGTGGGGCAGTTTTGGCTACCCCATTCCTCACAAGCCACAAACTGTGGATAATGGGTGGGATGAGCCCCCCATCCCCAAAACATAGGGGATGTGGGGAGGTCACATGTGCCCTATGGGGAATGGGTGGGTTATGCCACTTACCCCCTGCTATGGTAGGGATAGAGCTTCAACCCTTCCCTACACATCAACTTGGTATTCACTCAACATTTTTTAAACATTATTCCATTATTATTTTTATCTTTAAAAAACTTAAAAAACTACACAGACACATACATGTGTGTGTGGGAAAAAAACTAAGAATATTTCAAAGAGAAATATCTAAATTAATATATTTTCCATTATATATACATATAATTTTCTACCCCAAATGGGTATTTCTTTTTAATTCATTTTAATATTGATATAAGAAAAATCAAAGAATTATATATATAATTGTGAAATAAATATTATTGATCAAATAGACTTTTGCATTCTACAATTTATATTTATACAACTATTTCAACAATAGACTATAACTATTTTCCTTTTCTTTGCAAATATTAAATAAGATATTTTTTGCCAAATATTTAAATGAACTAATGAGAGTAGGAATAACATAAAATTCTTTTGCAATAACACTTAATAGAGAGAAGGGAATCACTAAGAAACAAAGAAATGATTTTTATTTATTTCTTTCACACAAATAATATGAGGAACATACATTAAAAAATTATACTAGCTTTCACAATGAATCTTTCAAAAACAATAAATTACAAGGACCTCTTAAAATTCTTCCACTAAACACTTGTCATAAAATTATTACAATGAAACAAATGAATTCATTTCCACCATTTAGCTTGCTCTCCAAAGTTCTCCACACCTACACATGATAAAAAAAACTCTTCAATAGCCATGGGATTCTCACCTCCCAATTCATGACCTACACATAGGCCACCCTAAGCTAAGAGATTTCCATAGAAACTAGTTTACACACATACACTTGCAAGAACAATGATCCAACTCCAAAATAGAAAACAAATTAACACCCCAAACCAAGGATTTACACACACATAGAATCTCAAATGAGATTCAATAAGGGGAAGAGAGTAGACTACTCTCCAAATGGGAAGCCACATAATACTTCTAAATAAATCCTTTTTCACCAAAACACATTTTAACTTGTAAATTTCTCTTCCAACATAAATCACAAAGCCAAAATATCATATGGGTACTCATACCCTAAAATCTATTCCTTCTCAAAGGATAAAAAGGCTTCCCATAGAGGTTCCTACTCCTCTCACTCCATACACTAAGGATTCTCTTCCCATAAGGGTAACTTTGTCATTCACAACCCAATACACATTACAACACATACACATTAATACATAAATAAATAATTTAAAGAAAAAAATGTACATTAAGAATAAGAAACAAAAGCCAAGATTGAGTTTAGGATGAGCCCAAACCCAACTCCTTCCTAAATTTCCTTTCCAAAACCAATAAAACAAAATATCCACAACATGAACAAGTGAAAAGACTCCAAAATGAAGAACCCTCTCCTCATTATTAAATGGGAATTATATATGAATCCCTAATTCAAGTTTCTTGATGGATGGAGTGACACTTGTCACTCTTTCATTCCTCTCTCAAGAATATTCCCCCACAAGAGCTCACATATTTGTATGACTTTGAGGTATGGGGATTGTTCTTGTATACTCTACCCACTAGAGCCTTACAAGATGGCTTACACATGTGAGATCCTTGTTTCTTTTCCTAAGTACATTAATGAACTATAGAGAGTGAGGTTTGAATGTGACAGGTCACTTTCCAATCCTCCCCCTCTTTCATATATACTTGAAAATCCAAAAAATAAATCTTAAAAAAGATAACTAAGGCACTAAAAACATGAAAATAATTAAAATAAATCTTCTTAAAACCCTTTAAAAAAACTTAAAATAATGCATCTAAAACTTTCCACAAGGGCTATTAACACACATATTAGTGGTCACATGACATTATAAAAAATAACAACAAACATTCATAACGATATTAAAAATAAAATACATCACAAATGAGACTATAGTCTCTTCAAATGGATTATGGTCTTAGCTTCACATTTGATTACATTGGGTTTCTGAGAGATCTTTGATTTTTATGGATCATGGAAACTAAACTTGTACACTCAATATACCCATTAATTCATTCAAATAAAATATATAGCCAAAGAAATTAATTTGAACACACACATACACATTCACACGTTAACTCACAATTCAATTCCCTAAATCAATTAAATGTAACATAACTATTATGCAACTTATCTCTTTTCCAATTGGAACTAATTCTCTAGATTTATATCCATATCATTTTCGTAATGAGATTTCATAAGATAATTACAAAAGATCACTTAATCTAATTAGACCAGAAATTATTCTAGGTTATCATTTCATTGCAATTATCTTATCATCACATTCTCAATTTTTACCTTCAAGCATATAGAATTGAAAAATAGTATTTAACTACTCTATACATGCAATACAATCAAAATAAAGATTTAGTACTAAGCGAAATATCTAAATCATCATAATCATACATATTACCATAAGAATTAAGTCAAATGAGGTCAAAATAGTGTCAATGTTAGGTTCATCAAATAGTGGGCCTCACATCCCTCCTCTAGGAACGGCCTTCCTCCTATAAGTCATAAAAGAGATGAGGTTATAGGGCCCTCAAACATGAGGCATCCTCCCAAGTAATTGCAACCTCATCATAATGCTTCCACTAGAACCTAGTTTGGTCTGACTATCATCCTTAAAGGACCAACATCTGGTGAACCAAAATATGAATGGGATCCAACACTATCTATCTATTCAAATCTACCTATAAATAACTCCAATCCAAGACATGGTAATAATCATGCACATAATGCCTCAAAATCAATACATAAGAAGCATTATGGATACATGATAGGATAGTTGTCAAGGCTAGATGATAAGCTAATATTCCTATTCACTCCAAGATATCAAAGGGAACTACAAAATATGGTGGAAGTTTAGAACCTCTCCCATAATATATTGGACTCTTATGTGTCTGCACATGTAAAAACACACAATCACCAATTGAGAAGCTCCAATATAGTCTCTTAGAATTGACATACTTGTTTTGAAAATCATATGCCTCCTATAGTCATTGCCTAATACAATCCACCTATTGCTCCATATCCTAAACCAAATTTGGACTAATAACTACTATGTCCTTGATACAATATGAAATAAAAGGTGTCTTATAGGGCCTACCATACAAAGCTTGAAATTATGCCATACCCAACGAATTGTGATACCCATTATTTTAGAAAAACTCAAATAGGTACAAGTACTCCTCCCATATAGATGGTTATCCATTATGTACATATTTAACATATCCTCTAGCACCAAATTCACCCTCTTTATCTTTCCATCTATCTCAAGATGGTATGTTGAGCTAATGTTGAGTTGTGTGCCCAACACATATTATAATAATGTCAAAAATACTAATGTGAAGAGTGAATCCCTATCTAAAATGATCCTACAAGGGACTCCATGTAGTCTAAAAATATCATATAAGAATACCATCATCACTACTAGATTAGTATATTTCATATGCACAAGTGAAAAATGGCATACCTTGGTCAAATTATCAACCATCACCATGATGGCATCATGGCCTTGTGATGACAAGGCTAGACCAACTATAAATTCCATTAAAATGGTGTACCATTTCCACTCTAGAATGTCATATGGATAAAGAATTCCTATTGGATATTGATATTTCACATTGACTCGCTAACACTCAATGCATCAAATAAAAAAATCTACAATATCTCACCTCATCCCTACCCAATTAATAACTGTTGATGATTGAAGTGCATCTTCTCCACCCCTAGATGTGTTTTATATGATGCACTTTGTACCCATAACATAATAAATAAGTGAATGTTTCCTACTATAGGTGCATAGATGTGTCCTCTATGATGTAATAGAACATCAAATTCCAAAGTGAATCTTGAAAATTTTCCCTTAAGGGATCTTTATGATTGCAACCATTTATGTACCTTACTATACCACTCATCTGCTCCCAAATGCTAGAGACTATGAATCCTCAAGTCAATTCCCAAGGACATGGATGAACACTTGTTCCATATCTTTCTCAACACATCTACTACCATGTTCTCCCTCCCTTTGATGTAATATACATAAATTGATACTCACATAAAAATCCATCTAATGTCATTGACAAAAAAATATATTCAACTATGTGAAGATATGTTGAAGGCTATGGTGGTTCAAATGAAGCTCAAAATGATGTCCTAAAAATAAATTTATCCATCATGTTGGAGCTTAAAATATAGCTACCTTGACTTCAATTCATGATTAGGGTAGTTAAACTCATGGGTTTTGAGATTTTTTTACTCATATGTGATCACTCTACCCTCCTACATAATAAATGGACCTAAGAAATCTAACAAGACATCGATATATACCATGAAATATATTGAAGGATTTGGTAATTCTAGAATAGGAGCACTAGTGAGACATGTTATGAGGTTTTGGAAGGGCCTCTCACATTGTTCAATCAACTCAAAATTCTTCTATTTCTATTGAAGGGAATTTCAATAGGATGCACAATCCTAGAAAAGCCCTTGACAAACCAGAAATAATAACCTAATAAATCCATGAAACTCATGACCTTTGTCATGGTGGCAGGTGTTGGCCAACTCATAATGGCTGCAATATTGGATGGATCTATAGATTTACATCTAAATGCTTCTAGATTTGATTGTGTGGAGTCTTTTTTCATCAACGTTTTGGATCACACTCAGTGAACCATCATCTTTTTCAACTCTCTATCCTGATGATGGTTCACTGAGTGTGATCCAAAATGTTGATGAAAAAAGACTCCACACAATCAAATCCAGAAGCATTTAGATGTAAATTCATATGGATTGTGGAAATCTAATTACATTGATGGATGTATAGAGATACTATAACCACATATGATGTGGAAAATATAATGAACCTATAATAGAAAGAAGGAACACTATGAAAAATTTTCATACAACTAATTCCCTCTCAAACACTAAAATACTTGTTGCAGGGGTGCCTCATGCTCCTCCTCGATCCATGAATATATCAAAATTTCATCAAGAAACACTTTCATAAATTGATCTAAAAAGTTACACAATACCTAATTCATGAGACTCATGAACATTGTAGTGGTATTCATAAAAGTGAAGGGTACCATAGTAAGATCATAGTGACCATATCTAGTCTAAATGTAAATCTTATGAATATCTACATCTACAATCCTTAATTTATAGTATCTAGACTTATGATATATCTTTGAGAATACCATAGCACCCTATATCTAGTCAAATAGATCATTGATCTTGGGAAGAGGATATAAATTCTTGATCATCACCTTGTTTAGTTGTCTATAATTTCCATACAAAGAAGGGATACATTATTCTTATTAACAAAGATAACTAGTGCACCCCAAGGTGAGATGCTAGGATGAATGTGACTCTTCTCTAACAAATCCTCTAACTGCATCTTGAGCTCACTAATATTATGATTGTTCATCCTATATGGTACTCACAATATTAGCTAAAATCCATGAATTAGATCTATATGAAATACATTTTAAAACTCCATAAGAATGGGATGATCATCTAGTGAAGCCTTTGTCTCTCCCACTATCCTATCTTTGAGAGTGATGGAAAAAAACTAACACCCCTTTTTAATATACCACTTCATTTTCATAGCGGATATCATGTGAAGGGATATGGTTCACTGTGCCTCTATAATATCTACTAAGAATCCATGATCATATATACACTCAATAACCTTTTGTAAGAAATTCATCTTAGCTTGATGTGCATCAAGACAATCTATAACTAGCACTACTCCATAAGAACCTAGTGGAATAATAGAAAGGTCTATCGATGTGGTCACAACTCCAAGTGATCATAAAAGACAACCCCTAACTATAGAATTTATGGCTACCTTATCACCTAAGACTAGCTCAACCTCCTACCTATCATCGTACTTAGATTTAACTATCCTACTAAGCTCCTCTATAGATGGGACAATAAAAGAATCAATGCCCCAAAGTCAAATAAACTAAAAACACATGTATCTCCTATCATACTTGGGGCCTTAATAAATATGGTCTAGTACTTATCTTGGTGGTTCTTGACCACCACAAAGACTCTATGGGACTTTACCAAATTGCTAAATTTCTACTTAAAATCTCTTGCATGTTGTCCTCCAACAACAAAACCCTCAAGACAATCTCTAGCCATGTGTCTAACAACACCATATATGTAACAGGTACCTCATGACTATAATTGCACTAACTAATTCCTAATAAAACACTACCCTCCAATCCTATTATAACTACTATTTCCCCCTTAAATGGACTACTATGAGTATTTCAATACTACATTCTATACATGTGGTATTTGATCTTGGTAAGGACCTTATGCCTACCAAGCCCTAGAGGGGCCACCCTAAAAATCCTTCTAGGGTCTAGGCCGCTAACTCTACTAATGCTACTACTAGGTGACCTAGGGATCCTAACTATGGCCTAAATCCTCCCTTAAAAGGAAGGGGTGTTCTATGAAACCCATGATCTTGCTAATCGTGGTTGTGGTTTTGAAGCTGCTCATAAGTCTCCTAAAATTTACCCTAAATCTCCTTGCATTAAGGGCTCTCTCCAAAACAACCCAAAGGTTTTCTAGATTAGCCATATGAAAAAGACCTAATGTGCCTACATTTAGGCCTTTCATAAATTTATTGATGTTTTTTTTTAAGATAACAAGCATGTATTGTAGAAACTCTAAGAACCAACTCCCATATTGAGCTACAATTAATACCCTTTGATGCAGGTCATGAAACTCATCTAGATGCAACATTATCTTAAATGATCATACAAGTAGCATTATTTTAAATTGCTAAGTGAATGTATCCCAAGATAAAGTGTCAATGGTGAGGTGGTGCTTATATTCCTCCTAACACCACCACATGGAGTCTATATCTCTTAGAAAATGTATTGAAAAACATGTTTATAGGTTTCTCACATAAGTGCACAACCCAAAGCACTTTTTAATTATTAGATGCCAAGGCTCAACCTCCACATTATTTGTGGACCCAATAAAATTAGGTGGTTGTAAATATAGCATTTCGTGAATCTGATCTCCTATGTCATAGGATGATCTAGTCACCACTACTATCTCTGGCTATGTAATATGAGGTGGTAAATCAAGGTGAACTGATCCCACCTCTCTCTCTCATTTTGATACTCCTTATGACTATGAGGGGGAATCTTATTGTGCTCTCTATGCTTTGATCTATATACCTATGTATAATGGTGTGACTACTTTCACTAAGATCCCTCTTCAACTCTTGGTAGCCTAGCATGTGCTACCCCAATAAAATCCTCTAATGTGTGGAGGATTTTGGAATTGAGGTTTGGTGGTTGGTCATGATGGGGTACTTTAGAAACATGTGGTTTTTATGGTGACAACTTGTGTCACACTCTTCTTGTACCTCAAACATACACAAGACCTTTGGGACTTTATAAAAATACCAAAAGAAATAAATAAACACATTACAACTTACAACTAAAGTTTTCAATGTTGGAAACCTAGGTTATGATACCAAATGTCATTCCCTAATTTTAGCTTGAAATAAAAAAAACAAAACCAACAATTTTTTCTCATAAAATGCATTAAGACATCTACCATGCATGACATGGTGATAAAATTGCAAACTATGTGACTTTGTTGGTGCAACCTCATCCTAAGCACATCACCCAAGAGGGGTAATAAAATAAGTGTGAATTGGAGTGCAATCACCTTCAAGCACATGCTACAATGATGTTGAGTTAACCTAGTTAGGTATAGGTACATCTACAAGAGAGACACCATGACAAGGACCTTACTCTTGGGTAAAACCCCTATTAGGTTCAATATTTAGAAGTGATGAAGTGGTGGCACACTTTCACCACCAAGGCCCTACACTACCAGCTTAAATAAATTTCATCTAAGCTCTAAATTTTGGTTATTATATTCTAACCTGTATGGAAATTATTGATTAACTAAATGACACATTTAAAAATTTACCATGTAAACCCAACACATATCATCATGCCCACCATAGTTCAAAAGATAGAAAATATTTTTAAATAACTCAAAATGATTTAATCTACAACCTTATGAAAAATTAAAACTTTATTGAATCAAATCTGACCCTTTGATTTAATTTCTAATTCATAGATGATATAAATTTCCTAACATTCAACTTAGTCAAGTTTGATATTTAATTAAACATATTCTTCCTATCCTTGACAAAATTTTAAATTATCTTTCAAATTGAACAAATTGATCTAAGGTTCTCCAAAGGAACCATTACATATTCTTCTCCAAATAATTAAGTTTCCTAAGGTTTAAGGAAATAATTAAAAAATTTAAATTTAAACTATACAATCAATCAATAATTAAATTAATTTAATTCCTCTAAAGTTTAAACTCTACATCAATAGTAATTAAACTCAGTTGAATTCTCTATAGTTTAAACTATGCAATCAATAATAATTAAACTTACTAAATTCTCCATAGTTTAAACTATTTAGTTTATGTTATATATTAATCTTCACTTAAGGGTTAAAAATATATTAAGCTACTAAAATTCACACCTCTAATTTTAGGGAAACACCAATTGACCTAATTTATGCTTTAAAAATGACATGTTTCCCTCTTAAGACCTCACAATAATTTGGAAGAAAATATCTTCAAATTCATAAGGTAATTTTTTTTTTTGTTATTCTATTATGCTAGTTTTTCCTATTTTAATTCTTACTAAAAACATGGCTATATATACATACATACATACATATATATAATTTTATTCCAAATCAAATGAGTTTATTGGTGTGAATAAATGTCTTATACCTAGTAATTTATCTCACTAGGTAATTAGGGGACATATTCACATGTTAAGTTTATTTACGATATAAGATTCCTTCTAGAAGGATGAGTTGTCTTTTCTAGAAGTCTTATCTTATCTAGCATCATTTCCTAGGTAGTTAGTTAGTTGTCATATGTCATAAGATTATGACACATGTCAACATCATATTGCATCCTACATCTCAACCTTGCTTATATAAGTAAAGCTTCATATGTACTTTGCCATATTCAATTTGGCATTCTTGCATCTTAATGATAGCATGATATTTCTGCCATTTCTCTCTTCTAGAAGTTATTTTGTCTTGTAGGTGATTTTGGGCTATTTAAGGAGTTCACCATAAACTCCTACATGGTATCAGAGCTTTAGTGCTATAAAATTCTTCTCATATCTAAGAGACCAATCTTGGAGTGAAAATTTTGTTGGATGCGAGTTGGGGTCTTGAGAGCCTCTCCATTGAATCTAGGGCATTTGAAAAAGTTAGAATTGGCTTTTGTTTCATCAAAATTTGACATATTTTGTCAAGGGTTTGATGCAAGCTATTTTTTATTGGAGTCATTTTCATTTTTGCTTCAAAAATATAGCTTCCACTCATTTGCAGGAAAAACACTTTATGGGTTTTGTAGCCAGGGTCAAAATCTCAATTGGGTATCTTTTAGATTTTTGATATCTTACACATATCTAAAGAAAATTTCTGTACAAAAATAGTCGCATGTCATTTTTCCCCTGGCTGAAGGTTAAAAAAAAATATTTTTTCATTTTTTGCTTACTGGATCAAAAAATGATTTCTGGGTTTTGTCCTTAGCATCAAAATATTTATGGGTTTCTATTATTGTCTACTAATTGTGAATATGTTTTTTAGAAATGAAATCAAAAGTAAACTTATTTGCTAGAAAACTTGTTTCCTACAAGCTAAATTCATAACTTTTGGCCACGGTGTTCTTTTTTGGCAAACAAGATATCAACAAAAAGCTAGTTTTGAGCACTTCATAGTGGTGTAGGCCATTTTTTTAGATTTTATCATCTCACAAATTTGAGGTTATTTTTCATCGTGGAGGAAAATGTGAACATTCATCAGTGCATGCACTATTTCCTTTTTTATGTGCATTAGGTTTGCATTTTCTCTACACTTTATTTCAGTTCTAGAGCATTTGTCAATCAACTGTTGTTTCATAGATTCTAGAGTTGTGCCAATTGTGAGTTTTCTAGTGTTTCTTGGAATTGGGTCTATGTTTGCTTTTCATGATTTTGATTTGAATCCTTGAGTGACTCTAATAAGGTTTCTAGCAAACAAAAGTATCTTTCCTTGCTTGTTGAATTGAGGATTCTAGTGTCACTCCATAGTGTACTTCCAGTGCTTCTCTTGCAGTAGGTTATCTCATTATGGGGGGCTAAATGATCTCTCTTTTCATCCTTTGTGTGGATGGAGATTGATTAGATTTGTGAGGGATCTCATTGTTGCATTATCTCTCTTTTGGAGAGGAGTTTTGTCCCACTAGGTTTTCTCCCTTTGTTTGTTTGTGTGATATTTCTTTGCATCTCATTTGTACATGGGTACCTAACATGGCCTTGTAGTTGTGACCCATCATTGCATCCTTGCATAATAATCTTCTCTCCTAAGTTTCACTTAAGGGGGTGTTGGTATGAATAAATGTCTTGTACCTAGTAATTTATCTCACTAGGTAATTAGGGGACATATTCACATGTTAAGTTTACTTGGGATATAAGATTCCTTCTAGAAGGATGAATTGTCTTTTCTAGAAGTCTTATCTTATCTAGCATAATTTCCTAGGTAGTTAGCTAGTTGTCACATGTCATAAGATTATGACAAATGTCAACATCATATTACATACTACATCTCAACCTTTCCTATATAAGCAAGGCTTCATATGTACTTTTCCATATTCAATTTGGAATTCTTGCATCTTAATGATAGCATGATATTTTTTTCATTTCTCTTCTGTGGAAGTTATTTTTTCTTGTAGGTGATTCTTGGGTGTTTGAGGAGTTCACCATTAAATCCTACAAATTTTACGAGTTGGTACATATGGAATCTGGTGGCCAATGTTTTTATTTAAAATCATAGGTAGTGAATATGTAATGGGGTTTGTGGGTGGGTCAAACCCCCATCCCCACAACAAAGAGGATATCGAGAGGTCATAAAATCGCCATTCCCCATAGGCTATGACCTATGGGGAATGGGTGGGTCATGCCCCCCATCCCCTTTCATGGAAGGGATAGGGCTTCAACCCTTCCCTAGACAACAACTACATATTCACTCAACATATTTTTTAAAATATTAAATCATTGCTATTTTTATATTAAAAAAACACATATATGAATAATAAAAGAGAATATTTCAAAGATATATTTAAATGAATACATTTTCCATTATATATATATTTTACACCAAATGTGTATTTTCTTAAACCATTTTAATGTTGATATAAAAAAGCAAAGAATAAAATTTAAACGTTATACTTATTCCAAATCAAATGATTTTACAAGTCAGTACATATGAAATCTTGTGGCCAATGTTTCCATTTAAAATCATAGGTAGTGAATATGTAATGGGGTTTGTTGGTGGGTCAAACCCCCCATCCTTACAACAAAGGTGTTGTTGGGAGGTCACAACCTCTCCACTCCCCATAGGCTATGAACTGTGCAGAATGGGTGTGTCATGCCCCTAGCCCTTGCCATGGAAGGGATAGGGATTCAGCCCTTCCCTACACAACGACTAGCTATTCACTCAATATATTTTTTAAAATATTATTTTGTTTTTATTTTTATACTAAAAACTATATATATATGTATGTATGTATGTATGTATGTATACATATATGTATATATATACATATATATACATATATATACATATGGAAATTAATAGAGAATATTTCAAGGAAAATTGGATGGGGTTGAGATTTTTTTGCGTGTGCATGGAAGCATATGACCTATAATAGGTTGCGGCTTGCATGAGTGCATTCCTTTACTGCATGCTTGTTGGGGGTTGGGGATTAGTGGTTGAGGGAGTTTTTCTCTACATGGAGGGTGTTTAATAATTTTAGGCTGTTTATTTTATGCAAAGGTCATGGTTTTTTCTTCTTACTCTATTGTCTTTTTAGCTTGGTCTCTTTCATTGTCCCTCTATGGCATTGGTTGTGCTTGTGTGGGAGATAGTTTCTTTTTGCATGGCACTGCATGCATCTATGGGAAAGTTAGATCTTGCTTCTTCTCCTCTTGGAGGTGATCCAAACTATTCAAATATGGCTAAACTTGGTGAGGGATCGTCAAAAAATGGTGTTTTTAGAATGCAAAAGGTGAATGGTTGCCTAGATAGATGTCAAGATCATCTAGTTTTGGTGATCCAACTAGACTTGGTGGCTAAGGATGTGGAGCATTATAGCAACCATGTGTTGATCTGTAAGTTTATGGTGATGTAGGTGTCACTCCCATTTTTGGAATCTTGGGTTTGGAAGACATGGAATCCTAAGGGTGATATTGATATAATGTTGGAAGCCAACAACTTTTTCATGGTGAATTTTTCCTATGTGGATGATAGGAATAGGGATTTTGAATGTGGTCCTTACTTCTACAATCAAGTGGGTCTTTTTATTAAACCATGGCATGCTATATTTAATTCTATGGAGGTAGGGTCCGTGTTTGGGTGCATCTTCCTCACTTGCCTCTAAAGTGATGGGGAAGTGATATATTGTATATGGTTGCTCTTTTGCTTGCGAAGCCTATTGTTCCTTAAAAAAACTAAATAAAAAGGTATTTCTTTTTCTTGTGTGTGTTGAAATTGACTTGAGTAATCTATTTCCAGACTCTATAGAAATTATCATTGGATCATCTTCTTGGATTCAATAGTTGTACTATGAGGTGTTACCTTTCTAGTGCTTGTGATGTCATGAATATGGTCACTTACAACAAAAGTGTCCCAAGGTTGTCCATGCTCTTGGTTTGGGTAATTCCCCTTCTCATTCCACCCCAAAGATGGAAAAAGGCAAGGCTCGCACGCAGGGGGTGGTGGATGATAAGGAAGGTTTTGTTCCAATTAAGTCTCATAATATAAGTATAGGTTAAAAGAGAACCCTCAGAGATAGGTAGGAAGATGAGACCTTCAATGGGTTTGATGCTTGTTGATGGTATTTTTTACATAACAACTCAAACATAATGTAATATCCTATCTCTCTTGAAAGGTAAATCTCTATCAGCAAGCCTCAAGAGATAAACCCAAGGTCTCTAATGTTAGGTCTTGACAATACAAAAACAACTTGAGCAGTGATAAATGTGAAAATCTTGGTAATCACAAGGGACCTTACAAAAAAAATGTTGGAAACCTCAAATTCATCAAATCCTGCAATTTATTGATGCTTTTATTCCTAAAAATAACCCAAATTTCAAAAGAAATGACAAAAGAGAAAGGGTTTAGAGAGATTTTTTTGAAAATTAAACTAAACCTAAGACCAACAATGCAAATGATTAAACACTCAAAGTGGACCAATCCTTCAAAACTAATTCCTACTAAACCCAATATCAACCTACAATCTCACAAAAATAGTGCAATCTTCTAAGGAATTAAAGATTTTCATATCATGAAGCATTCACCTAAATCAACCTTATTTAACAATTGAAATGAATAAATACCCACAATTGAACTTAGCATACAATATTTAGGCCCAGGCTAACTTTACACAACTTATAATTAACAAGCTACTAAAAGTATGGACCAAGGATTTCTCAAACACTTCAAATATTAAACCATAAACACCATTGCATCATATCTAAATCTAAAATATAACATGCAACTAATAATCTCAAAGAAATCTTAAAGATCTAGAACAACAAGAACCATGCAAAGTGAAGAAACACAAGAAAGAGCACCAAAGAACAATGTCTTTACTTGTATTGAATCACCCAAGTTTGCAACAATTCATGTATTCTCAATGTATCAACACTTTCTCCAAGAAAATACTAACTCCTTTCTCAATTCTAGCACTTGCAACTCTATCTAACTGATTCTAACCTCCACAAAGGAAGTTGGAGCCTTAATTTATAGAGAAACTACATTAGGTCAGCCCAGAATTAGGGTTTACAGTATTAGGTTGGCCTAGAGAGTTTTGAATAAAATAAAATTTACATTTAATGTTTAAAACATCATCTAGGTCAGCCTAGACCCTTCCAAAAGATTCCTTTGATTGCACAAAATTTGAGGTCATCCTCTAGCTATATTATCACATAATTGGCACAAAATTCTAGGCAGTTGCAAGTTGGCTATTTTCTCCCTCTTAGTTGGCTTCTAATTTATTGGCCAATTCTTTAAATTTCACCAATATTTCCTTCACATCCAATATTTTGAATTCTTCCAAATACTAGGGCATCACCTTATTCCACTCAACTTGTAACTCATGATATTTATCTAGTTTTGAAATGGAAATTGCTACATCTTCTAGATTTTCTTTGGTGATTGGAGCACTATCAGAAGGGGCATAAATGTCACGCCACCATGACTATAATCTAATGATATTCATGTTATTTTGAGCAAATTTCCTTCTCCTAGTCATTATCTCTACAAAACTAATAAAATTATTATATATCTCCTTCATTTTTCCTTGTAACTTCATTATCTTCTTTAAGGCCTTAGTAAGGAGTTATTTTCTATAATTCCAGACCTCTATCCACTCCTTTACATTGCCAATTTCATCCAAAGAAAATATATTCCACTTAGCCAATTCATCCTTAGGTACCTGCAGAATTTTCTTCAACTCATCAACAATTGATTCATCAACCTTATTAAAATCTACAACAAATTGTGAAGTATTCTCCAAAAAATCAGTAGGGTTGGTGTGTATTTTAAGAATATTTTCAATTGCTTCATCTCCTATGCTACTAACATCCTGTAGCCATCCTTGAGTGCTAAAAATAGAGGATTTTAACCTCCCAATTTTTGAAACTGCCTCTTTAGGCAACAATCCTTCTGGAACAATACTTTCACTCCCAACAGTTTATAGAGGCTTCATTAAATGTTGAACATACTTGTAAACATCATTCAACTACTTCTATAGCTTCTCTATTTCCTTTGTTTCTCTGTCTAATCTTCTCAAAATTGCCTACAAAGATTCTTGGAATTCTTCATTTTCTTTTTCATTGGTGGTTGGCCCTAAATTAATAGTTTGTACTTTATAATCAGAAGGCCTAACCTCATCTTGAACTTATCACCTGTAGGAACAGCCACATAAATGACCCTGTTGTTGAACTCACCTCTTGAAATTTTAGAAACTATCCTTTCTCTTTTCCTTTGTTTGGTCTGTCCCCACTATTCTAGCAATTTATCACAGCTAGGAGTTTCTTCTTGGACGATTATTTGCTTCTTACTAAACCTTTTTTCTAGCCATTCAAGGATAGTAAATTTTTCAGTTGCTACCTCCTTATTCAGACTATCAACCACATTTTCCTCAACAATTTTTTTGTTTCCGATTGATCCTCTTGTTCATCCTTATCTAGGTGGGGACTTCCAACCACTTCCTCCCTATTCTCCTTTGCCTAGATGATCATCTAGTTCATCAATTCTTTCTTTCTCTAGAGATCTAGATGGTTTTTCTTGAAATAATTCAGACTCCATATTCTTACTCTCTACTCTGGAGTTAGATTTTTTCATCTCTTGCACAAATTTCCTCCATTCTCCACTTTTAGGAGTAGAAATTTCTTCATCTTCAGCTTCAGGGTGCTCAGGATCATTTGATATATTTCCTTCTTCATGGAATGTTTCCTCTGAAACTTGTACATTATGAGGAGAAAGAGGAGGAGAATTATTTCATGTAGCTTCTCTCTTTTTTCAATCATCATCAAGTGTTTCTTCATTTTGTCTTTCTTTCTTTGCAACCTTTGTCACATCTATGGGGGATGTTTTATGCTTAGGAGAATTCCTTCTAACATATACTTGGGGATTTTCCCTAGAACTTTCCACATCAACAACTTTTGTTGAGGAAGGAGCATAATTAGCAACACTAACTTTTCTATCATTTTCTACCTTTTGTCTATTTGTGATTATTCTCCTCTTCCTCACTAGTTGTGAAGTTTCACTTTCTTCTACAATAATTCCAACCCGAGGAACCTTCTTGGTTTTAGGATATGGATTATCCCCTTCCTTCACCTATGTCTGACTCCTAGTCCTCCTCTTTATGGATAATGGTCTTTCTTCCTCTTGAAAATCCTCTCCATGAGGCTCAACAGTATCATTACCTGTACCATCTATAGCCTCCTCTTTAGATTGAGACTCCAAGTCTCATATCAAATCATAGGTGAATTTTGTACCATCAGCCTCCAGCTCCAATACCTTGTGCTTTACCCATAACCTGGAATACTTCTTCACCAACTTAGTGACCTAGTCCAAATCTGTTCTCTTCCTCTGACCAGTTAATTGGAGGCAATGGTTTGCTCCTATAGGGTTCATAGTCATGGTGTTGAACCAAGCTTACCTCATCATCCTGCACTTGATCAAGCACATCTGCCACCTTATATAGCCTTATCAATTTAAGAGGAAATTTGGAAAACCTCCTTCTCATGGCGTCAAATTCATCTCTACAATTGGACCAATAATCTTCAATGTGATCCTTATGCCTAAATGTTCTATTTTCCTACTTCATGGCCTTTCCATATGGATCAAAATTATTCCTATTGGTATGAGAATACAACTCAAATTGTGCCATTTCTTTTTTAGAATATTGGGCACTCTAAATAGAAGGGCATGCTTCCAAAGTCCCCATTCTCAATGGGAATTTTGATTCTAGCCCTTTCTTTTTTAACGCCCACTGTAGGATCTCCTCAAAGCCTACCATTTGTCTTGTCAGTTCTAAAATTAGAAGTTTGTTGGTTGGATACCTTGGTAATTTGAGTCAAAAAATGTTAGATCCTTGTACCTGGATATATGTGAACCTTTGAAACTATATAAACCATTGACCATATTTCTTGATTAATTCCATGGCATTAGTGGAGGCTCTAACATGGAGAGCATCTTGTAACAACTTGGGAATGTACATGAAAAATGCATCATTTTCCCTTCTATAATTGGATGTTTTATGTTGCAGCTGTGGGTATACGTTCCATATCATGTCCTTCCCTATAGTTCCTTTGCAACTAAGACCTTTGTACTTAGTCTTATGTGCCAACATATAGACAAGGTATGAAGTTATGGTGAATCTATTAGTCTCCTATACACTTCTCAGTTGGGCATCTAAATTGTTACTTATGACTCTAGCCCAATGATAATGCTTGTTAGCCATAATTTGTGCAATGGGGTAGAACATCCAATTTTGAAAGATGTGAGCTTCTTCTACTCCCATGACCCTACACAAAAGAGTTATGATATCATGATATTCCATTTTAAAATCACTCCTATGCAATTGTTTGGGCAGCTTGGAATAGTGTGGTTTAGGCTTCAATATCCAATAATTGTTCATGATTTCCAAAGCCCTATTGGGGTCTTCATCACAAAAATTTATTGCTTCCCCAATGTTAATTTCATTAATGAGCTTGTGATGTGAGGCAATATTGAACACCTTTGCAATGGACTCTTCAGTAATATTTTCCATGACTCTTCCTTGTCGGCCAATTATAATTCTTGTTCTAGAGTGATAGTGCTTTGTACATTCTAGGACCAACTTTGGACATAATTGTGCAAGAGGGAACCCTGCCGCTTGTTCCAAACTAGTCTGAGTGATAACCTATTCCAACTAGGTGGGTGCATTTCCATACATCCTTGGCTGAAAGTCATCATAATCTATATTTCCCATATTTGTGTCTACAATCTTTGACCAAGAAGATGCAATCTTGGACTTCGGCCATATGCCCTTGAAGTCATACTTCATCCTTTCTAATCTTCTCTTAACCTCCTCTTTCACCAAAGCAACCTTTTTTTGGTAGTCTTGTCAGGACTCAACTCTGTCTGCATCTATTAGAGAAAATCCATAATTACCCAAATGCAAACAATAACACAACATGTGATTTATTCAACAAGATTTGTCAATACAAGTTAAATGACATGATTAGGTGAAAATTGCAACATCAATATGCTAATGCAAGAAGAAAAATCCAATTCATCAGTTTATTTAAAGATATATAAATGAATCATACTCAAATTGATGAATATCCAACCATAAAGGCCAAGTAAACACCATATGCAAGCTTATTTGTCAACAATACTTGAAATTTGGAATGAATAGGGAAAGTTTAGGTAATCCGAGCAAGCTTGGATTCCACTACCAGACTAGAGCTCGAGTAATCTGAGCAAGCTTAGATTTCCAAAAATTCAAAACATTGATCTCATTTAGACTTGTGATTACCTAAATCTTTCATGGATGAAGTCTCTTGACACAATTAGGCTTACTCTAGCATTGATCATCTCGAAAACACTCCATGAATTTGCTTCATTCAAGGTTCAATTCATTTCATGCATTGGAGTATGAGGTTTAGAAAGATCAACTAATTCAAGGGGTCTCATATTACATGGGTGAACTAACTTTCGGGTAATCCAATCTTGCTTGGAATCACCGAACGAAGGATGAGATCAAAAATTTGCTAAGTGTTCGCCTTCGAGTTTGGATTTTTAGATGCACACTTGATTTGGATTATCCTTGGGGGCTTAGATTCTCTGAGCGGAGTAGAGCTCGAAAAATCTAAGCTAACTCATAATTTTTGAGTTTATCTCAGGTGTCAAAATTTTGTAAGTGCTAAGATTACTTTGTGCCAAAATGATAAATGAAACAAATTCACCCTCTAAAAGTCAAATCATTATTAATCTAAGATGAAATTTAAATGACTCACGTAGGGATTCCTAACATTCTACCTTTATTCATCGAATTTTCAATTTATGGCAAGGGATTTACGTAACTAGGGTTTTGAGTTGGCTTTGTCAAACAAGGTGATACCCTTTCATATCTTTATTTCAATCATGAAATGAAGAAGGGGGATCTATGAAGGATATTCAATAAGTCCATTTATTCAAATCAAAGCCATCATTTAACCTTTTAGAATGAACCTTAAAGAATGAAACCCACAATGGCGAAACAAGAAACATACATGATCAAAGATCCCCAAACTCGATGGTTGACTCATCATGAAAGGGTTTAACAATAACACACAAAATGAAACTAAAACCACATGAGGAGGACGCAAGATCATACCTTGGAATGGCACACAACAAAGGAAGATGCAATGGAATACTAGAAATGGATACTCTTGAACCCTAGAATGATCACTCAGAGAAAATAAACCCAACGTTGGAGCTCAAATCGAATATAAGATAGTGGAGGCCTTTATGAGCTTCAAGCACACATGAATGCAAAATGACCAAATGATCACTTGAATCCCATTATATTTCCAAATTAACCCTTTAAAACTCATTAATAAAAGCAATAAATTCCCATGTGCATGTCTACAGAAAACTCAAAAACTTGATGAGAGTTTGGACTCGGGTAATCTAAGGTAGCTCGGATTACCCAACCAGATTAAGATTCAGGTAATCCGAGGTACCTCAGAATTACCAAACTTTCCCCAAACTTAATGAATTTTTCCTCAAATTCAAAATTTCAAGCAAGGGTCAACCTTAAGGAGTTAGGCAATCATCATGAAGTTGCAAAAATAACATCTCAAATGCAAATTTATCATTAAGCACATGGGTGAAACAAGACCAAGACCGAGAGACTTATCCCTTAAGGGGATGAAGTCAAGACCTTACAAAAAACCAACAAGAAAGAAAAGTAAGAAAAGAGGGTTCCAACCTTCAACAGGGCGTGAGTGCAAAAATTGCACAACAAATGGTGACTCCTGCTAGGAAAATTCTCTAGAGCATTTTGATGACAAACTGGAATCAAGAACCCAGAATCTCTAGTTTCATTCCTCACATTAGGTCAACCACAAATAGAGTTTCAAAGTCCATAGACAAGCAAGCCTTTTATGTGCCAGAGTCAAAGTGTGTGCAAATGTGTTCATTTCTTTCAGACAGTTGCTATAGGAACTAAACTCAGTCTAATCTAGCTATGTAAAGATTCTAACTCCAAAAGCATCCTAGATAGAGCCTCATTTCCAATGAGGCAGCCATAGCCTCGATGAGGTTATCATTGTGGCCCTCCTAAGCATAGATCTACTTCTAGCCAGGTGTCCATAGCCTCAGTAGAGATACTCAGATACTCTTGATAAGGTGAATTTTTAATTTTAGATACAATATTCTCCTTTCTTTTCTTTTTTCTTTTTTGATATTCTTTCAAGATAATTTAAACTTTCCTTTTCACCCTATAAGGAATGAAGCTCACACATAGGGCTGAGAACCATAGTGGCACTGAAGCATAAATAGGATTTTTCACTTGACCAAACTTCACAAGGAACCCTTTACAACCTTGTAATTATTAAGATGTGTATATAAGTGTAAGACCCAAGAACATTTTGGAACTAACCTAATCTAGTGACTCATCCACTTCAAGCATTTAGCATATGTGAGACCAATTAAAGGATTTTCACCAACTAACTCTGGAAGGATGATTAGATTTTGTAAAAGAAATACCTAGAATAATCCCAGATAACATAATAATTGCTATGCAAGTGCAACATTCCTAGAAGAGAATAGGGGAACCCAAAACTGAAAGAAAAAATAGAAAGAAACCCAAACCTAAACTAAAGTAGACCTACACTAACCAAAAGTAGAAAACAAACAAAACAAAGCAAAGAAAAAGAAACCAACACCTAAGCTAGTTATATTTACAATGGGAGAGTTGCAAGTAGATCAATCCAGGAAGTAATGCTTCAAATATTTCCCATTCACAGGCAACGGGACATCCTCTCCAGTGAGATTTGTTAGACGGAAGGAATTATCTCCCAATATCTCTAAGATTTGGAAGGGACCAAGCCAAAGCTTGTCAAATTTTTGATGTTCTCTCTTCTTATCATGTGCTTTGTCTCAATACAGAACCAGATCAAAGATTCTAAATGCCTTTACTCTAGCCTTTTGATCAAACCATCTCCTAACGACACCCTAATGTTTCACAATGTTCTCCAATGCTTCATCTCTCTTCTATTCAACGTGTAAAAGCTTAACCAAACAATCCTTATGCTTATCCCCTTCATCATAGTAATCGTTAATGAACAACAAGATGGGGATTTTCAGCTGAATGGGAAACATTGGTTCAAGACCATACACAAGGTGATAAGAAGTTCCTAGAGAGGCTTTATGTCTAGTACGATCTACCCAAAGAGAAAATCGGAGTTGGGTGTGCCAATCTTTGGGATTTCTCTCTAATATTTTATGGATGACTGTCAGAAGATTCTTGTTTGAGGACTCAACCAAATTGTTTCCTTGTAGGTAATAATTAGAAGGAAATTTGATAATACGTTGATCAAAAGCCCATCCTAAAAAAATTTAACAAACAAAATACAAGACCATTATCACATACTAAAGCATTTGGACAACCAAAATGATTGATAATACCTAATTCTATAAAATTGATTACTACTTCAGAAGTACATTGCTTAAAAGCAAAAGCTTCAGTCCACCTAGTAAAGTAATCAGTTACAATGAGCATGTACCTATGGCCTATAGAGGAAGGTGGATTTATTGGACCAATGAAGTCCAAACCCCACTGTGCAAATGGTTTTACCTCAATTACTGGTTGAAGTGGAAGTGTTGTGTGCTTCTCCTTGTTGGCTGCAATTTGACACACATGGCAGGTTCTTATGTGATTATGTGCATTCTTAAAGAGAGTTGGCCAATAATATCCTTCTCTTAGGATCTGATGAGCAATAGCTGGTTAAGAACCATGGCAGGTGCCATACTTCTCATGGAATTTTGTCATCACTCGAGTAGCCTCCTCCTTTCCAAGATAGTGAAGATAAATGCCCTTGTAATTCTTCTTGTATAGGATAGCACCTTTTAGCATATAGCTATCACTCTTCAAACACAACACTCTCCTCTACATTGTGTTGTGGTGATCATGACACTTTTGATTCAGCAAATAATAAACAATTTCATCATACCATTCATCTGGGGAGACATCCTCTAGGTTATATTGTTGGGATGTAATATTAGGATCGATTTCAGCCACAGTCTTCATTAGTCCCTACTCTCTCACAAGCTTCATGGGCTATATTTCAATGTCATACTCCTACAACATTGTGACCCATATTTCTCTCCATTCTCCAAGCTCATTCTACATCAACAGGAGCTTAACTGCAGGATCAGGCACTATTGCATAGACTTTATTTCTTAGGATGTAATGTCTAGACTTATTCACACATCTGACCAAAGCATAAGCTTTTTTTCCCACACTAGGATATTTCATTTTTGCATCTTTTAATGGAGCACTCATGAAGGCTATAGGGTGCTCACTTCCTTGGTCAGATTTTTGAGTTAGCATGCCAACACAGGAATGATCAAATGGGAATGAATATATGTAGAAAGGCTTAGAATAATCAGGACTCACCAATATTGGGGCTTCAGCTATTTCCCTCTTGATTTCTACAAAATCCTCCTTTGCTTCAACACTCCATTCAATTTCGCATCCTACTTCAGCATGGCATTCAAGGGTTTAACTATTTTTGCAAAGCCAATAATAAACTTCTTGACAAAGTTGATTTTCCCAAAGAAGGACTTCATCTCCTTTTTACTGACGAGAGGTTGGATCTTCAGTATATCTTTTATTCATTCTAGATCAATAGATATTCCTTCTTCTGAGATGACATGTCCTAGTAATTTCCCTTCAATGAATCCAAAGATGTATTTCTTAGGATTGAGTGAAATACCAAATTCTCTGCATCTTTGAAATACTTTGCATAGGTTTGCAATATGATCCCCATAATTTCTTGGAAAAGATAGTTAAATCATCCATATAGATAATTATGCACTTACCAATGATATCCTTGAAGGAAATATCCATGGCCCTTTGGAAGGTATCCCTTGCATTGATTAACCCAAAAGGCATTCTCTTATAAGCAAAGGTACCCCACTTTGTGGTGAAGTCTTGTGTCTATCTTCGTATTGCACCATGACCTAATTATACCCTAAGTATCCATTGAGAAAAGACATCATCTAGGATCCATTAACGATTTGTAGCACTTCATCCACTAATGGGACAAGGTAGTTGTCCTTTTTTGAGGCACGATTAAGATTTGTGAAATCAACACATAGTCTGATTTCTCCATTTTTCTTTCTTACTGGGACCAAGTTATTTACCCAAGTAGAATTCCTAACTGGAAATATGATGCAGGCAGACAATAACTTTTGTACCTTCTTCTATATAATTGGTTCCAACAAAGCATTGATCAGACTCTGTCTTTGTCTAAAAGTCTTAGCACCTGGTTTGAGAGGAATAGCATGTGTAATGATCGAAGTATCACACGTCTTGAGGTCCTCATAACTCTAGGCTATAACATCTTGGTATGTGTGAAGTGCATCTATGATTCCCTTATTTTCCTCTAGAGTACACACTTTCCCAATGAAAAAATTCTTAACATTATCTGGAGTCCCCATATTGTATGTATCACACTAACTGCTAATAGATTCCTTCTTATCCCATTGTTCCTAATCTTTTATTCTATCCAAATCAAAAATTATCTCCAGCTATACCATCCCTCTTGGAATGGTATTGGTTTTCGAGTTGATAACTCCTTCCAGATCCATTTCTACCTCTTGGGGCTCCACTTCATCAAGTATTTGAGAAGTAAACACATCAGAACTTGTAATGAACTCAAGAATATGCTTGTTGTCATCAAACACTTGAAATTTGGTTACATTATTAGGTACGAAGGGTACTGGAGTGAGCTCCATAGTGAACTTCTTCAAACCTAAAAGTGACAAGGGCTGCAATGTGCTTTCCGCCTGTGCCAGGGCATCTACAGTTTGATTCTTGATATGGGGTATCAATTGAATGTTAAAATCATCAAACCCCTCTATAATATCCCAAACTCTATGTCTGTAATTAGTCATTCTTCTATCATGACATGAGTACTATTTTCTAACTTGCCTAACTACCAACTCAAAATCTCCAAATATTTGCAGAATTTTAACTTTCTTTCTCAAATCCATCAATAGTCCATGAATTAAAGCTTTGTATTCAACTACATTATTAGTACAATGGAACTAAATTCTACGAGCAGCTAAAAAGGTTTTACCTTTAGGACTAATCAACTCAAACCCAACTCCAGCATCTTGGTTAGACTTGGATCCATCAAATCTCACTATCCAACATCTAGTAGCCCTTGATCCTTTCAATTTCTCCTCATTAGATTTGCTGCTGCTCTATAGATCTTCTTGAGGCATCAGGATTTTACCTTTGGGATCATCTTGAACACTTTGTATATCTATCCTAACAGTTGGAGATGGATTGGTACAATTTTGTATTTGTTCAACTGTTGTTTGGCAAAGACAACACTCCAATTCTAAATGAGAGGCTGGTGCAGGGGAACCAACACCTTGGATGTCAAAGGATAGGATTTCAAAAGGTTCAAAAGGTCATTTGCGGGAGTTTTCATCTTTGTTCCATGAGGAAATTGAAAAAAATGTAAAAACTTGAAATGTTGTCAATATTATCAAAAGTTGTCATACATGGTAAATGTAGGGTAGTTTGGTGTCTTGTGCTTTGAGTCATGAATAAAGGATTAAATAAGGTCTAAATGATCATATTTTAGGTGTCTAGAAATGTTAGAGGTCTTTTAAGTTCAATAATTGCAAAAATGCAAAATGTTGCAAATGTTGTTTTGTTGATTTTTGCTGATTTGCATAATTAAAGTCATTAAGTGGTAATTAGTTGTGAATATGGTCGGTTGAGGGTGGTTACTTGTTTAATATGATTTATAAGGCCTTCCAAGGCTCAAATTAAGGGTTGTTGAAGGTTGTAATAACTCATATTCAATAAAATACCACGTTTTTGGTGCATTTTCTAAAAATTTTCACCATTTTTCAAAGTTGTTTGCTATTGTACGGATTTTACAGACCCAATAATGCCTTGAAATATTTAGAGGTTGAATTTTTATGAGTTTTATTTCATCTACACATGGTTTGGGGTTCTAACTTTCTGATTTGTGAGAGAAATTGCAAAAAATACAGTGAATACCCTATTTTTTTCATTGTTAAGGGTTTGAAAGCAAAATAATGAGATATTGACCAATCCACCCACTGTCTAATGCTGTAACTCAGTGGAATGGTAGGAAATATGTTATATTATATGTATCAATGCATTTTATATCAGAATAAACCATTTGTGTGGTGATTGTGTGATGCCCTAGGGCTGGAAATGCAATTTTTTCCTTGAAAAGTGATGGTTTTGAAGTGCTTTTCAATGAAATTCTGATGGAGTTGAGTTTGTGAGTGTGTAATGTGACTAGACAGACCCTATGGAAGGTGTTTGGACCATTTATTTGTTTGTTCAAGCCTTGGAGTGAAGATTTTGACAAAACCCTTGTTTTGCATTAGAAAAAGGAGGTTTTTTGAGTTGGGAATGTTTATGTCCATACAGGTGGAAAATAGTGGTGGATTCTGTGGTTCTGAACCATTTAATTTTTTTCCCCAAAGTTTCAAGGTGATTGGATAAGTTTGAAGGGTACTTCCTTTGTTAAATTGGCCTCTTTTCCTTGATTTTTTGATGGTGAGTGTACTGGAAGTCTAAACTGGTCCAAAGAAGTTATATTTGATCTTGAAGTATGTTGTGTAAGTCCTTAATGGGTGTCTAAATGCATAATTTAATTTACAAGTCTTTTGGGAAAGTTGGGTGAAAAGTCCTTTGAAGCTGTTTGGCACCACTGGTAGAAAGAATGTACCTAACAAGTGAATTTGTGAAGTTCTTTTGAATTAGATTTGGATTTTGGGTCTGCATCAGAGGCATTGTGGACCCTGCACCAGTTTTGGAGAAGTAATTCTTCAAAAATCATGTCTCTACCTAACTGAATTTGGTCCTCTATACATTTCTAAATAAACTCTTGAAAGTTGTCCAGCAAGTTGATCTGGCCATCTTCTTGATCATCACCCTCTTCTATTGATTCAACCAATGCTCTAGTGTTGTTGGATTTTGATGTGAGCTCATTGGATACACCCTGTAGCATGAAGATTTCATCTATACCTGGTTCTAGAGGAGGAGCTGCTAGTACATAATTCCCAAACTGACCTTTGATACTAATATCTCATTTGAAGTGTTTTGATATTCAGTGATTACATACTTCATCCTTGGCTCTCTTTCGATTCTAATTTGGTTTGGAACTCCTTTCCAAGGAAGCCACATGTGAGAATGATCAGTTGAAACATACCCATTCAATTCCTTAGTGAAATTTGTGCCTAGGATCAAACCATAAGTATTAGGGATATCTGTCACTTGAATGTTGATAATTTGTTGAATCCTAGGGTCTAATGCAATTTTCATAGGAATCATATTCAATTCTCCTACCACATTTACCTCTATCTTATCCAACTGAGTGACCTTTCGTTGAGAGGATGTAGGAGTAATACTTAGGGCTCTACAAATAGAAAAATGCATGACATTTTTGGAGGCTCCTAAGTCTAAAAGACAATTGTGTAAGTTTTTCCCAAAGAGGTGAATAGAAATCAAAAAAGGAGTTTCAACCTTTCCTTGAAATAGACTCAACTGAGTATCAACTTGTGCAACTTGATTCCTATCCTTTTCTTTCCCTTTATCATTAGATTTCCTTTGATTTTGATATTTTGATTTATGTGAGGTAGGGGTCTTCCTAGATACTTCATTAACTACCTTATCTTGAAGAACTACATGAGTCTTGAAAGTTCCTAAGACTGCATTCCTAATAGCAGGAACCCTTAACAATTCAAAATTAGAAAGACTTACCTTCAATTTCTTGAGCTCCTTAGCTACATATTCTCCCACTTGTTCTATACTCATTTCCACATGGGTGTCCTTAGGATAGTCTAACAACTTCTCCTTGCCTTCATTAGTACTCTTTCCCTTAGAGGAATCAAACTATTCTCCTTTTGAAAAATACTGTGTGGGAACATAAGGATAGGATGGATTGTTGTTGGCATGTGGATCAGGTGATGTGGTGAAGTTATTCCAAGGAATTGATGTAGTGAATGGTCCTCCAACTTTCCTACTCCTTAAATCATACTTTTTGGTACATTGTTGGAACATTTGAACCTCTTCAATGTTAGTTTCTTCCTCATCTAAAGGACCATTATCATTCTCAGTATCTTCATTGGACAATTGTGAAATCCCATCTCCATTCAATACTTTCTCTACCTTTTCATCTAGTTTACTTGCTTCTTGCTCTGGTCCATTCTCTTTACTTCATGGGAAAGGAGCATGATTCAACACTAAGACCAAAGAATCATAGGGGCCAAAAGGTACCAATTATTGATTGCTAGAATTATTTTCAACCTGACACTGAAAGATGGATGTAGTAGTCTGGAACTCAGGGAAATCAGAATGTTGATTTATCTTGTGAAGTCTACACCATCCTGACAAAGTTTCCTAAGGTAAATAGACTCCACTTGGAGGCTTTTCCTGATTAGTTGGTTGATCCAATGGAGTAGGAACACCTCCATTATTTGGCATTGTATTCCATGTTCTTTTTTTCCTTTTGGGTTGTCTCCTATCAAATCCTTGTCCACTTATCTGTCCTCTATCAAAATTATACCCAGATGGTTGTCCTCGATCAAATTTCTATCCATACCCTTGTGCAGAATCTATATTCTCCCTATTGTAGTTGGTCTAGACATACTCTAGATAGCTTGAAGTTGACTATTCTGATTCCTTAGATAAGCTACTTCCATATTCAACTTCTTAACTTGTTCTATGAGCTCATCTAATCTTTCCTTGTTGGGATTACTATAAGGTACATAACTCACATTATTCTGATGATATCCTGATGTTGCTCCCAATACTATGGATTGGTTCAATACTTTAGAATTTTGCAAGTAGGAAAACCAACCTATTGTAAATTAAGGGGTTGATTGATGTTTTGTTGAGGATAACTGATCATTGGTGGGGCTTGATTCATTGGATGACCTAGATGTGGAACTAAAGGCAATTGTGGCATTGGATTCATAATGGGTGTATGATTAGTCAAATCCTGATTGAGTGATTGCACTTGTCTTGGGTGAGTAGCATGTCCTAAAGATGGAAAGGGCCCTAACAAATGTTGCCTCAAATCAGTGCTAACCTTGACCACTTTTGTATAGGCACCTAGAAATGTGTTAGGAGGATTAGTTCTCCATTTAAGGAAGGTAGCAGTAAGGCTACCAAGGGCTTCATAGAAAAATTCCAATGCAATAGCATCATCCACAGCATAGGGAGCATGTAGCCTAGTGTATGCACGATGAAATCTATTGTTGAATGACCCTATTGGCTCATTGACTTCCCTTTTAACCTTAGTGAACTACAAATACAACTTGTTGGCACTAATGGAATTTTAAACTTTTATAGAAAAGCATTTTCCAATTCAGTCCAATTGTGGATTGACCTAGCAGGCAAATGGTTATACTAGTAAAAGGCCTCCTCTCCTAGGGAATATGGGAAAATCCTACATGCAACATCTTTATGATTGATTCCTCTATCCCTAAGACAAGTCTAGAAAATCCTAATGTGCTCCTCTGCAATCCTATTAGGGCCATTGATATGAAACTTGGAGCACAAATGTTTAGGATTTTTGGGCATGACATTGTAGTTTTTATAGGATAAGGTGATGGGTTATTTGCCAAGAAATCCATTGGTAGTGGTGGAGGTGGTATTGGTTGATTAACAGTTGGCTGGGGCTGCTAAATGGGAATGGCCTTAGAATTAGATGATGAAGGGCTTGATGAGGGTGAATATAATGGAGAGGATGGAAATGGTGGAGTAGATGATGACTCTCCCCTTCTTCTAGTCCTTCTTGACCTGGTAGGGGCTTGTAATTCCTATAAATCTTCCTTCCCTAGTGTAGATCTGGTTCTTGTTTGAAACCTCTGAGGAGAAATTGTAGATAGAAAATGATCCAGCTTACTTATTCAGGCCCTCCTTCTAGCACCAATTTATTGATGGTGTTTTCTGCATAGCAACAACTCAGACATAATGTAATATCATATCTCTCTTGAAAGGTAAATCTCTATCAACAAGCTCCTCAAGAGATAACCCCAAGGTCTCTAATTTTAGGTCTTGACAATGCAAAAACAACTCAGTGATAAATGTGAAAATGCTAGTAATCACAAGGGACCTTACAGAACAAATGCTAGAAACCCCAAATTCATCAGATCTTGCAATTTACTGATGTTTTTATTCCTAAAACTAACCTAAATTTCAAAAGAAATAACAAAAGAGAAAGGGTTTATAGAATTTTTTTTTGAAAATTAAACTAAACCTAAGACCAACAATGCAAATGATTAAACACTCAAAGTGGACCAATCCTTCAAAACTCATAATCAACCTACAATCTCATAGAAATAGTGCAATCTTCTATGGAATTAAAATTTTTTAGATCATGAATCATTCACCCAAATCAATCTTATTTAACAATTGAAATGAAAAAATACCCACTATTGAATTTTGCACACAATATTTAGGCCCAGGCTAACTTTACATAGGAACTTACAATCAATAAGCTACTAAAAGTATGGACCAAGGATTGCTCAAAAACTTCAAATATTAAACCATAAACACCATTGCATCATATCTAAATCTAAAATCTAACATGCAACTAATAATCTCAAAGCAATCTTAAAGATTTAGAACAATAAGAACCATTCAAAGTGAAGAAACACAAGAAAGAGCACCAAAGAACAATGTCTTTACTTATATTGAATCACCCAAGTTTGTAACAATTCATGTATTCTCAATGTATCAACACTTGCTATCAGAAAATACTAACTTTTATCTCAATTCTAACTCTTGCAACTATGTCTAACTGATTCTAACCTCCACAAAGGAAGTTGGAGCCTTGATTTATATAGAAATTACATTAGGTCGGCCCAGAATTAGGGTTTATAGCATTAGGTTGGCCAAATAGGTCGGCTTAGAGAGTTTTGAATAAAATAAAAATTTACATTTAATGTTTAAAACATAATCTAGGTTGGCCTAGTCCCTTCCAAAATATTCCTTTGATTGCACAAAATTCAAGGTCATCCTCTAGTTGTATTATCACATGATTGGCACAAAATTCTAGGTAGCTGCAAGCTGGCTATTTTCTCCCTCTTTGTTAGCTTCTAATTTATTGGCTAATTCTTTTACTTTATCCAATATTTCCTTCACATCCTCTAGATCTGGAACAAGAATGAATGTAATCCTTGTTTTATGATTTTTGAATTCTTCCAAATACTGGGGCATCACCTTGTTCCACTCAACCTATAACTCATGGTATTTATCTAGTTTTGAAATATAAATTGCTGCATCTTCCATATTTTCTTTGGTGATGTTGGAAACACAAGGGTGGACAACTGAGAGGGGGGTGAATTAGTTGTCACATAAATCTAAAATTATTCAACTTATTCTCAAATATAATAAATAACCATGAAAGCATAAACCATCAACACATTAGAAACACACATAACACCAATATATTTTACGTGGAAACCCTTTTAGGGGAAAAACTATAGTGGAGGTTAGTCCACAAGATTATACCCTATTAAAAATATAAAGAAGAATAAATGGGGAATGCACTTGCATTTAGACACACTGTCTAGAGATCACTGCTCAAATACAAAGAGGCTTACTACCCAAAGGAAGACACACTGTCTTACAAAAACATTCAGATTACATCTGCAAGATTTGGAACTAAGAAAATAGCATCTACTAATACCTTATTGTAGTTACGGTTAAGCACATGAGCACTTCTTCACACTCTTCTCACTCTTCTTCACACTTTTCTTTTTCCTTCGAATGATTAGGACATTATTTACACACCTCATATCTCCAAATGGAATAAACAATCTCTCATATATATCTGTGACTAAGATTAACATGACTTGCATGTTAGCTTCAATAAAATAATAAAATATGTACAAACTGTTGGCCCAAATCAATAAACAATAATTAATGTGAATCAACCAATATTGGCCACAACATAGTGAAGACCCAAAACAACATCCTCAAACATGAAACACTTTAAATAATTATTCGTTTTCAAAGATCCACAACACGCTACAATCACCCTGTCAGCCATGAACATGAAAAACATGAACACACAAATAAAATCACCAATCGCAAGCACAATGATCAATGCGAACATGCAAGACAGATAGAGCATTATCTAGAAACATCCATGAGCATCATGAATCACCACAAAAGCATCCATAACAACTCAACTTACTAGAATCACATCATCTTCTTTCAGGAACACCAACTAAAACAACAAAAAAACTGCCAGAACACAACTTCTCATAACTCAATCAAATCTTCATGCGGATCTTTGAAAATTAATGTGGATAAACTAGATATACTCAAAAACAAACCCTTTAATCCACAAACTCTGATCATCAACATACTGAGCTATCCATTAAACTGAACTTCATTGCATTACTGACAACCTGCAACTTATTTTATTACAATTTTTTCAATATCCTTGAAATATACAGCCTTTAATGGCATTAATTCCAATAGTGTTGACATCAATGACAACCACATATCAACAATATCCAACAATCTCCCCCTTTGTAATTCATGGCAACACATGATGTGAAAAACACCATCAATGCAACTTTCTCTTAGTACTTTCTCCCCCTTAGATTTTGACTCTTTTCTCCTTAACTATTTCACATGACTCTTCTCCCCCTTTGACATCAATGAAAAAGATACACAAGCTCTGAACCACATATCTGAACATCTGACTAGTCCCCCTAAATATCAACCACCATAACATCAATCTGGATCAAGATATGACTATGAAATGCACAGAATGATGCAAGTCAATGCACCTTAGTTCCGATTAGGAGGGGTAATTAATCCTAGCCTCCCTTTGAGATACTCAAAAGTATCCTTAGGCAAGGGATTGGTAAAGATATCTGTAATTTGTTCCTTAGTAGACAAATACTCCAATCTAACTTCCCTTTCACTTACCTTCTCTCTCAAAAAGTGAAACTTGATAGATATATGCTTGGTCTTTGAATGCAACACTAGATTCTTAGAAATGTTAAAAGCACTTCAATTATCATGGAATATAGCAATAGGTTCATCATACACAACTATGATATCTTTCAACATCTGCTTCATCAACAATACTTGAGAACAATGTATTATGCCTCTATCGTAGATAAAGAAATGGCATTCTGCTTCTTAGTTAACCATGAAATCAACTTCTTTCCCAATAAAAATGCACCACCACTAGTATTCTTTTTGGCATTCACATCTCCTACCCAATCAGCATCAATAAAAGCACTCAAAGTAAGGTCATCATCTTTAGGATACCATAGGCCAAAATCAATTGTTCCCTTCAAGTATTTGAAAACCCTCTTCATAGTTGTCACATGAGATTCCTTAGGCTCAACTTGAAATCTTGCAACAATGCATATGGAATTCATGATATCATGTCTAGTTTGATTCAAATAAAGCAATCCACCAATCATCAATCTGTATCTAGTCTGGTTTGTTTTAGGAGAATCATCATCTTGTGCCAATTTACATCCAGTCACCATAGGTGTACCAAACTTCTTTAGTAGTTCTTTGGCATACTTGGACTGAGATATAAATATCCCTTAATCTAACTAAGTAATTTGCAATCCCAAAAATAATTTCATTTCTCCAATCATAAACATCTCAAACTCACTCTGCATCTCATCAACAAACTTCATGCACAAACTATCATCTCCTCCAAAAATGATATCATCAACAAAGACCTCAACAATCAAATATTTATCATGATCAATCTTGAAAAAAAAATTACTATCAAAAGTACCTTTATTAAATCCAAGCTTCAACAAATACTTGTCCAATCTAGCATACCATGCTCTTGGGGCTTGCTTAAGTCCATACAGTGCTTCCAACCAACAAACCATATCTCCTTGACCAGTCAATTGAAATCCATCAGGTTGCTCAACATACACTTCTTCCAGTTCACCATTTAGAAATGTTAACTTAACATCCATCTGATAAACCCTAAAGCTTTTATAAGTAGCATAGGCAAGAAATAGTCTCACAGCTTCAATCCTAGCAATAGAGGCAAAGGTTTCTTCAAAGTCAATTCCTTCCATCTAAGAATATCCTTTACACACTAGTCTTACTTTGTTTCTACAAACTTCACCTTGCTCATTCATTTTGTTTATAAAGACCCATCTAGTTCCAATTCATTTTTGTCCTTAGGTCTAGGAACAAGAATTCATGTATCATTCTTCTCAATTTGTTGTAGTTCTTCTTTCATTTCTTCCACCCAATGTTCATCTTTGCATGCTTCATTGACACTATTAGTCTCAATCTTCAAGATCAAACAATATTCTTCTACAATTCTTCTCCTAGTTTGAACACCTTTGTTCTTATCACCCATAATATGATTTTTTGAATGATTTAGTCTTACATACCTTGGAGTCTTAGGATGTTCTTGAACTTCAGGCTTTTGTGATCTTACTTCTACACTTTCACTAGTTCCTTCCTCTTGATTTTCCCAATTCACCAGAATGATCTAAACATGATTTGAAGTCTAAACTTTCTTTCCTAAACTATCATTTTCATCATCTAAATCATATTCACAGGTTATGTATGGTCTAACTATGTCTTCATCAACCTTGACATTGGCACTTTCAACTACTTTCCTCAATCTCTTATTGTAGCACCGGTAGGCCTTGCTTTTAGTAGAATAACCAAGAAAGATTCCTTCATCACTCCTAGCATCAAACTTTCATATATCTTCATCTCTTTTGATAAAGAATTTGCTCCCAAATATTTTGAAGTATCTAACAGTATGATTATGACCATACCATAGCTCATAAGGATTCTTACCGGTATCACCTTTGACTTGTAATCAATTGATTGTGTAAAAAACAATACTCACAATTTCTCTCTAATAGATGAGGAACATTTCCTTCCAACATCATAGTCCTGGCAGCTTGTTCAATTGTCTTGTTCTTCCTTTCTACAACTCCATTTTGGTGAGGGGTCCATGGGGTAGATAATTGTCTCTTTATCCCATGCTCTTCATAGAAAGAATTAAACTCACCAGAAGTGAATTAATCACCTCTATCTGATCTCAGACATTTAATCTTGAAACCCGTCTCTGTCTCAACCATAGCCTTAAAAATCTTGAATTTCTCTAGAGCTTCATATTTTTCCCTTAAGAAAGTAACCCACATCATTCTAGAATAATCATCAATGAGTAACATGAAATACATGTATCCTTGTAAACTTCTAACTCTAGAAGGACCACACAAGTCAGTATGCACAAGCTCCAACACTTCATTTGAAAAATGTTGTGTTGTGCATGTTTTGCACACATGCCCCGCCGTAGGCAGAGACCCCCTTTTTTTTCTTTTTCGCTCTCTATAGGCTACTTTGCTTTTATCTTGTTTTGCATACCCCATTTTCCAAGCCCAAATTGGTCATGTGCCTTCAAACTATCAAATCTCCTACCCAAATTCACCTACTTGGAGTATTCAAATCTGCGGAGAAATGAGGTCCACCGTCCCCTTTTTTGCCTTTTGTCTTGTTCTTACTATTTTAGAACATCTGTGGACCCCTATCGCTTCTGTTTCCACATTTTTGACTTTGGGGGCAACCTTTTTTGGATCTGGGATGTGTTTGAAGTGTGTAAATGAACCGCCAAGGTTTCGTCAATGTTTCGTTAAGTTTCGATGGTTTTAGAACTTTCCCTCCAGAATTCCCTTCCTCCTTGGCTATTTGGAAACATCCGTGGACCCTCGTCACTCCCATTTCCACATTTTTGGCTTTGGGGGCAACCTTTTTTAGATCTGGGGTGTGTTTGAAGTGCGTAAATGAACTGCCAAGGTTTTGTCAACGTTTCGTTAAGTTTCAATGGTTTTGGAATTTTCCCTCTGGAATTCCCTTCCTCGGCTATTTGGAAACATCTGTGGACCCCCGTCGCTCCTGTTTCCACAATTTTGACTTTGGGAGCAACATTTTTTGGATCTGGGATGTGTTTGAAGTGTGTAAATGAACTACCAAGGTTTCTTCAACATTCTGTTAAGTTTCGATGGTTTCAGAACTTTCCCTCCAGAATTTCCTTCCTCCTTGGCTGTTTGGAAACATCCGTGGACTCTTGTCACTCCCGTTTCCACATTTTTGACTTTGGGAGCAACCTTTTTTGGATCTGGGATGTGTTTGAAGTGCGTAAATGAACTGCCAAGGTTTCATCAAAGTTTGGTTAAGTTTCTGTAGTTTTAGAGCTTCGTCCCCCTTTTGCTGTTTTGGAACATCTGGCGGCCACCTCTTTTCTGGACTTCAGAGCCCGGCCCCTCCGTGGCCATTTTCAGGGCTTTGCCTCACCATAGCCATTTTGAACATCTAGCAGCCACCTCCCTTCCAGCCTCCAGAGCCCGGCCCCTCCGTGGCCGTTTCCGGGGCTCCGCCTCTCCGTGGCTGTTTTGAACATCCAACGGCCACCTCCCTTCTGGCCTCTGGAGCTCGGCCCCTCCATGGCCGTTTTTAGGGCTCCGCTTCTCCGTGGCCATTTTGAACATTCGACAGCCACCTCCTTTCAGGCCTCTGGAGCTCGGCCCCTTCATGGCTATTTCCGGAAGTCCGTCCCCCTTTGGCTGTTAGGAACATCTGACGGCCACCTCCTTTTCGGCCTCCAAAACCTGGGTCCTCCATGGTCATTTTCAAACTTCGTCCCCCTTTGTCTGTTCAGAACATCCAACGGCCATCTCCTTCCTGCCCTTCAGAACCCGGGCCCTCCGTGGCCATTTCCAGGAGTCCATCCCTTTTTGGTTGTTTTGAACATCTAGGAGCCTCCCTGCCCTAGCTGTTTTGAACACCTAGGAGCCTGCCTCCTTCCCGGCTGTTTTGAACATTCGGGAGCCTGTCTCCTTCCCAGCTGTTTTAAACATCCACGAGCCTCCCTTCTTCCTGGTTGTTTTGAACATCTAGGAGTCTGCCTCCTTCCCGGCTGTTTTGAACATCTAGGAGCCTGCCTCTTTCCCGGTTGTTTTTTAACATCTAGGAGCCTGCCTCCTTCCTGGCTGTTTTGGCTTCTGTCCACTGTCTTCCTTTTGGCTTTCTTCCGCCATCTTTCCGCCCTCTGGTGCTCACACCCTTGAAGCACGCTTTAATGTTTATGGCCCAAATGAGCTCCAAATATGAATATCAAGATATTTTTGATGATGCATGGATAGATCTAACAGGGAATTTGTAGGTTTGACTGAGATTTTCCTTAACTCATGTATAAATGCACTTACGAAACTTCATGTTTGCAGAAGTCAAGAAGCCTTCTGTAGGTCTATCGGAGAGGTCCATTGAGGGAGTTGTCCTACCTTTTTCTAGATGATGATGATTTTTAAGGAGCTTTCTGCCCAAATCAGGGGCTACCAATCCATTGATGCCAATCGTCAATGGGCTTGTTTGATCAAAGGAAGAAGACTGCAAGCACATCAAGCAAAAGACAATTTTCAGGTAGTTTCAACTACAATGAAAAGGGAAATCAGCTAAATGACTAAATTGCTACAGTGACTGACACTAGATGACAAAACAGAGAAAAGACAAGGAATGTATTTTAAATTGCTAGATAATGGAGGGTAGGTGAAATTCTATTGTAAATCAAATATGGGCCATTCGATGTAATTGAATCCTAGCCATTCATTTGGGCTTTGGAAAACTATAAATAGGGGCTTGCCCCTTATTTTTAAGGGTTGGAGAATTGTTGTAAAAAATATTTTGTAACAATAGAAAGAAACATTGCATGATTTATGGGTGTTCCTTTTGAGTTTGCTCTTTATGTATGCATGGTTCTACTTCTATGTTAGTTTTAGTAATAGTTTCTTGAATGGCTATCATGATGGTGTTGTTATAGTATTTGATGGATTTCTAGCTCATACTTTTTGTGGTTCATTGATGATGAGTCACTTTGCAAAGCTAGTCTGAGATCAATACTTCATTGCTACAACTTAGTTCAAGTACATGTGCATGATGTGCATGTGCAATTTGAAAATATGTAGTCCTTAGAAGATTGCATTGGTTTTGTGTAGCTATAGGTTTCTTTTGGTCAAGCAAAACTCAGTTTAGGAAGTCTCTCTACTTTAGCAGCCACCATTGTTACTGTTCATTTGTAGCTTGGGATTAGAATAGCTTTCTTAACCCTTCTCTTTTTGTTGTTTCTTTTAATCCTTGATTAGAGTAGGATCCAAAACATCACCATGAAGCCAAATCAGATGAACTTGATGAGTTTCAACTTGCTATTTTGAGTGGACAACCACTGTTCATTCACTTCTAGTACTTTAAAACTGCATTTGCAAACCCAACTTCCCATGCTTTGTAATTCATCTGTAAGACCACCATGTGATTCCAGCAAATCACATCAAACAACTGAGATATTCCAAGTATTGTCAAAACAAGACATTAGAGACCTTGTGATAGTGTTCTGCAATCTGATTGTGGAAGATTATCTTTCAAGAGAGGTAGTGCACCTATGCATTGCCTGTGTTGAGAACTGCATAAAAAACACATCAACAGAACTGGCACTAGAAAGAGGGTTGACATGTTAGGAATAAAAAGTTGAAGGTTGGAAGTTATTCATTTTATGCCCTCCTCCTCCTAACGCCATCAATAGAACTAGCGTTAGAAGGAGAGCTGACACTTTGGAAATAAAAAGTTGAAGGTTGGAAGTGATTCATTTTATGCCCTCCTCCTCCTAATGCCATCAACAAAACTGGCGCTAGAAGGAGGGCATGACATGTTGAGGCTACAAAGCTGAAAGTTGGAAATCAAAAAGAGCACTTTCAAGAAGAAATATGAGATAGGGAGATCTCTTTTAATGCTAAAAGTCAGAAAATTTGGAAGGCAAGTAGAAGCTGAGTTGAAATGGACCAAAATCCACAAATTGACATCACTCAACTACATGTAGATTTGAATAAGAGACTGAAGAAGCCATTGCAACAGTTTGCATTGGCGGATAGATGTTGGGTCCATTGCACTCGCAGGCACAATGAGTTGGGGTGTTTGACTTTTTTGAACAGAATTGAAAAGGTCTTGCAAGGAGAAATCCCCTTCTGGGAAATCTATCTTTCTTTAGCCCTTGCAGACCTGGAGAAAAAATTGACAAGCATGGTAGCCAAGGCATTCAAGGAGCTGATCCAAGAACATTTGAGTAGCAATGATGGACCAAGATTGGAGGAAGTACTAATGGAAAGTTGGTGTATATTTCACAATACACCACATTCAGAATTTATGTGTTCATCATGTGACAACATCATCGCTCAAGCCAAGGGTTGTTTGGACAAGTTGGAGCAACCAACTCTCAATGAGGAGAAGTTATCCAATGAGGCAGAAGAGTTGTCAACATTTGTAGGACAACACCTTGAAGATGAACCAACTAGTTGGACACAAGTTGGTGTTGGGACAACAAACATAGAAAATAAAAACCAAGGGGGAAGAGCTGAAAGTCTTGGGACAACAAAGTGTATTGATGAAAATCTAATTGTAACCAGTTTAGTAGATTTTCCCTCCATTGAAGAAGAGCAGCCCTCCACTTAAGAAGAGGAATGAACGGCAATTGAAGATGAATTAATAGAATTTGTAGCAGCATATGCTAGGACAACCAACATAGATATTGAAGAACAAGAAGAAGAAAAGGTTGACAACCTTGGAGCAGTAAAAAATGACGACAAATGTATAAGTGAAATCAGATTAGAAGATCTCTCCTTCATCAATGACAATGATCAAAAATCTGAAAATGCAGATTTGGAAGAGTGGGAACAACCACTCGCCATGACTGTTTACCATCATGCTTCTTTGTCAAGTGATGATGAAGACCCAATAGCATAAAGATATGACCAACTCGTCTCTAGATTAGCAAAGGATTGGTCAGAACTAAGATGTAAAGTGGATTTGGAGGTATTGCTACTGCCAAATTGGTGCAGACTTCATAATTCATCACACTTTGAATTTGTATGTGAGCTATGCAAAGAGGCTATTGAACAAGTTAAAGGACAAGTGGAGCAGCCAAGTACCCGACCTCCTCTATTTGCTACCCATATCAAAGAAGAAGACCACAAGCATGAATCAAGTGATTGCTTAGCTGAATGCAGACCTCAAGAGGATGTTGGGGCAACAATAGAGGAAGGACAACAATACAGTCTCGGACTTATGAGTGGTGAAGTAGATCAAGTGGAAATGTTGTCCACCAGTCATCAAGAAGTTCTTCCTCTTGAAGAACAGTTGTGTGCCATGGATAGTGGGCTTTTTGGCGAGTCTTTGGAGGGAAATTGTGCAGTAGAATTTGGTCCCCTTGATGAGGTGCCATCAATTGATGACTTCTTTCCATTGGGAGCTGCACTATGAAGGTATGCTCATGCCGAGGAAGAGCATAGTGATGCACTAGAGTTTCTAGATTTAAAGAGGAGCTCCTTCTCCATTTATAGCGATAGTGAGCAAGAGGAAATAAGTGATCATAATGAGATGCATGAACAACAAAAAGAAGAAGACAAAGGTGGGGGTGTTTTGATGGCTTCCAACAAGTATGACAGAATTGACCAACTCCAAAATGTAACTTGGATCCCTCCTGCCATGATCATTGTTGATCCTCCCTCATATCCAGATGGCTACAATAGGACAGATTTGTGCATGTCATTGTCCCATGACATTGAACATCACATAAATAAGGACAGCCCTTGGTGAAGGAGATGAGACAACATGCTGCCCCTTGGGGACAGTAACAAAGTGGATCCCAAGTTTGCAGATGATCAATGTGGAGAGGTATTTCTTTTTGAAGAACTGCCAACTAGAGCTATAGGTCCCATTGGTAGATTGGAAGAATTGTTTGCTGCCCTGTCCTCCCAGCCTTATACAAGCTTAAGGTCCACAGTGCTGCACCCTCCACCGTGCCTGCCCGAGGCTGCCAATGCAACAATCAATGATGTGCTTGCTCTCGACTGTCTAACATTGCCACCTCCATGTGATGACATCCAGGTTCTATCCTTCCTTGCTCTAGTTAATTTTCATAGCTGCACTTATTATTTTGATTATGGGAATGAGGGAAAATGAACATGTTTATGGATTAACCATGGGTTCAACGAGCCTCCTCAATTGTTGATTTTTTGTGATGTCATGATTGAACTTGAGTGCTGCAATGTTGAACTTCCTTTTCTGAATATAAAGATAAATTTGTATGGTTAAGAACGATAACGATTGCCTGTTTGCTTGTGCATACATTGCAAAATCCAATGAACGTTAATGTCAACTTGCCCTACCTGAACATAGTTTATTGTAAATATCTTTGTACATAGCCCGTTTTGAGTAGTATGAGTTTTTTGTAAATACTCTACTTTCTTGCTTTCCTTAGGTTGGTTTGTGTAGGTTGCTTGCTTCATTTGCTTTTTGTTTGCTTTCACTTTGTTGCTGCTTTGCTCGAGGTCCGTCTGCTTTTAGCTAGGCACATTTGTGCGCACAACAACCATAATTATCACCTAGGGTTGTTCTACGTATTTCTTTGTCAAACTCTAATCAAGTCTTCAGAGTGGATGGTGAAGGACTTCTGTCAGTCTCAAGCGATCTCAGTGTTTAATTCAAAGAGCATAAGTTGTTGGTTTAGTCTGACTTTGACGTATTCTGAAATCTTATAGCTCTTACACATCTTAAGAATTCAACAGTTGCTATAGGGCCTTTTGTGAAGTCTAGTTAAGTGAAAAATCTAAAATTATGCTCCAACGCCACTGTGATTCTCAGCCCTAAGCGTGAGCTTCAATACTTGCGTGTTGAAATAAAAGAGTTGAAAAGAGAAAAGAAAGAAAGAAAAAAAACATTGAAAATTAAAAGAAAGAGAAAATTCAACATTTCAGGGGTATCCAAGCAACTCTATCAGGGCTATGGACACCTGGCTAGCAGTAGAGCAATGTTCAGGAGAATCATAGTGACAACCTTGTCGGGGCTATGGACGCCTGACTGGCAGCGAGGGAATGTCCCAGATGCTTTTGGAGTGAGAATAAACTACATAGCTTAACTTGATGGAGCTTGGGTTCTTGTAGCAACTGAAAGATGGGAATTAACGCAACTATACACTTGGATTTTTAGCATACTGAAGGTTGGGTTGGCTAGTGGTTTTGATCCTTTGGTTGGGCGTCTAGTTTGTTTTCCCTAGCATGAAGGTTGGAACCAGATATTTTGGGTTCGTGACTTCAATTTGTCATCAAAATGTTCAGGAGCATTTCCCTAGTGAGTCGCCATTTGTTGTGCATGTTTTGCACACACGCTCCGTCGTAGGTAGGGACCCTTTTTTTTCCTTTTTTGCTCCTGATAGGCTACTTTGCTTCTATCTTGTTTTGCGTGCCCCATTTTTTAAGCCCAAATTGGTCATGTGCCTTCAAACTACCAAATCTCTTACCCAAATTCACCTACTTGGGGTATTCAAATCTGTGGAGAAATGAGGTCCATCGTCCCCTTTTCTGCCTTTTGTCTTGTTCTTGCTATTTTGGAAAATCCATGGACCCCCGTCACTCCCGTTTCCACATTTTTGACTTTGGGAGCAACCTTTTTTGGATCTAGGATGTGTTTGAAGTGCGTAAATGAATTGCCAAGGTTTTGTCAAAGTTTGGTTAAGTTTTGGTGGTTTCGGAACTTCATCCCCCTTTTATTGTTTTGGAACATCCGAAGGCCACCTCCCTTCTGGCCTCCAGAGCCCGGCCCCTCCGTGGCTATTTCTAGAAGTCCATCCCCCTTTGGCCATTTGGAACATCTGGCGGCCACCTCCCTTCCGACCTCTGGAACCCGGGTCCTCCATTGCTGTTTCTGGAAGTCTGTCCCCTTTTGTCCGTTCGGAACATCTGGTGGCCATCTCCTTCCCGCCCTCTGGAACCCGGGCTCTCCATGGCCATTTCTGGGAGTCTGTCCCTCCTTGGCTATTTTGAACATCTAGGAGCCTCCCTCCTTCTTAGTTGTTTTGAACATCCAGAAGCCTCCCTTCTTCTTGGCTGTTTTGAACATCTAAAAGCCTCCCTTCTTCCTAGCTATTTTGAACATCTAGGAGCCTGCCTCATTCTTAGCTATTTTGAACATCTGGGAGCCTCCCTTCTTCCTGGCTATTTTTTAACATCTAGGAGCTTGCCCCCTTCCCAACTATTTTGAATATCCGGGAGCCCACCTCCTTCCTGGCTATTTTGGCTTCCGTCCGCTGTCTACCTTCTGGCTTTCTTCAGCTGTCTTTCCGCCCTCTGGCACTCGCACCCTTGAAGCACGCATTAATGTTTATGGCCCAAATGAACTCCAAATATGAATATCAAGATATTTTGAAGATGCATGGATAGATCTAATAGGGAATTTGTAGGTTTTACTGACATTTTCCTTAACTCATGTATAAATGCACTTATAACACTTCATGTTTGCAGGAGTCAAGAAGCCTTCCATAGGTATATCGAAGAGGCTCATTGAGGGAGTTGTCCTACCTTTTTCCAAATGAAGACGATTTCTAAAGAGTTTTCTGCCTGAATTAGGGGCCACCAATCCATTGATGCCAATCGTTAACGGGCTTGTTTGATCAAAGAACACTACAAGCACATCAAGCAAAAAAAAAAATTCAGGTAGTTTCAACTACAGTGAAAAGGGAAATTAGCTAAATGACGAAATTGCTACAGTGACTGGCACTAGATGACAAAACAAATAAAAGACAAGGAATGTATTTTAAATTGCTAGATAATGGAGGGTAGGTGAAACCCTATTGTAAATCAAATATGGGTCATTCGATATAATTGAATCCTAGCCATTCATTTGGGCTTTGGAAAACTATAAATAGGGGCTTGCCCCTCATTTGTAAGGGTTGTAGAGCTATTGTAAAAAACATTTTGCAGCAATAAAAACAAACATTGCATGATTTATGGGTGTTTTTTTTAGTTTGCTCTTTATGTATGCATGGTTCTACTTCCATGTTAGTTTTAGTATTAGTTTCTTGAATGACTATCATGATATTGTTGTTATAGTATTTGATTGATTTCTAGCTCATGCTTTTTGTGGTTCATTAATGATGAGTCACTTTGCAAAGCTAGTCTGAGCTCATTACTTCATTGCTGCAACATAGTTCAATTACATGTGCATGATGCGCATGTGCAATTTGAAAATCTGCAGTCCTTAGAAGATTGCACTGGTTTTGTGTAGTTGTAGGTTTATCTTGGTCAAGCAAAACTAAGTTTAGGAAGTCTGTCTACTTTAGCAACCACCATTGTTACTGTTCATTCGTAGCTTAGGATTAGAATAGCTTTCTTAACCCTTCTCCTTTTGTTGTTTCTTTTAATCTTTGGTTAGAGTAGGATCCAAAGCATCACCATGAAGCCAAATTAGATGAACTTGATGAGTTTCAGCTTTTTGTTTTGAGTGGACAGCGACTGTTCATTCACTTCCAGCACTTTAAAACTATATTTGCAAACCCAACTTCCCATGCTTTGTAATTCATCTATAAGACCGCCTTGTGATTCCAGCAAATCACATCAAACTACTGAGATATTCTAAGCACTGTCAAGACTTGACATTAGAGACCTTGGGATTGTGTTCTGCAATCTGATTGTGGAAGATTGTCTTTCAAGAGAGGTAGTGAGTAAATGAACTGTCAAGGTTTTGTCAATATTTTTGTTAAGTTTCAAAGGTTTCAAAACTTTCCCTCTGGAATTCCCTTCCTCTTTGGTTGTTTGGAAACATTTGTGGGCCCCCATCGCTCCCGTTTCCACAATTTTGACTTTGGGAGCAACCTTTTTTGGATCTGGGATGTGTTTGAAGTGCGTAAATGAACTGCCAAGGTTTTCTCAATGTTTTGTTAAGTTTTGATGGTTTTGAAACTTTTCCTCTGGAATTCCCTTCCTCCTTGGCTGTTTGGAAACATCAGTGGACCCCCGTCACTCCCGTCTCCACATTTTTGACTTTGGGAGCAATCTTTTTTGGATTTGAGATACGTTTGAATTGCGTAAATAAACTATCAAAGTTTTGTCAAAGTTTGGTTAAGTTATGGTGGTTTCAGAGCTTCGCCCCCCTTTTGCTATTTTAGAACATTCGACGGCCACCTATCTTCCGGCCTCCGGAGCCTAGCTCCTCTGTGGCCGTTTCTGAGGCTCTGCCTCTCCGTGGCCATTTTGAATATTCGGCGGCCACCTCCCTTTCAGCCTCTAGAGCCCGGCCCCTCTGTGGCTGTTTCTGGGGCTCCGCCTCTCCGTGGCCGTTTTGAACATCCGGCGGCCACCTCCCTTCTGGCCTTTGGAGCCTTGCCATTTCTGGGGCTCTACCTCTTCGTGGCCATTTTGAACATTTGGTGGCCACCTCCCTTTAGGCCTCCAAAACCTAGCCCCTCTGTGGTTGTTTCCAGAAGTCCGTCCCCCTTTGGCCGTTTAGAACTGTAGACACCTAAAAATGATCTAGGCCTGCAAGCTTCATTTTTACCACTTTCATCCTAACATAATTAATACATTTGATTATGTCCTTGGTCCACATTCGAATATTGATTAAATAATTCATAATTATTTAATTAATTCATGTCATTTGATTCTTTATGATTATTAAATAAATAAATTTTATTTATTTATTAAATACGTCATTAATTGTCTCAAGTCTGCCCTTAATTAAATAAATTTTTAAATTTGTTTAATTATCCTTATTCATCAATTCTTCCTGATTATTAAATGAATAAATCTTATTTATTTATTTATTTAATATGTCACTAACTATCTTAATTAAATAAATTGATTAATTTATTTAATTAATTAATCTTATCTTCTAAATTAAATAATTAAATTTAATTATTTAATTGTCAAAATTAATATTCCTCTAATTTTAAATAAATCAATTATTTAAAATGTCATCACAATCTTAACGGTCAATCTATTTTGGTAAGTAATCTAAAAAAGATTATTTATTATCTCTTAAAATCCATAATTTGAATTAATTTAATTCAAATTGGCAATTAATCTTCCAAAAATCAAGTAATCGGGTAGATTCTTGATTTTTCAAATTTGATCTTTATTCCAAATCTTATCTTCTTGATTTTTTAAATCTGATCTTCAGTCCAAATCTTATCTTCTTGATTTTTTGAATCTCGCAAATTGGGCAATCTTATCTTCTTGATTTTTTGAAAATCTTTATTTCTTTAATTAATTTCCTCATTTATTCTCCACTGTCGATCTGGTTATCTGAGATTTTATTCTAACTATTCGATTAAAGAATTTTCTCTAACCCTAATTAGGGATTCTCAGACTTAATTTGGACCTCTCATTTTAGGGTCTCATCATCAATTAATCTCGCTCGTCCATTCGAAATGGCATTTTCTATAAAATGTCATCTTCTTCTCACTTTTCGATTACTCATGCACATGTTGACATTTTATATAGACATTCTAGGCATTTATTCACTTACACATTTATTTTCATAGGCAATTTCAATATTCATTATAGTCATTTGGTCAAATCTTGGCATTTGTTTAGGCATAGGCATTGTCAATCATAGATTTTTAGACAGCATAAATCCTTCAAAGCTTGGTGTAGGACTTAGGCATTTACAGATTGCTCGCATGATGAATCTGAGGGCAATATCATCTAGCAAGCAAGAAGGTATTATGAAAGGGAATCATGGAAGTCTCAGCGATCAGGTATAATCGTTTGGTATTTTACTTCCTTTGTGTTTTGTAAGATCTTTGGATTTCATTGTCTTTATTGTTTACTGCTAACACTCCTAATCAAACCTAAAAATAAATCCGTTGATTACATTGGTGAACCCGACTCCGTTTTTCTAGTTTTCTATACATTTTTTTTGTATTTTTTGTTGTTTTGTAGGTACAGGTACAGATCGACGCAACTATTTTTTTAAATTTTGTGATGCATTTGATGCGTCGCGATGCATCCACTGATAGAAGAGCCCCAATTGCCCTGATAAGCCACAACTGACATCTGGAATGATGCATCTAATCAGTCATGTCGCATTTGAAGTCCAAAACGACGCATTTGCTCTATTGAGCCGCATTCGATTGGTAAGGTTTTTCTTCCAGTTTTAACATTCTGATTTTCAAATTTTAAAGTTTTTCTGGTTTCTGGTTTCTTTTTTTTGGTTTTATGGTCTTCTAATTTCTTGGTTTTTATTCCTGCATGTTAGCTAGATTAGATTTTTGTGTTACTAATCTTCATTTGTAGTATGTGGCAATCACTATTCGGGTGTCGAAGATCATTGCATTAAGAGACTACTAATCTTTTGCTTGCAGATTCGAATGTCGAAGACAAGATAAACAAACATTGTGCTTGTTTTTCATAGATTAGCAAACATTTGATTTTGGTGCATATAAAAAAGAACACTCATATCTTCGTTGATTGATTTTGTTTGTGGAATGGTAGGTGAGTATTCTTTCACTTGGTGAAAACCACGTGATCAAAAAACCAGACCCATTCTTATCTGTTATTACCCTGACTTGGTATATCGGAGTATCCTCTCCCCTCATGTTTTCGGGCAATCTTGGGTGTAAGAGAAACGGTTACCAACTCTAGAAACTGGGCATGCCTAGGGATTTCATCACCCCAACCTGACTCAAACTGGCAACAGAGCTAAAGCCAAGCTACCCCCGACTGGTATATAAATGTAAACCTTAAGGTAAAACCTAAGGTTGCTTGTGCGGATGTGTCATACGGACAGAGTTGTACTCCCTTAAACCCTGTTGAGCTTAACCTCTTCAGGCTGGAGTGCCACCTTAATGGTGATTAATCTCTTGCCCCATGTATGGCCACTCGAACAGGGGTCCCTAACTAAAAACTCTTGTATAGAAAGCCAAAATCCTTCTATTTACTAGCGCAGCACCGGTCGGTGTGAAGGCATCCAGACTTTCATAGTTTGTAGTAGAGGTGATCAGCTCGCCATGGGAGTTTCATGGGGGTTGGAAGCTTGGTTGGCCTAAGAAGAGAGTGCACTATAAGGGGGAGCCCGTGCAGCCAAGCTTCTGAATTCACACACTACAAATATGCGGTTAGGAAAATCCACATAGAATCTAGCGAATATTGTCATGGCCTAACCTAGGATTATGCTTATTTGATGTGTGTTTGGTTACATTCAAAACACTGTGTTTTTCAAGTGTATTCTGGTTTTATTATAGTTCCAAATAAAACATTCTCCAAATAGATCAAAATTTCTATCAAAATGACAAGAAAATCATTTTGAAATCAAACTAAGTCGCATATGTCGAACTGCAACTGATTTTCTGCAACACAATTTCTCTGTTAAACCACATCTGACACTTAGAACGCCACATCTGTAGGCGTCCTGACACATTTGAACACTAAAAAGCCGCATATGCCAAATCAAGTTGCATCTGACAGTCTAAAAGATGCAATCACAAAAATGAGTTGCATTTGCTAAACTGTGACGCATTTGCAACTTCAAATGATGCATTTTCCTGTCAAAATTTTAAAATTTACAGTCAAAACCTAAGGTCTTCAACTTGTCAACCATTTTTCAACCATTGTTTCCAGGGAGATTCTATCAGAAACCACAACTTGAAATTGCTCAAAGTCTTGACCATTAGTTTGCATTCATCACCATAGGTTTCATACTTCATTCTTTTTAGTTGCATACATTTGGGCATTAGATTATCCCTAGGTTCACATATTGCATACTTAGGATTAGGAAAATCTTAAGCACACTTTGCAAAGTCATTGTTTTCGAAATTAGGCCCTCTTGGACTAAGTTATCAAACCCTCTTTTTAGTCATTGTCCTCTTTTGTGAGATTTTTTCCAACTCAAAAATCTAGTTAGGAAGACTCCCTAGTCATTTAGACCTTGTCAACTTGTCATTTCCAACAAAGTCCTTTAGCAGTCAAAATCGAAAACAAACTTTGAGCTTCAAAGTGCTTAGATAACCTTGTCTTACATTGCTGCACATTGCATATCCTATTCACGAAAATCCAAAAACATTAGTCATTTTAGTCATCATTTTGAACTTAGACTTCACATAGTGTCATACTTGCATTTAGTTGTCATTCCCATTTGAGCAATCTCATTTATGGTCGAAACTAGACTTCAAAAACAAAAGAGACAAATGGAAAACTTTTGACAAGATCCCACGTTTACTATCAACAATCCTCCACATGGCCCAAATTGGACCTTTTACGATCCATTTTTAGACAATCAACCTCCAGTGACAATGCAATCCTCATCAAACAACCCATTCGAACAATTCTTGCAAAAAGATAAAAATGGTCAACTACTTCAGGAAAACTTAGAGGCATTGGCACAAGACCCAGAGGCCTGTCAACTCATTGAAACAATGGTCTGTCAAGACAGAGACAGATTCTTAGCTATGCTCTTGTGTGAAGGAGCTAAGTTACCACAAGGATTTGACATTAACACGCTAAATTTGACACCCCCTGACCCTAATGCCAACAACACACATAACATGTCACATAGTGGTCAACCTCCAAACACTACGAGCAATAATCTTGTTGACACTACAACGACAGTGCATGCCACTTCCAACATTCCAAACATCTCCAACACCATCAATACCATGGTAGTAAATGCCATGACAAAAAATGCTATGGGGGTATCATCAAGTCACAACAATCCCCCCTTGATAGTTTCATCTACTACCATGAGTACGCCTTTGATGCATTTGCTTAGTGGTATTTCACAAAATCCTTTGGGAGGGGGCAAGGGATGCATTTTTATCCAAGGAAAACAACAAAAAGTTAACACGACAACATAGTCAAATTTCATTCCCTCCCAAAGTACAAACACAAACATTCCCCTTGTACAAAATCAACAATTTACACAAGGTGGCCAAATAACACAACCCATGACATCATTAACACACCATAACATCCATGGTCATAACATCCCCCAAATAATGACACACATGGCTGGGGGACACATCCCAACCTACTTATCTAACATTCATACTCATCAACATGCACCCAATCATAACTTCCAATACCAACAACATGTCAATCTGCACACCTCATACATACCACAACTATCCATACCACCATAATACACCAATATTCATGCACAACAAATAGGAACACATGGTGTACAAGGAAATCCAACGTACAGAAACATAAATGACCCTGATATGGACGCCCTCAAAACAAGAATGAGGGATATGGAGAAAACTATCCAAAACATGTACATTTCAAGCAAGAAATCAGAAATATCATATGACCTAAATGTATACCCATTCGACATGAGCTTATACATGCCCCCATTTCCGCCAGGATATGTGTCACCCAACTTCACAAAATATAGAGGCAAGACAAATCCTATTGAGCATGTTCGTGAATTTGCAACAAATTGTATGGACATCACCTACGAACAAACATACTTGATGAGACTTTTTTCTAAAATTCTGGCAGGTCAAGCCCTTGAATGGTTTTCAACTCAAAAGGATATCCAGACATGGGATGAGTTTAAACAAAAATTCATAAGAAATTATGCATACAACATCAACATGGATACCTCTATCACTAGCTTGTGCAATCTCACGCAAGAGGATTCTGGTGAGACATTTATCCCATTCTTTCAAAAATGGAGAAGCCTTGCTAGTCGATGTCACATTGACATCCCCAAAAGAGAAAAAGTTGACATGTTTGTCCAAACACTTCTAAGGCCCCTAAAATTTGCATTGCAAATACATTGTTGCACAAACTTCACATAATTAGTTGAAAAAGGGGTCCAGATTGAGAAAGCCCTTATCACAAAGGGAGAATTGAGATATGGTTCCAAAAACACAAATGTCAATCCACCCACTGACAAAAACAAATATTGGGTTAAAAATAAGCACGTTACAAATGACGGTGTTGTCGACGCCAAGACTGCAAACACTATAGGTCCTGTATTGGCCCTGAAAGGGGTTCAACAACAAAACATACCAACAACGACATTGATACCTCCTCCCAATACTTCTTCAAACAACCAAAGTGGTCAAAACAATCAGGGACAATACCGTCAAATAAGACAATTTCCTAGGGGTCGCACATACACCCATTTGGGTGAACCCATTGAAGAAGTCCTTAAGAAATGCCTCCAGCATGGGGTCATCATACTTCCAGAAATAAAATTGTATGACCCAGGACAATTCAAACCAGCATGGTGGAATGATAATGCACTTTGCGAATACCATCAAGCAAAAGGGCATACAACCTCTAGCTGTTGACAATTAAAAAACATAATACAAGATCTTATTGAAAGTCGCACCATCGAAGTAGGTGGATCACAATTCACCTCCAATTCAGATCATACTATCCACAAGAATCCACTATAGGACCATGGTTCTCATAATGCTTCCACTTCAGGTCCACAGAATCAAGCTAACTTCGCCCGAGTCAAGTACGACTATTCTGGAGGACCTATTATAAACAATGTCCAAACTAAAAATGAATACATCAATACCATTATGGTTAGAAGAGCACCCCAATGTAATGCTACAACTCGTAGTGGCAAGGTCACTATAGCTGGTCCACCTCCCGCTAGACAAGCCAAAATCACTATACCGGGCCCATCTGCTAAACAATCACAACCTGATCCATCTGCTAAATAGCCAAAACCTATCCCAACCACACAGCAATGGAAACCCAAAAGTCAATTCAACCTTATCAACCAGCTGGAAAAACTCCCACGCAAATATCTATCCTTGAGTTGCTTCGTATCTCTCCAGCGCACAAAGAAATCCTAGATAAAACTCTCCTAGAGTCATCGGTCCCCAAGGACATCGATGTCAATCAATTTGAAAATATGGTGGGATATCTCACTATGCCGCACCATGTCACCTTCTTGGATCAAGATTACTCATCACATAAAACCAACCACAATGACGCATTACACATAGAAACTTTTGTCCACAAGCACAAAGTTAGATGGGTTTTAGTAGATAGCGGAGCAGGGTTGAGCATATGCTCCCTCAAACTAGTTAAGGCTTTAGGGTTCTTTGATGCATGTGTAGACCCAACAAAAAGTATAGTGATCAAAGCATACGATGATGAGGAACGCTCTTCACAGGGTGTTATCTCTCTCCCTATCAGAGTGGGACCAGTCATTGTAGACACAACCTGCTAGGTCCTGGATTTGGAACTACCATATAACATATTGCTAGGCTGTCCATGGATTCACGCCTTAAAAGTCGTCTCGTCTACATACCACCAGTGCCTAAAGTTTCCATTTGATGGCATAGAAGTAACCATATACGGAGACCCTGACCCTTTCCAATATTGTACCAACTTAAGGGGTATCTTTGAAAACTAAGTACCTATTAATCGAGAAGCACCTAGCTCCTCATCATCCAAGTATATCGACCCTTCCAAACTTAGGTCATCTTCCACATCCACTCCATCCACATCTTCTGCCATACCACCACCTTCCACTAGCCCTAAGACTGAATCCACTATCAAAATCTAGGACCTGGGCTGCGGAGAGTTCAAACTAAATACAACATATAGCATAACAACAATACCCACACCTCCAAAGATATATGATCGACCATGTTTTAGAATGGAACCTCAAGAAACCTTCAAAGTTCCACCGAATACATTTTTTATCAAGTGGGGAGACATGAGTGATGAAGACCTTGCTAACATTACAGGATGGATCTATAAGGATACTATTGCATTACCTCTATTACCAGTTCAAAGATATGGAAAAGGTCACAACATCATGAAGGCTAAAGGCTACAATGGTACTAGTGGCCTAGGAAAAAATAAAACTGGTCAAAGGGAACCTATAGAAACTTTTCAAATTCTAAAGTATCTTGGCTTAGGGTTTGGATCACTTGACAATGATGATAGACATACTTCTGGACTTTCAAATGAGTGAGTACATGCTTCAGATAGTGTTGAGACTACTAGGGAAACCCCCACCAAAACAGACTCCCATGAGTGGGAATTTGGCTCAGAACAATCCCTAAGTGAGTGTTGTCTTGATGATTTGTTTGTCGAACCAGGGGAACTAACCTTTGAACAACGATTTTGGAAAACATTCAAAATTGAGCAAGCACCAAATAGTCAATGTCCTACTACCACCTCCCATGCCATACAACACCCATCATCTAAACCCCATCAGTCCAATCCATCTGAGGTATCAGATGACATTGACAATCAGGGCTCTAAAACCTTCACTCCTTATTATGATAATGAATATTACACTAGTGAAGGAGAATATTGGATAGAGTCCAATGTAGAGTTGGATGATGATAACCTCATCTACAACATCACCGAATCCATTTGCATGTTGTCTGCATCCTCACCCCAATTCACTAGCCTTGACGATGGCATTTCTTTAGTTTACCCTGAACTAGTCGATTGGGACCAACAAGGACCGCCAGTTCTGGACACATTTTAGAATGATGAGGTGATTGCCGAATTCCTAGGATTACGAGAAGGCATACCCAACGGGGACCACAAATCTGGATTTTCCATTGACTTAGACTGCACTGCATACTTCAGTAAGACTGTTCAATCCTCTAGTCGCAAAGTAAAAATAAAGTAAAAAATGAAACGTCTCTAAGTGAAAACTGAAAGGCACCCCTTGACAATAAAATAGTAAAAATAAAGGACATATGTGCGGGTGAAAACCTCTCTGAGGCACCCAAAGATGGAGGACTGGACTTTCTCCCTGTGCAATAGGAGAAATCGGCCATGCTTATTGAGGATACAATAGAGGATAACATTTTAACTGCAGATAATCCCAAGATGGTCCTCTTTGCTACCTCATTGACTGACGAAGAGAAGCTAGAATTTCATAAATTCTTTGCAAAAATGAAAATCAACTTCACATGGTCCTATGTTGACATGCCAGGATTGGACCCCAAACTGGTTTTGCATCATCTGCCACTATTACCCAATGCTAAACTAGTCAAGTAGAAATTGTGCAAAATGCATCCCCAAGTTGCCTTATTGGTCAAGGCCGAGTTAAAGAAATTGCTAGATGTTGGATTCATAAGGTCTATTGACTACGCTAAATGAATTTCCAACCTAGTGCTAGTGACAAAGCCAAATGGGTTGATTCGTGATGTACAAACTTTTGGGATCTAAATAAAGCATGTCCAAAGGATGAATTTCCTTTGCCCAACAATGACATCATAGTTGACCTAACTGTAGGACATGAGATGCTATCCCTCATGGATGGTTTCTCCGGCTATAATCAAATCTGCATTGCTCCTGAGGATCAGCACAAAACAACATTTACTTGCCCATGGGGTACATACTGTTGGAACGTCATGCCATTCAATCTCAAAAACGTAGGTGCCACATATCAAAGGGCTATGACCATGATCTTCCATGACATGATACACAAAATAATGGAGGATTATGTAGATGACCTCTTAGCCAAATCAGCAACAAGGAAAGATCATTTGAAGGTACTCGACATAATTTTCAAGAGACTGGAAGAGTACAAAGTTTGATAAAACCCTAAGAAGTGTGTTTTTGGGGTCACATTAGGAAAACTCTTGGGGTACATAGTTTCTCGAAGAGGCATAGAGGTCGATCCAGCAAAATTCAAAGCAATCATAGACATGCCTCCCCCCAGAGGAATCAGTGAACTTAGAACTCTGCAAGGCATAATACAATCTCTTCGGCATTTCATAGCCCAATTGGCAAATAAGTGTCATCCGTTTCAATATCTGTTGTACAAGGGTATCCCCTTTGTATGGATGGATAAATGTCAAAAGGCCTTCCAGCAAATAAAATATTACTTGCTATCAACACCAGTCCTCATGCCACCTATTCATGGAAAGCCATTGATTCTATACATCTCAACTACTAGTTTAGCACTGGGGGCATTGCTGGCACAGAATGATCATGAAGGAAAATAAAGAGCAATCTATTACATCAGCCGCACACTGATAGGCTATGAGTTGAACTACACATACATTGAATGTGGATGTCTTGCTATTGTCTTTGTGTCCTAAAAACTACGACACTATATGCTCAATCATTAGACACAGTTGGTCGCCAAGATTGATCCACTGAAATATCTCTTAAGTCGGGCGGCATTAACAGGTTGGCTGGCAAAATGGGTCATGATACTAAGTGAGTATGACATACAATATGTCAAGCGTAAGGCAATAAAAGGGTAGGTAATAGCAGATCAGCTGGCAGATGCACCAATCCAAGTCACTCATCCGTGGACTAGTAACTGATTTTCCTGATGAGTCCATTTTTCATGCAGAACCAGTGACACCATGGAAGCTATATTTTGATGGGTCTCATACTAGTCATGGCTCAGGCACTGGAATCTTGTTTATCACACCATAGGGGGATTCAAATTCTAAGTCATTCAGGATCACTTTCACGTGTACAAATAACATTGTGGAATATGAAGCACTAGTCACAGGTCTCAAGTTGGCAATCAAATAGAAAATTTAGATGTTGCTTGTATTCGGGGATTCCCAACTCGTGATCAACCAAGTGAATGATGACTATGAAACAAAAGATGAGAAGTTGCTTCCCTACAAGAGGATGGTGGACAGTTTCCTAACATACTTCCAATTGATTTCTTTTGAACTAATCCCCAGGGAATAGAATAAGGTAGCTGATGCAATGGCTACTATTAGTTCTCTCTTGGACATCCCTAAAAATGTGTCACAATTTGAGTTCTTAGTAGAATAGCTCTTGATACCAGCATATGATATCCCAGAATCAGAAATGGTTTGCGAACTTGTTGGTCCCAACTCTCCCGAGTATTAGGACATTTACGACTACCTAAAATCTCAAACCCTTCCACTGAACCTGTCCAATAACCAAAGGAAGTCCTTCATTAGAAAATCTGCAAGATATGCCATTGTCAGTGACACCCTTTACCACCATAGTTTTGATGACATCCTCCTTAGATGTCTCGACACCGACGAAGCATGTATGACCTTACAAGAAGTACATGATAGTATATGTGGATCTCATTTGAGTGGTCCTACTCTAGCTAAGAAGGTAATGAGACTCGGGTATTATTGGCCGACAATGGAAAAAGATGCAATTAAATATGTTAGGACTTGTCGCAAATGTCAAATTCACAGTGATTTGGTCCATGCTCCAACACAAGAACTTCTGCCGATCACTTCTCCTTGGTCCTTTGCTCAATGGGGACTCGATCTCATGGGTAAGATTCATCCAACCTCATCCAACAGCCACAAATTCATTATTACCGCCACTGAGTATTTCACAAAGTGGATTGAAGCCATCCCATTGACATATATTACTAGCAAATAAATATCGAAGTTCATCTGTAACTACATCATTTGTCAGTATGGCCTTCTACAATCCATCATCACTGACAACAAACATCCGTTTAAAAACTAAGATGTATGTGAGTTATGTGAGTGATTCCATATCCAACACCACTTTTCATCTCCATACTACCCACAAGGAAATGACCAAGTTGAGGCGTCCAATAAAACCATTGTCAAGATCCTAAAAAAGACTGTCAATGACGCTGGCCGTGACTGGCACATACAACTCAACCTTACTCTGTGGGCTTACCAAACTAGCATTCGTACACCTATAGAGGCCACCCCATTCACCCTAGTCTTTGGCGCTGAGGCCATCTTACCCATTGAGGTCAAAATTACTTCACTATGAGTCTCCCTGAAAGGTCTCACTAATGAAGAGGAGTATCGACAATCACGCTTGCACGAGCTGAAAATGCTGGAAGAAAGACAGTAAAACTCACTGAATCATCTCCAAGCATATCAGAACCATCTTTGTCTGAGCTACAATAAAAAGGTTATGGTCAGAAGGTTTGACATTGATGACCTAGTTCTCATGCAGAACCCCAAGAATCAAGCTGATAGAGAAAAACTAGGAAAATTTGAACCAAACTGGTTGAGTCCCTATATTATCATATCTTCCTTTGGTTCTAGAGCTTATCAATTGGCAACTCCATATGGGAAATAGTTGATGGAGCCCATCAAGAGTTTACACCTCTGAAAGTTCTACGCATAACATCAGAGGATGGAGCTGAAAGCCATAAAATACAAAAAAAAATTGAAAAAATGATAAAAATCGTCACCCTGATGAAAACCTGGCAAACAGGCGTCTTGGTGACACCAAAAAAATTAAAAAGTCAAGAAAATAGTAAAGAGAAAAATTATTTGTTCAATAGTGAAAACCTGGCAAACAGGTGCTTTAGACAAGTACCATGGCGAAAACCTGGCAAATAGGTGCCATGCGTAATCAATCATTACTCTACCATCTACTGTCACTTTGTCTAACTGGGCCTAGGATCAAAGGTATTTCTGCTTTTATTCCAGAAATCACCACCACATCCTACCCTGCTTGTCATAGTGGATAAATGATTGACATCAACTCCTGACGACTGTCCATCTACTAAGTCAGTAGCATCCCGTCTATTTTCCCTACAAATGGCTAAGTCTTGGACTTGACTGGGGGCAAAATGTTTATCATGAAACTGTAGTGGATGTCGCACATGATCTTGACAATTGGAAAAAAGTCCTAAAAAAGACAAAAGCATTGGCAAAAAGTCCTGAAAAAAGACAAAAACATTGGCAAAAAGTCTTGAAAAAAGACAAAAACATTGGCAAAAAGTCCTGAAGAAAGATAAAAACATTGGCAAAACATCCTAAAAAAGACAAAAACATTGGCAAAAAGCCCTGAAAAAAGACAAAAACATTGGCAAAAAGTTCTGAAAAAAGACAAAAACATTGGCAAAAAGTCCTGAAAAAAAATAAAAACATCGCAAAATGTCTTGAACAAAGACCAAAAAACATCCCAAAATGTCCTGAAAAAATATCTAAAAATCATAAAACGTCTTGAAGAAAACCACAACAAATCATCAGACTGCTCGAAAAGCGCAAACACATTGTCATCTCTTGTCAAAGTCAGTCATATCAATCAGTCTTTGTCATTTGTCTGAACTACGTTGTCTCTGCGCATTTACTACGTAGGCAGGACTCACATTGGAGTCCCCGAGACATTAGGTCAGTCCTTTTAGGTTTGTCAAAATAAAATCATGATGCAATCTTGGGTCATCAAGACAAAGTCATTGTTCGTGTCAAACTATGAGGTCTCTGAGTGTATGACGTAGGCAAGGCCATCTATCGATGAGCCCCCGAGGCCACACTAGGTCAGTCCATTAGGGTTCATGGCACTACACTGGCACACACGTCAAAATTTTTCAATCATTTTCCACATGGGAAAACTCCTAAAACAAAGTAAAACAATCATTTATTTAGCATGGCAATCTCATTAGCACATCACTCATATCATCAAGGCAATATTGGCATATAGTCAAACATAAGTCAAACTTGGTCAAAGCAAGTCAAATTATCATAAACTTGTCAAACTTTCAAACTTTAGGTTAGTCTTCAAATGAGTCCTTCTAAATGATAACCTCTATCATTTATGCCTTAGGATGTGTCCTTCCTAGGTGTCATCATCGTCATTCGATATTTTCAGTGATCCTCTTGACATCTAAAGATCACTCTTCATGACATCAGTATTCTTCATATGTGTCCTTCTGAAGAACCAACTCTGTCATTTATACCTTAGGATGTGTCCTTCCTAGGCATCATCATTATTTCGAGGGACCCCTTACGACCATTAGGGATCAAATCCTCTCGACATCAGCATTATTCAGGATGTGTCCTTCCTGAATTTACCAATTTTTGACATTTTTCAAGATCATCAAAACTCCAAACATTTGTACATCTCGACATTATCGAACATGGCATCTTGGCATCAGAATAGTGGATATCCAGATGCAATTGGCAAACACTTGACAATTGTCTTTTTTTTTATCATAATATTAGTTTTTCAGCGAGATCCCACTAAGTAGGATTTAGAGAAGCAGTGATGTATCATGTCAATTGACACACATGACTACTAGTTTCTCAGCAAGGTTCTGATTTTGAGATTTAGAAAAACAATGACATATCATGGTAAGGACTCTATCTTTTTTGTATTTTGACAATCATGCTACTAGTTTCTCAAGGATGTCCTGGAAATAGGATTTAGAGAAGCAGCGACGTTTCATGATTTGTCCTTGTCTTTTTTTTCTGCATGTGGTTGATTATGGTAAAAAGACTGGGGCAAGCACGCTCCTAGTATGAGTCATGATCATCCTTGTCTGTGACTGTTTTTCTTACGTAATGGTACAACCTTGCACACCTTGATCTATGTCATATCATGGTGTTTCTTGGCCATTACAATAGTCTGCCCAATGATGATTAAGAGCAATAAATACTAATGTCCTATGATAAAGCTTTGAAGGATTTGGTCTAGGAATTAACATGCATTTTCATTAGTCTGGTCATCTTCTCTTCTTCGATTTGGTCATCTTCTCTCATCAGTCTCATCGTCTTCTCTCCTCCATCTCACGATGATATCCTGTGACATCCAAAAATATAAGTGCATACATGATCATATAAACATTGCATTAGGTCCATACATATATTATCTATGGCATTAAATCATATACATAATCACAAACATTGCATTATCATAATCATCAACACTGCATTTTTTACTAAATACATTATGCACATCATTAACATAGTCATATAAATAAGCATTGCATTATCATGGCATCAATATCACAACATAAACATCATAGGACATACATGGCATCATAAAAAAACATCATACATCATACATATCATAAAGCATTAAATCAAAGAACATCACATAACACATGTAGGTCGCATCAAAACTGCATCATCATATAATATCATCTCAAAAATGTACAATGTCACAGGATAAAGTCATGGGATATCCCAAAAATGGAGCTCGCAAGCTCAAATAATATACATAGTGTGTCATAATAAAAAAATTCCCCTAGGGTAGACTCTCATCATCCCCTCGAGGTGAAGAATGTGGTAGTCGAAGCTCTGTCACTGGCTCTGAAGCAATAGGTGGACCTGTCACAACCTCTGCCTGTGGCACTGTCAGAACTGAGAAGGCAAGTGTCATCTCAATAGTATAAAATATCTATGATGTCACTACGGCCAGACTCTGAGAAGTAGAGGGATCAACCACTGGCGGCTGTACCTATCCTAACCTCTGCACTGAACCAGTCGACCCATGACTATGCCCTGAATGGTGACTTAGAGTGTGCCTGCGGGAATGATGTGACCTGTGCCCTGAAGTGTGTCCTATCGAGGTAGACCCTCTGACACTAGTATGGCTCTTGTTACCACTGCCATTTCCTGACCTGTGTCCACTGCCTATTCTCGACTATGACCAGGACAAGGTAGGATCCCATCGCTCTAGTGGAACTGCCTGCTCATATAGGGTCCTGTACTGCCCTAGCCTGGTGCTCATCCTGGCAAGCTCGTGAGCCATGTCTCCCATAGGCCCTATGCATAATGTTGCAAACTTTGTACACTACTGGGCTGCATCCTGCTGGCAGATCACCGCATGATCTCGCTCTACCGGGGCTACCTCCAACGCTGACTGTAAAGATCAAACCTGTGCCAGGCTGGCATCCAATCTTTGTTGTATGTCTACGACCCTCTGATCTACTGTGGCATCCTGGGGCAGTCCTGAGCTAGAGGGTATCTCCTCCTCCCCTTCTACCATCTACCATCGGAGTAGTCTCTCAGCCTCATCTATGGCATCATTCTCCTCATCATCATCATCTGCCTCTGTCTCCTCCTGACCTCCTACCTCCTCCTGCCTCTCCATCTCTGGCATATCCTCCTACCTCTCCATCTCTGGCACGTCCTCCTATCTCTCTACCTCTGCCTCCACATCCTCTTGTCTCTCCCCCTCTGCCTCGTCATGTCTCTTCTCCTCCCGTCTCTCCTCACCCACTCCCTCCTATCTAGGCTACTCCTCTCTCTCCCCCTCCTCACCAACCTCGAGGATAGCATCTAACACTACCCTCACCACTCGTGGATGCACCATCTAGACCTGTCTTTGTCCATCTCACCGTCACCTCTGTCTGTCTCTGCCATCATCCCCGCCCCTGCCTCCATCTCTGCCTCCATCTCCCCCTGTCTTTGTCTTTGCCTCTGTCTCCACCCCTCCCTCCATCTCCACCCCTACCTCTGCCTCTCCCTCTGCCACCTCGCCTAGCTCGTGGCACCTGCAGAATAACTGACCGTCTGTCGACTAGTGCTGGCCTATCAGGATCTGTCAATGGCACGGGTCTGCATGCCTGCCACCATAAATCATAAGCCAATGTCATCCCAGGATCAGCTGCTCCACCTCTCCATCCCCATTCCTGGGCTACTAGCCCATCAATCTGTTGTGTCACAAATCCTACTAGGATGGCTGGCCCCCACACATACTCTCTGGAAGACCTGGCATACTCTGTTGTCCCTACAGGTACATCTTGTTGCTCCCCGAACTGCCTAAGGACACGCTGTGGGAGGTACATCTCAATGATCAATGATGTCTGCACTGTCCTGCCAATCAGATATCTATACTGTCTGCAGAAGCTAAGGTGCTCATCCTCATCGTCCCATGCCTCACAATCTCTGTATGGCCTCCAAATGAATGTCACCATAGTGTCGATCCTATGCCTCCACCAACCAGTCTCACCCATCCATGTTTGTTGTAGCACACCGGCATAGTAGTAAGTGTAGGGCATACCATCGGCCAACTGCGGTCTCTGAATGGGAGGTCGAAATATGGCAATGTGCTCCCATGCCCAGATCATCATCAATGTGGTCCCACAGGAGATACTCTCTCCTCTCCTGTATGCAACATCGTGCAACTGATGGTAGAGTGTCCCAAGTAAGCAAGGACCCCAAGCGTAAACTATCCTATCCCATCTCATGCCAACCAGGAATTCTCCCCAACCAATGGGAAATCCATGTCCCTGGTGGTCAAGAACCAAAATACCAACAATCAGAGTCGCCAGGAAGACATCGAAGTGCCCATAGTGATCTGCCATGAACTCCCATCGGATCTCATAGCCCTGAATCCCCAGTCCTGCACCCTAATCTCAATAGTAGGCATGGAAGGTCTGCTCGCCATGCCGCAGATCGTAGATGATCTGCTCCCTGTGAATTGGCGCTCAAAATACAGTAGACATCCTCTAAGGTGATGGTAGCCTCACCCGTCGGCAGGTGGAAGGAGCAGGTCTCTGAGTGCCACCGCTCACACAATGTCGTCAGCAGACCCCTGTTTTCCCGAATGGCGAGCATGAACATAGCATAGAATAAACCCAGTTGCATCAATCATCGCCGCTCTTGCGGGCCCAATTGATCAGCAAACCGAATGGTGGTCGGTCTGCTCTCTCGTATAGATAGGGGTAAGCTGCCTCTGTAAAAAGATGAACAATGCATCAGTACTGTTGGGATAATTGTCAGCATCATGAAAAGCATCTAAGGATACACAAATATCAAAATCAACTAAGGTTAAGGTAAATTACAAATGTGTCACATTTAGGCAATTGCATCTCAAAATGTCAATTGCATTGTACAAATGTGGTCCACAATGGCAAATGCATCACATTTTAACATTTGTGTCACAAAATTTGGCAAATGCGTCGCATTAAGGTGATTGCGTTACATAATTACAATTGCATCGATAAAAATATTGAATGCGTTACAATTTGTCAATTGCGGCATTCAGGCAATCAATTGCGACACGAACTGTCAAATGCGTCACAAAAATTTTCAAATGCATTGCAACCGACTGCATTATATTTTTTTGTCTTGGCACTTGTGTCACGACGCATCAAATGCGTCGAACGCGTAGGCAGTTGCGGCTTATGCGAATGCATATGCATCATGGCACATACGTTGACTATCCTAGAAAGCTAAAAATGGAATGCAAAACAAAAAAATGACAAAGCAAGGCAGGGGTACATACCACTAGCTATGCGCCCTCTAGCCGTCTGAAGGTCCGCACGATCTCCCCGTGGTGCTTTGACACTGGAATCACCATCCTCGCTGCTGCGCCTTTCACTCTGAACTCTCAAATTTCGCAAGGTGAATAGTAAAAGTGAATTGACTTTTACACCTTTGTCAACCTATTTATAAGGTCAAAATGACATTTTTCAAACAAGGTCAATACTGGAGGCTCATTCAACCACCTTTGACTTCCTCGTTAGTTGCTTTAAACATGTCAGAATTTGAAACCAACTGCGCCATTATTTTTCTAAGCATTAAATTGATTTATCAAGACCCTTTACAAATTTTTCCGTCGCCGGCCCAAAATTTGAAAAATTTCCCGAGGGGGCAATGATACTCCGTACCTTTATTGGGGCATGGCTTTGACTTATTTTCTTCATCACAATGCGACAAGCAACATTATGACAAAGAGGGGCAAAATGTAGACACCTAAAAATGACCTAGGCCTGCAAGCTTCATTTTTACCACTTTCATCTTAGCATAATTAATACATTTAATTATATCCTTGGTCCACATTCAACTATTAATTAAATAATTTATGTCATTTGATTCTTCATGATTATTAAATAAATAAATTTCATTTATTTATTAAATATGTCATTAATTTTCTCAAGTCTTCCCTTAATTAAATAAATTTCTAAATTTGTTTAATTATCCTTATTCATCAATACTTCCTGATTATTAAGTGAATAAATCTTATTTATTTATTATTTTACTAACTATCTTAATTAAATAAATTGATTAATTTATTTAATTAATTAATCTTATCTTCTAAATTAAATAATTAAATTTAATAATTTAATTGTCAAAATTAATATTCCTCTCATTTTAAATAAATCAATTATTTAAAATGTCATCACAATCTTAACGGTCAATCTATTTTGGTAAATAATCTGAAAAAGATTATTTATTATCTCTTAAAATCCATAATTTGAATTAATTTAATTCAAATTGGCAATTAATCTTCCAAAAATCAAGTAATCGTTCAAATTCTTGATTTTTCAAATCTGATCTTTAGTCCAAATCTTATCTTCTTGATTTTTCGAATCTCGCAAATTGGGGAATCTTATCTTCTTGATTTTTTGAAAATCTTTATTTCTTTAATTAATTTCCTCATTTATTCTCCACCATCGATCCGATTATCTAAGATTTTATTCTGACCGTTCGATTAAAGAATTTTCCCTAACCCTAATTAGGGATTCTCAGACTTAATTTGGACCTCTCATTTTAGGGTCTCATCATCAATTAATCTCGCCCGTCCATTCGAAATGGCATTTTCTATAAAATGCCATCTTCTTCTCACTTTTCGATTACACACGCACATGTTGACATTTTATATAGACATTCTAGGCATTTATTCACTTGCACATTTATTTTCATAGGCAATTTCAATATTCATTATAGTCATTTGGTCAAATCTTGGCATTTGTTTAGGCATAGGCATTGTCAATCATAGATTTTTAGACATAGGCATTTAGACATAGCATAAATCCTTCAAAGTTTGGTGTAGGACTTAGGCATTTGCAGATTGCTCGCATCACGAATCTGAGGGCAACATCATCCAACAAGCAAGAAGGTATTATGAAAGGGAATCATGGAAGTCTCAGCGATCAGGTATAATCATTTGGTATTTTACTTCCTTATGTTTCATAAGATCTTTGGGTTTCATTATCTTTATTGTTTGTTGCTAACACTAATAATCAAACCTAAAAATAAATCCCTTGATTATAGGAACATCCGACGGCCACGTCCCTTCCGGCCTCTAGAATCTGGGTCCTCCGTGGTCGTTTCCAGAAGTTCATCCCCCTTTGTCTGTTTGGAACATCCGGCGGCCATCTCCTTCCCGCACTCCAGAACCTGGGCCCTCTGTGGCTATTTCTAGGAGTTCGTCCCTCCTTGGCTATTTTGAACATCCAGGAGCCTGCCTTCTTCCTGGCTGTTTTGAACATCCGGGAGCCTCCCTTCTTCTTGGCTATTTTGAACATCCAGGAGCTTGCCTCCTTCCCGGCTGTTTAGAACATTCGGGAGCCTCCCTTCTTCTTGGCTATTTTTTAACATCTAGGAGCCTGCCTCCTTCCCGGCTGTTTTGAACATCTAGGAGCCTGCCTCCTTCCCGGCTATTTTGAACATCCAGGAGCTCGCCTCCTTCTCAGCAGTTTTGGCTTTTGTCCACTGTCTTCCTTCTGGCTTTCTTCCATCGTCTTTCCGCCCTCTAGCACTCGCACCCTTGAAGCACACATTAATGTTTATGGTCCAAATGAGCTCCAAATATAAATATCAAGATATTTTTGATGATGCATGGATAGATCTAACAGAAAATTTGTAGGTTTGACTGACATTTTCCTTAACTCATGTATAAATGCACTTACAACACTTTGTGTTTGCAGGAGTCAAGAAGCCTTCTGTATGTCTATCAGAGAGGCCCATTGAGGGAGTTGTCCTACCTTTTTCCAGATGATGATGATTTCTAAGGAGCTTTCTACCCAAATCAGGGGCCACCAATCTATTGATGCCAATCGTCGACGGGCTCGTTTGATCAAAGGAAGAACACTACAAGCACATCAAGCAAAAGATAATTTTTAGGCAGTTTCAACTACAGTGAAAAGGGAAATCAGCTAAATGATGAAATTGCTATAGTGACTGGCATTAGACGACAAAATAGAGAAAAGACAAGGAATGTATTTTAAATTGCTAGATAATGGAGGGTAGGTGAAACCCTATTGTAAATCAAATCTTGGCCATTCGATGTAATTGAATCCTAGCCATTCATTTGGGCTTTGGAAAACTATAAATAGGGGCTTGCCCCTCATTTGTAAGGGTTGGAGAGCTGTTGTAAAAAATATTCTACAGCAATAGAAAGAAACATTGCATGATTTATGGGTGTTCCTTTTGAGTTTTCTCTTTATGTATGCATGGTTCTACTTCTATGTTAGTTTTAGTATTAGTTTCTTGAATGGCTATCATGATGGTGTTGTTGTTATAGTATTTGATGGATTTCCAACTCATGTTTTTTGTGGTTCATTGATGATGAGTCAATTTGCAAAGCTAGTATGAGCTCATTACTTCATTGCTGAACTTACTTCAATTACATGTGCATGATGTGCATGTGCAATTTGAAAATTTGTAGTCCTTAGAAGATTGCACTGGTTTTGTGTAGCTGTAGGTTTATCTTGGTCAAGCAAAACTTAGTTTAGGAAGTCTATCTACTTTAGCAACCACCATTGTTACTGTTCATTCATAGCTTAGGATTAAAATAGCTTTCTTAACCCTTCTCCTTTTGCTATTTATTTTAATCCTTGGTTAGAGTAGGATCCAAAGCATCACCATGAAGCCAAATCAGATGAACTTGATGAGTTTCAGCTTGCTGTTTTTTAGTGGACAGCCACTGTTCATTCACTTCTAACACTTTAAAACTGTATTTGCAAACCCAACTTCCCATGCTTTGTAATTCATCCGTAAGACCACCTTGTGATTCCAGTAAATCACATAAAACTACTGAGATATTCTAAGCATTGTCAAGACCTGACATTAGAGACCTTGGGATAGTGTTCTGCAATTTGATTGTGGAAGATTGTCTTTCAAGAGAGGTAGTGCACCTATGCATTGCTTGTGTTGAGAAGTGCATAAAAAACACATCAACATGTTGTTTGCTCTGAAATGAAACTCTAGTTTGTTTCCCTAATGAACATTCCTTGTATATAGTATTAGTCAGTTTAATCAACTTATGAAGATCTCTCACGGCCTGAGTATAACTTATCTTGCTAATATTATCAAAGTTTACTTGACACATTCTCCTATGCCACAACCAACTTTCATCAACTTGAGCAATGAAACAACTTTTACTAGTAGCATTCAAATGAAAGATATTACCTTTTTTTGTACTTGATGCAATCAAATTTCCAAAACTCCCCAATATTCTACACTTTACATTCTTGAATTGAATATTGTATTCTTTTTCAACCATCTAACCAACACTTAAGAGATTATGCTTCAAACCTTCCACATATAGAACATCATCAGTACCAAGCTTACCATCAAGAGAAATGGATCCTTTGCCACGGATTACACCAACTTTGTCATCACCAAATCTTACAACATCACCATCATACTTTTCCAAGCTTACAAATTTAATTTTATCACCTGTCATGTGATGAGAGCATCCACTATCAATCACCCATTGATATTTTTCTTCAACTTTGGCTGCTAGAGCTTTCTCCACATTTTTACAACTAGCAGATTCAATAGGGGCTGGATCATTTTCCTTGATAGCAATAAATACCCATTCATCCTCACTTACATTCCCTTTATTAGATTCATCATCTGTCACACCTTCGTCAACAACATAATAACACTTTCTTTGGAATCTAGGCTTGTTAGGTCTTGGATTAGGAACTCTTTCTGGACACCTTGATGCAAAATGACCTATCTTACTACAAGAAAAACATTTAATAGGAAATTTCCCTTTATACTTACCTTCTCCTCTGGCTTCTCTCTTGACAATAAGTGCTTCAAGCTCACTTAGTTTTCTCTCTTCTTCCTCAATCTCTCTCATTTCCTGCTCATAGTTGACCTTTCTAGAAGAACTTTTTCCCTGATCATATGTCTACTTATTCTTCCCAGATATAGTAGCTTTGAATGCAAATTTTGTCTTAGGATGAGAATCACCAAACTCACTTAACTCAAAAGCAGTAAGCTTACCAATCAACATGTCTTTGGTTACATTTGTCACAGTCTGGATCTCCTCAATAGGAGTAGTTTTTTCTTTGTATGTAGTAGGAAAGGATCTAAACACTTTAGCAACAATTTATGATTCGTCTAATGTTCCACCAGCACATTTGATACTACACACAAGTTCATTACTCTTTGCATAAAAGAGGTAATATTCTCATCATCACCCATTCTCAACATTTCATATTTCCCTTTCAGGCTTTGCAGCTTAGCAATCTTCACATGAGCATCACCTTCATACAAAATTTCCAACTTTTTCCAAATCTCATAAGCAGTCTTCAAATCCATAACATTTGTCATCTTGGAATCAGTTAGAGCACTCAAAAATGCTTCCTTAGCCCTAATATTGTATTCAACATCCTTAATCTCAGTAGTACTAGAAGGACCATTATGTGGGATGATATACCTATTCCTTGTAATGTTCTAGTAGGGTTCACCAATGCATCTCAGATGACACCCCATTGGAGTCTTCCAAAGAGAATATTTTTTTCATCAAATCTCAGACTATCCTTCTTGTATATCACCATCCCAACTCACCTAAAGCTATTAAACTTCTTCTAATGAACTTTCTTTGATACCAATTGTTGGCAACACAAGGGCAGACAATTGAGAGGGGGGTGAATTAGTTGTCACAAAAATTTAAACTTATTAAACTTATTCAACTTATTCTTAGATCTGATAAATAACCATGAAAGCATAAACCATCAACACATTAGAAACACACATAAAATCAACATTTTTTACGTGGTAACCCTATTAGGGGAAAAACCATGGTGGAGGTTAGTCCACAAGATTATACCCTGTTAAAACTATAAAGAAGAATAAATGGGGAATGCACATGCATTCAGGACACTGTCTAGAGCTCACTGCTCAAATACAAAGATGCTTACTACCCAAAGGAAGACACACTGTCTTACAAAAACATTCAAATTACATCCGCAAGATTTTGAACTAAGAAAATAGCATCTTCTAATGCCCGATTATAGTTTCAGTTAAGCACATGGACACTTCTTCACACTCTTCTCACTCTTCTTCACACTCTACTTCTACCTTTGAATGATTATGACATTATTTGTACATGTCATATCTCCAAATGGAATAAACAATCGCTCATATATATTTGTGACTAAGATTAACATCAATTGCATGTTGGCTTCAAAAAAAGTTACAATGGGTACAAATTGTCGGCCCAAATTAATAAACAATTATTAATGTGAATCAACCAATATTGGCCACAACATAGTGAAGAGCCAAAAAAAATCCTCGAACATGAAACACCTTAAATAATTATTCCTCAAAGATCCACAACAAACTACAATCATCCTGTTGGTCATGAACATGAAAAACATGAACATGCAAAAGAAAATCACCAATCACGAGCACAACGATCAATGCGGACATGCAACATAGATAGAGAATGATCTAGAAACATCCATGAGCATCATGAATCACCACAGAAGAATTCACAACTCAAATTACTAGAATCACATCATATTTTTCAAGAACACCAACTGAAGCAATAGAAAAACTGTTAGAACATAACTGCTCATAACTCAATCAAATATTCATGCGGATCTCTAAAACTTAATGTGGATAAACTAGATATAATCAACAACAAACCCTTTAATCCACAACATCTAATCATCAACATACTGAGCTAGCCATCAAACTAAACTTCATTGCACCACTGACACTTGCAACTTATTTTATTACAATTTTCTCAATATCCTCGACATATACAACCTTTAATGACATTAATGCCAATATTGTTGACATCAATGACAACCACATATCAACAACATCCAATAGGTGATTGGAGCACTATCAAAAAAGGATGTAAATGTCATGCCACCATGACTATAATCTACTGATATTCATGTTCTTTTGACCAAATTTCCTTCTCCAGTCATTATCTCCTGAAAACTAATACAACTATTACATATCTCCTTCATTTTTCCTTGTAACTTCATTATCTTTTTCAATGCCTTAGTAAGGAGTTCTTTTCTATAATTCCAAACCCCTACCCACTCAATTCCTTGCCAATTTCATCTAAAGAAAATATATTCCAATTAGCCAATTCATCCTTAGGTACCTACAATTTTTTTTTCAACTAATTAGTAGTTGATTCATCAACCTTATTACAATCTACAACAAATTGTGAAGTATTCTCCAAAAATTTAACAACGTTGGGGTGTATTTTAAAAATGTGTTCAATTGCTTCATCTCCTCTACTACTGACATCCTATAGCCATCCTTGAGTGCTATGAATAGAGGATTTTAACCTCTCAATTTCTAAAACTGCCTCTTTAGGCAACAATCCTTCTAGAATAGTACTTTCACTCCCAACAATTTGTAGAGGCTTCATTAAATTTTGAACATACTTGTAAACATCATTCAGTTGTTTCTATAGCTTCTCCTTTCACCTGTTTCTCTGTCTAATCTTCTCAAAATTGCCTGCAAAGATTCTTGGAATTCTTCCTTTTCTTGTTCCTTGGTGGTCGGCCCTAAATTAATAGTTTGTACTTTATAATCAGAAGGCCTAACCTCATCTTTGAACTTATCACTTGTAGGAACAACCACATGGATGACCATATTTTTGAACTCATCTCTTGAAATTTTAGAAACTATCCTTTCTCTTTTCCACTGTTTGGGCTGCCCCCATTGTTCTAGCAATTTGTCCTAGCCAGGAGTTTCTTCTTAGACAATTATTGGATTCTTACTAAGACTTTTCTCCAGCCATTCAGGGATAGTAAATTGTTCAGTTGCTACCTCCTTATTTGGACTATCAACCACATTTTCCTCAACATTTTTTTCTTTTTTTGATTGATCCTCTTGTTCATCCTTATCTAGGTGGGGACTGTCAGCCACTTCCTCCCTATTCTCCTCTACCTCTGGATGATTCTCTAGTTCATCAATTATTTCTTTCTCCAAAGACCTAGATGGTTTTCCTTGGACTACTTCAAACTCCATATTCTTACTCTCTGCTCTAGAGGTAGATTGCTTCTTCTCTTGCACAAATTTCCTCCATTCTCCACTTTCAGGAGTAGAAATTTCTTCATCTTCAACTTCAAGGTGCTCGGGATAATTTGATATATTTCCTTCTTCATGGAATGCTTCCTCTGGAACTTGTACATTATGAGGAGAAAGAAGAGGAGAATTATTTCCTGTAGTTGTCTTTTCTCCATCATCATCAGGGGTTTCTTCATTTTTTCTTTCTTTCTCTATAGCCTTTGTCACATCTACAGGGGATGTTTTATGCTTAGGATAATTCCTTCTAACATATACTTGGGACTTTTGCTAAGGAAGGAGCATCAGTAGCAGCACTACCTTTTCTAGCCTTTGCTGTCTTTTGTCTCTTTGTGATTATTCTTCTCTACCTCACTGGTTATGAAGTTTCACCTTCTTCTACAATAATACCAACTTGAGGAACCATCTTGGTTTTAGGAGATGGCTTCTCTCTTTGCTTCACCTATTTCTAACTCCTAGTCCTCCTCTTGATGGATATTGGTCTTTCTTCCTCTTGAACATCCTCTTCATGAGACTCGGTAGTATCATCACATTTACCATTTGTAGCCTCCTCTTCAGATTGAGACTCCAAGTATCCTATCAAATCATAGGTGAATTTTGTACCATCAACCTCTAGCTCCATCAGTGACTTGGCTCAAATATGTTATCTCTTCCTCTGACCAATTAATTGGAGGCAATGGTTTGCTCCTATAGGGTTCATAGACATGGTGTTGAAACAAGTTTACCTCATCATCTTGCACTTGATCAAGCACCTCTGTCACCTTATATAGCCTTATCAGTTTAAGAGGCAGTCTGTAAAACCTTCTTTTGATGGCATCAAATTCATCTCTACAATTATCCCAATAATCTTCAATGTGATCCTTATGCTTGAATGTTCAATTTTCTGGATTCACGGCCTTTCCTTATGAATCAAACTTATTCCTATTGGTATGAGAATACAACTCATATTGGGCACTTTGAATAGAAGGGTGTGCCTCCAAATTTCCCATTCTCAATGGGAATTCTACTCCCAACCCTTTCTTTTTCAACTCCTACTGTAGGATCTCCTCAAAGCCTACCATTTGTCTTGTCAGTTCTAACATTAGAAGTTTGTTGGTTCGATACCTTGGTAATCTGAGTGGAACAACGGGAGATCCTTGTACAAGGATATATTTGAACCTTTAAAACTGTATAAAATATTGACCATATTGCTTGATTAAGTCCATGGGATCAGTAGAGACTCTAACATGGAGAGCATCTTGTAACAACCTAGGAATGTACATGAAAAATGCATCATTTTCACTCCTATAATTGGATGTTTTATGCTACAACTATGGGTATACGTCCCATATCCTATCCTTCCCTATAGTTCCTTCGCAACTGAGACCTTTGTACTTAGTCTTATGTGGCAACATATAGATAAGGTATGAAGTCATGCTGAATATATTGGTCTCTTATACACTACTCAGTTGGGCATCCAAATTGTTACTTATGATTCTATCCCAATGAAAATGCTTGTTAGCGACAATTTGTGTGATGGGGTAGAACATCCAATTCTGAAAGATGTGAGCTTCTTCTATTCCCATGACGCTACCCAAAAGAGTTATGATATCATGATATTCCATTTTAAAATCACTCTTGTGCAATTGTTTGGGCAGCTTGGAATAGTGTGGTTTAGGCCTCAATATCCAAGAATTGTTCATGATTTCCAAATCCCTATTGGGGTCTTGATCATAAAACTTTATTGCTTCCCCAATGTTAATTTCCTCAATGAGCTTGTGATGTGAGGAAATATTGAACACCTCTGTAATGGACTCTTCAGTAAGATTTTCCATGACTGTTCCTTGTGGGCCAATTATAATTCTTGTTCTAGAGTCATAGTGCTTTGCACATTCTAGCACCAACTCTAGACATAATTGTGTTAGGGGGAACCCCACTACTTGAGCCAAACTAGTGTGAGTGATAGCTTGTACCAATTGGGTGGGTGCATTTCCATACATCCTCTATTGAAAGTCATCATAATCTATATGTCCCATATTTGTGTTCACAATCTTTGACCAAGCAGATGCAATCTTGGACTCTGGCCATATGCCCTTGAAGTCATACTTCATCCTTTCTAATCTTCTCTTAACCTCCTCTTGCACCAAAGCAACCTTTCTTTTGGTAGTCTTGTTAGCACTCAGCTCTGCCTACATCTGTTAGAGAAAATCCATAATTACCCAAATGTAAACAATAACACATGTCATTTATTCAACAATATTTTTCAATACAAGTTAAATGACATGATTAGGTGCAAATTGCAACATCAATATTCCAATGCAAGAAGAACAATCCACTTCATTAGTTTATTCCAAGATATATAAATGAATCATACTCAAACTGATGAATATCCAACCATAAAGGCTAAGTAACCACCATATGCAAGCTTATTTGTAAATAGTACTTGAAATTTGGAATGAATAGGGAAAGGTCAGGTAATCCAAGCAAGCTCAGATTCCTCGGCCAGACTAGAGCTTGGATTTCCCAAAAGTCAAAACGTTGATCTCATTTAGACTTGTGATTACCTGAATCTTTAATGTATGACACCTCTTGAAAGAATTAAGCTTATTCTATCATTGATCATCTCAAAAACACTCCATGAATTTCCTTCATTTAAAGTTTAATTCATTTCATGCATTGGAGTATGAGGTTCAGAAAGCTCAGTATTCAAGGGGTCTTGGATTACTCAGGTGAACTAACATTCGAGTAATCCGATCTTGCTTAGAATCACCGAACGAAGGATGAGATCAAAAGTTTTCTAAGTGTTCACCTTTGAGTTCGGGTTTTAAAATGCACATTGGATTCAGATAATCCTAGGGGGCTCAGATTCTCTAAGCGGATTAGAGCTCAAAAAATCTGAGCTACCTCAAAATTTTTGAGTTTAGCTCAGGCATCAAAATTTTCCAAGTGCTGAGATAACTTTGTGCCAAAATGATAAATGAAACAAATTCACCCTCCAAAATTCAAATCATTATTAATGTAAGATTAAATTTAAATGAATCATGTAGTGATTCCTAACGTCCTACCTTTATTCATTGAATTCGCAATTTCTGGCAAGGGATTTACATAACTAGGGTTTTGAGTTGGCTTTGTAAAACAAGGTGATACCCTTTCATATCTTTATTTAAATCATGAAATTTAGAAGGGGAATGTATGAAGGATATTTAATAAGTCCATTTATTCAAATCAAATCCCTCATTTAACCTTTCAGAATAAACCCTAAAGAATGAAACCCACAATGACGAAACAAGAAACATACATCAAAGATCCCCAAACTTGAGAGTTGACTCACATCATTAAAGGATTTAACAATAAAGCACAAAACGAAACCAAAACCACCCAAGGAGAATGCAATATCATACCTTGGAATGTCACACAACAAAGGAAGAGGGTATGTGCATGATCATCATGGAAAAAACAGGCCCTTAAGTGGTGATAAAATTTAGAAAAAATAGAGTAAGGAAAATTAACATAAAAATTTGAATAAGTTATCTATATTATTTCAAAAAGATGTAAGAATAGAATCTGTAGCAAATTGAATGTAGTTTCTAAACTACTATGTTTTTTTTAAAATCTATTTGGTGAAAATTTGAAATTTCAATGTAGCACTTAAATTTCAAGGGGAAAAAAGTAGGTGCACCACCCCTAACCACAATAAAATGATAATATTTTTTATAAGATTTTAGATATAAGTAGAGGACTCATGTCCTAATGTGATGCATATTTTTGTAATTTTTTTCCAAGTAATTAATTAATTATGAATTTTTATTACAACTTTTAAAAAATATAAAACTCATATGTCTAACCACCTCAACTTTGTCAAAACTTCATGAAATTCATTTTTTTTAATCCTATAGTATGTGAAGCACAAAATGTGATGCATGTTTTGGATTCAAAAATGTGATACCATTTGAAAGCTATAACTATTTTTCAATCACCTATCAAACATGACTTTAGTTGTAATTCAAGTAGAAAATGAATAATAATTATTTATTAAATTCAAAGTAAAGCATAATTTATATTATTGGAAAGCTGAGAATCTCCTTTAAAACCCTTTTCATTTCATCAATTTTGGGTAAAAAGTTGTCACCACATACCCTACACATACCCATCATATCGCCACTTTTGACCCATCATGATCCTGCACATACCCAAGATTCAATGGCAGACTGACAATGGATACTCTCAAACCCTAGAATGATGATCACTTGGAGAAAATAAACCCAATGTTGGATCTAAAATCAAATGCAAGATAGTGGGGACCTTTCTTAGCTTCAAGCACACACGAATGCAAAATGACCAAATGACCACTTGAATCTCATTATATTTCCAAATTAACCCTTTAAAACTCATTAATTAAAGCAATAAATTCCCATACGTACATCTACATAAAACTCATAAACCTGATGGGAGTTCAAACTCAGGTAATCTGAGGTAGTTCAGATTACCCAACCAGATTAAGGTTTGAGTAATCTGACGTACCTTAGAATTACTGAACCTACCCCAAAATTAATCAATTTTTCCTCAAATTCAAAATTTCGAGCAAGGGTCAGCCTCAAGGAGTTAGGCAATCATCATGAAGTTGCAAAAATAACATCTCAAATGTAGATTTATCATTAAGCAGATGGGAGAAACAAGACCAAGACTGAGAGACTTATCCCTTAAGAGGATGAATTCAAGACCTTATGACAAACCAACAAGAAAGAAAAACAAGAAAAGAGGGTCCATGCCTTTAGCGGGGTGTGTGTACGAAAATTGTACAACAATGCCTTTGATGATTTGGATTAGGAAGAGGGTGTTCCCTTAGAAATGTAGGTGGTAGGTGGCTCCTTGGATGAGATGCACCTTGGAAATCAACCTAATGATATTTTCAACTTTTCTTAGTTGGGGATCAAGAGGCTCAAATGGACATAGATCTTCTTTCCTATACTCCCGAGAAGGAGGGGGAAAGTATGATGACAAGGGTTCAAGAGGTTTTTTTGTCCTTCACTCTAGACTCATTTTTGAGAAGGGTTTGGTTGACTTGGGTAAAATTAAAACATCTTCGCCTATTTTGGGCCTACAATAAAAGCCCCTTAGAAATGGGGCTCCTGAGAAGCTCCTTAAGGCTAGCAGAAAGAAGGGCTAGGAAAAGGTAAAGTTAATTGGTGAGATGTTGGTGGAGTCTAGATTGGTGAGGACCATTTATTATCATTTCTCCCAACCTTAGCAATGATTGTGTTATCTTGGAATGTAATGGGTATGAATAGCATCCCTAGACAAAAGGCTATTTGTGAGTTGATTCATGCTCACTCTCTTGATTTTTTTTTCTTTCAGAGACTAAGTTGTATGTTGAAATTATATTTAAATTGGCTTCTAAGATCTAGGATAAAGGTCAGTGTCAGTGTGTGGGAGCATGTTATCTCTCAAAAACGTAGGTTTAAACCATGAAAGGTTGCCAAGCTTTCACAACGTTTTAGGGTAACAGAATAAGGTTTGAAAGAATTAAAACTTCTACTCTCCAAGCATTGCTAGACCTAGGTGGGTGTACCTATAATAAATGAAGCAGACTTGACTATTGATCTTATCTTCATGCCATGATTTGTCCAAGATGGCAAATTGAAATGGACAAAATAAAACAAATTTGGTATATATTGTATACCAGCATTCAAAACTAAACCCTAAAATGCTCAGTTAACAGTTGTAAAAAGTATGAATAAAACTAAATGATGAAAATGGTGAGACCAGTGCCTTATATTATATACAGAGTCAAATAAAATCGTAGACAACTAACTTCTTTCTGGATTCATTCAAATTGTTTGGCATATTTATTTATAACCAGTATAAAAATGCAAGGCTGTGATTATTGAGTTCTTCTTACTGATCTAAATGAAATTCCCTGATTACTATGATTAATCAAAAAGATTTAATCCTTCCTTGAAAGAACCTATCAACCAATCACACAAATATGAAAAATACATACTGATAAACCAGACATAAACTTGTTATGTTGATCTAAATAACAAAGAAACATCAATTTTAGAGACAACTCAAATAATTCTTTCAATAGGCACAACACAGCAATTGACACCAGTATTCGCCAACAAATCAGATGATTTTCATTGATATTTCCATGGCTTCAAAACATACAACATAGTCTCAACCCCGTGAAACATGGTGTTCCACCGTATTCTCTATTCTCTATCCTATTCTACCTATATTTTCATATTGTTTTCAAAATAGACATCTATACATTGATAATATGAAAGGACGCATCCTTTCGGAAATAGAAAATACAAATTATAAAACATAAGACAGAGAATAATTAGGCTCTATTTAGCCACAAGTGAGTCTTGTTGAGGTGGTCCAAATAATCCTGGAGCTCATACGTGTCTACATCTCCAATAACATTCCAGACCGTAACTTCCATCTTGACCATTTCCTCACTTTGCTTACTCACTTCTTCCAATGTTGCATCATCTACAGAAGCTACCTTCATGATTTCATTCAGCATTGAAAAATACATTAGGGCACACCAATTTCCCTATGAACTTGCATTTGTCATCTAGCTTGTCTACTTCTACCCTAAGCTGTGTGGACCTTCTAGCTTTAGGCCCCAAACCAGATAATTGATCAATAAGGTCTTGGTTTAGATTCCTTTCAGTGCCTTCATGCTTTGTATCATTCTTTTGTTTCTTTCCCTTCGACTGACTACTCTCACCAAGTTTTCTACCCTTACCCTTTCCAGAACTAGAAGACTCCATTTTTCAAGCTTACAGAATCAAAATATGAAAAATAGAAAAGAAATTACTTACAATATTCTACTTGAGCTCCTCAGACTGAAAAATTGTCTTGGTTCTCTTGTTCAGCTCGCCAATTCACCAGTAATCAATTCAAAAATGAGGAATTGATTAAAACACTATCGTCATTACTATTTTATCCCATTGTGCCATTAATGAAGCATGAATGATGCCTCCTTTGAAACTGGCACTGTCGTATCAAATGTCCTTTCGATGAGAAAAATTCAAATCTGGGGCGAAATCCCTTTTCAACATTTATTTCATCATTCGCCAAGACACTCTGCGGTCTTACCGACACATGGAACCAACTTGATGACAAATTCTTCTCCTTTTCATGTCACTGTGACAATTCAAAGTCAGGGAAACGTCTCATAGATATCATCCCGTTTCACCGAAATTCTTTATCTACATTGGGTCGCCAAGACAAATTTGTACCCTTGCCGATACAATCTTCGTTTCACCCACTTCGCTGTGACTTTCAAAGTCAGGGAGATGTTATGTAGATATCTTTGCATCTTACTAATATGTATTTTTCAATGTATTTTCATTCGCTAAAAAAAATCACCCTTTCACCGATGAATTCTCTTTTCGGCATGTCCACCAAGTTTTCTCACCAAAGAAATAAACCCAACCATTGAAACAATACTTTCAGAAAAACAATGAACCTTTGGGAAAACTTACACCGACACCAAATGTCCTACCGAAATCACTCCTTCAGATTGTACCTATTCGACAAAACTCACCCCGAACCATCTATCAATATAATACTCATACTTTGGTGAAACTTATGCCAATAAGTTCTCCTCCCGGCGATGCATATCTCCATCAGCATAAGATTTGAATCAACAAGACTCCATAGCTTCTCATCGACAGATTTGAAATACCTTTGAACTTAGTTTGGCCAAACAATAGCCCCTTCACCTAGACCTTTCTCGATGCACATAAGTCTTATCGAAACATTTGTTTGCAAGTCAATCAATAAAACAAAATGATTTCCTTATGAGTTCATACCGATACCAAGTAGTCTAGCCGAAACAACCCCTTTATGCATTAGTCGGTATGACATGTTGTCTTCACCCTGACATTAGACCGATGCCCCAACATATGCCAATATACTTTTTTTAGGATGCCTATCGGCAAGAAAAAAATAGTTTTCTGAAACATTTTCCCAAACACCTTTATCTTGAGTGATAAACTTCCACATGCACTGGTCGGTGAAACACACTGTATTCGCCATGACTTCACTCCGACAATGACTCCCCTTTGCTGAAATGATTCCTTTTGTCATTGAAACAAGCAAATTATCCCGCCAATAGTCTACAACAAACATATATTAGTGAAAAATCAAGTCGGGGAGACTTTTACAATGTCTTGTCGATTTGGGTCTTTTAATGAAAAATGAAAGACTTGATGGATTCAATGGATTTTATGATAGAAAACAAGCAAGCCAATACAGAGGACTTTGGTGCTTATAATGAGAACTCAATACTGGAACTTTTGGATGCAATAGAATGTAAAAATTTCAAAATTTTACAGTTCTAATAGTGGCTTCCTCTGGGGATGAATGATAGTGAGATCATTGCAAGGATTCAGATTTATGGGTGAGCAGACCAAACTCAAAGTGATGGAACATGTGAGCAGAGTGGAAAAAATGGCAATGGCAATGAATGAGACCCTATACTACTTTACATGGAGAATTTTATTTGAAAAGAAGGAAAATTAGGATTGTGCATGTACTTGCAAATCCTATTCCTTTCATTTCCTAAACTACTGTGCATGGAATAGAATTTAAAAGAGTACCATCAAGAGTTGTCCATGCACTGGCAACCCTTAATCTTTTGCATTATTTCAAGAGAACAAATGTTTAAGAAATTACCCATGTACAAGTAATTCCTTATCTTCACCAGCCATATTCTGCAAATAGTATGAGTCTTCACCTTTCTTTCCAACCACCACAAAAGGCCCTAGCCATAAGGCTTCAAACTTCCCATGTTTTCCCTTCTTCTGGCACCTTGCATTCCACATCAGTACCAGATCACCTTCTCCAAATTTCCTATCCTTTTCCTTTTTGTTAAATAAATATTTCATCTGCTTTTGCAACTTTATATTTTGATTTTGAACCACTCTCCTCATTTCATCCAATTTAGCTAGCTGCTCCATTCTTTCCTCCATGGGTTCAGGAATATCTAAATCTTCTTGAAGAACAAACCTGTAAACTAGTAACAAGTTTTGCAAGGGCATCCTGGCCTGTGTTCCATACACTAATTCAAATGGGGACTTCCCAATTGCCTTCTTCACCATAATTCTATCACCCCATACAGCCAATCTTAATTTTGAATCCCAAGCCTTCTTATTTTGACCTAACATCCTTCTTATAATCTTTAGAAGACTCTTATTACTAGATTCTACTTGTCCATTAGCGTGTGGATGATAAGGGGCTGCATAAGAAATGGAAATACCATATGTTCTACAAAAGCCTCTGAATTCATATGATCTAAAACACATCTCGTTATTAGTAATCAACCTCATTGGTGTACCAAATCTAGTAATAATATTATCCATTACGAATTGTGTCACCACCTTACTTGTAGCTTGTTTAGTTGGGATGGCCTCTACCCACTCGGTGAAATAATTAGTGGCCACCAATATCCACCTATGTCCACCACTTGATTTTTCTTGTATTTCTCCTATGAAATCAATCCCCCATTGATGAAAAGGGGCATCAACCTACAAAGGTATTAATGGCAAAGCTCCCTGATATTTCAATTTCCTATAGAACTTTTGGCAAGCTTCACATTTTCTCACATATGCAAAAGAGTCATTAAAAATTTTAGGCCAATAATAGCCTACCCTGAGAATTTTATGCTCCGTTGTCTTCGCTGAGTAATGTCCTCCACATACTCCCTCATGCATTTCACTCAAAACATGTTTAGCTTAAAACTCATCCAAACACAATAATAATACACCATCCCTATTTTTCCAAAATAAATCCCCATCCATAAAAACATATTTTGACACCTACAACTTCAGTGTTATTTTCTAGTTATCATTCAATCCTTCTGGACACTTCATATGTTTAAGATAATGCATGATATCTACATACCATTGAGTATGCTCAATGCTCGCAATTACATCTTCTCCATCTAAATTACAAACCTGATTTGCTTCAAAATTTTCCTCTGCCATTAGTTTACCCAAACCCTGACCTCTAACCAATTTAGTAATTTGAATCTCCAAGTCAAATTCTTGGATTTTGTTGATCCATTTGCATCTTTTACCTATTACTTCAGATTGTGTCAAAATATCTTTGACAACTGCATAAGGAACATAAGCAACTACCTTTGCTCCAACCAGGTATGGCCTAAAAGCTTTTATAGCTTTCACCAATGCAAATGCTTGCTTCTCCATTATATCATACTTTAGTTTAGAACCCTATAATGACTTACTGAAAAAAGATATGGGCTGCTCATAGCCGTCTTCATTCTTCTGTAGCATGACAGCTGCAATAGTATGCATTGAGGCAAATGAAAAAATCTAGAAAGGTTTTGAAAAGTCAAGCGACTTAAGAACACGAGCCTCCTTGATAGCTCGTTTTATAGACACAAAAGCTTCCAAAGCTTCTGTAGTCCATTCTATCTTTTGTCCTTTCTTTAACATTTTTTATATTGGTTTGACAATCTCAGCAAAGTTAGAAACAAACCTTCTAACAACGTTAATCTGTCCAAAGAATGATTGTATTGCCTTAATAGTTTTAGGGACAAGGATCTTATCAATAGCCTCCACTCTTTCAGGGTCTATCCTAATCCCTTCCTTGGAAACAATATGCCCCAAAAGTTTACCCTCTGTGATAGAAAAATTACATTTCTTGGGGTTTAAGCTAATACCATATTCAAGGGCTCTTATAAATACCTTTTCCAAATGATGAACATGATCCTCAGCCTTCATAGAGTAAGTAGTGAGATCATCCTGATACACCACCATGAGAACATTGATCAAATCAGCAAAAGCCACATCCATGGCTCTTTGAAAAGTCGCCCCTGCATTAGTGAGACCAAATGGCATCCTCAGATAAACATATGTTCCCCAAGGGGTTGTGAATGTTGTTTTGTATTGCTCAGACTCTTTAACCTTGACCTGGTTATACCCTGAAAATCCATTCATCATGGACAACAATTCACAGCCTGTCACCTTATGCAATATGGCCTCCATATTAGGCAAAGGATAATTATCTTTAAGGGATGCTATGTTTAGATTTCTGAAATCTACACATAATCTGATGTCTCCATTTTTCTTTCTGACAAGGACCAGATTTGACACCTAGGTTGAATTTCTGATTGGCTTAATGATTCCACCATCTCTTAGCTTCGCTAACTCCTACATATTAGGTTCTAGAGTTGGATTTATCAGCCTTTGCTTTTGTCTGAATGGTTTAGCATCTGGCTTAAATGGTATTTCATGCTAAAACAAGTCTTCTCTATATGCTTTCAAATCTTCATAAGACCAAGCAAACACATGTTTATACTTTCTTAGCAATTCAATCAACATTTTTCTAATTGTAGGACTGATCTTTTTACCTATGTACACCTTTTTTGGTGCCATCTCAGTTCCCAAATTAATTTCTTCAATTTCATCCCTTCCAACTGGTGTTTGCTTTATTAAAGACCGATCACTTCCATCATATACCCTCTCTAATGCCACCAAACCTTTAGGAATCTTATTTGTTTTAAGCTGCAAGATCTCTTTTCCAAAGATTGTCTCTTTTCCATCAACTTCTTCAACAAAAGCATTGAAATCAATCTCTTGAGCTTCATACTAGTCTATACAGTGAAGGAATTTTAAAAGATCAGTGTCATCATTAAAAACTTGCCAGCTATATACATTATCAGGCACAACAGGCCTTGTTTTGAATTCAATTTGTGACACTCCTACTAGCGTAATATCATCTCTCTTCAATGCTACATTAGCTAGAAAATATGCCATTATATTCTTCGATCTATCCACCCACTCAATCGAGAAAGCATCAAGCAATTCTATTGTATCCCATACAGCATTTCTGTATTGCTTTAATCTTTTATTTTTTGTTGTATACTTTGCCTTAACTTGTGAGATAACTAACTCAGAATCTCCTAGAACAACCAACAACTTTATTTTATGCTTCACCGCTATATTCAATCCAGTTAATAGAGCTTCGTACTCCACCACATTATTCGTGCATTCAAAAGTTAACAAGAATGAATACTTAAATGTATTACCTTCAGGTGAAACAAATACTATCCCAGCTCCATTGCCTTCTTGGTTGCAGGCTCCATCGAAATACATCTTCCACACACCATTGTGGTTCCTTGCAGCATGCTTCTCAATAGGATCACTATTAGGATCACTATTAATCAATTCTGGCTGTGCTGGTTCTATTTTGAAACTCCCAAGATCAACATCACAAAAGCAATTGATTTGGTCTTGTGGCACAGAATCAACGAGTTGATTCATCCTCGGCTCCCTATACAATTTCACTTCTTGGCAATTTACAGGAATGGTTGCATAAGACATATCGAACTAGACATTTCCACCAATATCCACTGTCCATTACCTTGATAAAAGCATACCGAATTCAGGAGGGGTGTCTATAACTGTTATATCAATATTGTAAGCTACTTGAGGGTAGGCAGCTAACTTGACTTCTACATCTTTCATTATACCAACCACAAGAACATGTCGGTTATCCATTGCATAACACTTTCCTTCATGTGTATCCACCCACATGCCTAGTTGTTTCATCACTCCTACTGGCATAATATTCATGACGACACCAGAATATATCATACAATTCCTCAATAATTTATTATTTATGAGTAATGTGATAAAGAAAGGATCAACTTGTGGCAGACTTGTCAATACATTACTCAAGAAAATTTTTGGGACGTTTACTTTATCTTGCTTATTTTTTGCAACCATTTTATTTTCAGTACTTACATGTTTTTCACTCCAATTTGTTATCAATTGCATTGCACTATCCCTGTACTCCTTAATTTTCATCATTTCTAGAAGTGGGACAGACATCTTTACCTGAGACATGGCTTGAGTAAAATCAAAAGAAGAACCTTCTGTCTTAACTACTTTCTTCTGTTCTAATGTTTCTCCTTTGTTTACTTCTTTTTCTCCTCTACCTGACTGATCATTTTTTTGAATTTCTTTATGTAGCTCTTTTACTGCATCCTTTTGGACAGGATTCTATTTACTTTCTTCATGTTGTTTGTTTTCATTTTTCTTTGAAACTCCTTGCACAACTTTCTGATCTTTCATAAAGATACCCCTAGGGACACCTTCCTTCTCATTTACTGTCTTGTTCCTCAACTAGTATTTATTCTTGGCTTCTTCTACTGCAGCAATAGTCAATTTTTCTATTTCTTCTTCAATAAGTCTCCTCACATTATTGTGAGCAGGCACCTCAACAGATTGTGGTTCTACATAACCATCTTCAAAGTTAGAAAAAACATGTTGCTCAGCCATATGTACATTATACCTTCATTCTGCAACATCATACTCATAACCTCCCTCCTCCGAAGATGAGTACCTCTCCTCAACATGATGAGAAGCATTTGAAGTCAAGTAGATTGTATGATCTTCCCCATCATCTCCAATTAGCAATCCTTCTTCTTGCATTCTCTGGGCTACAACACAATATTCAGGGCAATGTGGCTTATCACAAGCCTCACAAAAATAATTGCTATTCACCACATATGTTCCCTTCTTCTTCAATGGATCAGGAGTTTCTTTGCTTCTAGGCCTATCTATTATGGGTTTCCCATCCTTCCAGTTTGTGCTATAGGGCATGTCATGTAACCTCGGCCTTGTTCTTTCGTTTCTATATGTGTTCTCCTGCTTATATTGATAATTATTATTTTGTTGAGGAACTCGAGGGTTGTCTCTCTTATTTATTATCCCAGCAGCTTTTCTGTTATTCTCTATTATTAATGCTATCTTTTGTGCTTCAGTTAAGTCCCTTGGGAACCTGTTTCTTAGCTCATACCCTATTTTAGGGTCAAATGCATTCAAGTAAACACTTAATGCTATAGAGTCAGGTAACTTTGATCTGGGAGGTATTCTATTCTGCAATTTATTGAATCTTCTATTAAAATCAAAGACTAAATCATTCTGACCTTTCTGAATTCACATTAGTTCATGGAGAGCAGCGTCTGGTGCACTCAAATTCCCAAATTGTTCAAGGAATCGATCCTGAAATATTTGGAGAGAATAAATAGAAGTTGTTGCCAGGCTATTGAACCAGCCCCTAGCTTCTTCAATAAGAGATATCATGAATAATCTCATATGCAAATCTTCATAGGGTACATCCAAATCCTGAATGAAAGCATTGAAACTTCTTAAATGATCCTCAGCAGTGATTGCATTATTGCCTGTAAACTTGGGTACTAAACCTCTCCAACTGCTGTCCATGGGATATGGGTATAATTGAAACCCTACTAGATCAAATTATCTGATCATGGTTGTATATTGATAAGGAGGATTAGGTGGGTGCTGATATTGGTACATAGGATTATTGTACTGCATATTTTGTTGTGGCACATGACGCTAACCAGGAGGTGGATAATTATTTGGATGTTGTGTGGGAACAAAAGGTGGATGATTTGGCTGTCTATATTGATTCCCAATTTGATGGTGAGGAATCCTTGGTGGTTCAGAATACCTCGCACCATGATTGCCCTGTTTATGGGATGGTACATATTTTGGAGGAAAATCTGATGTGTGTGGAATGTTCTAAGCTTTCTATAGTTTGAATTCCCTCATTGCTTGACTCATTTGGGCCTTTTCTTGCTCTTCTCTTTCTTTTCTCTGAGATTCATATTGTGCCCTAATTTCCTCATAACTTAAAGATTCATAATCTTCTTGTTGAATTTCCTAATTAGCAGGTCCACTCTGATTACCTTCCATTTTTTGGTCATATTCATATTGCACTATGAGTCATTCGGCTTCAAATCCAGCTTCAAATTCAGCCTATTTTCTAGCTTCAAATTCAACATTTTTCTGAGGATTGTAAAAAGGATTTCTCTAATCTTCCGGGGTACAGGGCTCTTTAGATGAATTATATTTCCATGTGTCAAAGAAATTCTCACCAAAAGGTATTGATGATTTATCTTTGTTTGTTAAGCACATGTCCTCACTTTTCCCTTTACCCTTGTCAGCCTTATCATTTTTATGTGTCCACTTACTATTACCAAGAGGAGCTCTAGAATGACCTCCCCTAAATTGAGATCTTCCTCCATTCATATTGTAATGCTTAATCAGAGTTGCAACTGAATTTCTTGAAAGTGAGAAAAAAGATTGTTAGTTGGTATTCCCAGCGGAATCTGTATATAGGAATTTTGACTCTATGATTAAGGCGTAGATTCTTTGTTATCCCCAGTAGAGTCACCAATTTGTTATCTCTCAAAAAACGTAGGTTTAAACCACAAAAGGTTGCCAAGCTTTCACAACGTTTTAGGGTAACATAACAATGTTTGAAAGAATTAAACATTCTACTCTCCAGGCATTGCTAGACCTAGGCAGGTGTACCTATAATAAATGAAGCAGACTTGACTATTGATCTTATCTTCATGCCATGATTTTTCCAAGATGAAAAATTGAAATGGACAAAATAAAACAAATTTGGTATATATTGTATACCAACATTCAAAACTAAACCCTAAAATGCTCAGTTAACAGATGTAAAAAGTATGAATAAAACTAAATGATGAAAATGGTGAGACCAGTGCCTTATATAATATACGGAGTCAAATAAATTCATAGACAACTGGATTTTTTCTGGATTCATTCAAATTGTTTGGCATATTTATTTACAACTAGTATAAAAATGCAAGGATGTGATTATTGAGTTCTTCTTACTGATCTAAATGAAATTCCCTGATTACTGTGATTAATCAAAAGGATTTAACCCTTCCTTGAAAGAGCCTATCAACCAATCACACAGATACGGAAAATACGTACTGATAAACCAGACATAAACTTGTTATGTTGATCTAAATAACCAAGAAACATCAATTTTAGAGACAACTCAAATAATTCTTTCAATAGGCACAACACAACAATTGACACTAGAATTCACCAGCAAATCAGATGATTTTCATTGATATTTCCATGGCTTCAAAACATACAACATAGTCTCAACCCCGTGAAACATGGTGTTCCACCGTATTCTCTATTCTCTATCCTATTCTACCTATATTTTCATATTGTTTTCAAAATAGACATTTATACATTGAGAATATGAAAGGATGCATCCTTTCGGAAATAGAAAATACAAATTATAAAACATAAGATAGAGAATAATTAGGCTCTATTTAGCCACAAGTGAGTCTTGTTGAGGTGGTCCAAATAATCCTAGGCGCTCATACGTGTCCGCATCTCCAACAACATTCCGGACCGTAACTTCCTATGAACTAGAATTTGTCATCCAGCTTGTCTACTTCTGCCCTAAGCTATGCGGACCTTCTAGCTTTAGGCCCCAAACCAGGTAATTGATCAATAAGGTCTTGGTTTAGCTTCCTTTCAGTGCCTTCATGCTCTGTATCAGTCTTTTGTTTCTTTCCCTTCGATTGACTACTCTCACTAAGTTTTCTACCCTTACCCTTTCCAGAACCAAAAGACTCCATTTTTTAAGCTTATAGAATCAAAATATGAAAAACAGAAAAGCAATTACTTACAGTATTCTACTTGAGCTCCTCAGACTGAAAAATTGTCTTGGTTCTCTTGTTCAGCTCGCCAATTCACTAGTAATAAATTTGGAAATGAGGAATTGATTAAAATACTACTGTCATTACTGTTTTATCCCATCACACCATTAATGAAGCATGAATGATGCCTCCTTTGAAACTAGCATTTTTGCATCAAATGTCCTTTCGATGAGAAAAATTCAAATCTGGGGCGAAATCCCTTTTCAACGTTTATTTCATCATTCGCTAAGACACTCTGTGGTCTGACCGACACATGGAACCAACTTGATGACAAATTCTTCTGCTTTTCATGTTGTTGTGACAATTCAAAGTTGGGGAAACGTCTCATAGATATCATCCTATTTCACCGAAAGTCTTTATCTACATTGGGTCGCCAAGACAAATTTGTACCCTTGCCGATACAATCTTTGTTTCACCTGCTTCGCTGTGACTTTAAAAGTTGGGGAGATGTTATGCAGATATCTTTGGATGTTACCGATATGTAATTTTCAATGTATTTTCATTCGCTAAAACAAAATCACCCTTTCACCGATGAATTCTCATTTCAACATGTCCACCAAGTTTTCTCACCGAAGAAATAAACCCAACCATTGAAACAATACTTTCAGCAAAACAATGAACCTTTGAGAAAACTTACACCAACACCAAATGTCCTACCAAAATCACTCCTCCAGATTGCACCTATTCGGAAAAACTCACCTGAACCATCTATCAGTATAATATTCATACTTCGGTGAAACTTATGCCAATAAGTTCTCCTTCGGGCGATGCATATCTCCATCAGCATAAGATTTGAATCAGCAAGACTGCATAGCTTCTCACCGACAGATTTGAAATACCTTTTAACTTAGTTCGGCCAAACAATAGCCCCTTCACCTAGACCTTTCCCGATGCACATAAGTCTTACCGAAACATCTGTTTGCAAGTCAATCGGTAAAACAAAATGATTTCGTTATGAGTTTATACCGATACCAATTAGTCTAGCCGAAACAACCCCTTTATGCATTAGTCGGTATGACATGTTGTCTTCATCCTGAAATTAGACCGATACCCCTACATATCGGCCCGATATACTTTTTTCAGGATGCCTGTTGGCAATAAAAAATTAGTTCACCGAAACATTTTCCTGAACATCTTTAAATTGAGCGATAAACTTCCACATGCACCGGTCGGCAAAACACACTGTATTCGCCATGACTTCACTCCGACAATGACTCTCCTTTTCTGAAATGATTCCTTTTGTTGCCAAAACAAGCAAATTGTCCCGCCGATTGATAGTTTGCAACAAACATATATTAGTGAAAAATC
>VDFB02373365.1:102825062-102873738 GCA_007258455.2 Sequoia sempervirens | reverse complement strand
ATTTTAAGACTATAGAAGGTTTAATTAAATATTTTGGAATATTTAATTGTGATGTGACTTTAGAAGAATTTAATTAAATATTTGGAATATTTAATTGCAAATGGAATTAAATATTTTAGAATATTTAATTGCAAATGGAATTAAATATTTTGGAATATTTAATAGTGAATAGACTTTAGAAGAATTTAATTAAATATTTTGGAATATTTAATTGCAAATGGAATTTAGAGGAATTATTTAGAAGAGAGGAATATTTAATATTTATTTGAATAAAATATTCAAGCCAAGATTTTCTGATAATTAATATAAACAAATCGTAATGTGTATTTAATTAATTAAGAAACAAATAAGAAAAGATGATTAAATAAAATTATTTATTCAATCGAAATGAAAGAATGAACAATATAAATAAATTATTTAGATTTATTTATACGTAGATCAAATTCAGAGATTTAATTAAATATTAAAAATATTTAATTAATTACCATACTATGTAATGTGACCATTTTTAGGTGTATACATTTTGCCCCTCTTTGAAGTGATGTGTTTTACGCATGCTTCAAAGAATTTTAAAATTTTCCCCAGATGCTGAATGTCAAACAATGATAGGTATATGCCCCTGCGAACGATGAATCGATAAGATTTTGATTTTTTTTTGAATTTTTTTTGAATTTTTTAGATTTGTAAGATGTCGATTCATTGTTCGAAAATTATGATATGAAGAAATGGCGTGAAAGATGCAGGATAGAAAGAATTCAGTATTTAAATTGCCCTATAATATTGCACAGCATGACTTTGTATTGATTGTTTGCATATTGTATTTATACGGATTTGATGATGTTTAATACGATAGAGTTGTTCCCCAAGGTTGTTGGAAAAAATAGTAGCTGATAAATTTTCTTTTTAAATTTGTTAAAACAAATAGTTTGATAAGTTTGCTTCTAAAGTTGTTAAAAACAAACATGATTTCGATAAATTTGCTTTCCATGATGATGAAAAACAAACAGTTGATAAGTTTTGATAGGTTTCGATTGATAAGTTTGCTTCCAAAGTTGTTGAAAACAAACAGTAGATTTGATAACTTTGCTTTCAAAGTTGTTGAAAACAAATAGTCAAATGATGTATTCCGATTGGATTGATTTGATTGATTTGATGATCCATTTTTATTTGAATAATGGTCTGATATTTTGATGTTATTGATGATTTGATCTTTTGATGTAGGAGCAGGTGGTGTGAGACCAACAACATCTAGGGGTAGCACCTCATAGTGTTTTCATGCGATCAACTTTGATTTTTTTTTTATTGTGACATTGTATACTTTGCCAGCTTTTGGGAAAATCTATAAATGCAAAATGCAAATTCTAACATGAATGCAATCTATACTGACCATGCAGGATATCTGTACAATATTTCCATTCTGAGAGTTTATTTGTGCTTTTTTTGTCATCATAGAGCATTGCAATATTGAAAGTTAATACAAGCATTAAAGGGTATGTTAGCACCAGTGATGACCTGAGTATTGCTTTCATGATTTTTGATATAGCAAATTAATACAAGCATCTAGGTATAATTGAACCGAGATTACCTGAGTATTACTTGCATAAACAAATAAGAGTTAACCCATTTCCTATGCAAATTTCGAAATGTCATTAATAATACTTAGTAGAGCATGTCTCACGACCAATTTGCATAGTACTAATGATTTGCTCACAAACAACAGACAAAGAAAAATCATATTCCTTCCTTGCTTTTCTAGTTCAGTACATCATTGAATTGCTCTAGAGATATGATAGAAAATCAAACAACAATTCAAATTTTGCTTAAAGTATGTCAAACATTATTTAGATTAAGATCATCCAAGTTGGTTGTCAACATTGATGTTTTTGTTTTGATGTTTGTTTTGGATCATGTTGTTTTGATTTCAATTGGCATTGAATAAGCATGTTGTGATTGATTTGATACAACAATGTTTGTTGCATTTTGGTAAACTGTCTTGTGTCTGTTTGTGATATTCTAAAATCTCATTGCCCCTATCTTGTGCAGTCTGTGTTTCTGCTTTTTGCCCCCAGTGAAAACATAACCTGAATATGATGGATATGTGCAAATTTCATCAAGCCATGATGAAACACAAGGATTCCTATTGCATGATATGGGTATGATAGATATGTGTAGATGATAGATATGGATAGAGTGTATAAGATAAGATATATGATGTTCAAGAAGATCCTTAACCTTGTCAAGATCAAAGGTGGAAATGTAAGGAATGGGCATAAAAAGGATAATGACCATGAATGATAAGATGGATGAAACTTGTCCCTAAGTGTAGAGTGCAAGAGGAATATGGAAGATAGGATATGGATGATAGGGAGATGGAGGAAGGACTTAAGCATCAAGTTTCACAACCAAATATCCCTCTAATAAACTATGGCAATGGGAATTAGAATCCTAAATGTTGGCAGATTAATGATATGATGGAAGAATCTAAGGACTTATGCAAAAGTTTGGATTAAAGGAAAATGATGAGTTATGAATGTTGGATAATGGATAGGAGATTGAAAGGCCTATTGATGGATAGATGGAAAGGTTGGAAAGATCAACATTGGCACACACCTTGAAGGGCAGTCGAGTGATGAAGGAAAAATGATTTGGAAGGTGATAGGTTATTAGATGGAAAATTGGAGGAAGCTTTTGGATTAGCAAATTTGGATGTCAATTTAGATTTTATTTCTTTTATGAGACTTTTAGAAATCCACATGACTTTTGACTTTGAGTTTTTCTTTGTGGAACTTTGTGGCCTTTGACATTTTTCTTTTTGATTTATGGACCTTTGTGGTCTTTGAAAATTTCCTTTTTTCTTTGATGGGCCTTTGTGGCCTTTTAGATTTTTCTTTTGATTTTGGATCAAATTTTCTTTTATTTTTGCATGACTCTTCGAGGAGACATGTTGATCCTTTGATACATGTGGATTTTGATATAGAAGCTTTTTATATTTGGCACCCAAATTTCTTTCAAGAGCAATGGAAGGAGTGTATTGAGATGAACGATATGGAGGTATGATGGATGAGTTAATATGGGTATGATTTTGAAAGTGGATCAAGGATGTGTGCCTTTGTTGTTCTTGAAAAATAGGATATGGACCTAGGATAGAGGGAAGGTTTGATGGACTAGGATGAGGACCTAGGATAGATGGAAGGTTTGATGGACTAAGACACTTAGGTGTATAACCAAGGTCATGATGATATGGGTTTCTTTGAACAGAAAGGGGTTCTAGGATACCTTGCTCATGAAGTCCTAATCCTTTTCCTTTGTAATTCATACTTTGACACATTCATTTACCAATGGGATATGTATTTTTTGTGAAACAAGATGCGATTCCATTTTGAGGAGGATATGATATGGATGAGAGGATAGGTGTTGGAAGTAAACCAGAATGGATAAAGGTGGAGGATCCCAATTTATAGGTATGGGGTTCATGGATAACTTGAATAGGTGTGATAGGCTCTTGACATGGGGATGACGGGGTGTTTTGATCTTGACTTGGAAAAGGATTATGAAGTGGTATGAAAGGCATATCTTGATCATGAGAAGGATAATCATCTTCATGGGATGAAAGGGTATCCTTGAATGGAAGCATATATTGATCTTGATGAGGAAGGGAATCATAAGATTTTGTAGAAATCATATCTTGATCATCAATTGGTAAGACATCATTAGATAGGACAAAAGAACTATCATGCTCTTGTGATGCAATAGAATCATGGGATGGTATAGATTGATTAGATGAGGTGGACGAAGAACTTGGAAGAACATTTTTTTCTTGAGATGGAAGAGTATTATCATGGGTGAATAATGAAAGGAGGGGATCATCATATGGTTCTTGAGAGATGGGATCTTGATCAAAGATAGGAAGGGTTTGTAGAATGTTTTGATCGAGATGTGTAGATTGAAATGAATCATTGGATGTAAAGGATATGATAGAAGAAGGTGATTGAATGGAATCGTTATCTTGAGTGAAAGAATCATGAGGTTCATTTTGAATTATGGGGGATGAAGATAAATGCATGACATGACAGGATTGGTCAATTTTATTTGATGGCTTAGATCTGGGCTTCTCAGTTAACCTTTGCAAAAATTCAAAAACATTGAATTTGGATGATGTTGCTTTTTGAGGAGAAGAGGTTACATTCATATTTCTGTCAAAGGACTTCATAGTTGTGCCCCCTTGTATTTCCTTGATTTTCCTTTGGAGTGCTCTGATTTGTTGGGGAAAACTACTAAGATCATTTCATGGAGTTTTAGTCTTTTTCAGGATCTTCCTTAATTTTCTCCATATTGTAGTTAGAGGGAAATTTGGCACCTTGGTTTGCTAAAAAAAGAAAGTAGCCTTCTTTATCTCACTCTATGATCTTGTCCAAAATTATGTGAAACTGTGGATCCTATTCAGCTTCTTGAATCATTTCATCGGTTATTTCATCATTTGAACTATTCCCAGTACGAAACCTATGAAAAGGATTTTCCTCCCTATCACCCATGTTGTAAAGTGGACAACAGTCATATGCTTTTGAAATGTTCTTCTAGACTTAGATCACAGTTTTATAAGTGCAAAAATGATGATGTCTTGATCTGATAAGATGAAAATCTTATGATATGATCAAGTGACATTTCTAACTCTTGATTGTGGCTTCCAAGATGAAAGGATATCAGAATCCGGTTGGAGAAGTTGAATCAAGAATCAAAAACTTGTTTGAAAAGATGCACTTTTTTTTGAGATTTGATCCTAGTCTCGAAAAATGATAAGTGTAATCAATGTAATTGTGAGTTTTGGATGATCTTTACTGAATTAATGTTTTGAAAACACATCAAGCAAGTTGTAGAATAGTTGTCTTTAAACATTAAGTGTATGACCAAAATGTTTGTCAAATTGTTTTCACAGGTTTTACACATGATAGATAGTTCAAGCAGACTCACTCTTAGTACTCAAGTAGGTCATCATAGTAATCAATAGCCCACATCTTAGAATTGCGTCGACTCACATAGCTGTGTCACCCCCGAAAGGGTGCCCGTGTTTTTGTCTTTCCCAGGTGCGTACTCAGAGTGATGTAAGTGGATACCGGATCCCCTGAGCAAACAGTCCTTGGCAGTTATATGGTGAGTATCTTGGGGGTAGATTCTTCCCTCCCTTGCACTGTGATTATTATGATGTTTAGAAACTGACTTCGGTTGGATACTACACTAAGTTCGTAGTAAGGGTTTTTGTTCAGTGCGGCAAATGATATACTCCCTCGAGAGACCTCCCTACCTTTAGAATAAAGGCTTTGGGGATGGTTATCTTGCACACTACCTTCAAAAGAGGGTTTCCCCAAATTTGCTTTAAATTTTATAGTGGAGTGGAATAGCCTGGCTTTGGCTTTAACCCACTTGAGTCATTCCTCTTGGGTGAGTACTTTTTCCCACAAGTGCAGGTTCTCTAAAAGGTTTTATCAAAGCTTAAAATTGCATAAAATAGAATAGATGAGTTTGGCATTTTGATCACCTAGTTAAGGGGAGAGCATAGGCCTATCACCATTTAAATCAAAGCAAGCAAGAGTTCACTTTTAAGCCCAAATAAACAATTTTCTATGCTAGGTGAAGATATTGCTTCACAAAAACATGAAGTTCTTTTTAGTCCCGAAATAAAAAAAAAGAAGCGACTATCCTAGGATTGTTTCATTCCATTTAAGTGACTATCCTAGGATTGCTTGATTTTGAATTATGTGACTATCCTAGGATTTCTTCATTCTTTTAGAGTTCTTACTGTCCGCGGTTGCATCGGATTCAGTCAAATTATATTTAAGTTACAGATTACAATTGTAGCCTTTTTAGAAGTGCGCTATAACATACATCATAGGCGCTAAAACAGAGTTTCATGGGCGCTACAGGATGAGTCACGGGTGCTACAGGATGGGTCACGGGCGCTGCAGGATGGGTCACAGGCGTTGTAGGATGAATCACAGGCACTACAGGATGAGTCACGAGTGCTGCAGAATGTGTCACGAGCGCTGCAGGATGAATCACGGGCGCTAAACTGGGTGTGAATTTTGCTGAAGCATGTTTATTGAGCTAATACTCTATTTTAGTCGTGACCTGTCAAAAAAACCTACAAAAAGATGCTAAAATAGGGGCAAGAGCCCCATAGTGGGCACCAAAAATGTGTTGTAAATATGTTAGTATCAAAGTAAAACAATAAAAACACACAAATGAAACATTAAACTGAAGAAAGCTAAATAAATTGAATTCAAATGAAAGAAACAGAGCTTCTTCAGAGCCGTTCCATTTTCCTCTATCTCTAGGAATTTGTTTGAAGCTGCTGCTCTCAGATTGTGTAAACAAAGCTTCTCTGAATAGCAACCTACAGAACGAGTGTGCAAAGGAAAGTGCTTCTCTATCCTATATGCTGATGGAGTGAAATGCTGATACGGATATGCATAGAGGCTGTAGATTATGCACAAGGGCTGTGAATTATGAATGCTATGATATGAGGTGAATAGGCCATGATATGGAATGATTCTATGCTAATATGCTATGATGCTAGAATGCTATGATGCTAGAATGCTATGAATACTAGAAGGCTATGCTATTGCAAATTGGCTATAGTTTTCTTGTATGAAAGCTTCTCTGTCATTTCAAAGACCCGACAGTCCTTTTTATAGCTTTTTGCAGGCAAGAGCCTGGCTGGCAAAGATCAATGGCTGTGAGATTGTCTGGTAAGTTTGAATGGTGAAAGATGGAGAGGTTGAGAGGAAGATGGAGAATGTTGGGAAGTTGGAGAGAAGAATGGAGCCTTGTCTTCAACCAATGGGAGCAAGCTTGCACAGGAATAGAGAAATTAATTTTCTGTTTTGGAAGTTTGTTTCACAGTTGTTGAAGATAATCCCCAAATTAATTAAATAAATGATAAATTTATTTAATTTCATGAAGTTGATTTTGATTTAAGACTATAGAAGATTTAATTAATATTTGGAATATTTAATTGTGATGTGACTAGAAGAATTTAATTAAATATTTAGAATATTTAATTGCAAATGGAATTAAATATTTTGGAATATTTAATTTATGAATAGACTTTAGAAGAATTTAATTAAATATTTTGGAATATTTAATTGCAAATGGGAATTAAATATTTTGAAATATTTAATTGTGAATAGACTTTAAGAGGAATTTAATTAAATATTTTAGAATATTTAATTGCAAGTAAATTTAGAGGAATTATTTAGAAGAGATATTTAATATTTATTTGAATAAAATATTTCAAATGAATTATATGATAATTAATATAAATAAATCATAATGTTTATTTTAATTAAAATGAATAAGAAAAGATGATTAAATAAACTTATTTATTTAGTAAGAATAGAAATAGAACATATAAATAAATTATTTAGATTTATTTATACATGAATAAATTCAAGATTTAATTAATATTGGCTTTAATTAATTACAGAACTATAACAAATTGTGATAATTTTTTGCAGGTGTACACACATTGTAGTGCTTCGAAATTAGATCTAGATAATTTTTTATTAGTATGTTGTTTCATAAGTTTATTAAATTTATTAATGTTTTAACTTATTCTTGTTATACAATCTCGACTAATCGAGGAAAGACACAAGCGATGAGCGAAAGGTATCCATGAGTCTTGATCAATATTATACAGTAGTAGCATAAACATTCAATAAACCCTCTCAATATATTAAGAAGACCCAAAAAATGCAATGAAGAAATCCTTAAGTTGTTATTCATAGTGCCTCAATAGATGAGATAAGAGAGAAGGTTAAAATATTGACTGAGAGATAACAAAACTTGCAAGTAAGCTGTCATGAGGTCTTTAATTATAACATAAGTTCATTCATGGTTTTATATTTTGTACTCTTTTATGTCATGAACTAAAATATGTGTTGTTTTTACAAGATTTTTTGCGTCCTCATGATGCTTCTGGCCATGATCAGGGTACTGTAAGTACTGCCCGAGGAGTAGGGGTTAGTACAAGTGTCCATCACAGTCTTCCTATGCTTTGTCATCATTTGACCACATCATCCGTGCCTATATTGTAAATGCAAGAATGTCGGCCAACACATACCATCAGACTTCATTAGTGCCTACGGCAGCGAACACATGCACCTAGAACATCGTCCAAGACATGTACAGGGATCTGAGGCCACTAATCTTGGTGATATTTTAATGACATTCACAGATCTTCCGTATGTAGTAAAATGCGAGAACATTTCCGGCCACATTTGTGGTGACCAAGGATTTCGTTCCCATAAAGATAGAGAAGGTCCCAGATACTTTAAAATGTTTTAATTATTATTATATATAATCCAATTGAAATTTACTTATTGATCGCTCTTTTTAGACTATTGATCCCATGATCATTTTGCAGGAAATGAGGTTTTTTATAAACATCTAAGTGATATTACATTGGAACTCTTTAGGCCCACCATACATACATGTGGAATTCCCAAAATCAAGAATTAAAAGATGAGCTCATTAACCATTTAGTTGTGCTCTTTGGTGATGAAACATTCAACCGAACCAAGGTCCTTAAGAAAGCTAGTACCTATCTAAAGTATGTGAGGGACCAATATAGGTCACATTTAGAGAAGAACAAAAGTATGAGCATCCCCCATGATTCCGGATAGGGAGTGGAAGGACCTGGTGTCTGATGGAAAGGAGAAGGCTGAAAAGAAAAAAGGAAAGACACCACGGACCAGAAAGAAGTATGATACTGACAATGTAATTATATACTGATTACTCTTTATTTTTACATAATATAACGTATTTCAAACTTTTCATAGGCTTCCCGACACATCGAAGGCAACAAAGGCAAGACTAGAAAAAAATGGGCAACACAAACTTGGCTCTGGTGGTTATATGAAATTAGCCGTACGAATTGTAAGTATCCATAAATGAAATATTGTATCCAAATAATAAAATGATTTTTTTTTGGTTTTATCACACCATAGAAGCAAAATTCATAAAAAAAAAAAAAAATGTAGGGCTCTTAATTCAATTCCCACGAAGATGGCACGAATTTCCTTCCAAAGGCTATGGAGCCATGGCTGAACGCCTAAGAGTCTTGACTGGGAAAAAACAATCTTCCACTGCATCTGATATGAAGGTAAATAAACTCAATAAAGTTTATTTAAAATTGAATACTTGTGCAATCTATTCAATATTAATTTCCACCATAAAGTAATTACACGTCTATTTGTTTTAAAAATTCAAGCAATGATAATACTGCATATGACATTGGAATGCAGCTTGGTGAGGGTGGAGCACAACCTGAAGATGAAGGTCATGGTGTGCATCATGATACTTTATAGCATGTAGAGCGTGATCAACATGTTGAGCATGATTAGGCTAGAGAAGATCAGGAACATGATGTGGCCCCATCAGGTAAAGAGGACCACTCTAAATTTCTTTTAAACATATTTAATTGCAATTGGTGTATTAATTAATGTAACCTTTCTTGTTTCAATTTTAGAGCATGTAGAGTGTGATCAACGTGTTGAGCATGATCAGGCTAGAGAAGATCAGGAACATGATATGGCCCCATCAAATAAAGAGGACCACTCTCATGTTCTTTTAAACATATTTAATTTCAATTGGTGTATTAATTAATGTAACCTTTCATGTTTCAACTGTAGATCAGGATTTAGAGGGTGTTCATCATGTTGAGTATGAGTCTATAAAAAAAGTTTAGAAACATGATGCAAACCCATCAGGTAAAGAGAACCGCTCTAATATTCTTTTAATTAATGAAATACTTGTAACAATAATAATAAAACATATCAGTTTAACATTTATTTGTTATTGCAACAGACCCCCCCTTGCAATGGCGTCCACATTGTGAGCAGAGTACTAGGTGTACATTAAGATCACAAGCAGAGGGCATAACAACTAAAGGGGGGACAGATGATTTATAAAATGATACTCCACTTCAGATTTTTTTAGCTTTAAAAAAGAAACAAAAAAAAAGTGATTGTAATCATATCATGACAAGCATATTTTTGATAATATGTAAAAAATTGAAAGAATGAATATTTTATGTTAATGAATGAATGTGAATATTTTAATTAATGAATGTTATATGTTAATGAATGAATGATCAATTTAAATAGAGATTTTTTTTAAATTATTTTCTACAGATGTTCAACTTTCATGACAATCTTTTAAAAGAAAGAAACAAGAGCTTCTACAGTATTGAAAATATTTTCCTAAACATTTCCAAATTGCATTACAATAATATAAACAACTTTTCAATTCAAAATTCACAAAAACAATAAAGAACTTGTTCCAGAAGAACTGTTGCCCCAAGAATTGTTGTCAAGCTTCTTTGTAGCTTCAAAAAGCCAATGTTGCCAAAGCTTCCTCCAGTAAAGTTGCCACTTCCAGAAAACACAACAATACCACAACCAAGAATTCTACAACAAGATTCTAAAATAAAATCATCAGAGAGATCCCAACAAAATATCTTTTCCCTCAACAACCTCAGATATTTTCCAACCTCATGCATTCAAAATAAAATAAAATAATTAATATATTTCAACAAATTTAAATAATCTTATTTATTTAATTCCCATATAATTTAATAATTAATTTTTTTTAATAACATAACTAAATTAAATTAATTTATTTATTTATTCTAAAACCCTCACAACAATAATTCAATTAATTAAATATTTAAATCAAATACACATTTAATCTACCAAATTAAACTTGCACAATAATATAATACCAAGACCAACATGGATAAGGAACATGACCAACACACGGACTGACGACACACTGTGTTAGGGTAAAGGTTTGACAAGGTTAACCAGTTACTATCTCCCAATCAACATTACTTTTGAGTAGTGGACACGCTCAGACCTGTGAATCCAGGTGGAGCCGATGTCCTATACCTATTCACTCAAACATACAAATTAGAGTACACATTCATAATAGTCGAGGCGCTAGGAAATGAACTCTAGCAATCGTATCTCATTCTCGTATGTCCCCATATATTCAATGGTATGATGCCACCCTTTCCACCTATCCTCACAACATGCTACTACATCACTTAACTACTCAATAAATCTTTGCATCATTATAATATCAAAACAATGTGCATCATACTCACATAAGTACCATCAAAAGCTCTTGTTTAATCTTCCTCTTCAGATTCTTTAGCTAGACTACCTATACATCCCAAGTGAGAAAAGAGGGGCACTACAAATTCATTACAGTGCATAGACATTTGTTTGATGTGACAGGAAAAATGCATTTTGATAAGTGCTCATCTTCTCCATTTCCAAGCAAGTCTCTATTCTTATATCATTTTATTTAGTCTATGAGTGTCTTATATCTATGAAGTCACTTCGTCATCGGCCATTTTGTGCCTCTAATAGGGTAAAACCCTAGTTCTATGGTTTCAGACAAGGATAGAAGCCTCTTAAGAAGTCATATAGAGCCATTAACAAAAGTTGTATTTACATTGCAAGAGATTCACTAACAACAGTGCATGAGTTTTGTTCCCCTTTAATTGTGTTTATGATTGTGTTATCATACCATGATATAAATTAGATTCTAAGGTAACAATATTTCTTATGTTTTGTATAGTCCTTTCTTCTTTACCTTTGTATTTTTTAATTAGTGGTAGTTGTTTTTTGAAGGTTCTCCAAACTACATTGTGTCAAATATTTTTGCATTGTTGTCGTATTTGATAGGATACTAATTTGGCTGTATTATATCTACATTTTTCTTTGTTCATTTTGTCTTCTTCCATCATTTGTATCAATTTTGAGGCTGGAAAAGGTGTATGCACAAGCAACCATGATTTTCTAATGTCAATCACAAGATTTATGATTATTCCATTGAAGAAACCAAATCTCTATTTATTTATTTGTCATGATCATATCTTGTTCAATCAAGTTTCATGCAGGACAACAAGGATGTGTCATTCATTATGGTTATGATTATTTAGCATATAATAATCTATTGTGTAATATCTTTTGCATGTTATCTAGTCTCTTGCTTAGTTTTGTTCGTTGCAATTTATGATTATTCAAGTGCACTAAGCACTAGAACTCATAGTTGTACTTTTCTATCATTCATTATTGATGTAATTTTGGACATATAATTGCCTAATACCAACTTCATATAATATTTACTATCTTAAGGTCTGAGCTATGGTTGGATTCTCTATCCCAACTCATAGAAAAAAGAACATGGTTATGGTAGAAGGTTTAACAGGCTTTGTTGAAGGTGTGTATATTTACACAATGTGGGCAGTTGGGGGAACTAATGAATTGAAGGTTGCTATTGACACTTTTAAAAAGTAGAAGCAAAAATATTCTTTATGTATAGTTGTAGAATCAACACTAACTTGAAAATGTATTTCCAAACATTTGATGTAATCTCAATCTCGATTGCTTGTTAAGTGAGATTATTATTGCTATGGTTAACCAAATTATAATAAAAATAAAATTGTGTATATTTTAATATATAGAAGTACTTGGGATTTTTTTTTTGCTTATTTTGGATCTATATAGAAAAAGTATTTGCATATAGTTTTAGAATCAATACAAACTTGAATATATTTCCAAACATTTGATGTGTACTTGGTATCTTGTTACATAATCAAAGTATATTTGTCAAATGATCAAATAAATGAACAATCAATTTTTTTTTCCAGGCTCATTTCATACACTCGTAAGGAATCATTGACCACAAAAACTTCAAAATATTTCTCTATTAGCATAACCCTTGCAGCCCCTTTTGCTGCAAATGCTAGTTAATAGGATTTAAAGGAAATTTTTGTATATTTGATAAATAATTTAAAGAACTTTTATTTATTAAATTTTTGTGAACCGTTCTACAAATGTGTTAATTAAATAGAAACAATTTATTGTAAATAAAAAATAGCTCATCAACCAATTTAAAGATCAAGAAGATCACTAAATTATATTTAATGATATAAACTTTATTGAAATGGTCAAAGAAAAAATATGAATGTTATATATATATATATATGGACATATGTTGGAAATTATTTATAATAATAGGAAAAGTACATTCACACACTTATATTAAATAATTTTAGTCAAGTTATAATTTCATTTTGAAATTAATGATGTGAGAATAGAGTCTCTAAGAATAACATAGTATTAGCAAATAAAATAAATAAGTATATGTATGTAGAGAATTTTTTTATTTATTTTTTATTAGATAAGCAGGGAAGGGCCCTAATCCCATAGTTACAGTAACAAACCAAAAAGTAGCAAAGAGAGGTGGGAAACAACACCACCATTTAACCAAAAAAAACATCATTTTTAGCATGCAGGCCAAAATTTAAAAGTATAACCATTGTCTAGCCATTATCAATCAAAAACATAAAGTTTTTACCAGTATAATTCAATCTACGAAGACCATTAATTAAATCGATAGTATTCCTAGTGCTATTCCACCATAACCTATAGAAATTAATAAAATAGTCCCATATATGATTTAAAGACAAAAAACCCATAAAAAATTAGCAGAGCAGCAATAGAAGCCATTAACTAGATCTATTTAATAGGTCCCCATACTCTCCCATGAGAGTAATGTATTTGTGCCTTTCAAGGCACTCTATTTCATCCAACAACTTCAGGGTATCAAATTTCCCCTGTTTCTTTAGTTTCCTGGTAATCTTTGTTTCACTAGAATTCACGCCAAGCATCACTCTTCTCATCAACCTATTAGTTACTCTCATGAGAGTAGCTAACACCTTCTCCATGTCTTTGAATTGTACCTACAAGAAAGTTAGTCTACTTTTTAAAAACTCATTACTAGTATCCTTGGCTTTATTTTCCATTCTAGAGAACCCAACATCCTGCTCATTCCCGATCTCAATCTTATCCTTAGAATGCTCCCCTCACTCATCCTCTTTTTCCTCCTCTGAACCATCCTCCCCCATCTCATAGGTAGTGTCCTCAAAATCCAAGTCTTCAGAATCTTCTTCTTCATGAGCTTCAAAATCTTCATACCCCAGGTCCTCCTCATTCACAGACAATTTTTGTTTTCCCTTTTTCTCTTTCAAGGCCTCCTTCACCAGACGAGACGACCTTCTTCCTCCACTACCACCACTCCCTTTCCCTTGTAAAACATTATTAAATTAAATCATCTTCACAGAGCATAATGTTCACTCATGATGTCGAGTATATTACATATAATATTCTAGAGAACTTAAAAGAATAACTTAATTATAACCCAATCAATTTTTCTTGATAACCTTTAGATTAATCATTAAGAAGGTATGCATTGAAAATGAATAAATTTAGTTTAGTCAAGGAATTGGAATATAATAAGTAACTTGAATTACTAAATTAAACATTAGGAAAATATCGATTTAAACTTAGACCATGAAATTTAATGAAATCTATCATTCAAGTTAGGATGACATAATGATAGGATAGTGTTTTTCGTTGTTAATAGTTATTGTAAAATTAAAGTTACTTTTTAATTTTGTTTAAAACTTGTATATTGTTGAAATTTTACTTGTTCAATGTAGGTTCTTATCATTTTTAAACTCTCAATAGTCAAGTTTTTATTATGCAATAATATGTCTCTTTACTATTAAACTAGAGGAACAAATGTAGTTAGGAAAGAAGAAATAGATGTTTTTTCGTAGTTCAACAATTTAAAAGAGTTATCTTAGATATATTTGATCCCACCTAGGAAAGATTGTTAGTGTTTAAAACTTGAACCACTTGGAGAAAAGACAACTAAGATAGTTAAAATGATGAGATGATATCGTAAGCTTGATGTCATCAATTTTTTATTAAATTTAGAACTTAAATTTACCTTAGTAGTGTTAGCAAGATAAAATAAAATTTGGTAGTTGTTTTTTTGGGTTGGTTAAAATTTGGGGCATGACAGCTCTCCCATGTAAATCACTATGTTGTGGTATGAATGATATTTATGCTTTTTTTTTAAAATTGTAAAAGATTTGAATTCTTTTAGATAACCCTTATCTCAATATTAGTGTAGGAATTCATTATGCTAACTTATCTTCCTTACAATTGGGTTAGTGAGTGCCCAAAATTCAAATAGATGTGGTAAAGTGTAGATAGATATGTTGAAATACAAAGAGAACATGTTGAAATTATAGATGCACATGTTGAATTACCTACAACAAAAATATACAAGCATAGAATATAAAATGATGTTAGAAGGGATGTGGGTCCTACCAAATGTTCTAAATATGTATAAATATAAAACATAAATAAGAGGATTCAAACTATCAATTAAAACCCTGTCCTATATCTAATTGTAAACTTGTTATAATATAATAGACTATCCATAAAAGATTAAATACAATAAAAATCCCTCACCAACAAGTCTCTTGTTGCAAACAAAGTGTGGATGTGCTCAAGATGAATTGATGTATGATTGAGAAAAAATTTAAGTTTCAAAAATTAATAGCACAATATTACATTCCATAGTTATTATGAAAATAGATCATATGATGAGTGAAATATCAAAAATGAGGTTCACCAATTAATGATAAAAAGGGGGTTATGATGAACCTATTTTCCAATATTTCATTAGAAAACGAGATCCCCACAAAGAATTGACTAACAACCCTTAGGTGAATCAACTCAATGTGAGAATCTACAAGTTTCCTTATGCTTGAAGGATGAGTGTCAAGGTCAAACAACACTTTTGGGAGAAAAACTAAAAAAAAGAAAATCAACTCCAAAATGAAATCTAACACTTGAAACAAAAATATTAAACTCAATATTAGTAGAACCAAAAAAACAATTGCAGATTTGAGAAGGGTAGAAAAAATTTTACAGTCACCAAAAGTGAGTTTCTGAAGGTTGACTAGGAATCATTTTTCCATGGGTGAATGGGTATTTTGTTAGTTTTTTTCTATAACTTTCACGAGCCTCTAGTGTTGATCTATAGCTTCTAATTTGTCTAGGTTTCAGTGTCAAAAAGTCATAAATCAGATTTGTGGGTTAGATTTCATGATTTGACAACTTTGACAACTTTTCCAGTCTTGCACTTCAAAAATTATTCAATCCTTCTTCATCCTAAATTTGCAATCACACGCACAAGAGAGAAAAATGTTTATTTTTTGGGTGAATGGGGGTTTGCGTCGGTCAAACCTCATTTTGGTAATCAAACCTTGAATTGAAATAATGCATGAAAGAGGGAATGAAGAATGAACAAAGCTATGTTACCACTCTACAAACCCTTGTAGAAACCTTGATAATGGAGATCTTGTAATGTCTACAACTTGCATGAAATGGATGATTGGATGTGGATCTTGACACTTGAAATAATGCTTTGAAGGCTTGAACTTGATTTTGAAACCTACATCACAATTTTATCTCCAAAAGTATGCATGATGCAAGAAGAGTTTGACATGATGATTGGATCTTGAATGCTACAATAAATCTCTAATATATTTCTCTTGAATTCCATTGATTCCTCTGAAAATTCTTGAAGAATGCTCATGAAACTCTCATAAAAGTTCTAGGTGAAGCTTCTCGAAAAACTTAGACTTGAATTGATAAAAATACCTTTTATTTATAGGAGTGTATCCTTAATTTCCCTAAATTAAAATATCACAAGTCAACATTGAAATATGGATTTGGAAATGTTAAAATACCACCAAAAACATAATTTAAATATAGGTCCAAAGGTCTAGGAAGGACCCATTCACCCATGGGTGAATGGTTCCCAGGTCCCTATTCCTAGAACACACATTGCTCAAGGTAAAGTGTTATGTAATGGCATTAATTATTGTTTGGTTTCCCCTTCAGAAAATGTGATTTATTAGGCTTGTAAATGAATAAAAGAGATTATTAAGGCATAACTAAGCTCAATTTTAATTAGGAGGCCCCAAATAAGTGTAAAAATATAAAGGGATACATTTTTCAACACTAAATTAGGGCATTATTAAGTCAATTTCAATTATGAGGGCCCAAACAAGTGTGGAAATGTAAAGGGGTACTTTTTTCTACACTACAATGAGACATTATAGAATTAAGGGATAGAGGATCACATGCTAGGATTGATTTGAAATATAAATAGATGATATTTATTAAGAGATTTGGAGACATGTGAGAATCCTATAAGAGGGTGTACAATATTTCTATGGTCGAAGGAATTTGGATGGTAGATATCTTCTTAGATAAATATGAAGGATGAGGACAAAAATTTCCTTTTATAGTATTTTCAAGGGCTAGAATTTTATAAATTAAATAGGTAGACAAGATTTAATGAGAGGAATTCATGGAGACTTGTCAAGAATGGGGTGATGTACATACATAATTCATTTTTTGGATTCATGTGCAATCTTGAACCTTGAGCAAGATTTTCCTTAATTAATTATGATTTAGATTTCAAAATTGATTAACTAGATTACATAATTGATTTTAGTCAACTAATTATTTAAGGGGAAATATAAGAACTAATAAATATATTATATTTATTTAATTTTTCATAATAAGAATGATGAAAATGATGAGGTTAAATAAATAAATCGTAATTTTTTTATTTAAGGTTAGACATTAGGATTGATTAATTAAATAAATAGTCATAATTTTTTAAATTAATGAGAGGAAAATTAAAAATAATTAATTAAATTATCTAATTAAAATTATTAGAAGAATTGGGACAATTAATCAAACAATTTTAAAATTTATTCAATTAATTTAGAATTTAGTGATGTGAAAGAAATTTATGAAAATATAGATTTTGAAAGGTAAGTTTAGGTATCTAAATATGGTATAAAGGTTACAAAAATAAGGTATCAAGCATTCATAACTAGTCATAATATTCTTACCTAATTTATAACTCTATCATGTTTAGAATTTCTATCATTTGAAGTCATTTGAGTTCATCTAGAACTACAAATATTCATAAGCCATATCAATGATCATGATGGTACTAGTCAAAGTTATGGATAGTTTCGTTATTAAGAAACAAAATAACATTTAACAAAATTAGAGTATAATATTAGTATAAGCTTCATTCTCTTATTCACATTCAAAAAATCTTGTCTTACAGGGGGAATGAAGTAATATGGAAAATAAATGAATGAATTAAACTAATTAAATCAAGATTAAGAATCCCTAAACCCATTACTCATGAAATGAACAATATAAAAACTAATGAATTCAATGAAACAATTGTTAACAAACGAAGAACTAGCAATGAATTCAAGAAATCATATCATTACCCATCTCATGTCGAAGTGTATTTATATCGATGTTGAATGTCAAATTGTTGTAATCAATACAAAGTCTCTATTATGTGTTGAAAAAGCTTGAATGTGTGTGATGTCAAACTAGAATGTGATGATAACTCGTAACATGTTGACGAGGTAATTGTGCAACACTTTGTTATGTAAATACTAGATGGTTTTTGAGAAGGTAGAGGTTTGTTTTATAGATTTTATGTTTTGAGATAAATGATCAAGATTTCATAGTAGAATATCCTTATCAACAGTTCAAAACCATTAAGAGGAATTAGATTGGAAGAATCAATGGTTTTAGATTGCATAATTTGTGAGATTGATGAAATCAAGTTGAATATTCAGTGGAATTGAAGAAAAAGAATGAGAGGTTAGTGGGATTGAAAAAATAGACTTTAGAGGTTAGTGGGATTGAAGAATAGATGGATTAGTTAGCCAATTAGAGTGAGCAATTGGTGACTGTGATTTGTTCAATCACAAAAAAGGGGTGGGGATAATTACTTAATTGAATTAATTAATTAACATTTTGAGTTGGATGTGCAAGTCATGTTTGACTTTAACAAATAAGGTTGTATTTGTTTGTTGACCTTTTTGAATGATGTTTGAATAATTAATTTAATTATTCTGATTTAGAGAGGGGAAAGTGATTTAATTAAACTATTAAGTGATAATAATTTAATTAATTTAGGAGAATAGGGTATATTAGCGACATAATTAAATAATTTGTGTTATTTAATTAATCAAGAGGAATAAGGTTAAATTAGGACATTTATTAAATAAATGAGATTTATTTAATTAGTTAGAAATGATGGTTGAGGATGAATTAATTAAATGATGTTAAATCACTTAATTAATAGATGAATATAAAATTAAATAATAATGTATTATTTAATCTAAGGGTGAAAGTTAGTTAGATAGTTTTGTTCACTAGTAAGGACAATTTAAGGTATCTACATTTTTCCCCTCTTTGATACAATGTGATTTTGAGCATTGTGTCAAAGAAAAATAAAAAAATTGCCAGTCGGGAGTTTCCTCTATATGCCCCGATGATGGTGGGATAGCATGGTGCCCCCTTGAGAAATTTGGTGAAAATTTTGGATAATGAGCCAAATTTTTTGACAAGTTGATGTGATGTTTTTTAAGTGCAAGGATTGATAGAAGAAATGTTAACTAGAAGAAAATGTTAGTAAGATTTAGAAGAATTGATGTTGTTAGTCATTGATGAGTTTGCTTTTGCTTTCATGGAGACTTCATGTACCATAGAAAAATGGATCTTTGACATTTTCATGGTCATTTAGGTCTTTTTCTTGTGATTCTTGACTTATTTATAATGTTGAAATGTAACTTATGCATTCACATTAGGTCCTGAGTATTCAAATTATGATGTCTTGTGAAGGTGTTGTGAAGTGTTGTAACACATTTCTGCACTTTTCTAGAATCTTCTAATTATAACTAATCTAAATATTCCCTTTTTATCCCTTATCAAGTCCTATTTCAAAGTGTTGTAAAGTCTTGTAACAAACTTTCACGCCTTTCTAGGATTGTCACAATTAATTACACCTTTTTTATGCTTTATTTGGCCCCTTTATGCACTTAGAGGCCTTAATTAAGTGTGTTTTTAAATACAAACCTGACAAACAATATTAAAAGAAACTTAATTCTCAACACCCACTTGCAAGCCTTTAGTGGGACCCATTCACCATGGGTGGTGAATGAGTCCCTCTTGGCTAAAAATTTAAAATAAATTCAAATTTCCTTCAGGTTTTTAATCATTAAGACCTTATGTTAACCTGTGATGTATTTTTGGGTAATCAGCGAATAAGTGTGTATAAATAAGTTTTTTTCTATCCATTTTAACCCCCATTCATCAAGTTCACTAATTCACCCATTCATTCAAGCATTCAAACATTTTGCATCATTCAATAAAGTAATTACGAAGCATCTTGGAGTAGCCATTGACATATCTTTAGACTTCAACAAGGGCTTGGTGAGTTTAGGACACTTGCATGTTGTTTTTTCATCATTCCTTTCTTTTTTTCATTTCATTTCTTTATCAAGGGTTTTCTTACCAATGTGGGATTTGACCAAGGCAAATCCCTATACGTTAACCCTTAACCATTTTCCCCCTCTTTGCATGTGTGTTTGCAGGTCTTGTATGAAGATTTTTCAAAGAAAAAGGTGTTGAAAATTGGTCAACAATTCATCAAAGGAATTCAAGTCAACTAAACCCTAATTCAAGCTTGGAGACAACATTCAACCCATTTTCTACATATTTGGTTTCATCAACTCGACAAGAAAACAAGTGTAGATCTGGACCCACAGAGTTGACCCTTGAATTTGCAGATTTTTGGAGGAGGAATGATTCACAATCAGTGGAAAATGAGTCCCACTTCCAGGATGGAAAAGTTATTTTCATTATAATTCAATTCCTGACTGTCAGAAACCAATTCCGACAAAGTTTACCAAAAGAAGGATTGATTTGCCATCAGTGGCGAATGATTTCCACTAGTCATCAACAATGATTTTTTTTCAAATTCCAAAATCTTCCAACATCAACATTTCATTTCCAGGTGCACTATGTTCAGTCTCATTTAATTTTGTTTTCATTTGTGCATGTTTCTAGTTCATTTCTGCATATCACACTGTGTTTTCAAAAAAATCATATTTCTTAGGTTTTGCATAAATAATCAATCAATTTTATCAGTTTGCTACATCTAGATCATTGCATTTAGGCATAATTTCATCATACATACATTATTTTGAGTGAACCACCTCATTTTTTGGCCTATCTCTCTCCTTTTAGGTAAAAAACCCTAAGAGAGCAAGAGAGTACATAGACCCCAAAAATTGATGGTTCACTTCATAGTATTTATAAATCCTTATTAATATAGCAAGTAGACACGATACACCATGGTATTGATAACCAAGGTGGTGTTGTATCCATTGTGTGGATTTTAAATCTACAATCAAGGAGTATTGTTGTTCATACCAGACATACAAAAACCCTATTAGAGTGTATGGGTGAAAGGTTTCAAACAATTTTAGACCAGCTACATGAGAGGTATGGAGTAGCTAACATGCAACCATTACACAAATACATCAAAACAACTTCCACACACAAAATAAAGCAAGAATTTTCCATGGTAGTATCACAAAAATATCCAACAAATAGAGAAAACAAAAATGATGCTCAATTTCCCCCATTCATTCCTCTCTAAATCCTTAATGGAAATATTTGAGAGATCTTGGGAATGATTCAATAAAATAAATCAGAAAGATAAGATCACAAAAAGATAAATAATGATGTTGTATCACTTGCCATATCTATTTTGAGTTTTCAAGCTATTATTCGGTATTGATGATGTCTATTGTAGGAACGATCTATCTATTAAGAAGTATCTCAGAATGTTGATGGTGAATTGTCAATAGATAGGTAGTTAACACTTTGGAATTGTTTTAGTATGTTTGCAATCAAATCTTTGTGATTGTTTGCTTGAAATCTCTAGCTTTTGATGTTGCTTTGTTTGTTGTCTATTTTTTCAAAGGGTGAGAGTGATTATTTTGTTTATTGTGGATGAATGTTATATTGTGGATAGGTAATGATGGAAACAAGAGTTTTTTAGATTTTTCAAATGTTTTTGTGCTTTTTTGGTTATTTGATGCTATTTTTTTGTTTATTTTTTGACTTTTACAAATGTTTTCGGATTTTGATAAGATATTTGAATTATTTTTATGTTTAGGGGGACTAACCTAGGGCCTTGGGGGCTCATTAGTGATGGCCTTTCCTACATTATACATGTAGATTCTCATAGTTCACTTGTTTGATAAGATCATGTTTTTGACTTTTCCTATTTTTCAAATGTTTTTGTATTTTGAATTTTTTGACTAAGTTAAAAGACCAAGACACCTAAGGGGAATGACCTAAGGCATCAAGGGCTAATCAAAGATAGGAATTTCCTGCATTATGCATGTAGAGACCGCGTAGCTCGACTAGTGTAACTCAAAGCATAACATGTTTTTTGAGATTTTGATTATTTTGACTTTGTTTTTTATTTTTGGTTTATTTTTGGATATTTTTTATTTTGATAGTTTTCAATCATGATGGGATTTACAATGATCCAATCTGCTACTAATTTTAGGAAGTTGCCCCCAGTTCAAGAAAATATTACCTTCATTAGGGGAGATAGATTTTGATGGTGCAACAAGGTTCAATACTTAATCAATTATCGAGTCATGGTTGGTTTACACATTTTATTATGGGACATATGAGATGGATACTTTATATAGTGCTAATAGATAAAGATGCAAGTATTATTCAAATGTAGTGCCTATTTACTAGGTTTTCACTATGGTACTTGTTCTAGAAGTGCCACAAAGTAGTTTTCACCTAAAGAATGTTTTATTTCTCTTTATTATTTTTTTGGATTTTTTTATTTTTTTTCTTTTGTACTAAGATACTCTGATGTGTTTAAGTATAAAACATTTTAATATGGCCACTGTTTAGCGATTCGGCTAAAGGGTCTCCTTTGGGATTAGCTAGTTGATAAGCTCTAGAGCCATAGCTTGTTGTCATGATGAAAGGAACTAACCAATTTGGCTCAAAATTCCCCTTCCCATCCTGATTCAGTTGGATCTTTTGATTCTCTTTTAGTACTAGGTCGCCAACTTGAAAGCTTCTATTTTTTTATCTTTTTGTTGTAACTTTATTTGATCTGATTTTGATAAACCTAAAGATGGTTTAACACACTCAATCACCTTTCATCTAAGAGTTCCAACTCATTCAATCTAGAAACTCGATATTCCTCATTGCAGACCATGCATTTCAGGGATACTTGCAATGAGGGGATTTCAACTTCAATAGGTAAGATTTCTTCAGATCTGTAGACCAAGGAAAAAGGTGTGGCACCTATAGGTGTACAAATGTTGGTTTTGTAAGTCCATAAGGTTGGATTTAGCTCAATAACAATAGCTTTTAGTATTTTCAAAATTGTTTTATTGGACACTTCAACCTGACTATTTCCTTGGGGATAATAGTGCATGGACAATTTGTGTTGGATAGAAAACTTTGAACAAAGATATTTGACATTTGTGTTTTTGAATGGGGTTCCATTGTCTATTATGATGGTTTGGGGAATTCCATATTGATAGATTAAATAATTTAAGATGAACTTGGATATTTGTTTCCCTGTGATGTATGTTAATGGAATTGCTTCTATCCACTTTGTGAAGTATTCAATTGCAATGATAATGAACTTGTTCCCATTAGATGAAGCAGGGGATATCTTACCTACTAGGCCTAATCCCCACTATAAGAAAGGAAATGGTGTTGTTATAGGTCTTAGTTCCTATACCAGTGTGTGAACAAGATCACTATGCTATTGGCATTGACGAAATCTTCTTCAATATTGAATGCATTCTTGTTCCATTAAGGGCCAATAGTACCCTATTCTTAGTAATTTTTGTACTATATTAGGTCCACTTGTGTGAGACCCAAAAGTAACTTCATGTAATTCTTATAAAGATGTTTGTGCTTCTTCCACATTGAGACATTGAAGTAATCTTTCGTCTAGACTTCATCTTTATAGGGTATCTCCTAAGATAGTGAATCAAGATGTTCTACAGACAAAGGTTTTCTTTTTGCTTGTCATTAAGTCAAGAGGTATGATACCATGTTGGATATAGTCAAATGTATCTTGGTACCATGGTGAGTTAGGAACAACAACATCAAAAGCTAGTTCTAATTCCAGGATATCAAATTCTGATATAAGGAGTTGCTCCAAAAGGAATTCGTATTTTGGATTTTTTTGCGGAATGTCAAGTAGTGAACCTATTGTCACCATAGTGTCAGTTGCTCTGTTGTTAATCCAAGGAACCTATTTAAAGGTGATGATGACAAAGTACTATTTGAAATTGTCCACCATTCTTTTATATGGAATTAGCTTGGCATCCTTTGTTTGATATTCATCATTGACTTTCCTTATTACTAGCACCTAAGAGTCTCCATAAACCTATAGTTCCTTTATCCTCCATTCTATGGCCATTTTTAGTCTTGTGATTAGCGCTTCATATTCAAAGATGTTATTTGTACATGAAAAATAAATCTTGTAAGCCTTAGGTATACTATCTCCCTATGGTGTGAGAAATAAGATACCTGCTCCTGAGTCATGTTGAGTGTGGGACCCATCAAAGTACAAGGTCCAACGACTAGACTGATCAGTTAAAAGGATGCTTTCATTTGGGAATTTTTTTATTAAAGGTTGGTGATCATCCATTGGTGCTTCTGCTAGTTGATATTCTATGATTTTTCCTTTGATAGTTTTTTTTTCTATGTACTCTATGTCAAAATTGCTTAGTATCATTACCCATTTAGTGATTCTACTTGTTAGAGTTTCTTTTTCCAATAGGTACTTCAAGGGGTCTACCTTTGATATAAAATTTACTTGTCTGGTTAAGATGTAGTTTCTCAAATTTTGTGTCATAAAGACAAAAAATAGACATGCTCTTTCTATGGGAAAATAGTTCAATTCATATCCCACCAATGTTTGGTTGATATAATATACCTCTCTTTTCTTGTTTTTGTCATCTAGTTGTGCTAGGGGAGCTCTTAACAATATCGGTGTTGTAGACACATATAGGATCATTGCTTTATCTAGAATTGGTGACATTAATATGGGAGGAGTGAGTAGATACTCCTTGACTTGTTGGAACACCTGATCACATTTTCCATCCCAATTGAATGTGATGTCCTTATGTAGCAAATGGGTGAAAGGATGAAACTTGTCTACTAACTATGTAATGAATCTCTTGATGAACTGTAGTTTCCCTTGTAGACTTCTCAGATGCTTCAATGTCCTTGGAGGAGGCATTTCTAATATAGATTTTACCTTGGAAGGATCTACCTCAATGCCTCTTCTTGATACTGTGTACCCTAGAAACTTTCCAGATGTTCCTCTAAATACACACTTCTTTGGATTGAGCCTCAAGTTGTATTATTCGAGCCTATCAAATAATTTTTCTAGGTTTGTCAAATATTCTTCTCTTTTGATGGACTTTGCTAGTATTTCATCCACATAATCCTCCATAGTTGTATGTAACATATCATGAAATATGGTAGTCATTTCTCAATTACAGGTTTCCCCTGCATTCTTTAGACTGAATGACATTACATTCTAGCAAAAGGTTCCCCACAAACAAGTGAAAGTCATTTTATGTTGGTCCTCAGGGGATATTTTGATCTAATTGTATCCAAAGAAGTCATCCATCAATGATATCATTTCATTCCCTACAATTAGATTTACAATCATGTCAATGTTGGGAAGAGGGAAGTCATCCTTCAGGAAAGCCTTGTTCAGATCCTGGAAGTTTGTGCAGATTCTTATGCCCCTAGTGAGCTTTGATACTGGTACTAGATTAGACACCCATTCAAGATAGTCAATGGGTCTGATGAAGCCCACATCTAACAATTTTTTAAGTTATACTTTTACCAAAAGTGTTATTTGTGGATGTATCTTCCCTAGCTTCTACTTGATGGTTTTAGCTCCAAGAAATATGACTAGGTGATGTATGACCAAAGTTGGATCTAGCCTTGGAACATCTGCATATGTCCATACAAAGTTGATTTTTCTTTCACTGATAAACATTGAGAATTTCACCTTTTCTTTAGGATCAAGTGATGTTGCATGATATGTGATTTTGGGTGTTTCTTCTTTGCCAACATTGATAGGTTTGACATCTTTAAATAGGAGTGTTGATTTCTCTTGATATTCTATGGTGGGGAGATTGAATGTTCCATCTTCGGGCACCTTGGAGAGGTCCTTTTTTTTTCTCTTTTTCCAGATCTGATAAAGCCACATTGTGGTTTTCTTTAAGGGACCTTTTTTTAATTTTTAAGTTTTTTGGTTTATTTTTGCAATTGGAAGACACAATTTCCCCCCCAAAATATGCTCCTTGATCTAGTTCCATTACAAGTGCTACTTTTTGATCTCCTTGCAGTATATTGGTTTGAAGTCCCATGAACTCCACAATAGCCTCATCATTTTAGAATATATCCAAAACTGGAGTATGATGTTGTTGGTCCCAATCTATCAATTGAGGATAATGCAAGGATATTTTGTCATGGGTATCTGCAAAGCTTATGGAAGTTGTAACTAGGTTAGGCTCATTGTTCCTTTTAAGGATCCATAAGGTATCTAAGTTGTATTCACTAGAGTCACAGGAATCCCACTCGTATTCATTGGAATTTGTTTCGATATGGTCATCATCAGATGTAGAGTTGGTAGTGAGGGTATTGATGTTGAGGTTTTCAAACATGTATTAGATATACATGTAGTCATCTAGACATTCACAAGTATCTGATTTATCATTAGTGGTCGAAGTAGCTCCTTCCTCATAAGAGGTACTTTCAGTAGTTGGGGTAATCACATTTGATGAACCATAACTAGTCCAAGATTCTTTGGGTGCTTTTCTATAATGATTGGTTCTCTTCTACCTTTTCCATATAAACCAAGGCCACCTTGTCCAGTCAATCCCATGTTTTTCGCTAGTTGATATCCTTTGTTCTTTTTATCAATAGGAAGGGGAGGTAGTGGTTTTTCTCATCCTTCTTCCTTGTAGATCCATGAAGAAAGATCCTCTTCACATACTTCCTCATCTTGTATGTATCCCAACTTGGTAAAAATAGTGGGTTTTACTATCATTGTGACTCTTTGAACATGTTTGATCTCTTTTGGTCCTCCATAAGTTTTAGGTGTTGAGGGAAACATTCCAATACAAAAAGATTGGTTGAAGTGGTATTCCCAACAGACCTTGTCAAGTACTTGGATCTTGGTATTAGATCTAGGTAGCTCAATTGATGATGGTGTGGTGGAGGACGAAGCTAGTGATGTTGGGTCAATGTAGGAAAAGGAGTGAAAAGATATATCATTTTTGGGTATTTTCTGGATCTTTCTATATTTTTCCTCCAATTTAGCATAGTAATGGAAAGGTTCATGGTTGGAATATATGGTAATTTCCTTATTTTATGAGGAAACTTTTTCCATTGATGGAATGTAGATGGTTCTACTTTCAAAGCATGGATCCATGGTCGACCCAAGAGAAGCTTGTATGGAAGTTCTAGATCTAGTACTTGACATGTAGTTTCTATTATTGTTGGTCCTATCTGAACATGAAGCTTGATTGTCCCTTTTGAATTGTGCTTCATGTCATCATAAGCTTTGATGGTGATGCCCTTTTTTTTATCTATGACATCATTAGAGTATCCCAGTTATTTTACAAATTTTAAGGTACAAATGTTTAGACCTACACCGTTATCTATGAGTAACCTCTTGACCTTGTGTTTGTGGACACACAGTTCTAAGTAAAGAGCTTGATTATGGAAAGATGTTTGCAAAAGTTCTTTCTCAAAAAAGACTAAATCATGGGTGGACATGATATTTTCAACCATGTCTTGAAACTAATTAGCGTCAAGGTTGTTTGGGATTGATGTTACAACAAGAGCTTTCTCCAATATTTCCTTATGTGTTTGTGGAAGTTTTAAGAGCTCAAGGATGGAGATTAGGGAGGGAGTTTTCTTAAGTTGGTCCATAATGATATAGTCACTTGATGGTTTTCTTGTAGCTTTTACTTGGATTGGTGCTCCTTGGATGGTTACTCTTTCCCTTTGGATAGTCACATTACATTTAGTTTCTTTGCCCCATATGGTTAATGTATGAATGGTATAATTGAATCACAAGAGATATGTCCTAGAATGGTATCCTTGCCATAAGAGAAGGTGGCCTTATGGTAATCTTGTTCTTTGTCTTTGTTATTTCCTCTAGAGTGGTCAGGAATTAGATCCTTGTAAATCCTTAGGTCTTTATTTCTGGGAGGAGATTCAATCTCTACTTCTCCCTTTTCAATTAAATCTTGCACAATGTTTTTAAGTCTCATGTAGTTATTGGTATCCTACACCTTGATTTTTTGAAATTCACATTTTTCATTCTCATTATACCAAGGGGTTTTGAAGTTGGGTTCCTCATAATTTTCTCTATCATTTATTGTGATGAGGTTATTTTGGACTAGTTTTTGCATAATGACCTCAAGGGTTTCTCCCAATTGAGTAAATTTCCTTCGTGGTTGGCCATATTGTCTTGGTAGTCTCCTTTCATTATCTTGTCCTTGGTTTTGTTGTTGGTTATTGGGTTGATTTTTTTAGGATAACTAAGTTGATTGTTCTGTTGATAATTAGGTTGTTTGTTCTATTGATAACCTTGTTGTGTTGTTTGAAACTAGTTTTTTGGTATATTGGGAGTTTTCACATTGTGTACAACCTTAACATCAACTACTCCATCATTGGTTATGTTCTTGTTTTTAACCCATTTTTTGGGTTTATCATTTGAAGTTGAAGGTTGGTCTTTTGGTTTGTAAAGTTTGATTGTTCTTCTCGCAATAAGGGCTCTTTCTATAAGTATACCTTTCTCAATAGTTTCCTTGAAATTGCTTGGGCAGAACACTGTGAGGTTGTAATTGATATTTGCATGTACGTTGGAGATAAAGACTTTGACAAGTTGTTTCTCTAGAATGGGCCACTTAATTTTTCTTGCTTTGTGCCTCCATATTTGTAGGTATGATACAAATGATTCACCTTGAATTTGTTTGATTTTATAAAGTTATATGAACATAATTTCATGTTCTATGTTATACGAAAAGTAGTTGAAAAAGTTATCTAACACATCATCAAATGTTTTGATACCCGACAGTAAATGTGAGAACCATTCTATAGCAAGCCCACTGAGATTCGGTGGAAAAAGTATCATCAAGTAGGTGTCATTTCATTGTAGTTCCATCCAAGATACTGAAAACTCACATACATGCTCAATTGTATCTCCTTTCCCCCTATACTTGTCAAATTTTGGTATTTCAAAGCCTTGATAGTTTTTGATCAAACGTATATGGACAAATATCTTGGAGAGCATAGCTCTTCTTTAGTTTTCAAATTTGTATATCTGATATCCTTTGATTGAGTATTTGAAGTTGCACATTTATGTCATTTTTTGGTGTGCTTTTTTGAGGATACTAGATGTTGTAGATCTGTTGTCCTAAGATGTTTGTCTGGTCATAAACATGATATTGTGTAATCATGGGATTTTGAGGACCATGTTGTGCATAAGGTATGTTAGGTCCTTATTGCGTATAAGGTAGGTTGGGTCCTTGCTGTGTACCCTGATATTGACTTTGAGGTGTTCCTTGGTACTAATTTTGTAGTTCTCTTTGTTTCTGTTGTTGAGGATTTTTATTTTGGGTTTGTTGGACAAAGTGTTGTTGAGTTTGGGGTGTACTTTGATAGTTCATTTGTGGTACACTGTGTTAATGTGGGTTTTGTTGAAGGCTACCTTAATGTTCCATTGACGGTGTACCTTGTTTTTGTTGATTATGTTCAAGGTTACCTTGGTATTGTGTTGATGGTACACCTTGTTGTTATGAGTATTGTTGAAGGGTACCTGGGTACTGCGTTGATGGTAAACCTTGTTGTTGTGAGAATTGTTGAAGGGTACCTAGGTATTGCGTTGAAAATACACCTTGTTGTTGTGAGTTTTTTTGAAGGGTACCTAGGTATTGCATTGATGGTATATCTTATTGTTGTGAATGTTGTTGAAGGGTACATGGGTATTGCATTGATGGTATACCTTGTTGTTGTGAGTGTTGTTGAAGGGTACCTGGGTATTTTGTTGATGATACACCTTATTGTTGTGAGTGTTGTTGAAGGGTACCTAGGTATTGCATTGATGGTACACCTTATTGTGGTTGATTTTGTTGAAGTTTACCTAGTTATTGCATTAGTGGTACACCTTATTGTGTTTTATTTTGTGATACTTGGACTTGTTGGTTTTGTACATTGTTGGAAAGGTCAATGTATGATGTGTATTGTGACATGTATTTCCCTCGTGATGAGTTTCCACCTTGTTGGCCTGTTGGAAGGTTTCCCATGTTTTTCATAGTGTTATTTTGTGGCATGTATTTCCTTGATACTATTGTGCCATAAATGCTTGTTCAATTTGGGATGATTTCCTAAGCAATGGGTTGTCCATAGGTTGAGTTTGATAAAAAAATTATTAAAACAATGGTGGTATTTTGGTGTTCATGGTTGGTTTTCAAATTTGTTGAGTTGTTGTTTGATCTCCAAGTGGGATAATATTTGGATCTTTTATCATGTCCACGTTGAATTCAATGGGTAGTTTTGCATCACTTTGTGCTAGTGTGAGGAAATATTAGTTACCATTTCTTTCAAGCATCTTGTCCATAAGATTTTACATCTTAGGTTCTTAGGAGTATTCTAATAGATTCTCCTCAGTTAGTTCCTCATCACTATCATATTCTTTTACGATCACATAATTTAGATTTGAAAGTTGATTTTGACTATCAATCATGTTTTGGTGTCTAAGGCGTATTTCCTCATCACTTGGTGGTTGTTTTGGTGTTGCCTTGAATGAGGGTTCTTTTTGAGGAGTTGTAAGGTCACTTGGTTTATACCCCCATGGGTTGGTTTCCTCATTAGTGATGTTGGTTTTTTGTGCACTTGAGCTACTCTTGTTAGCTTCCATCTCTTTTCTATGTTGAGATCTCGTGGTTGTCATAAACAAGTCCAAGACCTAGTTGAATTTTTGTGATTACTAACTATGGAATGGAATGATTTTTTGTTTTTGGGATTTTCTATTTTTAAAAAATGGTGTCTTGTAAGCTAGGATTATATATTACCATGCAAGAGGTGGTAATACTAGCCTTCCAACCGTAAGATCAGCTCTTCATTCTTCATTGTCTAGGATATTTGTTGCGTTTCTCCACTGAGTTGGTGTTTCCTTTTTCTCAAATATAGAAATTCTCAAACTATTGATAATTTCTGATTGTTCACCTTCAACTCACATGAGATTTAGTTGTATAATGGGTGTTGTAAGATCTAGTTGTTGAATGGGAGAAATAGGATGTCAAATGATCATGAAACACAAGCTTTTTCTTGATGTTTGATCTTTTTCTGTTTAAAAGAATGATGTGAAAGAAAACCTTTAGGACAAAGGTGTTAATTTTTTGCTATGGTTTTTGTGATACTCAAGACCCTAAAGTATGAGGGATGTTTGGTGAATGTTTTGGAGATGATGCTAATTTTGGGATTCAAAGTGTAGAAAACTTGGACTGATATTTTTCTTCATTTTTCTAGAGGATATGTTTCAATATCTACTTGAACAAGCCTTGAGGTGCAAGAAAATTTTAATATCTTAGAAATTGAGAGCAAAGGAATGATCCAAGTTATGTTTTGATTTTGAATCTTAAAACTAGGTTGATGTGTTTGGTATTTTAGAAATGGATATGGACTGATGCATAAATGAGGTGTTTTCAACTTTTGATTGTTTTTTATTGTCAAAAGATGAAAGATTAACCATTTTTGGATCAGTCATATTTTTTCACCAAAAAATAGGGCAATAGCAACTATCTTTTAGGTCAATAGTAGTTGGATTTTCTAGCAATAGTGATAAAATTTAGCAAAAGTGACTATATTTGGTCAATTCTTGTCAAAAACCATAGGCAACAATAGCGATAATCTTGAGAAAAAGCGATCAAGTTCAAGTCAACAACAGTAGTTTTTAGATCAATAGTGGTAATGTTTACAATAGAAACTCTGTTCAGATCAAAATCATTCCTATTTTTCAAAAGTGGCCTTCTTTTGTTAGTGATTGTCATAAACAAAAGAAACAAAAGTGATTGTTTTGAGAAATATCACACAAGTTTTAGATCAATAGTGGTAAAAACAATAGCAATATCGACTCTGTTTAGGTTTGTTTCTAATTTTCATTTCGGAAATAGTTTGGAAAAGTTTGCAATTTTGAGGTTTTGGTTGATTTGATTTATTTTGAGAATTGGCAAGTGATACAACACAACAAGAAATTTTTTTGACTCTAAATGTCTATAGCTTAAGCAAGTTTCTTTCTACAAAGCTCAAAGTTTGTGAAATTCAAGATACTAAAACCATAGTTCCTAATATTGACTTTGGTATAAATGTGACTTGAAATGTAAGCCTAAATATTCAGAAACCTTTAGAGATATTTGTTTAAGATATCTTTTAAGGAGTCCAAATATAGGGCTCTTTCCAAAGGTATTCAAACTAAGTCCAAAGGGTTTAATATTTTGATAACCAAGTTCAATGTTTGTTTTGTTGTGTTCTTTATTAAATCAAGCAAAGTGTTCGATGTTCAATAAAAATAAATTTTGGCATACATCAGTCAAGTCACCCTAAGTACGCACACTCTTTTAAGTAGATTCACCTCATGCCCCGAAGGGATGATTTTACATGCAACTTATGGAGTAAACCATAAATCGGACTTGGTAAGTCACTTCTCAGAATCAAAGTTTCAATGTGTCACTTTCAAAGAATGTTTCAAAAAATAAGGATAGCTTCTAAAATAAAGTAATTAGTGACAACTATGAACACTATACATACACTACCATCTGCCTACCACTTAAGGCATTAAACTGTTCCCTTCCACTTTCAAAGATGGATTAGGTTTAGTATGTTGTCACCCCAAATTGAAGCTAATTTCATTAAAATTTTGCAACCTTTATTTATAGATTGTTGGTAAACATGCTTGCAAGAATCACTAGGAGTTCTATGTCACAAGATGTGTCTCCTAGCATGTTCTCTCTTAAGGGTGACTCAAAATGCAAATACCAAAGTGTTTCTCATCACCTAGGATCTTCAAAAGACGCAGGGGAGAGGATATGTACTCGGCTCAAAAATCATAGTAGACATGACATACAATTCATCATAATTTATTTTTTAAATCCAAAAACTTGAAGTGTGAATTTTATCAATTCATTTTTTATGTGCACCAAATCAAAAGCATTTGAGACTTCAGTCAAATATAGCAAAGGTGCAAATCAAAAATGAATTTTTTCAATTTTAAGCACCAATCTTGAGTGTTTCTAATGGCCTCATTCATCTTAATGTGGTCAACCAAAATAAAAGTGTTTTTTCATCAACAAAATGAAATGCGTTGGTAAAAATAAAATGTTCAATTTTTATAATCACCAAATGAAATGTTGTTTAAATAAGAAAGATTTTGAAGGTTCAATTTTAAGAACACCAATTTGAAGTGTGTAAGTTGTTGGTTTATTTTTAAAACACCAAATTGAGAGATTCTTCTAAACTAAGAATTCTTTGAAAGTTCAATTTTAAGAACACCAATTTGAAGTGTGCAAGTTGTGGGTTCAATTTTACAAAAAATTGAAAGATTTTATAAACTAAGAAAGCTTTTGAAATTTTATTTTTAAGAACACCAATTTGAAGTGTGCAAGTTATGGGTTCAATTTTACAAAAAATTGAAATATTTTATAAACTAAGAAAGCTTTTGAAATTTTATTTTTAAGAACACCAATTTGAAGTGTGCAAGTTATGGGTTCAATTTTACAACACAAAATTCATAGGTTTTCTAAACTAAGAAAAGCTTTGAAAGTTAATCTTTTAAAATTTAAGTGTCCATGGACTGTTCACCATCCATGTAATGAAATTGTTAGTTGTTTTCATGGAAACATGTGTCATACTCCTGCAAGGGTTGCATAAACAAAGTCAGCAACTTCCCAAAAACCCAAAAAAATCACATGTTAGTGTTAGGTAAATCTATGAAATCAAAGAAAAGCTTTGAAAATTGATAGATTCAAAAAATACATCAAAATAGATCCTATTTAATAGTGAACAAATTTAGGTCAATAGTGCCCCTGTAAAATTTCAGTTCAAAAGATTTTTTTAAAACCTACAACACAAAATGTCAATAGCGCACATATTTAGGTCAATAGCACAACATTTTAGGTCAATAGTGCCCTTATTTAGGTCAATATCAACCAAATAGAAGAAGTGAGCACACACAAGTTTAGAGTAGAAATGATCCAATTTTAGCAAAAGTGATTGAGAACCTACAACTTTTTATCAAAATCAAATAAAATGTTAAAGTCAAGAACCGAGGTCCCACTGAGCATGCCAAATGTCGTAAGGAGGGAATGAATCAATACAAAAAATGAATGAATGAATTAAACTAATTCAAACAAGATTAAGAATCCCTAAACCCGTTACTCATGAAACGAACAATATAAAAAACTAATGAATTCAATGAAACAATTGTTAACAAACAAAGTAAAAACAATGAGTTCAAGAAATCATATCATTACCCATCTCATGTCGAAGTGTATTTGTATCGATTTTGAATTTTGGATTGTTGTAACCAATACAAAGCCTCCACTATGCATTGCAAAAGCTTCAATGTGTGTGTGATGTCAAACTAGAATGTGATGATAAATTGTAATGTGCTCAAGAAGTAATTGTGCAACACTTCACTATGTAAATTCTATATGATTTGGTAGAAGGTAGAGGTTTACTTTATAGATTTTACATTTTGAGATGAACGATTGAGATTTTGTAGTAGAATATCCTGATCAATGGTTCAAAACCATTGAGAGGAATTATATTGGAAGAATCAATGGTTTTATATTGCATAATCAGTATGATTGATGAAATAAAGTTGAGTATTCAATAGAATTGAAGAAATAGATTAAGAGGTTAGTGGGATTGAAGAAATATATTGAGAGGTTAGTGGGATTGAAGAATAGATGGATTAGTTAGAAAATAGATGAATCAGTTAGCCAATTAGAGTGAGCAATTGGTGATCGTGATTTTCTCAATCACAAAAGGGGTAGGGATAATTAATTAATTAACATTTTGAGTTGGACGTGCAAGTCATGTTTGACTTTAACAAATAAGGTTGTATTTGTTTGTTGACCTTTTTGAATGATGTTTGAATAATTGATTTGATTATTCTAATTTAGAGAGGGGAAAGCGATATAATTAAACTATTAAGTGATAATTTAATTAATTTAGGAGAATAGGGTATATTGGCGGCATAATTAAATAATTAGCTCTATTTAATTAATCAAAAGGAATAAGGTTAAATTAGGACATTTATTAAATAAATGAGATTTATTTAATTAGTCAGAAATGATGATTGAGGATGAATTAATTAAATAATGTTAAATCACTTAATTAATAGATGAATATAAAATTAAATAATAATGTATTATTTAATCGAAGGGTGAAAGTTAGTTAAATAGTGTTGTTTCCCAATCAAGACAATTTAAGGTGTCTACAAATCCCTTAGGTAAAAAATTAATTTTATAACATTTAGTTCAAAAATCTAACCTTTCCTCTATTAACAAATATCAACACCAACTCTAAGTTTGGATAGTTTGATTTAATTTTATAACATGTGATTCAAAAATCTAGCCTTAGGTAAGTTAAATAACTATATTTTGAATTTTAATAAGATAATGAAATCATAATAAAATTTCAAGTTAATATAGAGAGTTGGAAGATCTAATTCATGATTTATAGTCATTATAAGTAACATTATTAAATGCAAAACATACTATTAGGGTTAATGATAAGTGGTCTCCCACCATTGAATAAACTAGGAGACAAGATTATTTATGTTGTAGTGGCACATAATTACAATATGATGTAGTATAATAGAGTAGGAGAAATAAAAATCAACAAGGTTCATTTAGTTGGTCAATAATATTGAAATTATCATGAGTTTTAATAAATTATTGGATTGACTTGAAAAATTGGATCTCACCAATAAGAATCAATCCTATAATACTAATAAAAAGGTTAATATTTACAAGAACACGCATAAAATAATAAAATTAATCAAATATTTTTATAAATATATAAAACCCTTGAGGTAGGGAATAATCATACAATTCTTCTTATTAGAATAAGCAACTTCACATTATATATTCTTACAGGATATAAATACATACAATAATTTTCACATATCACATGACTCTCTTGCCTTTAATAAATAAAACTCAAATTCCTACTACTATCACTTCCCCATATGTATTGGATAAATAATTTTATTCTAACTTATATAAGCAATTGAATGGGATTAATAATATATTATATAAGCTAGATGTGGATCTATTTTCAATAATATATATTCCTATAAGTACTTTATGAAGGAAGAATAGGAAATTTGTTTGGATAGAACAATGTGAAAAATATTTTTAAGTGTTTAAATAAATTTAACTATTGTGCCTATCTTGAGATTGCTTGATCATAATGAAGATTTTGATGTAGTTGTCCATATGATTCTATATAAGTACTTGGTAGTATTTTGATGTAAAATTTAGTAAATTTGTAGCATACAAGTCTATAAAGACATATATTCATAAATTTAATTATGATCCACATGTTCTTGAATTAGCAACCATTTCCATACCTTTTAAGTTGAAGAACTTTCTTTTGGGAAATAATTTTGAGTTAAAAATGGATAATATTTGGATTAAATATGTATATTGACCAAACTAAATATTAATTCATGAAAAATAAGATGGTTTTATTCCTTATGTGAGTATGACTATGAGATTGAGTATATTAAGAGGAAACAAAATTGGTAGTTGATATCTTGAATAGAACAAATGATTTTTTTTATATATTGATAATTGTTTAAAAATATTCTTCTCATATGAACATCAAAATGAAAAAAATACAAGCTCTTGCAAGCACAACAATGAGAATAATACTAGCTCCTTTCGAACAACCACAGTAGAAACCACTTATGGAAGAACAAGAGTCACAACTTAGAAATCCACTTATTTAGAAACCACCTCCACTGTAGAAGCCAACTATGGAAGACCAAGAGCCACAACTTAGAATTCCATATTAGATGTCACTTTAGGATTTGAACTTGTGCCTCCACAATGAGAACTCAATGATTTAACCAATTAAGCTCCACCCCTTGGACCAAAGGAATCATTTCAAAAAATATGGACTTATTAGAACCCATATTTTAGAAAATAATTTTAAATAAGTCCAAGATATTCAAAATATAGAAATACTAGTCCAAATTATTTAGTTTATAAGAGTATTATTCCTACTATAGATTATGGAGAACAATTTCAAAATATTTTAAATATCCTATTCATTATCTAAATTTAATTGGAAAAATGATCTCTATTCTATTTTATGACCATAAGTCTAAATAATACAAAATAGTTTAGAGAAAATGTTAAAAATTAGGATATTAGAATAATAACCATTAGATATAAAATATAAAATAAATGAAATGAGAAATTATATAATACCCAAATTACATAGTACACTATATGTATGTTAAGGAAACCTTTTTATGTAAAAAACTCAAAAAAACATTCATTATTGATGAAACCTACAATAATGTTTATATAATGCAAACATATCAATAACTTGTATTTCATAGTATCATCTTCCTTTCGCTATTTCCATAATTTACTCACATGAATATAAAATTCATAAATAAATGTACCTTTTAAGTAGTCTAACCTCTTCCAAATATAATTTTATATGTAAATCAATTAAATACCTTTACAATCAATTATTCCCATATTTAAGGAAAACACCAATTAGGTTGTTTGATATATTTATAAGTAATTAAGTTTATAAAAATAACCATTTAAGGTTATCTGCATTAATTATTATATTAGTTAATAATTATAAAGTAACATTTTTATAAATCACACCTAAGTTTATATTATAAGGATAAAATTGATAATATTAGAGCCTTATAAATATTTTTAGGATCACTTGAGTTAAATATGATCATATCCTCACATATTTTATGCCCTAACATTAGCCCTTTATGCTTATAGGGGATTTACAATTTTAATTTATTTCATAAAAATCAAAGAGGAATCTCCTCGACAATGGAAGGCTTATTTCACAACCATGTTATAGGAATAAAGTGTATGCCAAGATAAAGATCATGCATTTTGGATAGAATGATAGACCAATTTGTGATGCACACTATTTAATGAGCCTAACATAGACACTATTTTGACTTCAATTGACATGATATCTTACAATACTTCAAATGATTATGATGCTTTAGATGTTTTTCTTAGTACTAGATCTCAATTTTGATTGTATTAAATGTGTAGAGTAGTTAAATATTATTTTTTCTATTCTATATGCTTAAAGGGGAAAATTGATAATGTGATGATAGGATAATTGCAATGAAACGATAACCTAGAATAATTGACAACCTAATTAGATTAAGGGATTCTAATTTTCTTATGAAATTGCATTACAAAAATTAGATGGAAATAAATCTTGAAAATTAGGTTTAACTGGAAAAGAGATAAGTTGTGCAATAGTGATTTTTTTTATTCAAGGGGTAAACACTTTTGAACCGGAGCTATGAACCGGAATACAACCACTTAACAATGCCACCCCAAAGGGGTTTGAATCTTGGTGGCAAGAACAACAATGCCACCTTTAAACCATCATGTGATGCCAATATCGACAATGCAATAGTGATGTTGCATTTAATTGATTTGGGGAATTTAATTGTGATTTAATATGTGAATGCGTGTGTTTTCAAATTATTTTCTTTGGGTATATATATTTTTGAATGAATTAATTAGTAAATTGAGTGTGCAAGTTTAGTTTTCATGAGCCATGGAAATCAAAGATCTAATAAAAACCCAATGTGATGAAATGTGAAACCAGGACCATAGTCCATTTGAAGGGAATATAGTCTCATTTTTAATTTATTATATTTATGATTTTGTTGTGAATGTTTATTGTGATTTTTAATAATTTCATGTGAAAAATAGGCTATGTGTTGACAAATTATATGGAAACTTTCTAACACATTCTTTTACGACTTAAAAATTGTTTTAACAATATTTATTTTAAGTTCTTTCAAAAAATTTAGTGCCCTAGGTTGCATACCTATGGGTTAGGTTGTATTTTTAAGCCTCATTTTATACTTAGGTCAAGATATGACCCTTACTAAATTAGTTGTTAAAGTAATGAAAGATTTGGATATATGAGGCTAGGAAAAGTGACTTGCCACTTTCCAACCTCACTCTCTAAATATTATTAATGGAATTGGGAAAAAGAAACAAGGATCTCATGTTTGTGAGCCACCTTGTAAGGAATTAGTGGGTAGAGTACACAAGCACACTCCCCATCTCCCAAAGTGACAAGTATCCCTTCCTCCATAAAGGAAATCAAATTAGGGATTCCTATTTATCTCCCATTTGAGAATGAGGAGTGAGTTCTTCATTTTGGAGTAGTTTCACTTACAATTCATGTTGTGGAGATTTTCTTTGCTTGATTTTGGAAAGGAATTTGAAGAAGTTAGATTTGGTCACATCCTCAACATAATCTCACCATTTGGAAATATTGATGTCAAAACTATTGGCATTAATGTCTGTAAGGTTGTATATGTCGAGGATATTGAGAAAATTGAAATAAAATAAGTTGCAAGTTGTCAATGATGCACTGGAGTTCAGTATGTTGATGATAAGAGGTTGTGGATTAAACATTTTTTTGTCAAGTATATCTAGTTTATCCACCTAAAGTTTCAGAGATCCACATGAAGATTTGATCGAGTTATGAGTATATGTGTTCTAATAGTTGTTATGTTGCTTTAGTTGGTGTTCCTGAAAGAAGATGATGTGACTCTAGTAATTTGAGCTGTTTTGGATGCTTATGTGGTGATTCATGATGCTTGTGGATGTTTCTAGATCATGCTCTATCTTTGTTGTTGATCTACATTGATCCTTGTGCTTGCGATTGGTGATTTTCTTTTGTGAGTTCATGTTTTTCATGTTCATGGCCGACAAGGTGATTGTAGCATGTTGTGGATCTTCGAGGCATAATTTTTGAAGGTGTTTCATGTTTGAGGATGTTGTTTTGGGTCTTCGCTATGTTTTGGCTGACATTGGTTGGTGCACATTGAAAATTATTTATGGATTGAGCCAACAGTTTGTACTCATTTTATATTTTGTTGAAGTCAACATGTAGATGATGTTATCCTTAGTTGCAGATATATATGAGTGATTTTTTATACCATTTGAGGGCATGTGATGTAGTGTTGTGTGAGTGCTATGTGAGAATAATTTTTAATATTTCAAAGGAAAAAGTAAAGTGTGAAGAAGAGTGAGTAGATGTTTATGAGCTTATCCGAAACTGTAATCAGGCATTAGCAGATGCTATTTTCTCAATTCAAAATCTTCTTGATGTAATTTGAACGTTTCTATAAGATAGTGTGTCTTCCTTTGGGTAGTAATCCTTTTTGTATTTGAGCAATGAGCTCTAGGCAGTGTGCCTACATGCAAGTGCATTCCCCATTTATAATTCTTTTATACTTTTAACATAGTATAATCTTGTGGACTAATCTCCACCATATTTTTTCCCCTAATAGGGTTTCCACGTAAAAAATCTTGGTGTTATGTGTGTTTTTGATGTGGTGATGGTTTATGATTTCATGTTTACATATTAGATCTGAGAATAAGTTTAACAAGTTTAATTTATGTGACAACTGATTCAGCCCCCCTCTCAATTGTATGTCCTTGTGTTGCCAACAATCGACATCAAAGCAGGTTCCTCAGAAGAATTTTGATAGCTTGAGGTGATATGAGATGGCAACATAAAACAAGGATAGTTTGAGATTTGATAGAACAAATTATTCTTTGTGGAAGACTTGAATGGAGTGTCATTTGAGATGCATTGGTGAACCTTACTGGAAAATTACAAAGAATAGGTATATAATCATTCCATAGAATGGTCCTACTGCATATGAGATTAAGGAATTTGAGTACAATATTAGGGCTGAAGAAGCATTGTTGAATGCTCTTACTGATTTTGAAATGGCAAATGTAATGGAGCTGAAGACTACTTATGAGATCTGGAAAAAGTTGGAAACTTTTAATGAAGGTAATTCCCATGTGAAGATTGCTAAGTTACAAAGCCTGAAAGGGAAATATGAAATGTTGAGAATGGGTGATGATGAGAACATTACTTCTTTTATGCAGAGAGTGAATGAACCTGTGTGTAGTAGCAGATGTGCTAGTGGAGCATTGGAAAAATCAAAGATTGTTCTAAAGTACTCAAATCCTTGCCTGTTGCATACAAATCCAACACCACATCTATTGAGGAGATCTAGACTATGACAAATGTAACTAGAGACATGTTGATTGGTAAGCTTACTGCTTTTGAGTTAAGTGAGTTTGGTGATTCTCTTCCTAAGACAGAATCTACATTCAAAGCTTCTATCTCTACAAAAGATAAGGAGAGATATGATGTGGGTGAAAGTTCTTCTAGAAAGGTGTTCAAGTATGAGGAGGAAATGAGAGAGATTGAAGAAAAAGAAATAAAACTAGATGAGCTTGAAGTACTTATTGTCAAGAGGGAAGCTAGAGGAGAAGGTAAGTATAAAGGGAAATTTCCTATTAAATGTTTTTCTTGCAATAAGATAGATCATTTTTCCTCAAGGTGTCCGGAAAGAGTTCCTAAGCCAAGATCTAAGAAGCTTAGATTCTAAAGAAAGTGTTATTTTGGTGATGAAGGTGTGACAGATGATGAATCTGATAAAGGGAATGTAAGTGAGTATGAATGTATATTTATTGCTATCAAGGAAAATGATCATGTACCTATTGAATCTGCTAGTTGCACAAATGCAGAGAAAGCCCTAGCTGCCTGAGTTGAAGAGAAAGATGAATGGGTGATTGACAGTGGATGCTCTCATCACATGACAGGTGATAAAAGTAAATTTGTGAGCCTGGAAAAGAATGATGGTGGTGTTGTAAGATTTGGTGATGATAAAGCTAGTGTAATTTGTGGCAAAGGATCCATTTCTCTTGATGGTAAGCATAATACTAATGATGTTCTATATGTCGAAGGTTTAAAGCATAATCTCTTAAGTGTTGGATAGATGGTTGAAAAATGATACAATCTTCAATTCAATAATGGAAAGTGTAGAATATTGGGGAGTTCCAGAAATGTGATTCAATTTGGTAAAAAACAAAAGGTAATATCTTTCACTTGAATGTTGCTAGTAAAATTTGTTTTATTTCTCAAGTTGATGAAAGCTGGTTGTGGCATAGGAGAATGTATTATATAAACTTTGATAATATTATCAAGATAAGTTCTACTCAGGCTATGAGATATCTTCCTAAGTTGATAAAACTGACTAATACTATATGCAAGGAATGTTAGTTAGGGAAGCAAACTAGAGTTTCATTCTGGGGAAAACAACATTGTTCAAATGAAGTGTTGGAGTTTGTGCATACTGACTTGTGTGGTCCTTCTAGAGTCAGAATTTTACAAGGATACAAGTATTTCATGTTACTTATTGATGATTATTCTAGAATGATGTGGGTTACTTTCTTAAAGGAAAAATCTAAATCTCTAGAGAAATTCAAGATTTTCAAGGCTATGGTTGAGACAGAGACAGGTCTGAAGATTAAATGTATGAGATTAGATAGAGGTGGTGAATTCACTTCCAGTGAGTTTAATTCTTTTTGTGAAGATCATGGGATAAAGAGACAATTATCTACACCATGGAACCCTCAGCAAAATGGAGTTGTGGAAAGGAAGAACATGACAATTGAAGAAGCTGCAAGGACAATGATGTTGGAAGGAAATGTTCCTCATATCTACTGGAGAGAAGCTGTGAGTACTACCATTTACACTCTCAACCAGGTACAAATCAAAGGTGATACTGGTAAGACTCCTTATGAGCTATGGTATGGTCATAAGCCTACTGTTATATACTTCAAAATCCTTGAGAGTAAATGCTATATCAAAACAGATGAAGATATAGAAAATTTTGATGCTAGGAGTGATGAAGGAATCTTTCTTGGTTATTCTACTAAAAGTAAAGCTTACCGGTGCTACAATAAGAGATTGAGGAAAGTAATTGAGAGTGATAATGTCAAGGTTGATGAAGACATAGTTAGACAATCTAGAACCTGTGGATATGATTCAGACAATCAGAATGACAATTCATATAAAGGAAATAAATTTCAGACTCAAAATCAAGTTCAGATCATTCCAGTGAATCGGGAAAATCAAGAGGAACTAGTGAAAGTGCAAAAGTGAGATCACAAGAGCCTGAAGTTCAAGAACATCTTGAAACTCCAAGGTATGTAAGACTAAATAATTTTGAAGATTAGATTATTGGTGATAAGAACAAAGGTGCTCAAACTAGGAGGAAAATTGTAGAAGAATACTATTGGATCTCAAAAATTGAGCCTAATAATGTTAATGAAGCATGCAAAGATGAACATTGGGTGGAAGCAATGAAAGAAGAGCTACTACAAATTGAGAAGAATGATACATGGATTCTTGTTCCTAGACCTAAGGAAAAAAATGTAATTTTAACTAAATGGGTCTTTCGGAACAAACTAAATGAGCAAGGGGAAGTTAGAAATAAAGCAAGACTAGTTTGTAAAGGATATTCTTAGATGGAAGGAATTGAATTTGAAGAAACATTTGCTCCTATTGCTAGGATTAAAGTTGTAAGACTGTTTATTGCTTATGTTGCCTACAAAAACTTCAAGGTTTATAAGATGGATGTCAAGTCAACATTTCTAAATGGTGAACTAGAAGAAGAAGTGTATGTTGAGCAACCTGATGGATTTCAACTAACTAATAAGGGAGATATGGTTTGTCGGTTGAAGAAAGCATTGTATGGACTTAAGCAAGCCCTAAGAGCATGGTATGCCAGATTGGACAAGTATTTGTTGAAGCTTGGATTTAATAAAGGTACTGTTGATAGTAATCTGTATTTCAAGACTGATCATGATAAAGATTTGATTGTTGAAGTCTTTGTTGATGATATCATTTTTGGAGGAGATGATAGTTTGTGCATGAAGTTTGCTAATGAGATGCATAATGAGTTTGAGATGTCTATGATTGGAAAAATGAAATTATTTTTGGGATTTCAAATTACTTAGCTAGATAAGGGGATCTTTATATCTCAGTCCAAGTATGTGAAAGGCCTGCTGAAGAATTTTGGTATGGATGATTCAAAGCCGGTTGGCACACCTACGGTAACCGAATGTAAGTTGACACAAGATGATGATTCTCCTAAAAAAAATCAAACTAGATACAGATCCATGATTGGTGGATTGCTTTATTTGACTCAAACTAGACCTGATATCATGAATGTTGTATGCATTGTTGCAAGAATTCTAGTTGATCCTAAGGAATCTCATGTGATAGCTATAAAGAGGATTTTCAAGTACTTGAAGGGGACAATTGATTTTGGCCTATGGTATCCTAGAGAAGATGACCTCACTTTGAGTGCTTTTACTGATGTTGATTAGGAAGGAGATGTGAATGATAGAAAGAGTACTAGTGGTAATGCATTTTTGTTGGGAAAGAAGCTGATTTCATGTTTAAGTAAGAAGTAGAATGCCATTTCCTTATCTACTGTAGAGGCAGAATACATCGCTGCTACTAAAAATTGTACTCAAGTATTGTGGATGAAGAAGATTTTGAAAGATATCAGAGTTGTGTACGATGAACCTATTACCATATTCTGTGATAATTCAAGTGCAATTAACATTTCTAAGAATCTAGTATTGCATTCAAAAACCAAGCATATATCTATCAAGTTTCACTTTTTGAGAGAGAAGGTGAGTGAAAAGGAAGTCAGATTGGAGTATGTTCCCACTAAGGAACAAATTGCAGATATCTTTACCAATCCCTTGCCTAATGATACTTTTGAGTATCTCAAAGGAAAACTAGGGGTGATTACCCCTCTTAATCAGATTTAAAATGCATTGACTTGCATCAGTCTGTGCATTTCATAGTCATATCTTATGATTTGGATTGATGTTGTGGTGGTTGCTACTTAGGGGGAGTAGTCAGATGTTTAGAAATGTGGTTTAGAGCTTGTGTGGAGAAAGGTAATGTGTATCTTTTTCATTGATGTCAAAGGGGGAGAAGAGTCATGTGAAAAATTGTGAAAGAGTTAAACTCTAAAGTCTAAACCCTAAACCCTAAAGCCATCATTTTTTCTTTAAAGGCTCTTAATGAAATTTGGTTGCCTTGGGAAACTTCACCAAATTTTATTCATTTGAGCCATGCCATTTTCTCTAGGACCTCACTAGGCGTGAATCCTTAAGCCATCCTGTCACCCTAAATCGTAATTCAATTTCTTAAGGGGTTCCAATATGACATTTCTTAAGGGGATCAAAGAAGTTCTTAAAATTTGGTGATCAAAGTTTCCCAAGGCCCAACCAAATTTAACAATAATAAGATCCTGCAAGATTATACAATATCAATAGTTAATTGTATTTTCATTCAAATAACATGTGCCTTAGACATATAAATGAGGCTTACATATAATTTTATCATTTGTATTCAATTATTTAAGGCCATTTATATTGAATGGTTTAACTTGGTATTTCCTAAACATGTATCTTACATCTTGAAATTACAAATCTAATGCGGTTCACTCATATCTTAAAGATCACATGGATCCATTCAATAATATTTGCAATCCACCTCCACGCCATCCATCTCCAACACCTTCACCTCCACCTCCCCCACTCCACCTCGTAACCCCCCACCTCCACCACCTGAAATCAATGAATAGGCTCGTTTGCAAGCACAAATCAATGCTTCTGCTAGAACCATCCAAGATCAAATCAACATTATTCAAAATGAAGAATGTGTCGCACCTCCTGTGAGGATGTTTGCATCTAGGATGCAAACCCTTGTTGATGCTGTCAGGGCTATGGATGGGATTGTAGATGAGCATCGACAATGGCTAGAGGAGAGGAGAACTCCTGATTTTGAAAAGGAAAACACAAAGAAATGAAGATCTATGCAGTAGAGAGCCATAATAGTTTATAAATTAAAACAATTATCTTAAATAGTTATGAATTTATAAATTTGGTGAACGATGGATATTTTGTGTGATGAATTTATAAATTTGGTTCCAAATGGATATTTTAGTGACATGAATTTATGATTTTGGTTCTAGATGGATATTTTTAGTGACATGGATTTGTGAATTTGTGGAATTTATGAACTTATAATGAATAGTATATAATAGTATATAATAGTATATATTTTATGACTATCTACTAGATCATGATTTCTCCTACAAAAATTGTAATATATATGTGTGTGTGTGTGTTAGACATAAAATGAGATTTTGTGAATGTTTCAAGTTTATTGTTTAGTATGTATGTGCATGTATTAAAAATTTGCATAATAGTTCTTAAATTTTGAAATTTGTATATGTATGTATGTATAGTTTAGTTTAATGATTTGTACGCATGCAAATTATGCATCATATTTTTATTTTAAATGTACATGTACATACATTTAATTTTTAATTTTGTATGGACATGCTCTTGAGTTGAACAAATCAATGTATATATATGTGCATTTCAATTAAATATATGAGCTTAATATATATGTTGCTCATCCTATTTCAATTAAATATATGATCTTAATTTTTGTATGCACATGGACTATTTTGTATGATTTAATGTAGGTTCTCATTATATCAAGCATATATCATGGATGATTTTAACATTGATGATATCATCAATCCACCACCTGATCCACAGCCAGATCCGCCTCCCTCTCCCCCTCCACCTCCACCTCCACCTCCACCTCCCCCTCCCCCTCCCCCTTATATGCCACCTCCAGCACCTATGGCATCTGATGAGGCTCGCTTGAGAGCACAAATAAATGATCAAGTCGCATCCTTACAAAATCAAATCAATGCTATGCAGAGTCAAGCATTGATTGCTCCACATGTGAGACGTTTTGCATCTGTAATGCAAAACATTGTTGATTCCATTAGGATGATCGATTCTGATCTTGATAGGCATCGACGAGACAGAGAACAAATGAGACAATTTTATTCTAATGGTCTCTCTTACAAACAAATATTAGACCTTAAAATAATGAAAGCCCATCTAGCCCCCTACTTTCTTGACCTCGTTACTCGACAACCCATTCCACCCAACAAATCTAGAATATCCATGAGGTGGTGCATACATCCGCAGATGAGTGCACATTTTTGGGATCGATGGTATATGGTTTTGATAGTCCCCCACATGCTAATTGGGAGTGCCCATTGTATTTTTTGAGAAAATTGTATGTAGAGTTTGTTTTGGGGCAAAAGCCCAATTATTTTGATTTTAGATCATTTCAGGGTGTTGGTGGCGCATGCCACAATAGAGATTAGGGGCAAGGGTTGATCCCCGACACCCCGCATGCACAACCCCTTGTTGTTGCTCCTGGTCCTCCCATTCCTAAAGCACCTGTACATCATCAAGGTCTGGTCTCAACATTAGGTCCCTTAGTACACTCGCAGGAGATCTTGATCAACACGCTTCTGGATAGCGAGTGGGGAGCATAGAGACGACGATGATGATGGAGGAGTTTTTTATGGAGCTAGTCTGAGTACTGCTCCAGGAGTGTCGAGACCCGTCCCCCATATATGTACTAGTTGTCATCAAGTGTGCTATGGACCTGATCAGGCTACACCTAGTTTAGGTGGACGGGGAGATTCTAGTGGTTCATCTGGTCGCATCAGTTCATTTGTAGAGTTCCTCATAGCAGAACATCACCCTGAGGACACTACGACACAGGTATAAATATGCATCTAGATGTACAAACTCATTTTATAATAATTTTTATGGTTGTATATATCAAAGAAAAGTTTGCAATACATTTTAACAATCAATTTTTTTGGTGTACAGATGACACTTTCGATGCAAGGGCAATCATCTGTACCACGAGTACATATATCGACACCGGTCATACTTGGCAACCCTTATGGGGTATTTTGATTTCATTTTTTAAAATTATATATGACATCATAAATTATTTAACTTGAGTTTTAAATTTATAATTGAATCACATATATGTTTCAAATATTCATGTTGGTTTAGGTGATTCAATCGGCATCCATGTTGATTCCCCCTGAGGGATTGTCAAGCACTCCTCCACTATCGAGTTTACATAGATTAGGGGTGTACATTCATATTGTAAATTTGTTTAAAGTTTTACATTAGTATAGTTACAATTTTATGAGTTTTGAATTCACTAGATATATGAAACGCATGCATGTACACTTGTAAATATTATAAGCGCTAAATGTCCATGTACATGTATGTCTAGGTTGATACCACAATAAGAATGGGCATTGGGAAAACATTTGATGTTGCAAATACTCATGAGGCCACTCACTCTGCAGTTGTTTACAAACTTTCTACACAAATGTGCAAATCCTTGAATATATATGTATATATTCACCCAATTGAATTGTACATGCTTTTAATTCCTTTGATCTTGTAGGACTTTGTTAGTGCAACTTCTACCCTTGACCCAAACATAGCTACACCACCGTGAGGACATGGTGGAGTGTGCTCTGTGATCAAATGGTAATTTAATTTTTTATTATATTTAAAGTGAATTATAAAATTTTAAAATTGAATATATACATATTAATATGATATTTTCACATATTCTTTTTCTTTATAGCATGAGACACATCCTCAGAGTTCCTCAAAGATGTACGTATTGTG
>VDFB02373365.1:102623165-102818617 GCA_007258455.2 Sequoia sempervirens | reverse complement strand
AAAAAGTATTTTCATTAAATCTAACATCACATTCTAGATTTTCATCTTCATCTCTTCATTTACATACTTACATTTCATCAACAAAACGTTTTCATTTTCATTTTCTATTTTTCTTATTTTCATCAACAAATGGTTTTCTATTTTATTTTCATCTATTTTACATCAAAACGGTTCTCATTTTTATTTTCATCAACAAAACGGTTTCTATTTTCATTTTCATTTTCATCAAAAATAGGGCTTTGTTTTCATTTCAAGAAAATGATCATTTTGATTTTCATTTGCAACAAAAGATTTTTCTTTATATTTTCAACAAATTCTGCAAGTTTCATCTCTCTGAATATAGTCAATATCAACATCATTAAGTCTAGCATCTTGTAAAACTTCTACATACAAATTTACCATTTCACTAATATGTGGATTTGAAGACGTACCTGGATTTGTGCATATTGAAACATTCTCCATAGCATTCAAAGAGAGATTTGAAGACATACTAGGACTTGTTTGTATAATCATATTCTTCTCCAACTTGACTCCTTGCAAATTAGCTTCATCTACAACCATGGTATCCTCAATGTTTTCATCTTCAATAGTTGTTGAATTAAGGTTCCACCATCACCGCTCATTGATTTTATTCTCATTCTTCTTTCTCTCTATCTTTTGTCTCTCTTTTTTCTTTTTATTTATTTCCAACTTTGAGGTGGAGTCAATGTCTTCTTTCTCTCTCTTATTACTTAAATTTATCTCCCATAATTATAAAATTTTCGCTAATAAATGAATGTTAATAGTGAAATACCAAAAATATTCAATCCAAATTGGAAGTTGAATACCTATTATGGAAAAAATTTTTCCTCTTGTGTTCCTCAAAACAAATAGAAAACTACCACAATTCCACTTTAAAAATTGTTTTCTTCATGCTTCCTTTGAAAAATTCAATCCATATTGCAAATTTCACTTCAAAAATGGTGTAGATGATGCTCCCTTTGATAAAATCAACCAAAAACAAATTGACCACCTGTAAATACAATAACTTATGAAAAATAATTCATTTTTAGTGCTCTCAGCCGTACAGATGAAGTTGCAAAGTTGTAGAGTTGACAGTAATTGTGCACAGTGTTTTTAAATAATATAAATGGGATCCCGCTTATTATTAAATGGGATCCCAATTACAAAACGGGATCCCATTTATTAATAAGCGGGATCCCGCTCTATAATCGGGATCCCGTTAACTAAAATCGACCGTGGGAGCCATTGTAAAGGCAACGGGATCCTATTTTATAAACATGATCCCGTTACCTTTACAACGGTCAGAATTCTGTTTGATGGGAACGGGATCCCAATTATAGCACGAGATCTCGTTTATTAATAAACGGGATCCCGTTTTATAATCGGGATCCCATTTTTTTAAATTTGAATTTTGTTTTGCATCGTGGGCGGATTTTTGCCAAGGTTTTTGGTTCGGGAAAAGCATTGGAAGTCCGAACCTAAGCCTTCAACCTGGTTTGACCTGCAAGTTGAAGACCCTAACAATGTCAAAGAAAAATACCGACTTTGGACATATGGCTGACGACTTTTTTCCAAAATTTTCTGATGAAATTAAAACCCATTTTAGATCAAACAATGCAGATTCTAAATATGTAATTTGTTTTGCAATTGAATTATTTTTTCTTTTTTCAATTAATTTCTAATAAAATTGGTCCATAAACTTTAAATATCGAGTTTTTTACTATTTTAATAACTTTTGATCAACATAACATTTTGACAAACGGATTGCATGAGAACAAACTTCAGACAATTCTTTTCAATTTGAAAAAATAAAATCAAAAATGATAAGTTTAGGTCATCTTATGCATGTCGTACATGACGATTTTTCAAAACGACAAATCTACCTAATAAAAATTAACAAAAAAAAAATATTCAATAAAAATTACAAAAAAATATCAAGAGCAAGCTTTAGTGAGTCATAAAACTTTTCCCAAAAGGATTTTAAAAAATACGACAATTTAAGTCAAAATATGGATGTCATACACGTGCATGGTATGGTAAAAAAAAAGACTTTTAAACAATGGTTTTTAGAAATGCCTATTAAAACTCAATTTGTACAATCTGGGTATTGAAATAAATTAATATTTGGAAACTAGACTCCGAGCACTACATTTTATGATTAGTGACTTTTTTAAAGATTTCATCTCTAAGTGCTTCAAATTTTAAGGTCAAATGTGTCAAATACTGAAAATCAGGGAAAACACTTCCACTTTTTGGCCAAAAAGTGGACTCAACTTCTTGCACACACCCCTGGATTTTTTTGTAAATGGGGGTCAAATGTTAGTATTTTGTGATGTTGAGTCAATTTTTTTTGTAATAAAGTCTTTTAAGACCATGTTTCATGTTGTGTGTTGATTTGAGTCATGTGGGGTCAGTTTTGGGAAAAGTTTCCAATTTTGCAAAAAGTTGCACAAGCAACTTTTTCTTTTTTGGGTTTTTGAGAAGATGAACCATTGGAATTCAAATTCCAATTGGAGAATGGTTATTTTTGGTTTTTAAATGTTTAAATATTCCTTTCTGTGGTTGAGGAAAACTTTTGGTGTTGATTTTTGGTGATAAGCAATAAAATAGTCTATTTTTCATGTGTTTACAAGTTGTTTTTGCTGCTAGACAGGATAGTATGGTCCCGTACGGCCTAGAAATGTTCTAAAGTGCATTGGGATTGATGATGGACTAAATCAAATATCATTTTAAATTGATTTCATCTGTTTTCATTAAGTTAGGAGAGAGTTAGAGCAATTTTGCTGCAAGCAGCCATAAAACCTAGTTAAGGAGGGTCCGATTGAATAAAAATGGTTTTTGGCCCATTCCATTGGTGAAAAGGCTTGATAATTAGTGGAATGGATGTAGGTAAGATTATTTTAGTGTTTTTAGTGTTTTCAAGAGTAGGGGATGGAGTTGGGTGCAATTTTAATGAAGCCCTAGCCTAATATCATCATGTATTAGGCTTAGGAGATAGGTAGACCTAGGGTTTTGTAGAAAAGTTGTTTGAAGATTGTTCTAGTTGATGGAAGTTGCATATATAGACCCCATGTGACATGTTGGAAGCCTTGGAGTGAATTATTGAAGTTTGTAGATTGTAAACCATATTGTTGCCTTGTTGTTCAAGCCTAATTAGGCCTAATTGGAGTGGTAGCAATCCAAATTTGAGAGATTTGTTTCAAAGTAACCCTATCTGCAAATTTAATATATTTTCAAGTGGTATAAATGGTATCTAGAATGGTGTTCAAATTATGGGTGTTAGGTTTTCTCTAGAAGTTATGTGGAAAAATCCATGTTTGAAGTACTACTAGGGGAAATAGGAGGATTGTGAGAGAATACCACCAAGTTGGGTTCTAAGATTGAAAAGTTTGATTATTTGAGTTAGTGTAGAGGTTATCCACCCTACTTTTCATAAATTGGTATCAAAGCATAGGTCTGGTCTGAAGATAAAAAAAATTGAGTTGAAGAAGGACAAGATGCCTCCAAAGGGAAATGCCATCATTTCTAGAGAAGTGAGTGAGTTAAAAGAAAAAAATGAAAGGGAGTTAAGACAGTTGAAGTAGTCTCATGAAGCTATTCTAGCCAAGATTGTTGCACTTGATTCAAATCAAAGGAGAGGTGGTGTCACCAGAGACATGAGTGACCAAGAGGAAGAGGGTGAAAATGAAAACCCTCAAGAAGGATTCCAAGAGGAAGAGTTAGATCTTAATGAATTGAGAATGGAAAGGTTGTTGAAGGCTATCAAAGGAGACACTCCTAAGGTGAAGATGGATTTACCCATGTACGAAGGGAAGTTGGATAGTGAAGAGGTGCTAGATTGGATTAGGGCACTAGATAATTATTTTGAGTATGAAGAGATAGCAGAAGACCAAAGGGTGAAGTTTTCCAAAACAAAATTGAAAGGCCCTACCTTAACTTGGTGGAATTGTGTACAAGAGAGAATCAAGAAGGGAAAGTCAAAAATTTCCTCTTGGGATAGAATAGTGGCTAAAATCAAGAGCCAATTTCTACCCAGTGATTATGCTATTCAAACATTTAGAAGGCTCTAAAACCTCAAACAAAAGGAGATGGATGTGATGGCTTATACTGAGGTGTTTCACAAGTTAAGCATAAGGGCAAGTCATGTGGAGGATGAGGTGGAGAAAGTAGAAAGGTACATAAATGGGTTAAGATTCAACCTACAAGATGAGTTAAGTCTTACCACCCCAAGAATGGTGTAAGAATGCTTTCAATTGGCAATCAGGGTAAAAGAGAAGTTGAAGAGAAGGCATGAGAAGCAAGGTAGGGGTAGAGGAAGAAGTTTTAGAGTTAGAGGAACATTTGGAGGAAGAGGATAGTCCCAAAAAACCATAAGGAGAGACAAGTTAGACTCAAGAACAAAATTATGATACAAGGGGCAGTTTTAGGGGAAGGAGATCAAATAGTAGGGGCAGATTTGGAGGTCAAGGAAGAGGATCAAGTGGGTTCACAGGAAGATGTTATCAGTGCAATAAGTTTGGCCATCAAGAATGGCAATGTCTAGAAAAGCAACCCTCTACTTCACATGGAGGATAAAGGAAAACTCAATTGGTGCAAGAAGAGGACAATGAGAGTGTAAACTCTCCATCACAACATGTTGCTCCAGAAATAGGTGAATCTCTGATGGCAAGGAGAACATTGATCAAAGTTCATATGGTGAAAGAACCTCCACAAAGGAAATCTCTCTTTAGGACCACATGTAAGTCTCAAGGTAAGGTTTTCAAAGTTTTTGTAGATTCATGTAGCACAAATAATTTAGTTTCTCTTGAGATGGTAGAAAGGTTGAAAATGAAAAGGATACCACATCCCACTCCTTACAAGGTCTCCTGGTTGAACAAGGGACAAGAATCTCTAGTAAATGAACAAACTTGGGTGGAATTTAATGTAGGAGGGTACAAGGACAAGATTTTTTGTGACATCATCCCAATGGATGTTTGTCATCTACTTTTAGGGAGGCCCTAGCAATATGACATGAAGGCTAAACATGATGGGAAAAAGAACACCTATGTTATTGAAAAGGATGGGATCTCATTCATGCTCACACTATTGCAAGATGAAGGCCTAGATATACAAGTAGGGTCTAGTGTAATGCTAGTAGGAGAAAAGGAGTTTTTGAAAACCATGAAGGAAGAGGGTGGAGAAGTTTTTTCCATTGTAATCAAACAAAATAATATGTTAATAGCAACAAAGGTTGATGATGTGCCTAGATAGGTCCAAGCATTGTTGAATAAGTACAAGGACATTGTGGTAGATGAACTCCCTAACTCTTTACCACCAATAAGAGATGTGGGATACCATATAGACTTCATACTAGGGGAAAACCTACCTAACAAAGAAACATATAAAATGACCCCAAAACAAAATGAAGAGATTAGGAAACAAATCCAAGAGCTACTAGACAAGGGCCTAATAAGAGAGATTCTTATCTCGTGTGTTGTTCCTACCATTTTAGCACCAAAGAAAGGGAGATATTGGAGAATGTGCACCAACTCAAGGGCCACTAACAAGATTACCATAAGGTATAGGTTTCCCATACCAAGAATGGAAGACTTGATGGATTTTCTAGGAGGGGCATGTTATTTTTCTAAGATAGACCTCAAAAGTGGCTACCACCAAATTAGAATTAGAGAGGTGGATGAGTGGAAAACTACCTTCAAGACAAATGATGGCCTATATGAATGGCTTGTTATGCCTTTTGGGCTCTCAAATGTTCCAAGTACCTTTATGAGATTAATGAATGATGTCCTCAAACCCTTCATTGGTAAGTTTGTGGTTGTCTATTTGGATGATATTCTTATTTATAGCAAAACTAAAGAGGAACATTTGCAACATCTAGATTTGGTTTTGAAAAGGTTGAATGAAGAAAATTTGATGATAAACTTGAAGAAATGTAAATTCATGAAGGAATAATAAGTTTATCTTTGCCTTGTAATATCAAGGGCTCTTTGAAGATGGATCCTAGTATGAAGGAAGCAATTCTCAACTACTCTACTCCAACATCAGTGAGGTAAGAAGTTTCCATATCCTAGCCATTTTTTTATAAAAAAACTGTTAAGAACTTCAGTCACATATGTTCTCCAATCATTGACACAATAAAAGGGGACAAAAGAAAGAAGTTTGTATGGTCTAATGAGGTAGAAAAAAGTTTCCAATATCTGAAACAAAGGGTAGCACAACAATATATCTTGGCATTACTTGATTTTAACAAAGTTTTCACCATTGAATGTGATGCTAGTGGGTATGCCATTGGGGTAGTATTGAGCCAAGAGGGTAGGCTTATTTCTTTCATTAGTGAGAAGCTCAATGAGGAAAAGAAAAAATATTCATCTTATGATTTGGAGTTGTATTCTATGGTGCAATCATTGAAGTGGAGACACTATCTCCTTCCTAAAGAATTCATTATTTTTACCGACAATCATGATTTGCAGTTCCTAAATAGCCAAGATAAACTCAACCACAAACATGTGAAGTGGGTGGAGTACCTACAAATTTTCACCTTCACCATCAAGCATAAGAAGGGGCAGTCAAACAAGGTGGAAAATGCATTGAGCAGAAGGACATTATTGGTTCAAGAAGTTCAATTACAAAGTGTAGGGATTGATGCTTTGAAAGGTATGTATGTAGAGGATGATGATTTAAAAGAGATTTATGCTTCTTGTAGTTAGTGCAATGACACTTTTCATGAAGATAATTCTAATTTTCTAATTCAAGAAGGTTTACTATTTAAGGGGGCCCAACTTTGTATTCTGAAATGCTCTATGAGAGATAATTTTATTAAGGAAAATCATAATGGCAGCCTTGCAGGTCACTTTGGTGTTGATAAAACTTTGGAATAGGTAAGAAGGCACTATTATTGGCCAAAAATGCAAAGTGATGTGAGAAAATTTGTAGAAAAGTGTGTTGTTTGTCAAAAAGCCAAATATTGTAGTACTAATGCTAGTCGCTATCAACCATTTCCAATCCCAAATAGACCATGGGAGTCCATCAACATTGATTTTGTGATGGGTTTTCCTATAACCCAAAGAAGCTTTGATTTAGTGTTTGTTGCAGTGGACCGATTTAGTAAAATGACACACTTTATACCATGCAAGAGTACAAATGATGCCTCATACATTGCAGGGTTGTTCTTCAAGGAGGTGGTCAAAATCCATGGATTACCATTAACCATTGTTTTAGACAAGGACAGTAAATTTGTGGGTCACTTTTGGAGAACCCTATGGAAGAAACTAGTCACAAATTTGACTTTTAGCTCTTCCTATCACCCCCAAACTAATGGGCAGACTGAATTAGTGAATAGGAGCCTTGGAAACCTCCTTAGATGCTTGAAAAAAGAACACTCAACACAATGGGATTTGATCCTACCCCAAGCTGAGTTTGCATACAATGATTTTGTGAACCAAAGTGTTGGTAAAATCCCTTTCAAGATTGTGTATGGATTACAACCTAGGGGGGTGTTTGAACTGAGAGATGTGAGTGGAATGGAAAGGAGGAGTGCGTAGGGTGAAGAGTTTGTAATTTCCATGAAATAAATACACTAGCAGGTCAAGGACAATCTCCAAAAGAGTGTAAACAAATACATGTATGACATTGATAGGAAAAGGAGAGAAGTTAACTTCAAAGTTGAAGATCTACTGTTAGCTCATTTGAGGAAGGAGAGACTCCCTAAGGGGAAGTACTCTAAGCTACAGATGAAGAAGATAGGGCCATGTAGGGTGGTCCATAAATTTGGAGCAAATGCATATGAGAAATAACTCCCTCCTGGAGTTGCTATCTCTCCCATTTTTAATGTTTCTGACATATACCCTTATAAAGGGGCTATGATTTTAGGTAAGGATGTAGGTACATCAGAGGTTCTAGATGAAGATTGGATCATAGATTTTCCACCAAGTCAACCCTTGAAGCTAGAGTGCATTTTGGATACCAAAGAAGCCAAAAAGACAAGGAACAAAGTGTACTATCATTATTTGGTGAAATGGAAAGGCATTCCTATGGAAGATGCCACCTAGATGACTAAGGAGGACATTAGAAAACATGGTGCTACTATGGTAGATTTTCTCTCAAGTCAAACTTGAGATTTTGTTTTCCCCGCGAGTATGGTGCAGGGCACCTAGATATTTTCATAAATGGGGGTAAAATGTTAGTCTTTTGTGATGTTGAGTCATTTTTATTTTTAATAAGGTCATTTAAGACCATTTTTCATGTTGTGTGTCAGTTTGAGTCATGTAGGGTCAGTTTTGGGAAAAGTTGCCAATTTTGCAAAAAGTTGCACAAGCAACTTTTGCTTTTTTGGGTTTTTGAGAAGTTGAACCATTGGAATTCAAATGGAAGTTGGAGAATGTTTGTTTTTGGTTTTTAAATTTTTAAATATTCCTTTTTTTGATTGAGGAAAACTTCTGGTGTTGAGTTTTGGTGATAAGCAATAAAATACTTTGTTTTTCCTATATTTACAAGTTGTTTTTGCTACTACATAGGATAGTACAGTCTCGTACAACCTAGAAATGTTCTAAATTTCATTGGGATTGATGATTGACTAAATCAACTATCATTTTAAATTGATTTCATCTATTTTCATTAAGTTAGGAGAGAGTTAGAGAAATTTTGTTGCAAGTAGCTAGAAACCCTAGTTAAGGAGGGTTTGATTGAATAAAAATGGTATTTGGCACATTCCATTGGTGAAAAGGCCTAATAATCGGTGGAATAGATGTAGGTAATATGATTTTAGTGTTTTTAGTGTTTTCAGGAGCAAGGGATGGAGCTGGGTGCAATTTTGATGAAGCCCTAGCCTAATATCATCATGTATTAGGATTAGGAGATAGGTAGACCTAGGGTTTTGTAAAAAAGTTGTTTGGAGGTTGTTCTAGTTGATGGATGTTGCATATATAGACCCCATGTGACATGCATAAAGAATTGGAGTGAAGTATCAAAGTTTGGAGATTGTAAACCATATTGTTGCCTTGTTGTTCAAGCCTAATTAAGCCTAATTGGAGTAGTAGCAGTCCACATTTGAGGGATTTGTTTCAAAGTAACCCTATCTACAAAATTGATATGTTTTCAAGTGGTATATAGGGTATCTAGAATGGTGTTCAAATTTTGGGTGTTAGGTTTTCTTTGGAAGTTATCTAGAAAAACCCCTGTTTGAAGTACTACTAGGGGAAATAGGAGGATTGTGAGAGAATACCACCAAGTTGGGTGCTAAGATTGAAAATTTTGATTAGTTGAGTTAGTGTAGAGGTTATCCACCCTGCTCTACATCACTTAATCAAGTGGAACAACTTATATTGAGTCAAATAATGAACTCAAAACCAATTAATTAATAGAAAATTCACATATATATAAGTGGGGTTAGAAGGAATATTGTTTGAAATATTGAATACAAGGTAGTGTGCTATTTGAAAAAATGCCTCTAATAAAATGGGGTCTCATGGTGATGTACATCACCATGAGACCCCATTTCTTTGAGGAATTATTTCGTACATCACCATGAGACCCCATTTCTTTGAGGAATTATTTCTTACAATGCTCACTACCCTATCATTGCATCCACATTGACAAGGTAGTGGTCTCACTACCTTATCATTGCATCTACATTGACAATGTAGTGAGCTCACTACCTTGTCAATGTAGATGCAATGACAATGTAGTGAGTTGTTTGAAAAAATGCCTCAAAGAAATGGGGTCTCTTGGTGATGTAGAAATTCCTCAAAGAAATGGGGTCTCCTAGTGATGTACATCATTAGGATACCCCATTTATTTTAGGTAGTGAGTTGTTTGAAAAAGTGCCTAAAAGAAATGGGGTCTCTCGATGATGTACATCACTAGGAGACCCCATTTCTTTGAGGCATTTTTTCAAACAGCTCACTACCTTGTCCATGCTATTGCATTAACAATGTATTGAGCTCACTACCTTGTCAATGTGGACATCACCAAGAGACCCATTTCTTTGAGGCATTTATTCAAATAGATCACTACCTTGTCTATGCTACCACATTGAACCAAAACATATGTAAACTTGAAATATAGAAATGAAAGGTCTAACTATCAACTAATCTTGATGTGCATACTTAGAAATTTTAATACAAATTAATGTGCATACTTACAAATTAATCCAACAAACCATTTGGGTCTTCTCTACTCTTTCTTGTGTCAAGTATTGCCTCATGGTCAGAATCATGCACCTTCCATAAGGTCTTGTTCAAAGGTATACTCCCATATATGATCAAATGAACATTGGATGCCATGACAAGGTTTGTGTAATGAAGAATCTTCCAATGCATGTTAAATTCCTAAAACAACCAAGAATTAACACTTTTATATGGCTACCTTCTAAGCCATGTTCCAATAAAAACCATCAAGCTTGCACATCATCGTGAAACCCCATTTCTATGAGGCATTTGTACAACCACCAAGTTCACTAGCTTGTCAATGCAGTAGTAGTGAGTTGTTTGTAAAAATGCCTCATAGAAATGGGGTCTCACGGTGATGTACGTGATGATGTACATCACTGTGAGACCCCATTTCTATGAGGAATTTTTTCAAACAACTCACTACCTTGTAATGGGGACCTTGGAATGGGTTATGACATCTATCAAAACATAAAAGGGGGTATTTTCATGAGTGTTATGGTTGCAATTTACTTAGTAGAAACATGTGAAATTTGGATGCATACACAAGTCACATGAATTATTTGACAAAGTGCCTCAATGAGATATGTCCTTGTGGACTACAGTGATTGCATGATATACACAAATTGGAAAATGTATGGAAAATTTGGTAGCATAGAAAAGGGAATAAGCTGTTTGAAAAAATGCCTCAAAGAAATGTGGTCTCATGGTGATTTCCATCACCATGAGACCACATTTCTTTGAGGCATTTTTTCAAAAAAACTCATTGTATTGTCTAACATGTTTGATAAAATGCTTTGGTAGACATGTATGGAAAATGTGGTAGCATAGACAAGGTAGTGAGTTGTTTGAAAAAATGCCTTGAATAAATGTGGTCTCATGGTGATGGAACTCCATTACATCACCATGAGACCCCATTTCTTTGAGGCATTTTTTCAAACAACTCATTTTCTTGTCTAACATGTTTGATAAAATTCTTTGCTAGACACGTAAAGACAAGGAACATTAACTATTTGAAAAAATGCCTCACTAAGATATGTCCTCATGGACCACAATGATTGTAGGATATGCACAAAATGGATTTGTTGAAAAGGCTTTAGAAAATTTCAAGCAAATGAAATTTCTAAGTGTAAAACCAAATTCCAAAGCATTTTCCAACATCCCCCATGCCTATACCAAAAATGGAAGCTTTGGATTTAAGGGGTATGCACATCCACAAAAAAAGAATGAGAAATTATGTATTATATTACATAGTTATAACTAATCTCATAAATGTGTACAAAATGTGGAAGCATACACAAGGTAGGTCATTTTTTTAACAAAATTCCTCAAAGAGATGTGGTTTAAAATGTAATTGGAAAGTGTAAAGAATTGTGTAGTTTAAAATGTGTCAAGATGGGCTAAGGTTATAATGAGAAACAAACAATTTAATGAACATGGAATATGCATAATAATAAAATTGAAGCATTGTATTAAGCATGTATGATAAGGGATGATAAAGAAACATAATAGATTAAGGAAAATGTAAAGAAAATGTGTAAAGACTTGACATACCTAAAAAACTAAGATTCAAATGGAGGAACTACCCAATTATGTAGTCTTTTTTTCTTCTTGAATCAAACTCCTCAAAAATTTTATTTTTTCACAAGATTTCTTCCTTTTCAACATTACATTGTATATCACTCAAATAGAATTACTAAAAAAAATACAAATAACCAATGTATAATTTTTAATTCATAAAATTGAATCACAATTAACATTGCAACACTACAAAAATTGATACTTGAATTGATATATATCAAATTCGATGTGAAAACTCTATTATTTCCTCTTTCTTAAGCTGGAAAACCACAAAAAGGTGGTGGAAAGTTCATGCAAAGGTGGTAGAATGTGAAAAATTTGCATGTGCACCTCCCAACAACATCAAAAAGAACTTTTTTGTCAAAACACGTGCATAACCAGGAGAATAATAAAACATGTGGGATCGGTTCATAGGTGCACTGACTTTTTTACCATTTTCAGAGCAAGCCAAAATGCGCTTGCATTATAATGCGAGTGTGTTTTGTCTTGCTATACAAAATGGCTATATCTCAACTTCTTCAAAATGTGCCCTCATTATGAAAATGTTGATTTTCTCAAGGTTTCTTCTCTCTCCTTATCCATCTAGGTCTCTCATTTGACTCTAAACCCTATCCATAAACCCTCAACTTTGGACACTATGTCTTAAACCATAATCCCTCAACCCTATACCCTTAAACCATAATACCTCAACCCTTAAACCCTAAACCCTGATCTCTTCTCACACACACCACACACACACTCTCACTCCCTCTAACTCTCTTGCACTCCCTCTCTCTCACTCCCTTCCTCTCACTCCTTCTCTTTCCCACCCCCTCTCTCCAACTCCCCCCCTCTCTCTCTCTCTCTCTCTCTCTCTCTCTCTCTCTCTCTCTCTCTCTCTCTCTCTCTCTCTCTCTCTCTCTCTCTCTCTCTCTCTCTCTCTCTCTCTCTCTCTCTCTCTCTCTCTCTCTCTCTCTCTCTCTCTCTCTCTCTCTCTCTCTCTCCCTATTGCTTAGGTCTCTCCCTCCCATCCCCTCTCTCATTTAGGTCTCTCCCTCTAGCACTCTACCTAGATAACTATCTTTGTCTCTCTATCCCTCCCACCATACCTAGATAAGTACCTCTCACTACAACCCCCTCTCTCCCACTCCCTCTCTCTCTCCCTCTCTCTTAGGTCTCTCCCTTCCACACCCTCTCCCTCTTTTAGGTCTCTCTCTCTCCAACCCAATCTCTCACACTCCCTCTCCCTCTCTCACATTTATCTTTCACTCCCTCTATTTCTCTCCCATCCCCTCTCTCTCCTACTCCCTCTCTCTCCCTCCCACCCCATCTCTCTCTCATTTATCTCCCTAAGGAACCCTACCGACATAACTAGATAACTCTCTCTCTTTATCCCTCCCACCCTACCTAGATAATTACCTCTCACTCCAACCTCCTCTCTCCCACTCCCTCTCTCTCTCCCTCTCTCTCAGGTCTCTCCTTCCCACACCCTCTCCCTCTTTTAGGTCTCTCTCTCTCCAACCCCCTCTCTCCCACTCCCTCTCTCTCTCTCTCCCTCCCACACAATCTCCCTCTCTTAGGTATCTCTCTCTCACTCCCTCTATATCTATCCCATACCTCTCTCTCCTCCTCTCTCAAGTCTCTCCCTAAGGCACCCTACCTACATAACTAGATAACTCTCTCTCTATCCCTCCCACCCTACCTAGGTATGTCCCTCTCACTCCAACCTCTTTTCTCTCAAGTATCTCCCTCCCACACCCTCTCCCTCTCTTAGGTCTCTCTCACTCACTCACTCACTCACTCCCTCTATATCTCTCCCACTCCCTCTCTCTCACTCCCTCTCTTTCCCACTCCCTATCTCTCCCTATTTCTCAAGTCTCTCACTCTAACACTATACCTAGATAACTCTCTCTCTCTCTCTCTCAGGACTCTCTCTCCCAACCCCCTCTCTCTTTATCCCTCCCACCCTACCTAGATAAGTCCTTGTTACTCCAACCCCTTCTCTCTCACTCCCTCTCTCTCATGTATCTCCCTCCCACCCCCCCTCTCTCTTAGGTCTCTCCCTCCCTCTCTCCCTCCCACTCTACCTAGAAAACTCTCTCTCTTCAAATTCCCCCTTCCTCTAAATACCTACATACATATAAGCAAACATACATACATAAATGCACACATACATACTTACATGCATACAAGAATACATACATATGTACATACAATCTTACATACAAGCATGTATGCATATATGCATACATTCATACAAGCATGCATACATATATGCATACATACATGCAAGCATGCATACATACATACATACATGTCATACAAGCATACATACATACATACATACATACATACATACATACATACATACAAATATATATACATACATTTAATAGACTAGCATTTAACACAAAGCAAGACATAACATGAGCATGTTATAACGCGTTCACATTGTGTGTTGCTTAGGCAACTCTTGAGCACAAACACAAAAAAAATGTCAAAACCATGAAATAATAATGCGTTCATGTTATTTCTTGCTTTGGGAATCCCCAAGCCTTAGGCTTGGTATTTTCTTTGGATTACCAATCCAAAGGCTTGGAGTGCCTTCCCAATGTCCAAAGACATGTTTTTGCATATTCTACAAGATTTCACATAATCTTGTTTCTGTTAAGCGTTAGGTTTGTAAATGTTTCAGGGTTGAACAAATCGAACACCTGGGTATTGTTAGGCTCTCTCTTAGCTATTTAATGATTTGTTTCTTTTCACATTTTGACAATTTTAAGCTTTTCATCTTTAATTCTCTTTTGTTTGTGTTTTTTTTTTGGTAAAAACCATTGTTTGGTATTTTTTCATTATAAATTAATCGTTCATTGAAATTTCAAATAAATTACATTTTTAGAAACTAGAATCCATTCTACACATTAAAAAAAATGATTTTCAATTAGTTTTCAAAATTTATAGGGGTAGCACGACCAAAATTCTATTTTTTTAGGATGTGTCCACTTTTAAAATTAGTAAAAATTCAAATATGCATTAAAAATTTATCAATAAAATCGGGTTGTTAGCTAATTTATCACCAAAGCGATTTTAAAAATACCAAAAAATGTTAACCTTTTGAGGGAGCCACAAAAGTTGCTATGTAATATTTTTTTGATAAAAACGACACCAATTTTTGTTGCTTCATCTTTTAAAACCCTTAATCTCTACCATTTAAAAAAAAAAATAGTAGATTAGAAAGTAGACTTGGAGCACTACAATCCTTGTTTTTGTTGCATCTCAATTTTTTGAGTGTAACTATCCTCAATTTCACATCCAAGATTAGTATTTCCTAATTTTAGAAAAAAAGCGGCCACTTAAGACCGCTTTTTGGCCCCCCATATTTTTGCACTTACTCGTCGACGTGTGTGAAATTTTGTAGCCAAGGTTTTCATTTAAAATTGTAGGAAGTGAATATGTAATGGGGTTTGTGGGGCGGTTTTGGATACCCCATTCCTCACAAGCCACAAACTGTGGATAATGGGTGGGATGAGCCCCCCATCCCCAAAACAAAGGGGATGTGGGGAGGTCACATGTTCCCTATGGGGAATGGGTGGGTTATGCCCCTTACCCCCTACTATGGTAGGGATAGAGCTTCAACCCTTCCCTACACATCAACTTGGTATTCACTCAACATGTTTTAAACATTATTCCATTATTATTTTTATCTTTAAAAAACTAAAAAAACTACACATACACATACATGTGTGTGTGGGAAAAAAACTAAGAATATTTCAAAGAGAAATATCTAAATTAATATATTTTCCATTATATATACATATAATTTTCTACCCCAAATGGGTATTTCTTTTTAATTCATTTTAATATTGATATAAGAAAAATAAAAGAATTATATATATAATTGTGAAATAAATACTATTGATCAAATAGACTTTTTCATTCTACAGTTTATATTTATACAACTATTTCAACAATAGACTATAACTATTTTCCTTTTCTTTGTAAATATTAAATAAGATATTTTTTTCCAAATATTTAAATGAACCAATGAGAGTAGGAATAACATAGACTTCGCTTGTAATAACACTTAATAGAGAATGAAATCACTAAGAAACAAAGAAATAATTTTTATTTATTTCTTTCACACAAATAATATGAGGAACATACATTAAAAAATTACAGTAGCTTTCACAATGAATCTTTCAAAAACAATAAATTACAAGGACCTCTTAAAATTCTTCCACTACACACTTGTCATAAAATTATTACAATGAAACAAATGAATTCATTTCCACCATTTAGCTTGCTCTCCAAAGTTCTCCACACCTACACATGATAAAAAAACCTCTTCAATGGCCATGGGATTCTCACCTCCCAATTCATGACCTACATATAGGCCACCCTAAGCTAAGAGATCTCCATAGAAACTGGTTTACACACATACACTTGCAAGAACAATGATCCAACTCCAAAATAGAAAACATATTAACACCCCAAACCAAGGATTTACACACACATAGAATCTCGAATGAGATTCAATAAAGGGGAGAGAGTAGACTACTCTCCAAATGGGAAGCCACATAATACTTCTAAATAAATATTTTTTCACCAAAACACATTTCAACTTGTAAATTTATCTTCCAACATAAATCACAAAGACAAAATATCATATGGGTACTCATACCCTAAAATCTATTCCTTCTCAAAGGATAAAAAGGCTTCCCATAGAGGGTCCTACTCCTCTCACTCCATACACGAAGGATTCTCTTCCCATAAGGGTAACTTTGTCATTCACAACCCAATACACATTACAACACATACACATTAATACAAAAATAAATAATTTAAAGAAAAACATGTACATTAAGAATAAGAAACAAAAACCAAGATTGAGTTTAGGATGAGCCCAAACCAAACTACTTCCTAAATTTCCTTCCCAAAGCCAATAAAATAAAATATCCACAACATGAACAAGTGAAAAGACTCCAAAATGAAGAACCCTCTACTCATTATTAAATGGGAATTATATATGAATCCCTAATTCAAGTTGCTTGATGGATGGAGTGACACTTGTCACTCTTTCATTCCTCTCTCAAGAATATTCCCCCACAAGAGCTCACATATTTGTATGACTTTGAGGTATGGGGATTGTTCTTGTATACTCTACCCACTAGAGCCTTACAAGATGGCTTACACATGTGAGATCCTTGTTGATTTTCCCAAGTAAATTAATGAACTATAGAGAGTGAGGTTCGAATGTGATAGGTCACTTTCCAATCCTCCCCCTCTTCAAATTCATATTTACTTGAAAATCCAAAAAATAAATCTTAAAAAAGATAACTAAGGCACTAAAAACATGAAAATAATTAAAATAAATCTTTTTAAAACCCTTTAAAAAAACTTAAAATAATGCATCTAAAACTTTCCACAAGGGCTATTAGCACACACATTAGTGGTCACATGACATTATAAAAAATAACAACAAACATTCATAATGATATTAAAAATAAAATACATCACAAATGAGACTATAGTCTCTTCAAATGGATTATGGTCTTAGCTTCACATTTGATTACATTGGGTTTCTGAGAGATCTTCGATTTTTATGGATCATGGAAACTAAAATTGTACACTCAATTTACCCATTAATTCATTCAAATAAAATATATAGCCAAAGAAATTAATTTGAACACACACATACACATTCACGTGTTAACTCACAATTCAATTCCCTAAATCAATTAAATGTAACATCACTATTATGCAACTTATCTCTTTTCCAATTGGACCTAATTCTCTAGATTTATATCCATATCCTTTTCATAATGAAATTTCATAAGACAATTACAAAAGATCACTTAATCTAATTAGACCAGATATTATTCTAGGTTATCATTTCATTGCAATTATCTTATCATCACATTCTCAATTTTTACCTTCAAGCATATAGAATTGAAAAATAGTATTTAACTACTCTATACATGCAATACAATCAAAATAAAGATCTAGTACTAAGCCAAATATCTAAATCATCATAATCATACATATTTCCATAAGAATTAAGTCAAATGAAGTCAAAATAGTGTCAATGTTAGGTTCATCAAATAGTGGGCCTCACATCCCCCCTCTAGGAATGGCCTTCCTCATGTAATTCATAAAAGAGATGAGGTTATAGGTCCCTCAAACATGAGGCATCCTCCCAAGAAATTGCAACCTCATCATAATGCTTCCACTAGACCCCAATTTGGTCTAACTATCATCCTTAAAGGACCAATATCTGGCGAGCCAAAATATGAATGGGATCCAACACTATATATCTATTCAAATCTACCTATAAATAACTCCAATCCAAGACATGGTAATAATCATGCACATAATGCCTCAAAATCAATACATAAGAAGAATTGTGGATACATGATATGATAGTTTCAAGGATAGATGATAAGCTACTATTCCTATTCACTCCAAGATATCAAAGGGAACTACAAAATATGGTGGAATCTTAGAACCTCTCCCATAATATATTGGACTCTTATGTGTCTGCACATGTAAAAACACACAATCACCAATTGAGAAGCTCCAATATAGTCTCTTAGCATTGACATACTTGTTTTGAAAATCATATGCCTCCTATAGTCGTTTCCTAATACAATCCACCTGTTTCTCCATATCCTAAACCAAATCAGGACTAATAGCTACTATGTCCTTGATACAATATGAAATAAAAGGTGTCTTATAGGGCCTACCATACAAACCCTGAAATTGTGCTATACCCAATGAATTGTGATACCCATTATTTTAGAAAAACTCAAATAGGTACAAGTACTCCTCTCATATAGATGGTTAGCCATCATGTACATATTTAACATATCCTCTAGCACCAAATTCACCCTCTTTATCTTTCCATCTATCTCAAGATGGTATGTTGAGCTAATGTTGAGTTGTGTGCCCAACACATATTATAATAAAGTCAAAAATACTAATGTGAAGAGTGAATCCCTATCTAAAATGATCCTACAAGGGACTCCATGTAGTCTAAAAATATCATCTAAGAATACCATCATAACTACTAGATTAGTATATCTCATATGCACAAGTGAAAAATGGGATACCTTGGTCAAATTATCAACCATCACCATGATTGCATCATGGCCTTGTGATGACAAGGCTAGACCAACTATAAATTCCATTAAAATGGTGTACCATTTCCACTCCAGAATGCCATATGGATAAATAATTCCTATTGGATGTTGATATTTCACATTGACTCGCTAACACTCAATGCATCAAGTAAAAAAATCTACAATATCTCACCTCATCCCTACCCAATTAATAACTGTTGATGGTTGAAGTGCATCTTCTCCACCCCTAGATGTGTTTTATATGGTGCACTTTGTACCCATAACATAATAACTAAGTGAATATTTCCTACTATAGGTGCATAGATGTGTCCTCTATGATTTAATAGAACATCAAATGCCAAAGTGTATCTTGAAAACTTTCCCTTAAGGGATCTTTATGATTGCAACCATTTATGTACATTACTATACCACTCATCCACTCCCAAATGCTAGAGACTATGAATCCTCAAGTCAATTCCCAAGGACATGGATGAACACTTGTTCCATCTCTTTCTCAACACATCTACTACCATGTTCTCCCTCCCTTTGATGTAATATACATAAAATTAATACTCACATAAAAATCCATCTAATGTCATTGACAAGAAATTATATTAAACTATGTGAAGATATGGTTAAGGCTATGGTTGTTCAAATGAAGCTCAAAATGATGTCCTAAAAATAAATTTATCCATCAAGTTGGAGCTTAAAATATAGCTACATTGACTCCAATTCATGATTAGGGTAGTTAAACTCATGGGTCTTGAGATTTTTTTACTCGTATGTGATCACTCTACCCTCCTACATAATAAATGGACCTAAGAAATCTAACGAGACATTGATATATACCATGAAATATATTGAAGGATTTGGTAATTATAGAATAGGAGCACTAGTGAGACATGTTATGAGGTCTTGGAAGGGCCACTCACATTGTTCAATCAACTCAAAATTCTTCTATTTCTATTAATGAAGGGTAGTTCAATAGGATGCACAATCCTAGAAAAGCACTTGACAAACCAAAAATAATAACCTAATAAATCCATGAAACTCATGACCTTTGTCATGGTGGCAGGTGTTGGCCAAATCATAATGGTTGTAATCTTTGATGGATCTATAGAGATACTATAACCAAATATGATGTGGAAAATATAATGAACCTATAATAGAAAGAAGGCACACTATGAAAAGTTTTCATACAACTAATTCCCTCTCAAACACTATAATACTTGTTGCAAGTGTGCCTCATGCTCCTCCTTGATCCATGAATATATCAAAATTTGATCAAGAAACACTTTCATAAATTGATCTAAAAAGGTACATAATACCCAATTCATGAGACTCATGAACATTGTAGTGGTATTCATAAAAGCGAAGGGTACCATAGTAAACTCATAGTGACCATATCTAGTCTGAATGGAAATATTATGAATATCTACATCTACAATCCTTAATTTATAGTATCTAGACTTATGACCTATCTTTGAGAATACTCTAGCCCCCTATATCTAGTCAAATAGATCATTGATCTTGCGAAGAGGATATAAATTCTTGATCATCACCTTGTTTAGTTGTTTATAATTTCCATACAAAGAAGAAGGAATACATTCTTCTTATTAACAAAGATAACTAGTACACCCCAATATGAGATGCTAGGATGAATGTGACTCTTCTCTAACAAATCCTCTAACTGCATCTTGAGCTCACTAATATTATGATTGTTCATCCTATATGGTACTCACAATATTAGCTAAAATCCATGAATTAGATCTATATGAAATAAATTTTCAAACTCCCTAAGAATGGGGTGATCATCTAGTGAAGCCTTTGTCTCTCCCACTATCCTATCTTTGAGAGTGATGGAAAACAACTAACACCCCTTTTTAATATACTACTTCATTTTCATAACGGATATCATGTGAAGGGATATGGGTCATTGTGCCTCTATAATATCTACTAAGAATCAATGATCATATATACACGCAATAACCTTTTGTAAGAAATTCATCTTAGATTGATGTGCATCAAGAGAATCTATAACCAACACTACTCCATAAGAACCTAGTGGAATAATAGAAAGGTCTATCGATGTGGTCACAACTCCAAGTCAAAAAAGACAACCCCTAACTATAGAATTTATGTCTACCTTATCACCTAAGGCTAGCTCAACTTCCTACCTATCATCCTACTCAGATTTAACTATCCTACTAAGCTCCTCTATAGATGGGACAATAAAAGAATCAATTCCCCAAAGTCACATAAACTAAAAACACATGTATCTCCTATCATACTTGGGGCCTAAATAAATATGGTCTGGTACTTATCTTGGTGGTTCTTGACCACCACAAATACTCTATGGTACTTTACCAAATTGCTAAATTTCTACTTAGACTCTCTTGCATGTTGTCCTCCAACAACAAAACCCTCAAGACAATCTCTAGCCATGTGTCTAACAACACCACATATGTAACAGGTACCTCACAACTATACTTGCACTAACTAATTCCTACTAAAAAAATACCCTCCAATCCTATTGGAACTACTATCTCCCCCTTAAATGGACTACTAAGAGCATGTCAATACTACATTCTATACATGTGGTATTTGATCTTGGTAAGGACCTTATGCCTGCCAAACCCTAGAGGGGCCACCCTAAAAAACCTTCTAGGGTCTAGGCCTCTAACTCTACTAATGCTACTAATAGGTGACCTAGGGATCCTAACTATGGCCTAAATCCTCCCTTCAAAGAAAGGGGTGGTCTATGAAACCCGTGATCTTTCTAATCGTGGTTGTGGTTTTGAAGCTGCTCATAAGTCTCCTAAAATTTACCTTAAATCTCTTTGCATTAAGGGCTCTCTCCAAAACAACCCAAAGGTTTTCTAGATTAGTCATATGAACAATGCCTAATATGCCTACATTTAGGCCTTTCATAAATTTATTTATTTTTGTTTTTTAGATAACAAGCATATATTGTAGAAACTCTAAGAACCAACTCCCATATTGAGCTACAATTAATACCCTTTGATGCAGGTCATGAAACTCATCTAGATGCAACATTATCTTAAATGATCATATAGGTAGCATTATTTTAAACTGCTAAGGGAATGTATCCCAAGATAAAGTGTCAATGGTGAGGTGGTGCTTATATTCCTCCTAACACCACCACATGGAGTCTATATCTCTTAGAAAATGTATTGAAAAACATGCTTATAGGTTTCTCACATAAGTGCACAACCCAAAGCACTTGTTAATTCTTAGATGCCAAGACTCAACCTCCACAATATTTGTGGACCTAATAAAAGTAGGTGGCTGTAAATATAGCATTTCATGAATCTGATCTCCTATGTCATAGGATGATCTAGTCACCACTACTATCTCTGGCTATGTAATATGAGGTCGTAAATCAAGGTGAACTGGTCCCACCTCTCTCTCTCATTTTGATACTCCTTATGACTATGAGGGGGACTCTTATTGTGCTCTCTATGCTTTGATCTATATACCTATGTATAATGGTGTGACTACTTTCACTAAGATCCCTCTTCAACTCTTGGTAGCCTAGCATGTGCTACCCCAATAAAATCCTCTAATGTGTGGAGGATTTTGGAATTGAGGTTTGGTGGTTGGTCATGATGGGGTACTTTAGAAACATGTGGTTTTTATGGTGAAAACTTGTGTCACACTCTTCTTGTACCTCAAACATACACAAGACCTTTGGGACTTTAGAAAAATACCAAAAGAAATAAATCAACACATTACAACTTACACCTAAAGTTTTCAATGTTGGAAACCTAGGTTATGATACCAAATTTCATTCCCTAATTTTAGCTTGAAATAAAAAAACACAACCAAATTTTTTTTCTCATAAAATACATTAAGACATCTACCATGTATGACATGGTGATAAAATTGCAAACTATGTGAATTTGTTGGTGCAACCTCATCCTAAGCACATCACCCAAGAGGGGTAATAAAATAAGTGTGAATTGGAGTGCAATCACCTTCAAGCACATGCTACAATGATGTTGAGTTAACCTAGTTAGGTATAGGTACATCTACAAGAGAGACACCATGACGAGGACCTTACTCTTGGGTAAAACCCCTATTAGGTTCAATATTTAGAATTGAAGTGGTGGCACACTTTCACCACCAAGGCCCTACACTACCAACTTAAATAAATTTCATCTAAGCTCTAAATTTTTGTTATTATATTCTAACCTGTATGGAAATTATTAATTAACTAAATGACACATTTAAAAATTTACCATGTAAACCCAACACATATCATCATGCACTTAACCTAGTTCAAAAGATAGAAAATATTCTTAAATAACTCAAAATGATTTAATCTACAACCTTATGGAAAATTAAAAACTTTATTGAATCAAATCTGACCCTTTGATTTAATTTCTAATTCATAGATAATATAAATTTCCTAACATTCAACTTAGTCAAGTTCGATATTTAATTACACATATTCTTCCTATCCTTGAAAAAAATTTAAATTATCTTTTGAATTGAACAAATTGATCTAAGGTTCTCCAAAGGAACCATTACATATTCTTCTCCAAATAATTAAGTTTCCTAAGGTTTAAGGAAATAATTAAAAAAATTAAATTTAAAATATACAATCAATCAATAATTAAATTAATTTAATTCCTCTAAAGTTTAAACTCTACATCAATAGTAATTAAACTTAGTTGAATTCTCTATAGTTTAAACTATGCAATCAATAATAATTAAACTTACTAAATTCTCCATAGTTTAAACTATTTAGTTTATGTTATTTATTAATCTTCACTTAAGGGTTAAAAATATATTAAGCTACTAAAATTCACACCTCTAATTTTAGGGAAACAACCTAATTTCTGCTTTAAAAATGACATGTTTCCCTCTTAAGACCTCACAATAATTTGGAAGAAAATATCTTCAAATTCATAAGGTAATTTTTTTTTTTTGTTATTCTATTATGCTAGTTTTTCCTCTTTTAATTCTTACTAAAAACATGGCTATATATACATACATACATATATATAATTTTATTCCAAATCTAATGAGTTTATTGGTGTTAATAAATGTCTTGTACCTAATAATTTATCTCACTGGGTAATTAGGGGAAATATTCACATGTTAAGTTTATTTAGGATATAAGATTCCTTCTAGAAGGATGAGTTGTCTTTTTCTAGAAGTCTTATCTTATCTAGCATCATTTCTTAGGTAGTTAGTTAGTTATCATATGTCATAAGATTATGACACATGCCAACATCATATTACATCCTACATCTCAACCTTGCTTATATAAGCAAGGCTTCATATGTACTTTGCCATATTCAATTTGGCATTCTTGCATCTTAATGATAGAATGATATTTCTATCATTTCTCTCTTCTAGAAATTATTTTATCTTGTAGGTGATTCTAGGGTGTTTAAGGAGTTCACCATAAACTCCTACATGGTATTAGAGCTTCAGTGCTATAAAATCCTTCTCAGATCTAAGGGACCAATCTAGGTGTGAAAATTTTGTTAGATGCAAGTTGGGGTCTTGAGAGCCTCGCCATTGAATCTAGGGCATTTGAAAAAGTTAGAATTGGCTTTTGTTTCATCAAAATTTGACATATTTTTTCAAGGGTTTGATGCAAACTATTTTTTGTTGGAATCATTTTCATTTTTGCTTCAGAAATCTAGCTTCTACTCATTTGTAGGAAAAACACTTTATGGGTTTTGTAGCTAGGGTCAAAATCTCAACTAGGTATCTTTTAGATTTTTGATATCTTACACATATCTAAAGAAAATTGCTGTACAAAAATAGTTGTCATTTTTCTCCTGGTTGAAGGTTAAAAAAATCATTTTTTAATTTTTCGCTTACTAGATCAAAAAATGATTTCTAGGTTTTGTCCTTAGCATCAAAATATTTTTGGGTTTTTATTATTGTCTACTAATTGTGAATAAGTTTTTTAGAAATGAAATCAAAAGTAAACTTCTTTGCTAGAAAACCTATTTCCTACAAGCTAAATTCAACTTTTTTGAAAAATTCATAACTTTTGGCCATGGTGTTCTTTTTTGGCAAACAAGATATCTACGAAAAGCTAGTTTTGAGCACTTCATAGTGGTGTAGGCCATTCTTTTAGATTTTATCATCTCACAAATTTGAGGTTAATTTTCATCGTGGAGGAAAATGTGAACATTCATCAGTGCATGCACTATTTCCTTTTTTATGTGCATTAGGTTTGCATTTTCTCTGCACTTCATTTCAGTTCTAGAGCATTTGTCAATCAACGGTTGTTTCATAGATTCTAGAGTTGTTCCAGTTGCGAGTTTTCTAGTGTTTCTTGGCATCAGGTCTATGTTTTCTTTTCATGATTTTGATTTGAATCCTTGAGTGACTCTAATAAGGTTTCTAGCAAACAAAATTATCTTTCCTTGCTTGTCGAATTAAGGATTCTAGTGTTACTCCATAGTGTAATTCTAGTGCTTCTCTTGCAGTAGGTTATATCATTATGGGGGGCTGAATGGTATCTCTTTTCATTCTTTGTGTGGATGGAGATTGATTAGATTTTTGAGGGATATCATTGTTGCATTATCTCTCTTTTGGAGAGGAGTTTTATCCCATTGGGTTTTCTCCCTTTCTTTGTTTGTGTGATATTTCTTTGCATTTCATTTGTACATGGGTACCTAACATGGCCTTATAGCTGGGACCCATCATTACATCCTTGCATAATAATATTCTCTCCTAAGTTGCACTTAAGGGGGGTGTTGGTATGAATAAATGTCTTGTACCTAGTAATTTATCTTACTAGGTAATTAGGGGACATATTCAGATGTTAAGTTTACATGGGATATAAGATTCCTTCTAGAAGGATGAGTTTTTTTTCTAGAAGTCTTATCTTATCTAGCATAATTTCCTAGGTATTTAGTTAGTTTTCACATGTCATAAGATTATGAAAAATGTCAACATCATATTACATACTACATCTCAACCTTGCCTATATAAGCAAGGCTTCATATGTACTTTTCCATATTCAATTTGGAATTCTTTCATCTTAATGATAGCATGATTTTTTTGTCATTTCTCTTTTGTGGAAGTTATTTTGTCTTGTAGGTGATTCTTGGTTGTTTGAGGAGTTCACCATTAAATCCTACAAATTTTACAAGTTGGTGCATATGGAATCTGGTGGTCAATGTTTTTATTTAAAATCATAGGTAGTGAATATGTAATGGGGTTTGCGGGTGGGTCAAACCCCCATCCCCACAACAAAGAGGATATCAAGAGGTCATAAAATCTCCATTCCCCATAGGCTACGACCTATGGGGAATGGGTGGGTCATGCCCCCCATCCCCTTTCATGGAAGGGATAGGGCTTCAACCCTTCCCTAGACAATGACTGTATATTCACTCAGCATATTTTTTAAAATATTATCGCATTGCTATTTTTATATTAAAAAAACACATATATGAAAAATAAAAGATAATATTTCAAAGATATATTTAAATGAATACATTTTCCATTATATATATATTTTACACCAAATGTGTATTTTCTTAAACCATTTTAATTTTGATATAAAAATAAAAGAATAAAATTTAAACGTTATACTTATTCCAAATCAAATGATTTTACAAGTCAGTACATATGGAATCGTGTGGCCACTGTTTCCATTTAAAATCATAGGTAGTGAATATGTAATGGGGTTTTTTGGTGGGTCAAACCACCCATCCTTACAACAAAGGTGTTTTTGGGAGGTCACAACCACTCCATTCCCCATAGGCTATGAACTGTGCAGAATGGGCATGTCATGCCCCTAGCCCTTGCCATGGAAGGGATAGGGCTTCAACCCTTCCCTACACAACGACTAGCTATTCACTCAATATATTTTTAAAAATATGATTTTGTTGCTATTTTTATATTAAAAACTATATATATATGTATGTATGCATGCATGTATACATATATGTATATATATACATATATATACATATAGAAATTAATAGAGAATATTTCAAGGAAAATTGGATGGGGTTGAGATTTTTCTGTGTGCGCATGGAAGCATATGACCTATAATAGGTCGCGACTTGCATGAGTGCATTCCTTTACTGCATGCATGTTGAAGGGTGGGGATTAGTGGTTGAGGGAGTTTGTCTCTACATGTAGGGTGTTTAATAATTTCGGGGGGTTTATTTTATGCAAAGGTCATGGTTTTTTCTTGTTACTCTATTGTCTTTTTAGCTTGGTCTCTTTCGTTGTCCCTCTATGGAATTGGTTGCGCTTGTGTGGGAGATAGTTTATTTTTGCATGGAACTGCATGTATCTATGGGAAAGTTAGATCTTCCTTCTTCTCCTCTTGGAGGTGATCCAAACTATTAGAATATGGCTAACCTTGGTGAGGGATCGTCAAAAAATGGTGTTTTTAGAATGCAAAAGGTGAATGGTTTCCTAGATAGATGTCAAGATGTCTAGTTTTGGTGATCCAACTAGACTTGGTGGCTAAGGATGTGGAGTATTATAGTAACCATGTGTTGATCTGTAAGTTTATGGTGATGTAGGTTTCACTCCCATTTTTGGAATCTTGGGTTTGCAAGACATGAAATCCTAAGGGTGATATTGATATAATGTTGGCATCCAACAACTTTTTCATGGTGGATTTTTCCTATGTGGGTGATAGGAATAGGGCTTTTGAAGGTGGTCCTTACTTCTACAATCAAGTGGGTCCTTTTATTAAACCATGGCATGCTATATTTAATTCTATGGAGGTAGGGTCCGTGTTTGGGTGCATCTTCCTCACTAGCTTCTAGATTGATGGAGAAGTGATATATTGTAGATGGTTGCTCTTTTACTTGGGAAGCCTATTGGTCCTAAAAAAATCTAAATAAAAAGTATTTATTTTTCTTGTGTGTGTTGAAATTGACTTGAGTAATCTATTTCCAAACTCTGAAATTATCATTGGATCATCTTCTTGGACTCAATAGTTGGACTATGAGGCGTTACCTTTCTGGTGTTTGTGATTTCATGAATATGGTCACTTACAACAAAAGTGTCCCAAGGTTGTCCATGCTCCTGGTTTGGGTAATGCCCCTTCTCATTCCACCCCAAAGATGGAAAAAGGTAAGGCTCCCATGCAGGGGGTGGTGGATGATAAGGAGAATTTTGTTCCAATTAAGTCTCATAATATAAGTATAGGTTAAAAGAGAACCCTCAGAGATAGGTAGGAAGATGAGACCTTCAATGGGTTTGATGCTTGTTGATGGTATTTTTTGCACAACAACTCAAACATAATGTAATATCCTATCTCTCTTGAAAGGTAAATCTCTATGAACAAGCCTCAAGAGATAACCCCAAGGTCTCTATTGTCAGGTCTTTACAATACAAAAAAAACTCAGTGATAAATGTGAAAATGTTGGTAATCACAAGGGACCTTACAAAAAAAATGTTGGAAACCTAAAATTCATCAAATCTTGCAATTCATTGATGCTTTTATTCCTAAAACTAACCCAAATTTCAAAAGAAATAACAAAAGAGAAAGGTTTAGAGAGATTTTTTTGAAAATTAAACTAAACCTAAGACCAACAATGCAAATGATTAAACACTCAAAGTGGACCAATCCTTCAAAACTAATTCCTACTAAATCCAATATCAACCTGGAATCTCACAAAAATAGTGAAATATTCTAAGGAATTAAATATTTTCATATCATGAAGCATTCACCCAAATCAACCTTATTTAACAATTGAAATGAATAAATACCCACAATTGAACTTAGCATACAATATTTAGGCCCAGACTAACTTTACACAACAACTTACAATCAACAAGTTGCTAAAAGTATGGACCAAGGATTTCTCAAACACTTCAAATATTAAACCATAAACACCATTGCATCATATCTAAATCTAAAATATAACATGCAACTAATAATATCAAAGCAATCTTAAAGATCTAGAACAAGAACCATGCAAAGTGAAGAAATGCAAGAAAGAGCACCAAAGAACAATGTCTTTACTTATATTGAATCACCCAAGTTTGCAAAAATTCATGTATTCTCAATGTATCAGCACTTGCTCTAAGAAAATACTAACTCCTATCTCAATTCTAGCACTTACAACTCTATCTAACTGATTCTAACCTCCACAAAGGAAGTTGGAGCCTTAATTTTTAGAGAAATTACATTAGGTCGGCCTAGAATTAGAGTTTACATTATTAGGTTGGCCTAGAGAGTTTTGAATAAAATAAAATTTACATTTAATGTTTAAAACATCATCTAGGTCGGCCTAGACCCTTCCAAAAGATTCCTTTGATTGCACAAAATTTGAGGTCGTCCTCTAGTTGTATTATCACATGATTGGCAAAAAAATCTAGGTAGCTACAAGCTAGCTATTTTCTCCCTCTTAGTTGGCTTCTAATTTATTGGCCAATTCTTTGAATTTCAACAATATTTCCTTCACATCCAATATTTTGAATTCTTCCAAATACTGGGGCATCACCTTATTCCACTCAACCTGTAACTCATGATATTTATCTAGTTTTGAAATGCAAATTCCTGCATCTTCCAGATTTTCTTTGGTGATTGGAGCACTATCAAAAGGGGAATAAATGTCATGCCACCATGACTGTAATCTAATGATATTCATGTTCTTTTGACCAAATTTCCTTCTCCCAATCATTATCTCTAGAAAACTAATAAAATTATTATATAGCTTCATCATTTTTGCTTGTAACTTCATTATCTTCTTTAAGGCCTTAGTAAGGAGTTATTTTCTATAATTCCAGACCTCTATCCACTCCTTTACATTGCCAATTTCATCCGAAGAAAATATATTCCACTTAGCCAATTCATCCTTAGGTACCTGCAGAATTTTCTTCAACTCATCAGTAATTGATTCATCAACCTTATTACAGTCTAAAACAAATTGTGAAGTATTCTCTAGAAATTCAATAGTGTTGGTGTGTATTTTAAGAATTTGTTCAATTGCTTCATCTCCTCTACTATTAACATTCTATAGCCATCCTTCAGTGCTAAGAACAGAGGATTTTAACCTCTTAATTTTTGAAATTGCCTCTTTAGGCAACAATCCTTTTGAAACAATACTTTCACTCCCAACAGTTTGTAGAGGCTTCATTAAATGTTGAACATACTTGTAAACATCATTCAACTATTTCTATAGCTTCTTTGTTTCCCTCGTTTCTCTGTCCAATCTTCTCAAAATTTCCTATGGAGATTCTTGGAATTCTTCATTTTATTTTTCATTGGTGGTTGGCCCTAAATTAATAGTTTGTACTTTATAATCAGAAGGCCTAACCTCATCTTTGAACTTATCACATGTAGGAACAACCACACAATTGACCCTATTGTTGAACTCACCTCTTGAAATTTTAGAAACTATCCTTGCTCTTTTCCTCTATTTGGGCTACCCCCACTATTCTAGCAATTTATCCCAGCTAGGAGTTTCTTCTTGAATGACTATTGGCTTCTCACTAATCCTTTTTCTCTAGCCATTCAGGGATCGTAAATGGTTCAGTTGCTACCTCCTTATTCATACTATCAACCACATTTTCCTCAACATTTTTTTTGTTTCCGATTGATCCTCTTGTTCATCCTTATCTAGGTGGGGACTTCCAACCATTTCCTCTGTATTCTCCTCTACCTCTAGATGATCATCTAGTTCATCAATTATTTCTTTCTCTAGAGACCTAGATGGTTTTTCTTGAACTTCTTCAGACTCCATATTCTTACTCTCTGCTCTAGAGGTAGATTGTTTCATCTCTTGCAAAAATTTCTTCCATTCTCCACTTTCAGGAGTAGAAATTTCTTCATCTTCAGCTTCAGGGTGCTCAGCATCATATGATATATTTCCTTCTTCATGGAATGCTTCCTCTGAAACTTGTACATTATGAGGAGAAAGAGGAGGATAATTATTTCATGTAGCTTCTCTCTTTTATCAATCATCATCAAGTGTTTCTTCATTTTGTCTTTCTTTCTCTGCAACCTTTGTCACATCTATAGGGGATGTTTAATGCTTAGGAGAATTCCTTCTGACATATACTTGGGGATTTTCCCTAGAACTTTCCACATCAAAAAAATTTGTTGAGGAAGGAGCATCAATAGCAACACTAACTTTTCTAGCTTTTGCTACCTTTTGTCTCTTTGTGATTATTCTCCTCTTCCTCACTGGTTGTGAAGTTTAACCTTCTTCTACAATAATGCCAACCCGAGGAACCTTCTTTGTTTTAGGAGATGGATTATCCCCTTGCTTCACCTGTGTCTGACTCCTAGTCCTCCTCTTGATGGATAATGGTATTTCTTCCTCTTGAATATCCTCTTCATGAGGCTCAACAATATCATCACCTATACCATCTGCAACCTCTTCTTCAGATTGAGACTCCAAGTCTTCTATCAAATCATAGGTGAATTTTGTACCATTAGCCTCCAGCTACAATACCTTGTGCTTTACCCATAACCTGGAATAATTCTTCACCAACTTAGTGACCTGGTCCAAATCTGCTATCTCTTCCTTTGACCAGTTAATTGGAGGAAATGGCTTGCTCCTGTAGGGTTCATAGGCATGGTGTTGAACCAAGTTTACCTCATCATCCTGAACTTGATCAGGCACCTCTGCCACCATATATAGCCTTATCAGTTTAAGAGGAAATTTGGAAAACCTCCTTCTAATGGCATCAAATTAATCTCTACAATTGGCCCAATAATCTTCAATGTGATCCTATGCCTGAATGTTCTATTTTCCTACTTCATGGCCTTTCCATATTGATCAAACTTATTCCTGTTGGTATGAGAATACAACTCGAATTGTGCCATCTCTTTTTCAAAATATTGGGCACTCTAAATAGAAGGGCATGCTTCCAAAGTTCCCATTCTCAATGGGAATTTTGCTTCTATCCCTTTCTTTTTTAACTCCCACTATAGGATCTCCTCAAAGCCTACCATTTGTCTTGTCAGTTCTAATATTAGAACTTTGTTGGTTGGATACCTTGGTAATTTTAGTCAAACAATGAGAGATCCTTGTACGTGGATATATGTGAACCTTTGAAACTATATAAACCATTGAACATATTTCTTGATTAATTCCATGGCATCAGCAAAGACTCTGATATGGAGAGCATCTTGTAATAACCTGGGAATGTACATGAAAAATGCGTCATTTTCCCTCCTATAATTGGATGTTTTATGTTGCAGCTATGGGTATACATCCCATATCCTATCCTTCCCTATAGTTCCTTTGCAACTAAGACCTTTGTACTTAGTCTCATGTGCCAACATATAGACAAGGTATGAAGTCATGGTGAATGTATTGGTCTCCTATACACTTCTTAGTTGGGCATCTAAATTGTTACTTATGACTCTAGCCCAATGATAATGCTTGTTAGCCACAATTTATGAAATGGGGTAGAACATCCAATTTTGAAAGATGTGAGGTTCTTCTACTCCCATGACCCTGCCCAAAAGAGTTATGATATCATGATATTCCATTTTAAAATCACTCCTGTGCAATTGTTTGGGCAGCTTGGAATAGTGTGGTTTAGGCTTCAATATCCAAGAATTGTTCATGATTTCCAAAGCCCTATTGGGGTCTTCATCATAAAAATTTATTTCTTCCCCAATGTTAATTTCCTTAATGAGCTTGTGATGTGAGGCAATATTGAACACCTTTGCAATGGACTCTTTAGTAAGATTTTCCATGACTCTTCCTTGTGGGACAATTATAATTCTTGTTCTAGAGTCATAGTGCTTTGCACATTCTAGGACCAACTTTGGACATAATTGTGTTGGAGGAAACCCTGTTGCTTGTTCCAAACTAGTGTGAGTGATAACCTATCCCAACTAGGTGGGTGCATTTCCATACATCCTTGGCTGAAATTCATCATAATCTGTGTCCCATATTTGTTTCTACAATATTTGACCAAGAAGATGCAATATTGGACTCCGGCCATATGCCCTTGAAGTCATACTTCATCCTTTCTAATCTTCTCTTAACCTCCTCTTGCACCAAAGCAACCTTTATTTTGGTATTCTTGTCAGGAATCAACTCTGCTTGCATCTATTAGAGAAAAACTATAATTACCCAAATGCAAACAATAACACAACATTTGATTTATTCAACAATATTTTTCAATACAAATTAAATGACATAATTAGGTGCAAATTGCAACATCAATATGCTAATGCAAGAAGAACAATCCACTTCATTAGTTTATTCAAAGATATATAAATGAATCGTACTCAAACTGATGAATATCCAACCATAAAGGCCAAGTAATCACCATATGCAAGCTTATTTTTCAACAATACTTGAAATTTGGAATGAATAGGGAAAGGGAGGGTAATCCAAGCAAGCTTCGATTCCACGGCCATACTAGAGCTCGAGTAATCCGAGCAAGATCATATTTCTTGAAAGTCAAAACATTGATCTCATTTAGACTTGTGATTACCTAAATCTTTCAGGGATGAAGTCTCTTGACACAATTAGACTTACTCTAGCATTGATCATCTCGAAAACACTCTGTGAATTTTCTTCATTCAAGGTTCAATTCATTTCATGCATTGGAGTATGAGGTTTAGAAAGCTCAGCTAATTCAAGGGGTCTTAGATTACCAGGGTGAACTAACATTCAGGTAATCCAATCTTGCTTGGAATCACTGAACGGAGGATGAGATCAAAAAATTTCTAAGTGTTCACCTTCGAGTTCAGCTTTTCAGATGCACACTGGATTTGGATTATCCTAGGGGGCTTGGATTGTCTAAGCGAATTAGATCTCAAAAAATATAAGCTACCTCAAAAATTTTGAGTTTAGCTCAGGTGTCAAAATTTTGTAAGTGCTAAGATTACTTTGTGCCAAAATGATAAATGAAAAAAATTCACCCTCCAAAAGTCGAATCATTATTAATCTAAGATGAAATTTAAATGACTCATGTAGGGATTCCTAACATCCTACCTTTATTTATCAAATTTTCAATTTCGAGCAAGGGATTTACATAACTAGGGTTTTGAGTTGGCTTTGTCAAACAAGGTGATACCCTTTCATATCTTTATTTCAATCACAAAATGAAGAAGGGGAATCTATGAAGGATATTCAATAATTCCATTTATTCAAATCAAATCCATCATTTAACCTTTTAGAATGAACCCTAAAGAATGAAACCCACAATGGCAAAACAATAAACATACATCAAAGATCCCCAAACTTGACGGTTGACTCACATCATGAAAGGATTTAACAATAATGCACAAAATGAAACTAAAACCACCCGAGGAGGATGCAAGATCATACCTTGGAATGGCGCACAACAAAAGAAGATGCAATGGCAAACTAGAAATGGATACTCTTGAACCCCAGAATGATCACTCTGAGAAAACTAACCCAACGTTGGAGCTCAAATCAAATATAATATAGTGGAGACCTTTATGAGCTTCAAGCACACACGAATGCAAAATGACCAAATGACCACTTGAATCCCATTATATTTCCAAATTAACCCTTTAAAACTCATTAATGAAAGCAATAAATTCCCATGCGCACATCTATAGAAAACTCGGAAACCTGATGAGAGTTTAGACTCAGGTAATCTGAGGTAGCTTGGATTACCCAACTAGATTAAGATTCGGGTAATCCGAGGTACCTAAAAATTACCGAACTTTCCCAAAACTTAATGAATTTTGCCTCAAATTCAAAATTTCAAGCAAGGGTCAACCTTAAGGAGTTAGGCAATCATCATGAAGTTGTGAAAATAACATCTCAAATGCAAATTTATCATTAAGCACATGGGTGAAACAAGACCAAGAAAGAGTCACTTATCCCTTAAGGGGATGAAGTCAAGACCCTACAACAAACCAACAAGAAAGAAAAGCAAGAAAAGAGGGTCCCTACCTTCAGCAGGGCATGAGTGAAAAAATTGCACAACAAATGGTGACTCCTATTGGGAAAATGCTCCAGAGCATTTCGATGACAAACTGGAATCAAGAACCCAAAATATCTAGTTTCATTTCTCACATCAGGTCAACCACAAACAGAGTTTCAAAGTCCATGGACAAGCAAGCCTTTTATGTGCCAGAGTCAAAGTGTGTGAAAATTTGTTCATTTCTCTCCGTCAGTTGCTGTAGGAACTAAAATCAATCTATTCTAGCTATGTAAAGATTCTAACTCCAAAAGCATCCTAGATAGAGCCTCGACGAGGTTATCATTATGGCCCTCCTGAGCATAGCTCTACTTCTAGCCAGGCGTCCATAGCCCCGGTACAGATACTCAGATACTCTTGATAAGGTGAATTTTCACTTTTGGATGCAATATTCTCCTTTCTTTTTTGATATTCTTTCAAGATAATTTAAACTTTCCTTTTCACCTTATAAGCAATGAAGCTCACACTTAGGGCTGAGAACCATAGTGGCGCTGAAGTAGAAATAGGATTTTTCACTTGATCAAACTTTACAAGGAACCCTTAACAATCTTGTAATTATTAAGATGTGTATATAAGTGTAAGACCCAAGCACATTCTAGAACTAACCTAGTCTAGTGACTCATCCACTTCAAGAATTTAACATATGTAACACCAAGTAAAGGATTTTCACCGATTGACTCTAGAAGGATGATTAGAGTTTGTAAAATAAATACCTAGAATAATACCAGATAATATAATAATTTCTATGCAAGTGCAACATTCCTAAAAGAGAACAGGGGAACCCAAAACTGAAAGAAAAAATAGAAAGAAACCCAAACCTAAACTAAAGTAGACCTACATTAACCAAAAGTAGAAAACAAACAAAACAAAGAAAATCAAAAGAAACCAACACCTAAGCTAGTTCTACTTACAAGGGGAGAGTTGCAAGTAGCTCAAGCTAGGAAGTAATGCTTCAAATATTGCCCGTTGATAGGCAACGAGACATCCTCTCCAGTGAGAGTTTTTAGATGGAAGGCATTATCTCCCAATATCTCTAAGATTTGGAAGGGACCAAGCCAAAGCTTGTAAAATTTTCCATGTTCTCCCTTCTTATCATGTGCTTTGTCCCAATACAGAAATAGATTAAAGATTCTAAACGACTTTACTCTAGCCTTTCGATCAAACCATCACTTAACAACACCCTAATTTTTCACAAAGTTCTCCAATGCTTCATCTCTCTTCTCTTCAAGGTGTAAAAGCTCAACCAAAAAAGCCTCATGCTTATCCCCTTCATCATGGTAATCGTTAATGAACTACAAGCTGGGGATTTTCAGCTGAATGGGAAACATTGGTTCAAGACCATACACAAGGTGATAAGGAGAATTTCCTAGAGAGGCTTTTTGTCTAGTATGATCTGCCCAAAGAGAAAATCGGAGTTGGGTATGCCAAACTTTGGGATTTCTCTCTAAGATTTTATGGATGACTGTCAGAAGATTCTTGTTTGAGGACTCAACCAAACTGTTTCCTTGCAGGTAATAATTAAAAGGAAACTTGATAATACCATGATCAAAAGCCCATCTTGAAAAAAATTAACAAAGAAAATGCAAGACCATTATCACAGACTAAAGCATTTGGAAAACCAAAATGATTGATAATACCTAATTCCAGAAAATTGATTACTACTTCGGAAGTGCATTGCTTACAAGCAAGAGCTTCAATCCATCTAGTAAAGTAATCAGTTATAGTGAGAATGTACCTATGGCCTACAAAGGAAGGTGGATTGATTGGACCAATGAAGTCCAAACCCCACTGCGCAAATGGTTTTACCTCAATTACCAGTTGAAGTGGAAGTGTTGTGTGCTTCTCCTTGTTGGCTGCAATTTGACACACATGGCATGTTCTTATGTGATTATGTGCGTCCTTAAAGAGAGTTGGCCAATAATATCTTGCTCTTAGGATCTGATGAGTAGTAGTTGGTCTAGAACCATGGCCTGTTCCATACTTATCATGGAATTTTTTCATCACTCGAGTAGCCTCCTCCTTTCCAAGACAGTGAAGATAAATGCCATTGTGATTCTTCTTGTATAGGATAGCCCCTTTCAGCATATAGCTATCACTCTTCAAACACAAGAATCTCCTATGCATTGTGTTGTGGTGATAATGACACTTTTGATTTAGCAAATAATAAACAATGTCATCATACCATTCATCTGGGGAGAATTCCTCTAGGTGGTACTGCTAGGATGTAATATCAGGACCCAATTTCAGCCACAGTCTTCATTAGTCCCTGCTCTCTCACAAGCTTCATGGGTTGTATTTCAATGTCATACTCCTACAACATCGTGACCCATATTTCTCTCCATTCTCCAAGCTCATTCTACATCAGCAGGAGCTTAACTACAGGATTAGGCACTATTGCATAGACTTTATTTCTCAGGATGTAATGTCTAAACTTATTCACACATCTGACCAAAGCATAAGCTTTCTTTTCCACACTAGGATATTTTAGTTATGCATCTTTTAATGGAGAACTCATGAAGGCTATAGGGTGCTCACTTCCTTGGTCAGATTTTTGAGTTAGCATGCCAGCACAAGAATGATCAAATGTGAATGAATATATGTAGAAAGGCTTAGAATAATCATGACTCACCAATAATAGGGCTTCAGCTATTGCCCTCTTGATTTCTACAAAAGCCTCCTTTGCTTCAACACTCCATTCAACTTTCACATCCTACTTCAACATGGCATTCAAGGGTTTAACTATTTCTACAAAGCCAATAATAAACTTCCTGACAAAGTTGATTTTCCCAAATAAGGACTTCATCTCCTTTTTACTAGCGGGAGGCTGGATCTTCAGTTTAGCCTCTATTCATTCTGGATCAATAGATATCCTTCTTCTGAGATGAAATGTCCTAGAAATTTTCCTTCAGTGAATCCAAAGATGTATTTCTTAGGATTGAGTGAAATACCAAATTCTCTGCATCTTTGAAATACTTTGTACAAGTTTGCAATATGATCCCCTCGTTTCTTGGAAAAGATAGTTAAATCATCCATATAGATAATTATGCACTTACCGATGATATCCTTGAAGGAAATATCCATGGCCCTTTGGAAGGTTTCCCTTGCATTGATTAACCCAAAAGGAATTCTCTTATAAGCAAAGGTACCCCACTTTGTGGTGAAGGAAGTATTGTGTCTATCTTCATATTGCACCATGACCTGATTATACCCTGAGTATCCATTGATAAAAGACATCATCTAGGATCCATTAATGATTTGTAGCACTGATTCCAATGATGGGACAAGGTATTTGTCCTTTTTTGAGGCACAATTAAGATTTTTGAAATCAACACATAGTCTAATTTCTCCATTTTTCTTTCTTACTAGGACGAAGTTAGTAACCCAAGTAGAATTCCTAACTGGAAATATGATGCAGGAAGACAATAAATTTTGTACCTCCTATATAATTGGTTCCAACAAAGCATTCATTAGTCTCTATCTCTGTTTGAAAGGCTTAGCACCTAGTTTGAGAGGAATAGTGTGTGTAATGATTGAAGTAACATACATTTTGAGGTCCTCATAAATCTAGGCTATAACATCTTGGTATGTGTGAAGTGCATCTATGATTCCCTTTCTTTCCTCTAGAGTACACACTTTCCCAATGAAAACATTCTTAACATTATTTGGAGTCCCCATATTGTATGTATCACACTGAATTCTAATAGACTCCTTCTTAGCCCATTGTTCCTAATATTTTATTCTATCCAAATCAAAAATTCTCTCCAGTTGTACCATCCCTCATGGAATGGTATTGGTTTTCAGGTTGATAACTCCTTCCAGATCCATTTCTGCCTCCTGGGGCTCCACTTCATCAAGTATTTGAGAAGTAAACACATCAGAACTTGTAATGAAATCAAGAATATGCTTGTTGTCTTCAAATAGTTGAAATTTGGTTACACTATTAGGCATGGAGGGTACTAGAGTGAGCTCCATAGTGAACTTCTTCAAACCTAAAAGTGACAAGGTCTGCAATGTGCTTGCTGCCTATGCCAGGGCGTCTACAGTTTGATTCTTGTTGCAAGGTATCAGTTGAATGTTAAAAGCATCAAACCCCTCTATAATATCCCAAACTCTATGTCTGTAATTAGTCATTCTTCTATCATAACATGAGTACTATTTTCCAACTTTCCTAACTACCAACTCAAAATCTCAAAAAAATTACAAAATTTTAACTTTCTTTCTAAAATCCATCAATAGTCCATGAATTAAAGCTTCGTATTCAACTACATTATTAGTACAATGGAATTGAATTCTATGAGTAGCAAAAAAGTTTTTACCTTTAGGACTAATCAACTCAAACCCAGCTCCAGCACCCTGTTTAGACTTGGATCCATCTAATCTCAGTGTCTAACATCTAGTAGCCCTTGATTCTTTCAATTTCTCATTAGTTTTGCTGCTGCTCGAGAGATCTTCCTGAGGCATTAGGATTTTACCTTTTGGGTCATTTTGAAAACTTTGTATATCTATCCTAACAGCTGGAGATGGATTGGTACAATTTTGTATTTGTTCAACTGTTGTTTGGCAAAGGAAGCACTCCAATTCTGAATGAGAGGCATTGTGGACCTTGCACTAGTTTGGGAGAAGTAATTCTTCAAAATTCATGTCTCTACCTAACTGAATTTGGTCCTCTATACATTTCTAAATAAACTCTTGAAAGTTGTCCAACAAGTTGATCTGGCCATCTTCTTGATCATCACCATCTTCTATTGATTCAACCAATGCTCTAGTGTTGTTGTATTTTGATGTGAACTCATTGGATACACCCTGTAGCATGAAGATTTCATCTATAATTGGTTCTAGAGGAGGAGTTGTTAGTACATAATTTCCCAAACTGACCTCTGATACTAATATCTCATTTGAAGTGTTTTGATATTCAATGATTACATACTTCATCCTTGGCTCTCTTTCGATTCTAATTTTGTTTGGAACTCCTTTCCAAGGAAGCCACATGTGAGAATGGTCAGTTGAAACATACCCATTCAATTCCTTAGTCAAATCTCTTCCTAGGATCATACCATAAGTATTAGGGATATCTGCAACTTGAATTTTGATAATTTGTTGAATCCTAGGGTCTGATACAATTTGCATAGGAATCATATTCAATCCTCCTACCACATTTACCTCTATCTTATCCAACTAAGTGACATTTCATTGAGAGGCTATAGGAGTAATACTTAGGGCTCTACAAATAGAAAAATACATGACATTTGTGGAGGCTCTTGAGTCTAAAACACAATTGTGTAAGTTTTTCCCAAAGAGATGAATAGAAATAAAAAAAGGAGTTTTAACCTTTCCTTGAAATAGACTCAACTAAGTATCAACTTGTGCAACTTGATTCCTATCCTTTTCTTTCCCTTTATCATTAGATTGTCTTTGATTTTGATATTTTGATGTCTGTGAGGTAGGGGTCTTCCCAGATACTTCATTAACTACCTTATCTTGAGGAACTACATGAGTCTTGAAAGTTCCTAAGACTACATTCCTAATAGCAGGAACTGTTAACAATTCAAAAGAAAAAAGACTTACCTTCAATTTCTTGAGCTCCTTAGCTACATATTATACCACTTGTTTTGTACTCATGTCCACATGGGTGTCGTTAGGATAGTCTAACAAATTCTCCTTGCCTTCATTAGTACTCTTTCCCTTAGAGGAATCAGACTATCCTCCTTTTGAAAAATATTATGTGGGCACATAAGGATAGGATGGATTGTTGTTGGCATGTGGATCAGGTGGTGTGGTGAAGTTATTCAGAGGAATTGATGTAGTGAATGGTCCTCCAGCTTGCCTGCTCCTTAAATCATAATTTTTGGTACATTGTTAGAACATTTGAACCTCTTCAATGTCATTTTCTTCCTCATCTAAAGGACCATTATCATTCTCAATATCTTCATTGAAAAATTGTGAAATCTCATCTCCATTCAATACTTTCTCTACCTTGTCATTTGGTTTACTTGATTCTTGCTCTGGTCCATTCTCTTTACTTCATGGGAAAGGAGCATGATTCAACACCAAGACTAAAGAATCATAGGGGCACAAAGGTACCAATTCTTGATTTCTAGAATTGTTTTCAACATGATATTGAAAGATGGATGCAACAGTCTGGAACTCAGAGAAATCTAGCTCAAAATGTTGATTTGTCTTGTGAAGTCTACACCATCCTGACAAAGCTTCCTAAGCTAAATACACTCCACTTGGAGGCTTTTCCTAATTAGTTGGTTGATCCAATGGAGTAGGAAAACCTCCATTATTTGGCCTTGTATTCCATGTTCTTTTTTTCCTTTGGGGTTGTCTCCTATCAAATCCTTGTCCACTTGTCTATCCTCTATCAAAGTTATACCTAGATGGTTGTCCTCGATCAAAGTTCTATCCATACCCTTGTGCATAATCTATATTCTCCCTATTGTAGTTGGTCTAGACATATTCCTCTAGACAACTTGAAGTTGACTATTCTAATTCCTTAGATAAGCTACTTCCATATTCAACTTCTTAACTTGTTATGTGAGCTCATCTAATATTTCCTTGTTGGGATTACTATAAGGTACATAACTCACATTATTCTAATGATACCCTGATGTTGCTCCTGATACTATGGATTGGTTCAATACTTTAGAATTTTTCAAGTAAGTAGGAAAACCAACCTATTGTTGTAAATTGAGGGGTTGATTGACGTTTTGTTGAGGATAACCAGTCATTGGTGGGGCTTAATTCATTGGAGGACCTGGATGTGGAACTAAAGGAATCTATGGCACTAGATTCATAATGGGTGTATGATTAGTCAAAGCCTGATTAAGTGATTGCACCTGTCTTGGGTGAGTAACATGTCCTAAAGATGGAAAGGGCCCTAAAAAATGTTGCCTCAAATTGGTGCTAACCTTGACTACTTATGTATAGGAACCCAAAAATGTGTTAGGAGGATTAGTTCTCCATTTAAGGAAGGTATCAATAAGGCTACCAAGGGCTTCATAGAAAAATCCAAGGCAGTAGCATCATCCAAAACATAGGGATCTTGTAGCCTAGTGTATGCACGATGAAATCTATTGTTGAATAACCCTATTGGCTCATTGAATTCCCTTTTAACATTAGTGAATTGCAAATACAACTTGTTGGCACTGATGGAATTTTAAACTTCTATAGAAAAGCATTTTCCAATTCATTCCAATTGTGGATTGACCCAACAAGAAAATGGTTATACTAGTAAAACGCTTCCTCTCCTAGGGAATATGGGAAAAGCCTACATGCAACATCTTCATGATTGAATCCTCTATCCCTAAGACAAGTCTGGAAAATCCTAATGTGCTCCTTTGCAATCCTATTAGGTTCATTGATATGAAACTTGGAGGACAAATGTTTAGGATTTTTGGGCATGCCATTCTAGTTGTTAAAGGATAAGGGTGATGGGTTATTTTCCAAGAAATCCATTGGTAGTGGTGGAGGTGGTAGTGGTTGATTAACAGCTGGCTGGGGCTGCTGAATGGGAATGGCCTTAGAATCAGATGATGAAGGGCTTGATGAGGGTGAAAATGATGGAGAGGATAAAAATGGTGGAGTAGATGATGACTCTCCCCTTCTTCTAGTCCTTCTTGACCTGGTAGGGGATTGTAATTCCTAAAAATCTTCCTCCCCTGGTGTAGATCTGGTTCTTGTTTGAAACCTCTAAGGAGAAATTGAAGATAGAAAATGATCCAGCTTGCTTATTCAGGCCCTCCTTCTAGCACCAATTTGTTGATGGTTTTTTCTGCACAACAACTCATACATAATGTAATATCATATCTCTCTTGAAACGTAAATCTCTATCAACAAGCCTCAGGAGATAACCCCAAGGTCTCTAATTTCAGGTCTTGACAATGCAAAAAAAATGTAGTGATAAATGTGAAACTCTAGTAATCACAAGGGACCTTATAAAACAAATGCTAGAAACCTCAAATTCATCAGATCTTGCAATTTACTGATGTTTTTATTCCTAAAACTAACCCAAATTTCAAAAGAAATAACAAAAGAGAAAGGGTTTAGAGAGATTTTTTTGAAAATTAAAATAAACCTACGACCAACAATGCAAATGATTAAACACTCAAAGTGGACCAATCCTTCAAAACTAATTCCTACTAAACTCATAATCAACCTGCAATCTCATAGAAATAGTGCAATATTCTAAGGAATTAAAGATTTTTAGATCATGAATCATTCACCCAAATCAATCTTATTTAACAATTGAAATGAATAAATACCCATAATTGAACTTTGCACACAATATTTAGGCCTAGGCTAACTTTACACAACTTACAATCATCAAGCTACTAAAAGTATGGACCAAGGATTGCTCAAAAACTTCAAATATTAAACCATAAACACCATTGCATCATATCTAAATCTAAAATCTAACATGCAACTAATAATTGCAAAGCAATCTTAAAGATCTGGAACAACAAAAACCATTCAAAGTGAAGAAACACAAGAAAGAGCACCAAAGAATGATGTCTTTACTTATATTGAATCACCCAAGTTTGCAAAAATTCATGTATTCTCAATGTATCAGCACTTGCTCTCAGAAAATACTAACTCTTATCTCAATTCTAATTCTTGCAACTATGTCTAATTGATTTTAACCTCCATAAAGGAAGTTGGAGCCTTAATTTATAGAGAAATTACATTAGGTTGGCCAAACAGGTCGGTTTAAAGATTTTTGAATAAAATAAAAATTTACATTTAATATTTAAAACATCATCTAGGTTAACGTAGTCCCTTCCAAAATATTCCTTTGATTGCACAAAATTCAAGGTAGCTACAAGCTGGTTATTTTCCTCCCTCTTTGTTGGCTTCTAATTTATTGGCCAATTCTTTGACTTTCTCCAGTATTTCCTTCATATCCTTTGGATCTGGAACAAGAATGAATTTAATCCTTGTTTTATGATTTTTGAATTCTTCCAAATACTGGGGCATCACCTTATTCCACTCAACCTATAACTCATGGTATTTATCTAGTTTTGAAATGTAAATTACTGCATCTTTCAGATTTTCTTTGGTGATGTTGGCAACACAAGGGCAGACAACTGAGAGGGGGGGTGAATTAGTTGTCACATAAATTTCAACTTATTCAACTTATTCTCAAATCTAATATATAACCATGAAAGCATAAACCATCAACACATCAGAAACACACATAACACCAAGATATTTTATGTGGAAACCCTTTTAGGGGAAAAACCATGGTGGAGGTTAGTCCACAAGATTATACCCTATTAAAAGTATACAAAAGAATAAATGGGGAATGCACATGCATTTAGGCACACTACCTAGAGATCACTACTCAAATACAAAGAGGCTTACTACCCAAAGGAAGACACACTGTCTTACAAAAACATTCGGATTACATCCACAAGATTTGGAACTAAGAAAATAGCATCTACTAATGCTTGGCTATAGTTACGGTTAAGCACATGAAAATTTCTTCACACTTTGCTCACTCTTCTTCACACTTTTCTTTTTCTTTTGAATGATTAGGACATTATTTACACATCTCATATCTCCAAATGGAATAAACAATCTCTCATATATATATGTGACTAAGATTAACATCAATTGGATGTCAGCTTCAACAAAATAATAAAATGTGTACAAACTGTCAGCCCAAATCAATAAAAAATTATTCATGTGAATCAACCAATATCGGCCACAACATAGTGAAGACCCGAAACAAAATCCTCGAACATGAAACACTTTAAATAATTATTCCTTGAAGATCCACAACACACTACAATCACCCTATCAGCCATGAACATGAAAAACATGAACACACAAAAGAAAATAACCAATCGCAAGCACAACGATCAAAGGGAACATGCAACACATATAGAGCATGATCTAGAAACATCCACAAGCATCATGAATCACCACAAAAGCATCCTCAACAACTCAACTTACTAGAATCACATCATCTTCTTTTAGGAACACCAACTGAAGCAACAAAAAATCTGTCAGAACACAACTTCTCATAACTCAATCAAATTTTCATGCGGATCTCTAAAACTTAATGTGGATAAACTAGATATAATCAACAAAAAACCCTTTAATGCACAAACTATGATCATCAACATACTGAGATATCTATCAAACTGAACTTAATTGCACCACTGACAACCTGCAACTTATTTTATTACAATTTTCTCAATATCCTTGAAATATACAACCTTTAATGACATTAATTCCAATAGTGTTGACATCAATGAGAACCACATATCAGCAATATCCAACAATCTCCCCCTTTGGAATTCATGGCAACACATGATGTGAAAAACACCATCAATGCAACTTTCTCTTAGTACTTTCTCCCCCTTAGATTTTGAATCTTTTCTCCTCAACTCTTTCACATGAATCTTCTCCCCCTTTGACATCAATGAAAAAGATACACAAGCTCTGAGCCACATATCTAAACATCTGACTACTCCCCCTAAGTAGCAACCACCATAACATCAATCAGAATCAAGATATGACTATGAAATGCATAGAATGATGCAAGTCAATGCACCTTAGTTCTGATTAGGAGGGGTAATTAATCCTAGCTTCTCTTTGAGATACTAAAAAGTATCCTTAGGCAAGGGCTTGGTAAAGATATCTATAATCTGTTCCTTAGTAGACACATACTCCAATCTAACTTCCCTATCACTTACCTTCTCTCTCAAAAAGTGAAACTTGATAGATATATGCTTGGTCTTTGAATGCAACACTAGATTATTAGAAATGTTAATTGCACTTCAATTATCACGGAATATAACAATAGGTTCATCATACACAACTATGAAATATTTCAAAATCCACTTCATCAACAATACTTGAGAACAATGTATTATGCCTCTGCCATAGATAAAGAAATGACATTCTGCTTCTTAGTTAACCATGAAATCAACTTCTTTCCCAGTAAAAATGCACAACCACTAGTACTCTTTTTGTCATTCACATCTCCTTCCCAATCAACATCAGTAAAAGCACTCAAAGTAAGCTCATCATCTTTAGGATACCATAGGCCAAAATCAATTGTTGCCTTCAAGTATTTGAAAACCCTCTTCACAATTGTCACATGAGATTCTTTAGGCTCAACTTGAAATCTTGCAATAATGCATATGGCATTCATGATATCATGCCTAGTTTGAGTCAAATAAAGCAATCCACCAATCATCAATCTGTATCTAGTCTAGTTTTTTTTAGGAGAATCATCATCTTGTGTCAATTTACATCCAATCAGCATAGGTGTACCAACTGGATTTGAATCTCCCATACCAAACTTCTTTAGTAGTTCTTTTACATACTTGGACTGAGATATAAAGATCCCTTAATCTAACTAAGTAATTTGAAATCCCAAAAATAATTTCATTTCTCCAATCATAGACATCTCAAACTCACTCTGCATCTCATCAACAAACTTCATGCACAAACTATCATCTCCTCCAAAAATGATATCATCAACAAAGACCTCAACAATCAAATATTTATCATGACCAATCTTGAAAAACAAATTACTATCAAAAGTACCTTTATTAAATCCAAGCTTCAACAAATACTTGTCCAATTCGGCATACCATGCTCTTGGGGCTTGCTTAAGTCCATACAATGCTTTCTTCAACCAACAAACCATATCTCCTTGACCAGTCAATTGAAATCCATCAGGTTGCTCAACATACACTTCTTCTTCCAGTTCACCATTTAGAAATGTTGACTTGACATCCATATGATAAACCATAAAGCTTTTATAAGTAGCATAGCCAAGAAATAGTCTCACAACTTCAATCCTAGCAATAGAGGAAAAGGTTTCTTCAAATTCAATTCCTTCTATCTGAGAATATCCTTTACACACCAGTCTTTCTTTGTTTCTAACAACTTCACCTTGCTCATTCATTTTGTTTCTAAAGACCCATTTAGTTCCAATTGCATTCTTGTCCTTAGGTCTAGGAACAAGAATCCATGTATCATTCTTCTATATTTTTTGTAGTTCTTCTTTCATTGCTTCCACCCAATGTTCATCTTTACATGCTTCATTGACACTATTAGTCTCAATCTTCAAGATCAAACAATATTCTTCTACAATTCTTCTCCTAGTTTGAACACCTTTGTTCTTATCACCTATAATCTGATTTGTTGAATGATTTAGTCTTACATACCTTGGAGTCTTAGGATGTTCTTGAACTTCAGGCTCTTGTGATCTTACTTCTGCACTTTCACTAGTTCCTTCCTCTTGATTTTCCCAATTCACTGGAATGATCTAAACATGATTTGAAGTCTGAACTTTCTTTCCTAAACTATCATTTTGATCATCTAAATCATATTCAAAAGTTCTGTATGGTCTAACTATGTCTTCATCAACCTTGACATTGACACTTTCAACTACTTTCCTCAATCTCTTATTGTACCACCAATATGCCTTGCTTTTAGTAGAATAACCAAGAAAGATTCCTTCATCACTCCTAGCATCAAAATTTCCTATATCTTCATCTCTTTTGATAAATAATTTTCTCCCAAATATTTTTGAATTATCTCACAGTATGATTATGACCATACCATAGCTCATAACGAGTCTTACCAGTATCACCTTTGACTTGTACCTGATTGAGTGTGTAAAAAACAATACTCACAGCTTCTCTCCAATAGATATGAGGAACATTTCCTTCCAAAATCATAGTCCTAGTAGCTTGTTCAATTGTCTTGTTCTTCCTTTCTACAACTCCATTTTGTTGAGGGGTGCACGGGGCAGATAATTGTCTCTTTATCCCATGCTCTTCACAGAAAGAATTAAACTCACCAGAAGTGAATTAATCACCTCTATCTGATCTCAGACATTTAATCTTCAAACCCATCTTTGTCTCAACCATAGCCTTAAAAATCTTGAATTTCTCTAGAGCTTCAAATTTTTCCCTTAAGAAAGTAACCCACATCATTCTAGAATAATCATCAATGAGTAACATGAAATTCATGTATCCTTGTAAACTTCTAACTCTAGAAGGACCACACAAGTCAGTATGCACAAGCTCCAACACTTCATTTGAACAATGTTGTTTGCTCCTAAATGAAACTGTAGTTTGCTTCCCTAACTGACATTCCTTGTATATAGTATTAGTTAGTTTAATCAACTTATGAAGATCTCTCACAGCCCGAGTAGAACTTATCTTGATAATATTATCAAATTTTACTTGACACATTATCCTATGCCACAACCAACTTTCATCAACTTGAGCAATCAAACAACTTTTACTAGTAGCATTTAGATGAAATATATTACCTTTTTTTTGTACTTGATGCAATCACATTTCTAGAACTCCCCAATATTCTACACTTTCCATTCTTGAATTGAATATTGTATCCTTTGTCAACCATTTGTCCAACAATTAAGAGATTATGCTTCAAACCTTCCACATATGGAACATCATCAGTACTAAGCTTACCATCAAGAGAAATGGATCCTCTACCACAGATTACACCAGCTTTGTCATCACCAAATCTTACAACACCACCATCATACTTTTCCAAGCTTACAAATTTTCTTTTATCACCTGTCATGTGATGAGATCATCCACTATCAATCACCCATTCATCTTTTTCTTCAACTCTAGCCGTTAGAGCTTTCTCCACATTTTTACAACTAGCAGATTCAGTAGGGGCCGGATAATTTTCCTTGATAGCAATAAATACCCATTCATCCTCACTTACATTCCCTTTATCAGATTCATCATCTGTCACACCTTCATCAACAACATAATAACACTTTCTTTGGAATCTAGGCTTGTTAGGTCTTGGCTTAGGAACTCTTTCTAGACACCTTGATGAAAAATGAACTATCTTACTACAATAAGTGCTTAAAGCTCACTTAGTTTTCTCTCTTCTTCCTCAATCTCTCTCATTTCCTGCTCATAGTTGAACACCTTTCTAGAAGAAATTTTTCCCTGATCATATCTTTGCTTATTCTTCCTAGAAATAGTAGCTTTGAATGCAAATTTTGTCTTAGGAAGAGAATCACCAAACCCACTTAACTCAAAAGCAGTAAGCTTACTAATCAAAATGTCTTTGGTTACATTTTTCATAGCCTAGATCTCCTCAATAGTAGTAGTTTTGGTTTTGTATGCAGCAGACAAGGATCTGGGCACTTTAGCAACAATTTCTGATTCGTCCAATATTCCACTAGCACATCTGATACTACACACAAGTTCATTCACTCTCTGCATAAAAGAGGTAATATTCTCATCATCACTCATTCTCAAAATTTCATATTTCCCTTTCAGGCTTTGCAGCTTAGCAATCTTCACATGAGCATCACCTTCATACAAAGTTTCCAAATTTTTCCAAATCTCATAAGCAATCTTCAGATCCATAACATTTGTCATCTCGGAATCAGTCAGAGCATTCAAAAATTCTTCCTTAGCCCTAATATTGTATTCAACATCCTTAATCTCAGCAGTAGTAGAAGGACCATTCTGTGGGATGATATACCTATTCCTTGTAATGTTTTATTAGGGTTCACCAATGCATCTCAGATGACACTCCATTTGATTCTTCCAAAGAGAATAATTTTTTCCATCAAATCTTAGACTATCCTTCTTGTATGTCGCCATCCCAAATCACCTCAAGCTATTAAACTTCTTCCAAGGAGCTTTCACTGATACCAATTGTTGGCAACACAAGGGAAGATAATTGAGAGGGGGGGTGAATTAGTTGTCGCAAATATTTAAACTTATTAAACTTATTCTTAAATCTGATAAATAACCATGAAAGCATAAACCATCAACACATTAGAAACACACATAAAACCAAGATTTTTTACGTGGTAACCCTATTAGGGGAAAAACCACGGTGGAGGTTAGTCCACAAGATTATACCCTATTAAAAGTATAAAGAATAATAAATGGGGAATGCACATGCATTCAGGACACTGTCTAGAGCTCACTGCTCAAATACAAAGATGCTTACTGCCCAAAGGAAGACACGCTGTCTTACAAAAACATTCAGATTACATCCGCAAGATTTTGATCTAAGAAAATAGCATCTTCTAATGCCCGATTATAGTTTTGGTTAAGCACATGGACACTTCTTCACACTCTTCTCACTCTTCTTCACACTCTACTTCAACCTTTGAATGATTAGTACATTATTTGTACATCTCATATCTCCAAATGGAATAAACAATTAGTCATATATATCAATGACTAAGATTAACATCAATTGCATGTCAGCTTCAAAAAAATAATACAATGTGTACAAACTGTCGGCCGAGATTAATAAACAATTATTAATGTGAATCAACCAATATTAGCCAAAACATAGTGAAGAGCCAAAACAACATCCTCAAACATGAAACACTTTAAATAATTATTCCTTGAAGATCCACAACATTCTACAATCACCCTATCGGTCATGAACATGAAAAACATGAACATGCAAAAGAAAATCACCAATCGCGAGCACAACGATCAATGCAAATGTGCAACATAGATAGAGCATGATCTAGAAACATCCACGAGCATCATGAATCACCACAGAAGCATTCACAACTCAACTTACTAGAATCACATCATCTTCTTTCAAGAACACTAGCTAAAGCAACAGAAAAACTGTTAGAACACAACTACTCATAACTCAATCAAATCTTCATTCGGATCTCTAAAACTTAATGTGGATAAACTAGATATAATAAAAAAAAACCCTTTAATCCACAACATCTAATCATCAACATACTGAGCTAGCCATCAAACTAAACTTCATTGCACCACTGACACCTGCAACTTATTTTATTACAATTTTCTCAATATCCTCAACATATACAACCTTTAATTACATTAATGCCAATAGTGTTGACATCAATGACAACCGGATATTAGCAACATCCAATAGGTGATTGGAGAACTATCAAAAAAGGGCATAAATTTCATGCCACCATGATTATAATCTACTGATATTCATGTTATTTTGACCAAATTTCCTTCTCCTAGCCATTATCTCCAGAAAACTAATACAACTATTACATATCTCCTTCATTTTTCCTTGTAACTTCATTATCTTTTTCAATTCCTTAGTAAGGATTTCTTTTCTATAATTCCAAACCCCTATCCACTCCATTACCTTGCCAATTTCATCTAAAGAAAAGATATTCCACTTAGCCAATTCATCCTTAGGTACCTACAGAATTTTCTTCAACTCATTAGTAGTTGATTCATCAACCTTATTATAGTCTAAAACAAATTGTAAAGTATTCTCCAAAAATTAAACAACGTTGGTGTGTATTTTGAAATTTTTTTCAATTGCTTCATCTCCTCTACTACTAACATCCTGTAGCCATCCTTGAGTGCTATGAACAAAGGATTTTAACCTCTCAATTTTTGAAATTGCCTCTTTAGGCAACAATCCTTCTGGAATAGTACTTTCACTCCCAATAATTTGTAGAGGCTTCATTAAATGTTGAACATATTTGTAAACATCACTCAGTTGTTTCTATAGCTTCTCCTTTTCCCCCGTTTCTTTGTCTAATCTTCTTAAAATTTCTTGCGAAGATTCTTGGAATTCTTCCTTTTCTTGTTCCTTGGTGGTCGGCCCTAAATTAATAGTTTGTACTTTATAATCAGAAGGCCTAACCTCATCTTTGAACTTATCACCTATAGGAACAACCACATGAATGACCCTGTTGTTGAGCTCATTTCTTGAAATTTTAGAAACTATCCTTGCTCTTTTCCACTGTTTGGGCTGCCCCCACTATTCTAGCAATTTTTCCCAACTAGGAGTTTCTTCTTGGACGATTATTGGATTCTTACTAAGCCTTTTCTCCAGCCATTCAGGGATAGTAAATTGTTCAGTTGCTACCTCCTTATTCGAACTATCAATCACATTTTCATCAACATTCTTTTTTGTTTTTGATTGATCCTCTTGTTCATCCTTATCTAGGTGGGGACTGTCAGCCACTTCCTCCCTATTCTCCTCTGCCTCTAGATGATCCTCCAGTTCATCAATGATTTCTTTCTCCGAAGACCTAGATGATTTTTCTTGGACTACTTTAGACTCCATATTCTTACTCTCTACTCTAGAGGTAGATTGTTTCATCTCTTGCACAAATTTCCTCCATTCTCCACTTTCAAGAGTAGAAATTTCATCTTCAACTTCAGGGTGCTCAGGATAATTTGATATATTTCCTTTTGTAGACACATAAAAATGACCTAGGCCTGCAAGCTCTATTTTTACCACTTTCGTCCTAGCATAATTATGACATTTAATTATGTCTTTGGTCCACATTCGACTATAGATTAAATAATTCATAATTATTTAATTAATTCATGTCCTTTTATTCTTCATGATTATTAAATAAATAAATTTTATTTATTTATTAAATATGTCATTAATTATCTAAGTCTTCCCCTAATTAAATAAATTTCTAAATTTATTTAAGTACCTTTCTTCATTTATTTCTTCCTGATTATTAAAATAAATAAATTTTATTTATTTATTTAATATGTCACTAATCCCCATAATTAAATGAATTTATGGATTTATTTAATTAATTAATCTTATCTTCTAAATTAAATAATTATCTTTAATTACTTAATTACCAAAATTAATATTCCTCTCATTTTAAATAAATAAAATTATTTAAAATGTCATCACATTCTTAATTGATAGTTTATTTTGGTAAATAATCTAAAAATTGATTATTTATTATTTCACAAAATCTATATTTTGAATTAATTTAATTCAAATTGGTAACTTTCCTCCAAAAACCAAGTAATTGGGAAGATTATTGATTTTTCAAATCTGATCTTCAGCTCAACTCTTATCTTCTTGATTTTTCAAATCTCACAAATCAGGCAGTTTTTATCTTCTTGAGTTTTGAAAATATTTATTTTCTAAATTAATTATCTCATTTATTCTCCACCGCCGATTCGATCTTCTTAGGTGACATCTCGACCACTCACTTAAGGATTTTTCCCTAACCCTGATTAGGGATTATTAAATTTAATCTCGTCCTCTAATTTTAGGTCTCTGATGAAATTCAATCTCGTCCGTCCATTCAAAATGGCATTTTCTATAAAATGCTATTTTTCTCTCATTTTTAGATTACACATTGACGCACTGACATACTTAGATATTTCACAAGAATTGCAACATTTATTCCACTTAGTCTTGTCACATTTTAGGCATAGGCATTTCAATAATATTGTCATAGGCATAGGCATTTTAGAAGAAAATCCTTCAAATCTTGTGTAGGTCTTCGTCAAGGATTGCTCGTACGTTCAATCTGAGGGCAACACAAATCAGCAAGTTAGAAGGTGTAATGGAGATCAGCCATGGAGAATGAAAACATTGGGTGAGATTGTTCTCTTTTATGTGTTTTCGTTCATTGTTCCTTTGCACTTCATTATTTCTTTGGGTTTATGTTTTCAATTTATTTGATAAACTAACCTAAAAATAACCCTTAGTTACATTGGTGAACCTGACATATTTGGACAAATAAAGAGAAATTTTCGGAGTTGGTTTCTTTTTGTTGCAGGTTTTGCATCATTTTGGATAAAGCCCTAGTTTCCAAAGATTCAACCATAACTTTCAAATGGCTACTTATTTCCTCACAAAACAATTTCTACAGTTTGGGGACATCTTGAGCCTTCATTCTGAAAATCATATTTTTTGGATTTGTTTTTAATTTTTTATAAAAAAATTTCTATTTTTCATGAAAAATTAATTTCTTGAGAAAATTATCAAATTCTTCAGATATTTTTACATTTCTAGAAATCCCTCTAAATTTTAATAGGGGTATATTTTTTATCTTTTAAATTTGGATGCGTAATTATTAGTCAAACAATAGATCTTTTAAAATTGGGGTTTAAAAAAGATTTAATTATATCTCATGCACAGTTGTAGATATTCTCACAAAATGTTTTGTGCATATTTGGGATGACATCAGACGACTCCAGTCCAAAAATAAAAATTTTTGGAGCTGTTTTGTATTTTTTATAATTTTTTTATGATTTTTCATAAAAAAATAATTTCAGGTGCAAAACAGAAATTTTTTTCTGATTTCTTTACATTTTTGGAAAGATCTTGAGATTTTAAACAGGTTCTATAATCTTTATTTTGAATTTTACTATCAAAAAAATTTCCAAAAATCAGATTTTTCTTGACTAGCTAACCCTCTAATAGTAGTGATCAATTATCTTGTTAGGGTTTTGGCTTTGTTGTTGGTTTTGTGCATGTGCAGAAAATGAAACTTCAAAGGAAATATTGGATCAAGTGGAAAAAAATGATGCATCTAACTATTTTTGCAGATCAATAGTTGAAGATCATTATCAAACTACTAATGAATCTTTCTACAGAATGCATGTCGAAGACCCTAGTTAAAATTTTGAAACAGATTGTCTGGTAGTGTAGCAAATCTTTCAATTGGATTAAAATTAACAAGTGTCTACTGTGTTTGGTGCGAAAGAATATTTTTGTTATTACCCTCACGATTTAGTATATCGAAGTATCCTCTCCCTTTGCATATCTGTGCGATCCTAGGTGTAAGAGAAATGGGTACTAACTCTAGAACTTGGGCCTGTTCTAGTGGGGAAAAGTACTCAAACCAGTAGCAACCTAACATCAAGGGACTTCCAGCCAGTATATAAAATTGGATTCTTAGGGAAAACCCAAGAATCATGCATATGGTTCCGATGAGATGGATCTGAAAGGGGACTCTCGCCACATGGATCATGCCCTACGAACGAAATCCCATATTAAAAATCTTTTGTTTTAGAGTCCAACCGTTTTTTGGCCGTTGCTTGATATAGTGGGTATAGTATCATGCCCAAGACACTCACTCATCTCCCCTTGAGAGAGATAGCAGCTCTTAGGAACTGTCCCAAGAATTTTTTGGTTTGCTTCTGATTGAATGAGCCAGCTGGGGAGGAGCCACCAAAATCTAAGCTATCTTCCTCGAGAAGGAAAGGTGTTTATCACCAAGGGTAGGGGTCTATAAAGTATACAAACCCTTGGCTATTACCTTTTAGGATTGTACTTGTCTCATGTGCTTGCTTACATCAAAAATTGTGCTTTCATGCTCGATTCACCACATTTACATTTTTGAACAAAACATTCAACTTTTGACAGATCAGAGTCGTTGTCAATACATCAAAAAACTCAAATTTTACAACCTATGTCGCAATTGTTGAACCACATTTGCAAAATCTTGAACCGCAATCACTCTATCGAACCACATTTGCAAAATCGTAAACCACAATCGCTCTGTCACAATGCATTTGCAAAATCCTGAACCGCAATTGCTCTGTCGCGCTGTATTCACAAAATCTTGAACCGCAATCACTTGGTAGAAATAAAAATTTCAAACAAAGTCCAAACTGAGTCTAAACTCTGTCAATCTTTTGTCAGAAACTGTTTCCAAAAGGATACTACTAGAAACGAACCTGGAAATTGCTCAAAATTCGACCATTAGTTTGAACTCTTGACCATAGGCTTCATCTTCCAAAATTTAGTGGCATACATTTAGGCATTAGCTTGACCCTAGGTTTTCATCCTTGCATACTTTGGATTAGGTTAACCTCATCACAATTTGCAACATTATTGTTTTCAAAACTAGGCTATCTTGGATTTAATCATCACCCCTTTTTATCAGCCATTGTCCCTTTTGTGAGAGTTTCCAACTCAACAGTCTAGTTAACAAAACTCACTAGTCATCTTGACTTAGTCACCTTGTCATTCCAACAAGTCCCTTGATAACTAAAATCGAAAACAAAGACCAAGCTTATAAGTGTTTAGGTAAGTCTTTGCTCCAAAATTGCATTCTAGTTTAGACTTTGCATACTATATTCCCAAAAATAATCCAAAAATATTATTCATCTTAGTCATCATTTTGAACCTAGACCTTGCATTTATAACATTAATTCCTTAGTCAAACATCATCATCTTAGTCCTTAGTCGACATTTTGGCTTTGATCACCTTGTCATCTTACATCAATCATTTCCTTAGACAAACATTATCATCACCTAGTCATCCTAGTCGACATTTTAGGAAACATAGTCTTGCATTTTCATCCTTATCGAAAATCCAAAAAACATAGGTTGTCATCATCCTCACATTTAGTTGTCATTCTCGTCATCCTTATCTGAGCAATCCCTTTTTATTGTTGAGACTAGGCTTCAAATACAGAGAGGACAAATGGAAAACTTTGGACAAGACTTCAATCCCAACATCAATAATAACACTTATGACACAAACCAACATTGGAATTTTTCCAACCCATTTCACAACATGAACATGCAATCTTCCATGAACATGCCATCTTCATCATGAAACCCTTTTGAACCATTCATACAAATAGACCAAAATGGACGAATATATGCAGAAGACTTAGAAGCTGCAACGCAAAATCCTTATATAGTCTCCTTTGTAGAAAACTCAGTCTTACACAACCCTCAAAGGTATCTAGCCATGCTTTTGGACCAAGGGGCTAAGTTACCATGAGTCTTTGACATAAATACTTTTCCACCTCCATCTGTCTACCCTCACCATCAATAGTCACTTGACATAAATCCTACCAGTAATTCACAACAAACATTCACTTATCACCCTTATCCTAACCTTGACAAGGGAAGCCAACTATCAACTAGTCTGTTCCAAACCTCCATGTCATATCTGACCCTTTACCTATCAATCTCATCCAAGTATACATGCCTTATCAACCATCTACCAACTCATGTCAAGTCCTCACATCATACCATATCAATCCCATCCAAGTATCCACATCCTATTTTAGTCAACCTTACATGAATCCAGTCCAAGGCCCCATGTCATATCCTAGTCCTTCACATACTAGTCCAGTCCAAGTCTCCATGTCCTATCCTAGTCCTTCATCCATTAATCCTTTTCAAGTCACCCCCTCACAAGCCACATTTAGTCATAAAAATGCTATCATTTTCCAAAGTCAAATCCCATTATCTAAACTTGAGGATACATTTCAAAATGAAAGCCCAAAGCATGACCTTATAATGTCATCCTCATGTCAAGAACAAGGTAGTCCATCCAAGAAGTCCTTCAAGACAATCATGACATCAAAAATATACTTATCCTTGACAATGATTATATTCCCAATTATATCATCCATGACAACCCCATCTTTGACCAAGACCCTACCATTGACCAAGAAATCCAAAACGATCCACTCCTTGACCTTTACACCATTTATGATCGAACACTTGACAACCCTATTCAAGCCTTGACTATCGACACTTTCCAAGATGAGACAATTGCCTCCATGCCACACATAAATGATATTTCTCAAGAACAAGAGTCTTCCATTATGGAAATATTTGCAAATGATCAAGCTATAGCTAAATTTACTGGACTCTATGACACTGACCATAATGATGGGTTCGACATTGACTTGGAAACACCAATAGAATCATCTAAACCTGACATGTAACAAGATTAGACCAAAGATATCAGTCATAAATATGTCCAACATGACAATGAAGCTAACACACTTTATCAACTAGGGTCGTCTCTCTTTGTCAGAGCAGGCTTCCTTGCAAATGAAAATATTCCAAGTAACAATGTCCACATATATCATGATGGGCTAGCATCTTGCTTTCAAAACAAAAAATACCCCATCGCAAACAAAAATTTTCAAAGCATGCAATATTAAGGCAAAGGACTAGGCATACGTGAACAAGGCATTCAAGAACCAATACAACTTCAGGAAAATTGCAAATATCAAGGTCTTGGGTATTCTTCAGTCAGCAAATCAAACGATGTTAGTTGTACTTCCTCGATATTGGGGGAAACCTTGTTAGATACAGACATCAAAATAGAGTCCATGAGAAGCCCTTGTCATAAGATTGCTGCCAACACTCCCTCCATCCACACCATAAACCATCATTCTCAACATATTAAACCTTCCCTTTGGAACCAACAAAAAAAAAGGTCTTACAAAGTTAAAAATCAAATGTTAAAGGCCATCGAATTAGCCAAAAAGACAAGTGGACAAATGAACTTAAAATGGATCCCAAAGAAAAGTAGATCAAGCAAAGAAAATATGTCAAAAGGAAAAGTTAATTACAATGTGGAGCCACAAGCAAAGAGGACGCCCACATATAATAGATGTCCACCTCCTTCAAAATGGTCATCAAGCAAGGCATATAAAAGTGTTGGTTCCAAATATCATCCCACTCAAAATTCCAAAATCTGTCATCCACCATCCCAAGTTTGGAAAATAAAAAGTGATTCATCCAGACTTCCAAACAACCTTTTCACATCTACCATCATTCGTCATAATCCTACATCTCATCTAAAGTCCCAAAATCCCACATCACACATCCGTCACATCTTGGCAACAACTCTTTACCATAAGGACTCTCATGGCACTCTATCACAATGTGTGTATTCTGATAAGGCCAACTCTAGTATCAGAAAGGATCACAATGACATCGATCAGTTGTATGCAAGCACTATGATCCTGACAAGACAACTCCTTCAGCAAGGTCATTATTGGCATATCATGGCACAGTCTCTACATCGGTACCGTCAGTGGATTCAAAATAGTTAGTGGTTATCTAAAGCATCCGGCTATCCACGAAATAAAAAATACAAAAATTGAAAATGTAAAACATCGCACCCCGATGAAAAACCTGGAAAATAGGGCCTTGGTGACACCAAAAATAAAAAATTCAAGAAAATAGTAAAGAGAAAAATTTGATCCAATGGTGAAAACCTGGTAAACAGGCGCCTTGGATAAGTACAATGATGAAAACTAGGAAAACAGGTGTCATGTGTAAAATAAATCATCTATGTGGACTTTTACACTTGGGGGCAAGTTGTCTCATTTCCCATGCCTTCCTAATGAAATTTACGTCCATCTAAGCCCTCTTATTTCCACGCATTTTTTCCCACCTACCTTGGTCTTGACATAAAACTGGCACACATAAATCATGCTTTGGGAAAATTATTGACATGCCTATCCTTCGGTCATACATTATCCATGAAACATCATGTCATTGCTGACGTAAACCTCATTATCCTTATGTGACATAGTCCTTGAAAATCATATGAAATTCCCTTAGTCTCATGTCTCTCATCCTTTCATGTCTGTCACCTATCTTGGCTTTCCCTTGTCAAACGGTCTAAGGATGCTCCATCATCCCATTTATTCCTAACCAAGTCATTCCAAATGCAATGAGTCTAATTCATACAAGTACATATATCCAAAACATTACTTGAATTTGTTCCTGGCCCAACTAAAGACCTCGATACTTTTGTCACATTATCATCGTCTTCACATTGTTTTGGGATATGTCCTTCCCATGTCAAACAACGTTGTCATCACCTGTCAATTGGTATTCATCTTGACTAGGGGCACAATCATGTTTGTCCTTGGATTCTCATGTGTACGAATCAGTCACATGCATTTGTTGTGATCCTCTTAAACCATTCAAAAAAGACCAAAAACATGGCAAAAAGTCTTGAAAAAAGACCAAAAACATGGCAAAATGTCCTGAAAAAGACCAAAAACATGGCAAAAAGTCCTAAAAAAAGACCAAAAACATGACAAAAAGTCCTGAAAAAGACCAAAAATGTAGCAAAATGTCCTGAAAAAGAACAAACACAAAAATAGAGTCATTCCTTGACAAATCAATTAGTCAAGTCTTTGTCATTTGTCCAAACTACATTGTCTCTACACATTTGCTATGTAGGCAAGACTAATACTTAAGTCCCCGAGACATTAGGTCATTCCTTTTAGGTTTGTCAAAATAAAATCATGACACAATCTTTGGTCATCAATACAAAGTCATTGGTCGTGTCGAACTACGAGGTCTCTGAGTGCATGACGTAAGCAAGGCCATCTGTCGATGAGCCCCCGAGGCCGCACTAGGTCAGTCCATTAGGGTTCATGGCATCACACTGGCACACACGTCAAAATTTTTTCAAGACAAAGCAAATCATTCCCAAATGAATTATGGCAATCATTTATTCAGCATGACAATCTCATCAGCACATCAATCATATCATCATGACAATATCAACATATAGTCAAACATAGGTCAAACTCAGTCAAAACAAGTCAAATCATCATACCTTGTCAAATTGTCAAATCTTGGCTCACTTTTAGATGTGTCCTTCTGAAAGATAACCTCTGTCATTCATGCCTTGGGATGGGTCCTTCCTAGGCATCATCACTGTCATTCGACATTTTGAGGATCACTCCTCTTGACATCGGTATTCTTCAGATGTGTCATTCTAAAGAACCAAATCTATCATTTATGCCTTAGGATGTGTCCTTCCTAGGCATCATCATCATTTGAAGGGACCCCTTTCGACATTTAGGGATCAGTCCTCTTGATGTCAACATTATTCAAGATGTGTCCTTGAATTCGGCAATTTTTAACATTTGTCATCTAGGCATCATCAAAACTTTGACACTCTGGCATCTCATCATCATCGAACCTGACATCTTGACATCAGAACAATGGGTATCTAGACGCACTTGGCAAACACTTGGTGCTTGTCTTTTGGATTTTTATCATGCTACTAGTTTTTTAGCGAGATCCCAATAACATGATTTAGAGAAGCAGCGATGTATCATGACGTTTGTCTTGAATTTTGACACACGTGATTACTAGTTTTTCAACGAGATCCTGACAACATGATTTAGAAAAGCAATGACATATCATGATTGTCTTATCTTGTCTTTTGACTTTCATCATGTTACTAGTTTTTCAGCAAGATCCTGACAATAGGATTTAGAAAAGCAGCGACGTATCATGATTGTCTTATTTTGTCTTTGGATTTTTATTTTTATTTTTAATTATTTTTATATCATGTTACTAGTTTTTCAGCGAGATCCCAACAACAAGATTTAGAGAAGCAACGACGTATCATGACATTTATCTTGTCTCTTGACACACATGTTACTAGTTTCTTAGCGATGTCCTAATTTCAGGATTTAGAAAAACAACAATGTATCATGATAATGGCTTTATTTTTTCATTTTGACAATCATGTTGCTAGTTTCTCAAGGATGTCCTCGAAATAGGATTTATAGAAGCAACGACATTTCATGATTTGTCCTTTTTGCTGGTGGTTGGTTATGACAAAAAGATTGGGGCAACAACACTCTTAGTATGAGTCATGATCATCATTTTTTGTGACTGCTTGTCTTATGTGATGGTACGACCTTGCACACCTTGATTTATGTCATATCATGGTGTTTGTTGGTCATCACAATAATCTTCCTAGTGATGATTAAGAGCAATAAATATAAAAAGTCCTATGCTAAAGTTTTGAAGGATTTGGTCTAGGAACTAACATGCATCTCATTTTGTCTTATCATCTTCTCTCGCCCATCTCATATAGGCATTGCATCCATATCATCATCCATATATTTTGCACTCACATTTATTTGTCTCTTCATATTCTAGTCTTCTCATTAATTTCGAGAGCAAACCCATGTTCTTGCAACATGTCTGTCCTCTCGAGGGGGCATACCGTGACCCTCCTCATCATTCTTCTTCGTCTTATTTTGCACTGGGGCATATTTTTGACTTATTTTCTTTGTCACAATGCGACATGCTACATTATGACAAAGAGGGGAAAAATGTACACATAAAATGACCTAGGCCTCAAGCTCTATTTTACCACTTTTGTCCTAGCATAATTATGACATTTAATTATGTCTTTGGTCCACATTTGACTATTGATTAAATAATTCATAATTATTTAATTAATTCATGTCCTTTATTCTTCATGATTATTAAATAAATAAATTTTATTTATTTATTAAATACGTCATTAATTATCTAAGTCTTCCTAATTAAATAAAATTTTAAATTTATTTAATTACCCTTCTTCACCATTTCTTTCGATTATTAAATAAATAAGTTTTATTTATTTATTTAAAATATCACTAATTGTCATAATTAAATGAATTGATTAATTTATTTAATTAATTAATCTTATCGCTAAATTAAATAATTATCTTTAATTATTTAATTGTCAAAATTAATATTCATCTCATTTTAAATAAATGAAATTATTTATAATATCATCACATTCTTAATTGAGTCCATTTTGGTAAATAATCTGAAAATCGATTATTTATTATTTCTAAAATCCATATTTTGAATTAATTTAATTCAAATTGGTAACTTTCCTCCAAAATCAAGTAATGGGAAAATTATTGATTTTTCAAATCTAATCTTCGCCAACTCTTATCTTCTTGATTTTTTTGAATCTCACAAATCAGTCTTTGTCTTCTTGATTTTTGAAAATCTTTATTTTCTAAATTAATTATCTCATTTATTCTCCACCACGACTCGATCTTCTTAGGTGACATCTCGACCACTCACTTAAGGATTTTTCCCTAACCCTGATTAGGGATTATCAAATTTAATCTCGTCCTTTGATTTTAGGTCTCTACCAAAATTCAATCTCGTCCATCCATTCAAAATGGCATTTTCTATAAAATGTTATTTTGCTCTCATTTTTAGATTACACACTGACATACTTAGATATTTCACAAGAATTGCAGCATTTATTCTCTTATTATTAGTCACATTTTAGGCATAGGCATTTCAATAATATTGTCATAGGCATAGGCATTTTAGAAGAAAATCCTTCAAAGTTTGTGTAGGTCTTCATCAAGGATTGCTCGCACGTTCGATCTGAGGGCAACACAAATCAGCAAGTTAGAAGGTGTAATGGAGATCAGCCATGGAGAATGAAAACATTGGGTGAGATTGTTCTATTTTATGTGTTTTCGTTCATTGTTCCTTTGCACTTCATTATTTCTTTGGGTTTATGCTTTCAATTCATTTGATAAACTAACCTAAAAATAACCCTTAGTTACACCTTCTTCATGGAATGCTTCCTCTGGAACTTGTACATTATGAGGAGAAAGAAGAGGAGAATTATTTCCTGTAGTTGTCTTTTCTCCATCATCATCAGGGGTTTCTTCATTTTTTCTTTCTTTCTCTATAGCCTTTGTCACATCTACAGGGGATGTTTTATGCTTAGGATAATTCCTTCTAACATATACTTGGGACTTTTGCTAAGGAAGGAGCATCAGTAGCAGCACTACCTTTTCTAGCCTTTGCTGTCTTTTGTCTCTTTGTGATTATTCTTCTCTACCTCACTGGTTATGAAGTTTCACCTTCTTCTACAATAATACCAACTTGAGGAACCATCTTGGTTTTAGGAGATGGCTTCTCTCTTTGCTTCACCTATTTCTAACTCCTAGTCCTCCTCTTGATGGATATTGGTCTTTCTTCCTCTTGAACATCCTCTTCATGAGACTCGGTAGTATCATCACATTTACCATTTGTAGCCTCCTCTTCAGATTGAGACTCCAAGTATCCTATCAAATCATAGGTGAATTTTGTACCATCAACCTCTAGCTCCATCAGTGACTTGGCTCAAATATGTTATCTCTTCCTCTGACCAATTAATTGGAGGCAATGGTTTGCTCCTATAGGGTTCATAGACATGGTGTTGAAACAAGTTTACCTCATCATCTTGCACTTGATCAAGCACCTCTGTCACCTTATATAGCCTTATCAGTTTAAGAGGCAGTCTGTAAAACCTTCTTTTGATGGCATCAAATTCATCTCTACAATTATCCCAATAATCTTCAATGTGATCCTTATGCTTGAATGTTCAATTTTCTGGATTCACGGCCTTTCCTTATGAATCAAACTTATTCCTATTGGTATGAGAATACAACTCATATTGGGCACTTTGAATAGAAGGGTGTGCCTCCAAATTTCCCATTCTCAATGGGAATTCTACTCCCAACCCTTTCTTTTTCAACTCCTACTGTAGGATCTCCTCAAAGCCTACCATTTGTCTTGTCAGTTCTAACATTAGAAGTTTGTTGGTTCGATACCTTGGTAATCTGAGTGGAACAACGGGAGATCCTTGTACAAGGATATATTTGAACCTTTAAAACTGTATAAAATATTGACCATATTGCTTGATTAAGTCCATGGGATCAGTAGAGACTCTAACATGGAGAGCATCTTGTAACAACCTAGGAATGTACATGAAAAATGCATCATTTTCACTCCTATAATTGGATGTTTTATGCTACAACTATGGGTATACGTCCCATATCCTATCCTTCCCTATAGTTCCTTCGCAACTGAGACCTTTGTACTTAGTCTTATGTGGCAACATATAGATAAGGTATGAAGTCATGCTGAATATATTGGTCTCTTATACACTACTCAGTTGGGCATCCAAATTGTTACTTATGATTCTATCCCAATGAAAATGCTTGTTAGCGACAATTTGTGTGATGGGGTAGAACATCCAATTCTGAAAGATGTGAGCTTCTTCTATTCCCATGACGCTACCCAAAAGAGTTATGATATCATGATATTCCATTTTAAAATCACTCTTGTGCAATTGTTTGGGCAGCTTGGAATAGTGTGGTTTAGGCCTCAATATCCAAGAATTGTTCATGATTTCCAAATCCCTATTGGGGTCTTGATCATAAAACTTTATTGCTTCCCCAATGTTAATTTCCTCAATGAGCTTGTGATGTGAGGAAATATTGAACACCTCTGTAATGGACTCTTCAGTAAGATTTTCCATGACTGTTCCTTGTGGGCCAATTATAATTCTTGTTCTAGAGTCATAGTGCTTTGCACATTCTAGCACCAACTCTAGACATAATTGTGTTAGGGGGAACCCCACTACTTGAGCCAAACTAGTGTGAGTGATAGCTTGTACCAATTGGGTGGGTGCATTTCCATACATCCTCTATTGAAAGTCATCATAATCTATATGTCCCATATTTGTGTTCACAATCTTTGACCAAGCAGATGCAATCTTGGACTCTGGCCATATGCCCTTGAAGTCATACTTCATCCTTTCTAATCTTCTCTTAACCTCCTCTTGCACCAAAGCAACCTTTCTTTTGGTAGTCTTGTTAGCACTCAGCTCTGCCTACATCTGTTAGAGAAAATCCATAATTACCCAAATGTAAACAATAACACATGTCATTTATTCAACAATATTTTTCAATACAAGTTAAATGACATGATTAGGTGCAAATTGCAACATCAATATTCCAATGCAAGAAGAACAATCCACTTCATTAGTTTATTCCAAGATATATAAATGAATCATACTCAAACTGATGAATATCCAACCATAAAGGCTAAGTAACCACCATATGCAAGCTTATTTGTAAATAGTACTTGAAATTTGGAATGAATAGGGAAAGGTCAGGTAATCCAAGCAAGCTCAGATTCCTCGGCCAGACTAGAGCTTGGATTTCCCAAAAGTCAAAACGTTGATCTCATTTAGACTTGTGATTACCTGAATCTTTAATGTATGACACCTCTTGAAAGAATTAAGCTTATTCTATCATTGATCATCTCAAAAACACTCCATGAATTTCCTTCATTTAAAGTTTAATTCATTTCATGCATTGGAGTATGAGGTTCAGAAAGCTCAGTATTCAAGGGGTCTTGGATTACTCAGGTGAACTAACATTCGAGTAATCCGATCTTGCTTAGAATCACCGAACGAAGGATGAGATCAAAAGTTTTCTAAGTGTTCACCTTTGAGTTCGGGTTTTAAAATGCACATTGGATTCAGATAATCCTAGGGGGCTCAGATTCTCTAAGCGGATTAGAGCTCAAAAAATCTGAGCTACCTCAAAATTTTTGAGTTTAGCTCAGGCATCAAAATTTTCCAAGTGCTGAGATAACTTTGTGCCAAAATGATAAATGAAACAAATTCACCCTCCAAAATTCAAATCATTATTAATGTAAGATTAAATTTAAATGAATCATGTAGTGATTCCTAACGTCCTACCTTTATTCATTGAATTCGCAATTTCTGGCAAGGGATTTACATAACTAGGGTTTTGAGTTGGCTTTGTAAAACAAGGTGATACCCTTTCATATCTTTATTTAAATCATGAAATTTAGAAGGGGAATGTATGAAGGATATTTAATAAGTCCATTTATTCAAATCAAATCCCTCATTTAACCTTTCAGAATAAACCCTAAAGAATGAAACCCACAATGACGAAACAAGAAACATACATCAAAGATCCCCAAACTTGAGAGTTGACTCACATCATTAAAGGATTTAACAATAAAGCACAAAACGAAACCAAAACCACCCAAGGAGAATGCAATATCATACCTTGGAATGTCACACAACAAAGGAAGAGGGTATGTGCATGATCATCATGGAAAAAACAGGCCCTTAAGTGGTGATAAAATTTAGAAAAAATAGAGTAAGGAAAATTAACATAAAAATTTGAATAAGTTATCTATATTATTTCAAAAAGATGTAAGAATAGAATCTGTAGCAAATTGAATGTAGTTTCTAAACTACTAGGTTTATTTTAAAAAATCCATTTGGTGAAAATTTGAAATTTCAATGTAGCACTTAAATTTCAAGGGAAAAAAGTAGGTGTCTGTCGACCACCCTAACCACAATAAAATGATAATATTTTTTTATAATATTTTAGATATAAGTAGAGCACTCATGTCCCGATGTGATGCATTTTTTTTGTAATTTTTTCCAAGTAATTAATTAATTATGAATTTTTATTACAACTTTTAAAAATATAAAAAAGTATGTCGACCACCTTAACTTGGTCAAAACTTCATGAAATTCATTTTTTAATCCTATAGTATGTGAAGCATAGAATGTGACGATGTTTTGGATTCAAAAATGTGATACGTTGAAAGCTATAGGTGCTTTTCAATCACCTATCAATCAAGACTTTAGTCATAATTCAAGTAGAAAATGAATAATAATTATTTATTAAATTCAAAGTAAAGCATAATTTATATTGTTGGAAAGCTTTGAATCTCCTTTAAAACCCTTTTCATTTCATCAATTTTGGGTTAAAAAGTCATCATCCACATACTACACATACCCATCATATTCACTTTTGGCCCATCATGATCCTGCACATACCCAAGATTCAATGGCAGACTGACAATGGATACTCTCAAACCCTAGAATGATGATCACTTGGAGAAAATAAACCCAATGTTGGATCTAAAATCAAATGCAAGATAGTGGGGACCTTTCTTAGCTTCAAGCACACACGAATGCAAAATGACCAAATGACCACTTGAATCTCATTATATTTCCAAATTAACCCTTTAAAACTCATTAATTAAAGCAATAAATTCCCATACGTACATCTACATAAAACTCATAAACCTGATGGGAGTTCAAACTCAGGTAATCTGAGGTAGTTCAGATTACCCAACCAGATTAAGGTTTGAGTAATCTGACGTACCTTAGAATTACTGAACCTACCCCAAAATTAATCAATTTTTCCTCAAATTCAAAATTTCGAGCAAGGGTCAGCCTCAAGGAGTTAGGCAATCATCATGAAGTTGCAAAAATAACATCTCAAATGTAGATTTATCATTAAGCAGATGGGAGAAACAAGACCAAGACTGAGAGACTTATCCCTTAAGAGGATGAATTCAAGACCTTATGACAAACCAACAAGAAAGAAAAACAAGAAAAGAGGGTCCATGCCTTTAGCGGGGTGTGTGTACGAAAATTGTACAACAATGCCTTTGATGATTTGGATTAGGAAGAGGGTGTTCCCTTAGAAATGTAGGTGGTAGGTGGCTCCTTGGATGAGATGCACCTTGGAAATCAACCTAATGATATTTTCAACTTTTCTTAGTTGGGGATCAAGAGGCTCAAATGGACATAGATCTTCTTTCCTATACTCCCGAGAAGGAGGGGGAAAGTATGATGACAAGGGTTCAAGAGGTTTTTTTGTCCTTCACTCTAGACTCATTTTTGAGAAGGGTTTGGTTGACTTGGGTAAAATTAAAACATCTTCGCCTATTTTGGGCCTACAATAAAAGCCCCTTAGAAATGGGGCTCCTGAGAAGCTCCTTAAGGCTAGCAGAAAGAAGGGCTAGGAAAAGGTAAAGTTAATTGGTGAGGACCATTTATTCTCATTTCTCCCAACCTTAGCAATGATTGTGTTATCTTGGAATGTAAGGGTATGAATAGCATCCCTAGACAAAAGGCTATTTGTGATTTGATTCATGCTCACTCTCTTGATTTGGTTTTTCTTCAAGAGACTAAGTTGTATGTTGAAATTATATTTAAATTGGCTTCTAAGATCTGGGTAGAGGTCATTCTGTGTGGGAGCATAAGGCAACTCTAGTGGGGTTGCTTGTTTATGGGATCCACATAGAGTTATTTTGATTAGGTGGCTCCCCTGTAGGTATTATATTTCTCTAGTTGCTTCCAGTCTAGAGTTGGGTGAGATAATTATTCTTTCTAACATCTATGCTCTAACTGATCTCTTTGGTAAGACCCAATTGTGGTCTCATGTTAGATATCTTTGCTCTCTAGATCCTTTTCTCCTTTGGATTATGGAAATGTATTTCAATGATTTCTCCTCACTTGAGGAGAAAAGGGGTGGTATTGTTCACTTGGATCCCTCCTCAAAGATCCTAAGCGACAATGTTTCTCTCTTGAACTTCATTGATATCAAACCTTTGAATGAAATGTTTACATGGAACAATAGGAGAAGTGGGGAAGCTGCTATTTCAGAAAGGCTGGATAGGTTCTTGGTTTCTACCTTTTGGGTTGGTGATAGGTTGATGAATAGCTCTATGATTTTATATTGGTGGGGATCTGATCATTGTTCAATCAAATTCTCTAAATTATTTTTTAGATATTATAAAAATAAAAATTTTATATTTTAGCTCATGTGGCTTCGGTACTTGTCACTTCATGATCTTGTTCCTATTTAGTGGTGTTTTGGGAAGTCGACTCATGAAACTGCAATGTATTCCTTCTCCAAGAGGCTTCATTATGTCAAATATATGTTAAAACAATGGAATAGGTGCCACTTTGGTAATGTTTTTTAGGCTAAAAGATTAGCTTAAGTTCACTTAGATTCCATTACTTGGAAGATTCGGGACCATGGTGTTACTGAGGAAAACGGTAAGATGGAAGATGTGGTTGTGAAGGAGGTGGAGGAATGGGAGCTATGAGAGGAAATTTTTTGGAAGAAAAAGTCCTGCATTGATTGGCACCAGGAAGGTTATAGGAACACTTCATTTTTTCACAATTCTATCAAGGATAAAAGGTAATGTAATATCATCTCTTCTCTTATGTCCTCTAAGGTGGTCTAATTATCTTCCTTTAATGAGATTTCAAAGGAGTCTATTCGATTATTTTCTACTTTTTTTATTGAGGATTCCCCTCCTACCAATCAGGATGAAGCTTTAATCTTGGATTGTATCCCATCTTTGGTGACCAGGGAAATGAATGAATTTTTGCTCAAACCAATCTTCTTGATTAAGCTCAAGGATATTGTGTTTCAGATGAAGGGAAAAGCCTCAGGGCTTGATGGATTTCCAGTTGAATTATTTCAAGATTTTTGGGAGGTAATCAAGCTTGACCTTCTTGAGGTTGTTTAGGAATCTCAAAGGAATAAGCAAATGCTAAGATCCATGAATGTCAATTTTTTCTCTTATCCCAAAAAGAGATGGAGCTAATTATTTGGATCTCTTTAGAACAATCACCCTATGTAGTGTTTTTTACAAAATAATTATAAATTTCATTGTGGAACATCTAAAATCATGGTTAAGTAGGTTAATTTTTGAGGAGTACAGTGGATTTATTATTAGCAGATAGATTCTTGATGAGGTTGTTATTATGGAAAAAATTGTCCATTCCATGGCCTCTTCTAGAGGGAAGGCTATGTTTATTAAGTTGGACATAGGAAAAGATTACAATTGTGTTAAATGGGCTTTTCTATCCAAGGTTTAGAGGCCTTTTGGTTTTGGTAGCACCTGGATTGAGTGCGTTATGTGTTTCATCACCTCTTCTTCCTTCTTTGTGCTTGTTAATGGTGAGCCTTCTGAGCTTTTTGGAGCATCTAGGGGCCTTTGGCAAGGTGAAGCTTTGTCCCCATGCTTATTTATCTTAATGTCTAAAGGATTAGGGAGGTTTATTAAATCTCATGTGGAGCTTGGTCTAATTCAGGGTTGGAGTTGGGGTAATAATTTACCCCCCCAATCCCATTTTCAATTTGTGGATGACACTACTATAATGGGCATGACCAGAGTTGAAGAAGTTGTCAACTTGCAGAAGGTCCTTGATATTTACTTGGCTACTTTTGGGAAAAGTATCAATGAGGGTAAGTCCTTTATTTATTTCTTTAATACTTCGAAGCCTATTTAGAGTAGAATTGCTAGAACTCTCACATTCTAGAAAGGCTCACTTCCCTTTGTCTATTATGGTATATTGGTAAGAAGTTATTGATAAGTTTCACAAAAAGGTAAGCCATTGGACTTGCAAGTGGCTCTCTATTACTAGGAGAGTGACTCTTTTGAAGTTGGTGGTTTAGGATCTTCCTTTGTATAGGTGCTTTGTGTTGTATGTCCCTTCCTATTTTATCAAAGAATTTGAGAGTCTCTCCCTTCATTTTATTTGGTCTAGTAACCTCCCTCGAGGAAGTGGAGCTTGGTTAAGAGGGATACTATATGCAAGCCAAAGTAGGAAGGTGGGATTGAGCTACAACAAGTTGATTTGAATGGGTAGGCTTTGGCAAAAGTTGTATTAGTTATGGTGCTCACAACAACATCAAATTTGGGCCAAGATACTCAATTCAAAATATCTAAGGGGAGTGGAAAGTGTTGATTTTCCTAGATTTAGCCTTATGGGGAAGGGTTCTATGATTTGGGGTACCCTTAAAAGGGGAGCCAAGCTGATTAAGCAAGGGTTGTTTTAAATTTGTAATAGAGGCTCAAAAGCTCTTTGCTATTTTGATTCTTGGGATGAACATCCTCCTATCATATCAAAAAAACCTCATTTGCAAGCTTTATGCCAATTTTTTCTTGATTCTAGTTGGTGTAGAGTGGATGATTTCAAATCCTCTCAAGTTCTTGATCGGGTAACCATGTATAGGTGGAAGAACCCACATGAGTGGCTACCTAGGGGGATCGATGGAGGAGCATCGAGAGTTGGACAATATTTTGGCTAGTATGGTTTGTAACTCCCTTCTAGGGAGGGATGTTTTGGCCTAGGGGCCTAATTTGAAAGGAAAATTCTCAGTTTCCTTTGGTTATTAGGAGCTGGATAAGTAGATTTTTTTATGTGTTGAAGTTCCTTGGTGGAAATAGGTTTGGAATAAATTCTCATGGCCTAAGTGCAATTTCTTCTCTTGGCTTGTGGTTCATGATAGGTTCCTCACTTGGAAGAATCTTTGGAAGAGAGGATTTCAATGTCCCTCTATGTGTGTTATGTGCACTAGAAATGATGAGTGTACTTCTCATCTATTTTTTCAATGTTCTCTTGCTAGAATGATTTGGAACTTCTGGTGGGAAGCCTAGAACTAGCCATGTAAACATGCCATCTCTTTGGATGATTTCTAGTTTGGGTTGGGGAACCATTTAGCTAAGACCTCTTTCCTTCAAATTTCTTGAAAATTTGGCCCCGATTTGATTATTTGGAATATTTGTCTAGAACATAACCATAGGATCTTTTTTGTACAAGAAGCTTTAGGTGCAACAGTTGTGGCTAAGAATATTGGGGGTTCTTCAAGAGACTCTTGCAGGTAAGTGCAAATTTATGCCCTTGTGGATCTTGGTGATATGGGTGTGGCTCAAACTTTGGGGCTTTCTGAATAACAGGAGTGGCTCCCAACCTTGGCTAGGATAGTGTGCTAGAGGGAAGGTTTAGAGATTTGGTCATTGGAGAACCCCTCCTCTTGGGGTGTTGAAAATTAACACTAATCTATCTTCTAGAGGTAATCTTGGGCATGTTGGGGTCGAGGGTATTGGTAAGGATAGATTAGGGGTAGTTGAGTTCTTCTTTTCAATGTATATAAGTTAGTTCAAACCAACAAATTTAGGGAGGCTTTGTCCATTATTTTTGCATTGAAAAGGGCTTGTGCCCTTGGTTGGAGAAGGATAATCTATGAGTTAGATTCCCAGATTGTGTTTGATATGTTGAATAAGCATCAATTTGACAATGTGAATTAGAAATTGGCCTTAGTGGTTAAGTAAATCATTTATTTGGGTGGGGTTTTGGATTTTGTCACCTTTTTCCATATCCCACAGGAATGGAATAAGGTGGCAGATGGCTTGTCTAAATGGGTGTCTAACCAAATGGATATTTGGTATGTGGAAGACTGGGGAAGTCTTTTGAAGGACCTTTCCTAGTTATTGGAAGAGCTTGTAATGGAGGATATGAGATGTTTCTTGGGAGTTTCTTGATGGCCCTGCTTCAAGATTTTGACCCCTAGTGGGTCTATTGTACTCTTTTGTTTTGTACTAATTTTCTAGCTCAATAAAGTTTTTACCCCTCTTTTAAAAAAAAAATAGAGAATATTTCATAGAGAAATTACTTAAATGAATAAATTTTCCATTATATATATAGTTTTCTACCCCAAATGTGTGGGTGTTACCACAATAATGGGTTACACTTTTTGGGACATCCTGATTTTTGCTTGAAATCACATATTTTTGGAAAATGTAATGCTTTTAATTAAAGAGGGTTTGATCAAACTCCCTTAGATCAAACCCCCTTTGATAGAACCTCATTAGTTTTAAACCATACCTAAAATGGATTCTCCTCTACACCTATCAAAATGCTAATAAAAACCCACTTTTGATTTACCATTTGGGTGATCAAATGAGTTCATTTAAATTTATGTTTTCTATTTATGCAGCCCTTATTATAAGCTTCCCAAAAAGTATAATTTTAAATATATTTAATTTGATTATTATATTTATTTTGTATTTCTTGTGAATTTAGGTTTTTCAATGAACATAAAGTTCTTTGTTTCACACATATGAAAAAATAGGAAAATAGACAAAAAAAAATCTAACAAAAAAAGAATAAGTTAATTCAAATGCATACCAAAAAAGTTATGTAGTCCGAAGTACACCTCTATCCAAATTATAATTACTTTAACTTGGAAAATTAATTAAAAAATATATGTAACAAAAAATTATGAAAAAATATCCATGCACTAGATATTGGTGTGACAAATCTATATTTTAAAAATTATAATTGTATCATTTCTATTAAAAAAGTTGTGTAGTCCAAAGTAAACATCACTTTTTAAAAATGTTGTTTAGTAGAAAAAATAAGTTATTAAAAATTATTTTAAAGGATTCATAATTTATATATTTAAATATAATTAGAATCTACACACAAAATCTCACAAATCACTAGTTTGATTTATCTTCAAATTTTTAATGGTTTAGCTGCAATAGGTGTAAGAAAGTGAAGATTTGGTTAAAAATGTTGATTTGAATGCCAAGTTTGGCCAAAAAGTGTAACCCATTATTATTGGATCACTCGTGTATTTTCATAAAATTGTTCTAATGTTGATAAAAAATCAGTGAATACAATTTAAACATTATGCACAAAATAATATATGTGTGTGTGTGTGTGAAATAAATGTTGATCTACCAAATAGACATTTGCATTCTACCATTTATATTTATACAACTATTTCAACAATAGACTAACTATTTTTCTTTTCTTTGCAAATATTAAAGAATAGTTTTTCTGCTAAATATTTAAATGAACTAAGGAGAGTAGGAAGAACACTTTTATAGGGAGAAGGAAATCACTAAAACACAAAGCAATATTTTTCTTTATTTCCTTCACACAAATAATATGAGGAAGATATATTAAAAATATTACAATATTTTTCACTATGACTCTTTCAAAAATAAGAAATTACAAGGATCTCTTAAAGGTCTTTGACTACACACTTCCCCTAAAATTATTACAAAAATTAAACAAATGACTTGACTCCCATCATTTAGCTTCCTCTCCAATTTTCTCCACACCTACACATAATCACAAAAATTCTCCAATGGTCATGGGATGCTCACCTCACAACTATTGACCTACACAAGTAATCCCTGAGCTACGGGACCTCCATAGAAACTGGTTTACACATAAGAACTCACATACACTTGCAATAAAAATGAACCAAATCCAAATTAGAAAGCACATGAACACCCCAAATCAAAGATTTACACACACATAGAATCCCAAATGAGATTCACTAAGAGGGAGAGGTTATACTACTATCCTAATGGGAAGACACATAATACTTCTCAATAAACCCTTTCCACCAAAAACACATTTCAACTTCCAAATTTCTCTTCCAACACAAATTATAAAGTTGCAATATCATATGGGTACTCATACCCTAAATAAACTATTCTCTTAGGAGGAAAAAAGCTTCACAAGGATAGTCCTACCCCTCTCACCCCATATATTAAGGATTCTCTTCCCATAAGGGTGAGATTGTCCTTTACAAATCCATACCCATTACAACAAAAACACTGTTGGCAACATAAGGATAGACAATTGAGAGGGGGGGTGAATCAGTTGTCACAAAAATTATACAGTTAGTCACATAAATTAAACTTATTAAACTTATTCTTAGATCTAATAAGTAAACATGAAAGCATAAACCATCACCACATCAGAAACACACATAACACCAAGATTTTTTATGTGGAAACCATGTTAGGGGAAAAACCATAGTGGAGGTTAGTCCAAAAGATCATACTATGTTAAAAGTATAAAGGAATTATAAATGGGGAATGCACATGCATTCAGGCACACTGCCTAGAGCTCACTACTCAAATACAAAAAGGATTACTACCCAAAGGAAGACATAATGTCTTACAGAAACATTTAGATTACATTCAGAAGATTTGGAACTGAGAAAATAACATCTGCTAATGCCTGATTATAGTTCCAGTTAAGCTCATAAACATCTGCTCACTCTTCTTCACACTTTAATTCTACATTCGAAAGATTAGAACATTATTCGTACATAGCACTTGCACACCACTAAATCACATGCCCTCAAATGGCATAAACAATCACTCATACATATCCGCAACTAAGGATAACATCATTTACATGCCAGCTTGAACAAAATATAAAATGAGTACAAACTGTCCGCCCAATCCATAAACAATTTTCAATGCGCACCAACCAATGTCGACCACAACATAGTGAAGACTCAAAACAAAATCCTCAAACATGAAACACCTTCAAAAATTATGCCTCGAAGATCCACAACACGCTAAAATCACCCTGTTAGCCATGAACATGAAAAACATGAACTCACAAAAGAAAATCACCAATTGTGAGCACAACGATCAATGCGGATCAGCAACACAAATAGAGCACGATCTAGAAACATCCACAAGCTGATGGAACTCTCAAATTTCCCACATTTGAGATGCCTATATAAAAAATTTTGCCTTTGCACTTTCATAAGTGCACCTGATGAACTTACCTGAATGACCTACTTTGAAGGGTCATAATTTGAAGCCCATTGATTTCCAAGCAAAATCCCTTTGCAAAAATACTTGTGTCCTATGTGAACATGCATGTCAAATTTCAACTTCCCATGATGAGTTTTAACAGGGTTTCGAAAAGTGAAGCTGAAGGGTTTTGTCACTTTTCTGCTATTTGCAAACGTTCAGTTCTACAAAGTTGCCTCCCATTTGAGCTTGCATTTTGTGACTAGATGATTTTCATGTTAAAACAAATGTTGTTCTGCATTCTCTATACCAAGATGAATTCGCATGCCAGTTTTTAGAGCTTCATGATTTGACCTGCTATTTTTAGTAGGCCAAAACCAAATGCAGATTTCTTCATTTTTACATTTGCATTGCTGACAGTGTTTCAAGGTGGTCAACTTTGACACCTCATATCTTTTGATCAGTGATGATTCAAGTTAATTCCTCTTGTACACGTGTTCTCTATACCACAGTAATCTACTGTGTCCAGTGGCAGCTTGCTAGGAGCTGATTTGATATTTTTAAAATGAGGTGATCTCTCAAGTTTTAATTGGTTCAAAACAATTGTTTGTTGTAGAAATTCTAAGAGGGAAACTTTGACAGTTAATAGCTTTCACCTCGTGACTCCTTTTTCTGAACCGTCTTTTTTATTGCATTCTTTGGACTAGTTTCTACATGCCTGCAAGTTTTTATGTCTTCACGAGGTCGTTTTACCAGCTTTCAAAGGAAATTCTAGAGCTAACATGGTCAGTTTTGTACTTTTTGCAAACATGTTAGAAGTGAGTTTTAATGAAAACCCAGTTTGTGTTTTCACTCCAAAAGCATTCATAGGCTATGTCAAATCGATTTGAGCATGAAAGTTGTTTGAAAATAATTTTTTTTAGCCGGGCCCACATGGGGACCCGACATGCTTTGCATAATTGTGCCATTGCAATTGATAAAGTGTCTCAAAGAGATGGAAAATACTTGTTTAGTGTTTTCTTGCAGCAAAGGTAGTTTAAGCAAGTAAATTGTGGAAACACATGTGAGACATGTAACACCTTTGATTGATTGACTCCAAGAATAGTATTGTCATGAAGCACAAATTTGGAGGAAAAAGGATGATGCTTCACTTTCAAGTGCATGGGGTTAAGTCACAACACTTTTACTCTTGCTAGATTGTTTGGACAACCTTACCGCTTCAGTAATGGACATAAAGGGATATAATTCTCAGTAAAGGGTAACTTTTGAAGGGTTAATGCTATTCAAAGTTCTGCTTGAATAGATGCATGTGTTTGCAGCCATGGCTAAAAATTTAGGAGGGATTCAACTAGATATGTATTCAATTATAAATGCAAACAAGCACTCATTGAATGCTTTGTTATGTGTGGCAACAAAAATATGATTTAAAGCTCCACAAAGTGAATCAAATGCAAGGAGTTCTTATGTTCACAATGCACTTGCAAATTGGGATTATCTTGAAGATTTTCCTTCATGATGTAGTGAAAACACAAAATGTGTTTGATGGGAGATCTTTAATAACTTCAGAGCAAATGCAACTGGCATGTGTTAAGCCACGCGGGGAATGAAGATCTCATGTGTATTCACAAATGAACTTTTTCAAAGGCTTTAGAGACTTTCAAGTTTGAGTGGGCATTGATCTATACAAAGAAGAAGCAAATGAAATCAAATGCCTGAAAGATAACAGTGTATACACAAAATGGAGTGCCAAACCAGCCAGCATAGAAAATATATTTGTTGTGAAGACCTCATGAACTGAGGTAGCCAACACTGTGATGGAACACCGTTGTTGGCTTTATGCAGAGTGATATGTTGAAGTGCCTTCAGGGGATTTTAAGTAAATCGATATACATGAAATGTATATGTTGAAAAGACTTCAGAGATATATGATACACACTATCTGAAGATGGAGTCAACGTCATAGAGCAGCAAGCAAGATGACTGAAGAGAGTGCATGAAGCATTATGGGAATGCGTATAATTCTTAGACCAAAATGACCGGTGGATGGTGAGATGTCAATGTTCAAACAATGGGAACCCTACACAGCCATGAAAGAGGGATTTAAGGCATAGTAAATGGGTTGAAAAGCTCAAAACACCCCAAGACATGTGCAATCATCAGAATACAAAGAGGCTCGAGCTGGTTGAGAAGTTGTTGCATATGCATCAATGAAATGGTTGAAAAGTATTAATAAGCTTTCAAGCAAATACAAAAGAGGTGCACAACCAACATAAGGAGACAAATGCAATAAAAAGTGGAGAGAATAGAAAGAAAATATGTAGAAGACTTTAGAGAATCCTAGACAAATGCACTTGTCATGCTAAAGAGGATGCCATGGAGGCAGTAAGGTTTGCAAATGCCAGCATAATACAATGTGAAAATTTTGAAAAGATGCTTTAAAAACTATAAAGCAAATGTAACTGGCAAGGAATGGTAGAGAAGCAGCATTGAGACAAGCATATGGGCATCCAACAAAGCAAAGAGGAAGCCAAGGTGCGGCTTGGAGCAAAGGCAATGTATTCACAAGATGCACACCAAACAGTTTGTGAAGATGGTGGCATAACTTGTAGGTATCTCGAGGCACACCAGTTATATGATGTTAGGGTTTCAGAAAAAACTTCAATGCACTGTGATATTTCTCGGTGCTACCATATAGTAGCCACATGGTAAGTGGTGAAGAGTCTGGATGGATGGGGCGACCTCAGTAAGAGTTAAAGGAGAGATTGATGTAAGTGGTACAGGGATACCTTGTTGTTGTTTGTAGATCCGCCATTGTTAGAAGTTGCAGAGCAACGCAAATGCAACAGGAAAACAAGAAATTAGGGCACAAAATGGATAGAGAAAGATCAACGAAGGAAAAAAAAGATGGAAATGCAGCTCAATCTCCACTGTCACCTGCATTAAAAGATGCACACTCATTAATCCTCATGACATTACAGGATTGTGCCATGTGGCACAGTGGGCTCGAGTGAAGCTCGTGCATAGGAAAAATAAAAGTGGCCCAATGGTCTTCATTTAAATTGCTTTCATTTTAAATAAATACTTTAGTGAGTGGGGTAAAATGAAATGCTCGATAAAGTATTTTTTATAAGATATATTTAAATGGTGGGCTCAATAAAACTCATAAAGTGATACGGGTTTTATTGTTCAAAGGTGATTATTTTAAATTTTCACTTTTGTAAAGTGAGATTAAATACTCACGAGAAACATTTCAAATAGAATATTTGAAGTATTGGGGGCATATGTAAAACAATTTTAATATTTCCCAATGCAAACAATGGGATACTTTTGCTGTTAAAATAAAATTACATTTGCTGGGGTGAAGTAAACAAATGCAGCAAATGTAAATTTTAAATGGGCCCCAAAGTGAAATGATATGAGCTGGGAATAGAATGAAGTCAAAGCTTGAAATATTAAAGTTATAAAACTTTAATATCTGGAGAAATATAATGTGCAACAACAAAAAAAATAAAGGGAAAAACAAAATTTTCACGGGTAGAGAGGCATTTTTTCACACAGCTGAGTGAAATGGAATTTCATCACATGGTAGAATTTTTTGTTGCAAGACAACTTGAATAAAGGAAAATGAAGAGGAAAATTCAGTTACAGAGAGAGGAGAGATGCTTTGCACTCTATTGATCAACGGTGAAGAGGATTCCAGATGGCATTTTCTAATCAATTTTAGGGCTTCTTCTGAACCTTCTCTTCTCATTATTCAGGTTCAGAGATTAAGTTCTAGTTTTGGGGTTTTGTATGAGGCTGGGGTAGATAGAGAATTGTAAATTATAAGTCATATTAAGTCTGTAAGCTGTAATTTTTTTATTTCATAAGCAAACACAACCAGTTTATGCAAATAAATCATGAATGTCTTCCAAGTGTTTGCACATTCATGAATATCTTCAAATTGTCTCCATACTTGTACAGTTTAATCATATGAATTCAATAATACAAAGTATCTTTTAGTTTGTCATCTCAAATCTCATGAGATTCTGTTATTTGTTTATGGGTCTATTTCAAGGAAATGGTTAAATGCTTTGAGGAGATAACAGTGATTTCAAGTGTACAGGTTGGATTTGGTAAGGAGAGTTTGATTGATAACAGGAGTGGTATTGTTGGTGTAAGACACTAACAATTGATGCAAGGCATTAACAATTTAAATCCATTGGTTGAATGCCATTTGCTGGTGAATTATTTTTATGTGTTTGACTCCATGGCCTAGAATTAGGCACTGATTTATCTTGCAGCTTAGTGCATCTCAAAAACATTTTATAATTTCAAAACCATTTTAAATCCCTATGTGTTATGGTGTCGTAGTTATCTCATGCTCCAAATAGTTGATATTACAGATAAATATCCAATTCTATTCAATATTGTCCTATTATGTTGAGCTATTAAATGAGATTCTCTGTTGTTGTTAAAGTTGTTTATGATAATAGAGCAAAGATTGTACAAGCATTAAGGGATCACCCTCCTGGGTCTTGTAGAGCCCAAAGTGTAGAAGGCTTTTTTAAAGTCCTCGTCAGTTGGTCCAGGTCCTTTGAGGTACCCTTGATTGGAATTGGCAATTCCATAGGTAGATTAGAAGACCAGCTTGGTTAGTAGTAAAAAAAAACCAAGAAAATGGTGACTCTGCTGGGGATAACTTGGAATCTCCAAGTGTAGACTGCTTAGTTACAGAGTCATATTATTGTTTTCCATTTTGAATTTAGTTCAAATCTTGAAGGATCTCAAGCCTAGAGAAAGATAATTGTTGCAGTGAACCTGATTAATTTCAAGATCTGTGGTACTCTGTTGGTGAAAGGAACTCAGAAAGAAAATTACATGTGAAAGAACTTCATGTTGTTCAAAGTTCATTCCTCTTTGAAGAGAGGTGGTGATTCTGTCAAGAAGAACCTGATGAAGAGGTGATTATAGTTCCAGATCTACAATATTTCAGAAAATTTGCAGCAGTGGCAATGTTTCCAGGTATTCTTCATGTATTTGAATTTATTAGAAAGAGATTTTGGTTCCCTATTTAGTGATTTAGCACTACCAGAGGGAAAGAGCAATGAATTTAAGTTTGCACACTTCCATTTGCTAGATCTATTGAATGTAATTCTAGTTCCATTGAAAGAATTTTGTCTAGTGCTCAAATCTTTGATAATTTGGATGGTTAGAATATCTTTGTACATCTTAAGGATTTCCATCCATTTGTATTGTCATACATTTCAAGCCCAGGTTGTCATTAATTTTCATTGTAGTCCTTCATATGGTCATGATTGTAATTATGCATAATTAGAGAGCCTTGAATTGTAATATCTATAGATCATAAGATAGCCATGCCTATAGACACTTTGAGACAGCTTGTTAAGAAGTGTCAGAAGTCTGATAATCTTCATTCATTTAATACCCCAAAGTGTAAGAACCCAAGAGTTAATAAGCCTAGATTTAGGCCTGAATGGAAAACAATGTTTGAAAGAGGACTTAGGGAAATGGATGAAAGACACCTAATGTTTCAAAAATCTTGGTTAAGAGACAATCATATTGTATCTACTTTCCAAATTGTTGCACCATTTTTGAATTCCTTTGATCCATTGTATGCTCAGTTAGATTTTTCATGGGTTGATTACAAAATTCAAAGTATGCAAGCTCAAGTCTACAAGAAGATGCCTAGATTTGATGGATATAATGTTTGTGAAGGAAATGCACATGTCAAAAGTTTTTCTAGCTTCATGGAGAAATACTCATTTGAATATCAGGATATGTGGATTAGATTCTTTGTTAGATCTCTTGAAGAACGAGCTAGGGATTGGTATCTAAAATTCCCTGAGAAGTCATTTCCTTGCTAGGATAAATTGGTGAATGCTTATAGAAAAGAGTTTGCGAGAGATCCCTATGACCTTGTCATAAGGTTAAAGCAGATCAAGAAACAAGATGAAGAGTCAAGTGTTGATTTTAGTCATAGATTTGTTGTTTCCTTGTCACTAATCCTAGATAATTTCAGACCTAGCACATCATATTGTATTCATATGTATTTTGAAGCTTATGAAGAAGGATCTAGTGCATTGTTAAAAGATTTTGAAATATTGAGTATGCATATGGCTTACACAATCCTGGACAGTTTGGAGAAGCAGAGGAATGAATATATGCAAAGATTGTTGTGTTCAATTGTCAGTAAACATGTTGATGAAATCAGCAACTGTGTGAATGTGAACGATCAGAGGTCTTCAAACAAGTGCATAGTTGAGAAGGTAGAAGATGAAAAAGATGCATCATCAAATGATGAGAAAGTTGTTAATGAACAACTTATAGAAGAAGTATACCAAACTTAGAATTAGCAACTGAGTCTTCTGAGCCAAGAACATGATGAAGGATATCAGTTGGACTTACTCTTTGAAGAAGAGAAGTGCAATCAGCAATGTTGTAATACAATTGACCATGTCAATCCTACAACAGTTGAATGTAGCTTTGGTATAAATCTCCATGATGAGACATTTAAATTTTCTGACTTAGGGAATTCTCTTGAGAACATCAATTTACCAGCTACAAGTGATAGAGTATGTGATGAATTTTAGTTTGAAAGATCAACTACAAGCAGTTGCAATGAGGAAACCATTGATGGTTTTCAGTTTGATAGAGAAGATGCTTATGTATACCCTCAAGAGGATGTAAATGACAAACTCAATGAGGACATCCAGTCCAATGTTGAAATACAAAGAGATGTGGATTGTTGTTATGATAGCCTAGTGGTGAGTAAGGATGGACAAGTGGATGGTATGTTCTCTATGACAGATTGTGACCATGTTCCTGACAATGTTGGTAGCAATTCAATCTCCTATGATTGGGGAGACCCTTTTTATGATCAGCCCATTGAGTTTTCATACTTTGATGATGATGATGTTTTGGCATACCCTGATTTGCAATTTGATAATGTATCCAATTCAAGTGAAGATCAAGAAGAGGAAATAGTTGAAGGAATAGATTAGAATAATGATCTATTAAGTTGTGAACAAATATCAGATCTATTGACCACTGAATATGCATCTTTTGTCTTTGACAGTGATGATGATCTTCATGGTGTAAGGTATGATACAAGTGAATATGATTCTCCTTCAAATTATCAACCAGTTGATCATGATGATAATATTGAGGATAAAGACAAGCAACTATATGTTGGCAATGATGCAATGAATGATGATTATGAAAGTGAGCATGCTAATGCAAAATCAGAGATCTGTTTTGATGAGTTTGAAGCAGCAGATGACCATGAAGTTTGAGCATCTAATGAGCCAAGTTATGAAGATTGTAATGCAGATTTGAAAAAGTCTTTGTTTGATGACTTGAATGAGCCTAGCCATGAGTCTTTTCATGTAGATGTAGAGGTTGATTTCGCTGAGAAATCAGATTATGATTCTGAACCAAAATTTCTTGTTGTTGAGCAAGCTTGTGATATTGAAAAGGTTGATACCTTATGTTCAGAAGATGACAGTATGACTACAGATGATGAGTTAGAAATTTCTGATGACTCTCACTACCAGTATGATGAAGAACAAGTATAGAGTGTGCTAATGCATGAGTGTATCTCTTTGTATACACTTGAAGATAGTTTGCATGATGAGCCAGATCTTCTAGAAAGTTCTTGTGATGGTATAATTTTGATGTGAAAACTAATGATTAGATTGAGCATAATAGTTCAAGCCATGTAGCAAATTGTGAGTGCTATTTTTGTCAGCTGGAAGAAGTTTTCATTGAATGTGGCAATGTGCAAAACATTGAAACCAGTTGTTTTCAGCTTGAGAGTGATTTACATGATGAACATAATCAGTTGTTGCCACATGACAATCAACATTTTGAAAGTATGTCTAACTTTCAAAAGCATAGTGATTATGAACATGTTGATAGTGTGGTGTATGATGGCCTGTTGAGAGGTACCAACATGTTCAATCAAGCAGATGGTTGTGATCAGACTATGCTTTCATATGGTCTTGATCCCCATTTTCAAATCTTGCCACTTGATGCAAAATCAGAGAATGAAGAGAGTGGCAATGATGAGACCTATTTGATTTGGTTACCAATTGATGACAATGTTAAACATGAAGCAAGTTTTTACTTGCACAAAGGAAGCCTGGTACTTTTGTTTGCAAAGAGGCAGTTATTCATGTTGTTGTGGTTTGACAATGCAAGCACAAATTGAGGGAGATCGACTCTTTTTGCATAATTTTGTTTGATAGAGGTAAATGTTGACTCCTATTTTTTCATTTGGTGGCCTGGGGTCACCAGATGAAGTTGAAAAATAAAGTTGAATAAAGAAGCAGTTGGAGGACACCTGATTGACTCAGCATTTGGTCTACTCCCCAGAGATCTGGAATCTTGCTATGCCAACAGGGGGCATACATCCCCAGTTAGAGCCACTGATGGAACTCTCAAATTTCCCAAATTTGAGATGCCTATATCAAAAAATTTGCCTCTGCACTTTCTTAAGTGTACCTGATGAACTTACCTGAATGACCTACTTTAAAGGGTCATAATTTGAAGCTCATTGATTTCCAAGAAAAATCCCTTTGCAGACACACTCATGTGTCCTATGTGAATGTGCATGTCAAATTTCAGCTTCCCATGATGAGTTTTATTAGGGTTTCAAAAAGTGAAGCTATAGGATTTTGTCACTTTTCTGATGTTTGCAAACGTTCAGTTCTACAAAGTTGCCTCCCATTTGAGCTTTCATTTTGCGACTAGATGATTTTCATGTCAAAATGAATGTTGTTCTACATTCTCTATACTAAGGTGAATTCACATGCCAGTTTTCAGAGCTTCACGATTTGATCTGCTATTTTAAGTAGGCCAAAACCAAATGCAATTTCTTCAGTTTTGCATTTGCATTGCTGACAATGTTTCAAGGTGGTCAACTTTGACACCTCATATCTTTTCATCAGTGATGATTCAAGTTAATTCCTCTTGCAAATGTTTCTCTATACCAAAGTGATCTACTGTGTCCAGTGGCAGCTCGCCACGAGCTGATTTGATATTTTTTGCAACAAGGTGATCTCTCGAGTTTTAATTGGTTCAGAATAGTTGTATGTTGCAGAAAGTCCGAGAGGGAAACTTTGACAATTAATAAATTTCACCTCGTGACTCCTTTTTCTGAACCGTCTTTTGCATTGCATTATTTGGACTAGTGTCTACATTCCTGCAAGTTTTTATGTCTTCACGAGGCTGTTTGACCAGCTTTCAAAGGAAATTCTAGAGCTAACTTGATCAGTTTTGCATTTTTTGCAAACATGTCAGAAGTGAGTTTTAATGAAAACCCAATTTTTTTTTTCACTCAAAAAGCATTCAAAGGCTATGTCAAATCAATTTGAGCATGAAATTTGTTTGAAAATGATTTTTCTTTTAGCCGGCCCACATGGGGACCCAACATGCTTTGCATAATTGTGCCATTGCAATTGATAAAGTGTCTCAAAGAGATCGAAAATACTTGTTTAGTGTTCCTGTAGCAAAGGCAGTTGAAGCAAGTAAATTGTGGAAACACATGTGAGACATGTAACACCTTTGATTGATTGACTCCAAGAATAGTATTGTCATGAAGCACAAATTTGGAGGAAAAAGGATGATGCTTCACTTTCAAGTGCATGGGGTTAAGTCACAACACTTTTATTCTTGCTAGATTGTTTGGACAACCTTACTGCTTCAGTAATGGACATAAAGGGATATAATTCTTAGTAAAGGGTAACTTTTGAAGGGTTAATGCTATTCAAAGTTCCACTTGAATACATGCATGTGTTTGTAGCCATGGCTAAAAATTTAGGAGGGATTCAACTAGATATGTATTCAATTATAAATGCAAACAAGCACTCATTGAATGCTTTGTTATGTGTGGCAACACAAATATGATTTAAAGCTCCACAGAGTGAATCAAATGCAAGGAGTTCTTATGTTCACAATGCACTTGCAAATTGGGATTATCTTGAAGATTTTCCTTCATGATGTAGTGAAAACACAAAATGTGTTTGATGGGAGATCTTAAATAACTTCAGAGCAAATGCAACTAGCATGTGTTAAGCCACGCAAGGAATGAAGATCTCATGTGTATTCACAAATGAACTTTTTCAAAGGCTTTAGAGACTTTCAAGTTTGAGTGGGCATTGATCTGTACAAAGAAGAAGCAGATGAAATCAAATGCCTGAGAGATAACAGTGTATACACAAAATGAAGTGTCAAACCAGCCAGCATAGCAAATATATTTGTTGTGAAGACCTCATGAACTGTGGCAGCTAACACCGTGATGGAATGTCATTGCTGGCTTTATGCAGAGTGATCTATTGAAGTGCTTTCAGGGGATTTTAAGTAAATTGATATACATGAAATGTATATGTTGAAAAGACTTTAGAGATATTTGATGCGCACTATTTGAAGATGGAGTCAATATCATAGAGTAGCAAGCAAGATGACTGAAGAGAGTGCATGAAGTATTATGGGAATGTGTAGAAGTCTTAGACCAAAATGACTGGTGGATGGTGAGATGTCAATGCCCAAACAATGGGAACCCTACACAACCATGAAAGAGAGATTTAAGGCATAGTAAATGGGTTGAAAAGCTTGAAACACCCCAAGACATGTGCAATCAATAAAAAGAGGCTCAAGCTGGTTGAGAAGTTGTTGCATATGCATCAATGAAATGGCTGAAAATGCTTAATAAACTTTCAAGCAAATACAAAAGAGGCACGCAGCCAGCATAAGGAGAAAAATGCAATAAAAAGTGGAGAGAATAGAAAGAAAATGTGTGTAAGACTTTAGAGACTCCTAGAAAAATGCACTTGTCATGCTAAAGAGGACGCAATGGAGGCAGTGAGGTTTGCAGATGCCAACATAATACAAAGTGAAATTTTTGAAAAGATGCTTTAAAAACTATAAAGAAAATGTAACTAGCAAGGAATGGCAGAGAAGCAACATTGAGACAAGCATATGGGAATCCAACAAAGCAAAGAGGAATCCAAGGTGCTGCTTGGAGTAGAGGCAATGTATTCGTAAGATGCACACCAAATAGTTTGTGAAGAGGGTGCCATAACTTGCAGGTATCTCAAGGCACACCAGTTATATGATGTTAGGGTTTCGAAAAAAACTTCAATGCACTGTGAGATTGCTCGGTGCTACCATATAGCAGCCGCATGGTGAGTGATGAAGAGTTTGAATGGATGGGGCGGCCTCACTAAGAGCTAAAAGGAGATACTGATGTAAATGGTACAAGGATACCTTGTTGTTGTTTGTAGATCCGCCATTGTTAGAAGTTGCAGAGCAACGGAAATGCAACAGGAAAACAAGAAATTAGGGCACAAAATGGAGGGAGAAAGATCAATGGAGGAAAAACAAAATGGAAATGCAGCTTGATCTCCACCGTCACCTGCCATATCATGATTAAAATATGCACACTCATTGATCCTCGCGACATAACGGGATTGTGCCATGTGGTATAGTGGGCCTGGGTGAAGCTCATGCATAGGAAAAATAAAAGTCACAACCATAGCCTTGAAAATCTTGAATTTCTCCAAATCTTTATATTTTTCCCTTAAGAGAGTAACCCACATCATTCTAGAATAATCATCAATAAGTAACATGAAATACATGTATCCTTGTAAAATTTTGACTCTAGGAGGAGAACACAAGTCAGTATGCACAAACTCCAATACTTCAGCACCATAGCATGGGATGCTTCGGTTTTGGCTGTTCTTCATGTATTTCCAATTTTTTGTCCTTTGTGGGCATTTTGAGCATCTTTTGTAAGCAATATTTTCTATGTAAACGCACTGAGATAAAGTGCCACACTATTGTACATGTATTTTGGGGATTTTGCATATAGCATTGTGCCATATTTTGTACTCGCACTGTATTATAAAGTACCATGGGGGGGTTGTGTAGTGCCTTTTTTTTCCATCACACCTTTGTTCAGTGAGTATCCCTCCATGACAATAGTGGATCCATATGATTCTAGCCCCATGCATGTGTGCTTTTTTTTGCACACCACTTTTTAGTTGTAGGTGCTTTCTTGTGCACTTTTAGATGTTGTTTCTTCTCCTTCATGCATTACAGGGTGTTACACAACATTTTAGTTGATCTGTCAGGCTCTCCCAGTCAGCATTATGGGCAGGGTATTATACTATTTGTGCTAATGCTTCCTTGCTTTCACCTTGGAAGGAATCTTCCATTCTCAGTTAATCAATGTTTTTTAGACTATCGGTACTTGTGCCATCTATATCTTCATTCTAGGTGTTTTCCTCACATTCGTAGTGGCCAAAAACCCTAATATCGCCTTTTGTTTCGTCAATTTTGGAGAAGTTGGTCTGCAAGACAAAAAAAAATTCTAGGGAGGCCGTACGACCTCCCTAACTCGCCTCCCAAGGCACCAAAAACAAAAAAAATTAAAAATGAGGTTCCCATTTTTCACACTGGTGCTCATAGAGTTAAAGAGGTCCACCACCCGACAGCCACCAAGTGGCCACTGATCCACTGCCGCCACCCAAACATCGCCTGTCTTAGCCTTCGGCCCCAGCAGGCAACTCTGCAGCTGCACCCCAGTCACATGGAGGACCAAGGGCCTTCCGCCTAGCCCCCGCGGGCTCCATTTAGCCTAGCTGGCAGTCCTTTGGAGGACTGAGTGCTATGCACTCAACCCTGGCGGCCTCCCAACACCTGGTTCGGTCATATTGATGACTAGGGGCTTGTGCCCAACACCTATTAGAGTTGGAATATTCCGGCGGTAAAAGCATATACCGGCGCCAAAAATTTTTTTTGATAGGGGGGGCATTTTTTTGACCCGACGGCCAGATGGCCATCAAATTTTTTCTCATGAAGTGCTGACGTCAGCATGACGTAAGTGTATGACCAACCCTCTTTGCCCCCTCCTAGCCCTAATTTTCCCTAAAGGGGTACTTTTTTTCTTTTTGGCATAACGTGGGAATTTGGTATCAAAATTGGGCAAATGAGATATCGCCGAAAAGCTGGTTCCGAGCACTTTCTAGTGGTATAGATTATTTTTTAGTATTTTTTTTTTTATCTACATTTATTTCTGTTTGAAGTCAGATGTTCATTTTTGGCTTCCGAGCTCATAACTTTTTGCCACGATCTCTGATTTTCGTCTTCTTTGTGGTGTTAGAAAGGTATTAAGGAGCTCTATTTTGTTGTCCATGAACTTTTTCTGTATCTATCCCAAGTTTATCATTATTCTAGATTTTTCCCAATGGGTGTTTTTGGAGATTACTTGGATTGTTTTGGTAGTTGGAAAGGTGAAACTTGAATATTTGTACTTCATTTCAGTACCACATCTTCTTATTTTCTATTTATGCATGTTTAGCATTCTCTCCTATTACAATCATTGGGTTTTTGTAATAAATGAACTGAGATAAAGTTCCATCAGGGGGTTTCTTGCATAATAATCTAATTAGAGTGTGCATGCACTTTGATCTCCATCTTCATCTTGTTTTGATGGAAACTCGCATGGGTTATATGGTTTCTTAGTTTCTTTTGGCCAAATTCTTGTCATAGCTTGACACATATCAGATTCACATCAGTTCACACTTTAGATTAAGAGAACTCATGTTTCTTGATCCGCCTTGGTTTAAATCCTTCTCAATTTGAGGGCCATGTTTTTATGGTTAATGTTCCAAAGTCTTTATGGTACTCCTTCCCATGGAAGAGTCTTAGTCTCAGTTTGGCATCGACATCGAGATACATGGTTTCCAGATTCTGTCATCATCTCATCTACCATTGCTTCACAGATTCCAGTGTTGTTCCAGTTTGTGAGTTTTCCAGTGTTCCATGGCATCGGGTCTACTGTCACATTATTATGATTCTATTTTTGGTTTCTTGTAGATAGAAGTATCTTTCCTTCCTTTCCGAATTCAGGTTCTAGTGTTACTCCACAGTGTTCGTCTAGTTCTTCTTTGCAACAATCATCTCATTGTAGGGGGGTTTTGTCCCACTGGGTTTTCCTTCTCTACCTCATTATTGCATTTGTACTTGGGTACCTGATCAGGCCTTGTTGTCGGGACCCATTCATGCTTTCTTGAATTCATCTTAGTTTTAGGTGCATGATTTGTTAGTCTCCCTAAGTTACACTTATGGGGGGGTGTTAGTGTAATTAATATTTAATTACACTTGCATGACTTTACTTAGGTAATATTTAATTCCTAGGTTAATTAATTCTCATCCTTATCTTGTTGAACTATCTTGTTGCTCAAGCTAAGATTAGGGTTATGCATCTTTTCTTTTATAAAGCAAATCATATCTTGTAATTATTGAATTATTGAATAATATTATGTTGCACATCTTTTTGCAATATCTCTACTTTTTCTATTTTTCTCTTATGTGGAAGGATTTTCTAGTTTGCATTTCAGATCTTGGTTTCTAATAGTTTTCCCTGGAATGAAACTCTAGTTTGCTTCCCCAAATAACATTCCTTACATATAGTATTAGTCAGTTTTATCAACTTACGAAGATCTCTCATAGCCTGAGTAGAACTTATCTTGATAATATTATCAAAGTTTATATAAGACATTCTCCTATGCCACAACCAACTTTCATCAACTTGAGAAATCAAACAACTTTTACCAACAACATTCAAGTGAAAGATATTACCTTTTTTTTTGGTACCAAATGCAATCACATTTTCGAAACTCCCCAATATTCTACACTTTCCATTCTTGAATTGAAGATTGTATCATTTGTCAACCATCTATCCAACACTTAAGAGATTATGCTTCAAACCTTCCACATATTGAACATCATTAGTATTATGCTTACCATCAAGAGAAATGGATCCTTTGCCATGGATTACACCAACTTTATCATCACCAAATCTTAAAACACCACCATCATTCTTTTCAAGCTCACAAATTTACTTTTATCACCTATCATGTGATGAGAGCATCCACTGTCAATCACCCATTCTTTTTTTTCTTCAACTCGGGCAGCTAGGGATTTCTCCACATTTGTGCAACTAGTAGATTCAGTAGGTACATGATCAATTTCCTTGATAGCAATAAATATCCATTCATACTCACTTACATTCCCTTTATTAGATTCATCATCTGTCACACCTTCATCGGAAAAATAACACTTTCTTTAGAATCTAGGCTTCTTAGATCTTGGCTTAGGAACTCTTTTCGGACACCTTGAGGAAAAATGATCTATCTTATTGCAAGAAAAACATTTAATAGGAAATTTCCCTTTATACTTACCTTCTCCTCTGGTTTCCCTCTTGACAATAAGTGCTTCAAGCTCATCTAGTTTTATTTTTTCTTCTTTAATCTCTCTCATTTCCTCCTAATACTTGAACACCTTTCTAGAAGAACTTTCACCTAGATCATATCTCTCCTTATCTTTTCTGGAGATAGAAGCTTTGAATGCAGATTTTTTCATAGGAAGAGAATCACCAAACTCACTTAACTCAAAAGCAGTAAGCTTACCAATCAACATGTCTCTACTTACATTTGTCATAGTGATCTAGATCTCCTCAATAGTTGTAGTGTTGGCTTTGTATGTAGTAGGCAAAGATTTGAGCACTTTAGTAACAATCTTTGATTCTTCCAATGCTCCACTAGCACATCTAATACTACACACAAGTTCATTCACTCTCTGCATAAAAGAAGTAATGTTCTCATCATCACCCATTCTCAACATTTCATATTTCCCTTTCAGGCTTTGTAACTTAGCAATCTTCACATGGGCATCACCTTCATTAAAATTTTCCAACTTTTTCCAGATCTCATAAGCAATCTTTAGCTCCATTACATTTGTTATTTTAAAATTAGGTAGAGCACTCAACAATGCTTCTTTAGCCCTAATATTTTGCTCTACTTCCTTAATCTCATATGCAGTAGAAGGACCATTATGTGGAATGATATACCTATTCTTTGTAATTTTCTAATAAGGTTCACCAATGCATCTCAGATTACACTCCATTCAACTCTTCCACAAAGAATAATTTGTTCCATCAAATCTCATACTATCCTTCTTTTATGTCGCCATCTCAGATCACCTCAAGCTATCAAACTTCTTCCAAGGAACTTGCTCTAATACCAATTGTTGGCAACATAAGGACATACAACTATGAGGGGGGTGAATCAATTGTCACATGAATTAAACTTGTTAAACTTATTCTCAGATCTAATAAGTAAACATGAAAGCATAAACCATCACCACATCAAAAACACACATAACACCAAGATTTTTACGTCAAAACCCTATTAGGGGAAAAACTATGGTGGAGATTAGTCCACAAGATTATACTATGTTAAAAGTATAAAGGAATTATAAATGGGGAATGCACTTGCATGCAGGCACACTGCATAGAGCTCATTTCTCAAATACAAAAAGGCTTACTACCCAAAGGAAGACACACTATCTTATAGAAACATTCAGATTACATCCAAAAGATTTTGAATTGAGAAAATAGCATCCGCTAATGCCTGATTACAGTTCCAGATAAGCTCATAAACATCTACTCACTCTTCTTCACACTTTAATTTTTCCTTCAAAATATTAGAAAATTATTCGCACATAGCACTCACACAACACTACATCACATTCCCTCAAATGGTATAAACAATCACTCATATATATCTGCAACTAAGGATAACATCATCTACATGTCGACTTCAACAAAATATAAAATGAGTACAAACTGTTGGCTCAATCCATAAACAATTTTCAATGTGCACCAACCAATGTTAGCCACAACATAGTGAATACCCAAAACAACATCCTCAAACATGAAACACCTTCAAAAATTATGCCTCAAAGATCCACAACATGCTAGAATCACCCTGTCGGCCATGAACATGAAAAACATGAACTCACAAAAGAAAATCACCAATCACGAGCACACCAATCAATGCAGATCAACAAAATGGATAGAGCATGATCTAGAAACATCCACAAGCATCATGAATCACCATAGAATCATCCACAACAACTCAAATTACTAGAGTCACATCATCTTCTTTTAGGGACACCAACTAAAGTAACATAACAAGTGTCAGAACACATATACTCATAACTCGATCAAATCTTCATGTGGTTCTTTGAAACCTCTGGTGGATAAACTAGATATACTTGACAACAAACCCTTTAATCCATAACCTCTTATCATCAACATACTGAGCTAGCCAACATACTAAACTCCAGTGCATCATTCACAACTTGCAACTTATTTTATTGCAATTTTCTCAATATCCTTGACATATACAACCTTAAAGACATTAATGCCAATAGTTTTGACATCAATGACAACCACATATCAGCAATATCCAACAAACACATGAATACACAAGTCAATAGTTAAAATAAAAATCCCACATATATTCGCATGCAAAACAAAAGCCAAGAAGGCCTACTTGCTCAAGATTTCCAAATGGTGAGATTATATGTTAAGGATGAGACCAAATCTAACTTCTTCAAATTCCTTTCCAAAAGCAAGAAAATAAAATCTCCACAACATGAATTGTAAGTGAAACTACTCCAAAATGAAGAACTCACTCCTCATTCTCAAATGGGAGATAAATAGGAATCCTATTTTGAGTTCCTTTATGGAGGAAGGGATACTTGTCACTTTGGGAGATGGGGAGTGTGATTGTGTACTCTACCCACTAAATCCTTACAAGGTGGCTCACAAACATGAGAGCCTTGTTTCTTTTTCCCAATTCCATTAATAATATTTAAAGAGTGAGGTTGGAAAGTGGCAAGTCACTTTTCCTAGCCTCATATCTCCAAATCTTTCATTACTTTAAAAACTAATATAGTAAGGGTCATATCTTGACCTAAGTATAAAATGAGGCTTAAAAAGACAACCTAACCCATAGGTATGCAACCTAGGGCACTAAATTTTTGGAAAGAACTTAAAATAAATCTTGTTAAAACAATTTTAAGGTCGTAAAATAATGTGTCAGAAAGTTTCCACATAAGTTGTCAACACATAGCCTAGTGTTCACATGAAATTAATAAAAAACACAATAAACATTCACAAAAAAATCATAAATATAATAAATTAAAAATGAGACTATATTCCCTTCAAATGGACTATGGTCCTGGTTTCACATTTCATCACATTGGGTTTTTATTAGATCTTTGATTTCCATGGCTCATGAAAACTAAACCTGCACACTCAATTTACTGATTAATTCATTCAAAAATATATATACCCGAAGAAAATAATATGAAAACACACATTCACATATTAACTCACAATTAAATTCCCCAAATCAATTAAATGCAACATCACTATTGCATTGTCAATATTGGCATGGTGTGATGGTTTAAAGGTGGCATTGTTGTTCTTGCCACCAAGATTCAAACCCCTTTGGGGTGGCATTGTTAAGTTGTTGTATTCCAATTCACAGCTCCAGTTCAAAAGCGTTTACCCCTTGAATAAAAAAAAATCACTATTGCACAACTTATCTCTTTTCCAATTAAACCTAATATTGAAGATTTATTTCCATCTAATTTTTGTAATACAATTTCATAAGAAAATTACAATATCCCTTAATCCAATTAGGTTGTCAATTATTCTAGGTTATCGTTTCATTGCAATTATCCTATCATCACATTATCAATTTTCCCCTTTAAGCATATAGAATAGAAGAAATAATATTTAACTACTCTATACATTTAATACAATCAAAATTGAGATCTAGTACTAAGAAAAAAATATAAAGCATCATAATCATATGAAGTATTGTAAGATATCATGTCAATTGAAGTCAAAATAGTGTCTATGTTAGGTTCATTAAATAGTGTGCATCACAAATTGGTCTATCATTCTATCCAAAATGCATGATCTTTATCTTGGCATACACTTTATTCCTATAGCATGATTATGAAATAAGCCTTCCATTGTCAAGGAGATTCCTCTTTGATTTTTATGAAATAAATTAAAATTATAAATCCCCTATAAACATAAAGGGCTAATGTTAGGGCATAAAATATATGAGTATATGATCATATTTAACTCAAGTGATCCTAAAAATATTTATAAGGCTCTAATATTATCAATTTTATCCTTATAATAGAAACTTAGGTGTGATTTATAAAAATGTTACTTTATAATTATTAATTAATATAATAATTAACACAAATAACCTTAATTGGTCATTTTTATAAACTTAATTACTTATAAATATATCAACCAACCTAATTGATTGTATACTACATAAAAGGGACATTTATTTGTGAATTTTATATGCATGTGAGTAAATTATGGAAATAGCGAAAGGAAGATGATACTATGGAATACAAGTTATTGATATGTTTACTTTATATAAACATTATTGTAAGTTTCATCAATAATGAATGTTTTTTTGAGTTTTTTACATAAAAAGGCTTCCTTAACATACATATAGTGTAATATGTTATTTGGGTATTATATAATTTCTCATTTCATTTATTTTATATTTTATATCTAATGGTTATTATCCTAATATCCTAATTTTTAACATTTTCTCTAAATAATTTTGTATTATTTAGACTTATGGACATAAAATAGAATAGAGATAATTTTTCCAATTAAATTTAGATAATTTATAGGATATTTAAAATATTTTGAATTTGTTCTCCATAATATATAGTAGGAATAATACTCTTATAAACTAAATAATTTGGACTAGTATTTCTATATTTTGAATATCTTGTACTTATTTAAAATTATTTTCTAAAATATGGGTCCTAATAAGTCCATATTTTTTGAAATAATTGATTTGTTCCAAGGGGTGGAGCTTAATTGGTTAAAGCATTGAGTTCTCATTGTGGAGGCCCAAGTTCAAATCCTAAAGTGACATCTAATATGGAATTCTAAGTTGTGGCTCTTGGTCTTCCATAGTTGGCTTCTACGGTAGAGGTGGTTTCTAAATAAGTGGATTTCTAAGTTGTGACTCTTGTTCTTCCATAAGTGGTTTCTATTGTGGTTGCTCGGCAGGAGCTAGTATTATTCTCATTGTTGTGCTTGCAAGACCTTGTATTTGTTTCATGTTGATGCTCATATAAGAAGAATATTTTTAAACAATTATCAATATATAAAAAAATCATTTGTTCTATTCAAGATATCAACTACCAATTTTATTTCCTCTTAATATACTTAATCTCATAGTCATACTCACATAAGGAATAAAACCATCTTATTTTTCATGAATTAATATTTAGTTTGATCAATATACATATTTAATCCAAAGATTATCCATTTTTAACTCAAACTGATTTCCCAAAAGAAAGTTCTTCAACTTAAAAGGTATGGAAATGGTTGCTAATTCAAGAACATGTGGATCATAATTAAATTTATGAATATGTCTTTATAGACTTGTATGCTACAACTTTACTGAATTTTACATCAAAATACTACCAAGTACTTGTATAGAATCATATGGACAACTACATCAAAATCTTCATTATGATCAAGCAATCTCAAGATAGGCACAATAGTTAAATTTACTTAAACACTTAAAAAATATTTTTCACATTGTTCTATCTAAACAAATTTCATATTCTTCCTTCATAAAGTACTTATAGGAATATATATTATAAAATAGATCCACATCTATCTTATATAATATATTATTAATCCCATTCAATTGCTTATATAAGTTAGAATAAAATTATTTATCCAATACATATGGGGAAGTAATAGTAGTAGGAATTTGAGTTTTATTTATTAAAGGCAAGAGAGTCATGTGATATGTGAAAATTATTGTATGTATTTATATCCTGTAAGAATATATAATGTGAAGTTTCTTATTCTAATAAGAATTGTATGATTATTCCCTACATCAAGGGTTTTATATATTTATAAAAATATTTGATTAATTTTATTATTTTATGCGTGTTCTTGTAAATCTTAACCTTTTTATTAGTATTATAGGATTGATTCTTATTGGTGAGATCCAATTTGTCAAGTCAATCCAATAATTCATTAAAACTCATGATAGTTTCAATATTATTGACCACCTAAATGAACCTTGTTGATTTTTATTTCTCCTACTCTATTATACTACATCATATTGTAATTATGTGCCACTACAACATAAATAATCGTGTCTCCTAGTTTATTCAATGGTGGGAGACTGTACTTATCATTATAACCCTAATAATGTGTTTTGCATTTAATAATGTTACTTATAATGACTATAAATCATGAATTAGATCTTCCAACTCTCTAGTATTAACTTGAAATTTTATTATGATTTCATTATCTTATTAAAATTCAAAATATAGTTATTTAACTTACCTAAGACTAGATTTTTGAATCACATGTTATAAAATTAAATAAAACTATCCAACCGTAGAGTTGGTGTTGATATTTGTTAATAGAGGAAAGGTTAGATTTGTGAACTAAATGTTATAAAATTAATTTTTTACCTAAGGGATTTGTAGATACCTTAAATTGTCTTGATTGGAAAACAACACTATTTAACTAACTTTCACCCTTAGATTAAATAATACATTATTATATAATTTTATATTTGTATATTAATTAAGTGATTTAACATTATTTAATTAATTCATCCTTAATCATCATTTCTGACTAATTAAATAAATCTCATTTATTTAGTAAATGTCCTAATTTAACCTTATTCCTTTTGATTAATTCAATAGAGCTAATTATTTAATTATGTTGCCAATATACCCTATTCTCCTAAATTAATTAAATTATCACTTACTATTTTAATTATATCACTTTCCCTCTCTAAATCAGAATAATCAAATCAATTATTCAAACATCATTCAGAAAGGTCAACAAACAAATACAACCTTATTTTTTAAAGTCAAACATGACTTGCTTGTCCAACTCAAAATGTTAATTAATTAATTATCCCTACCCCTTTTGTGATTGAGCAAATCACGATCACTGATTGCTCACTCTAATTGGCTAACTGATTCATCTATTTTCTAACTAATCCATCTATTCTTCAATCCCACTAACCTCTCAATCTATTTCTTCAATCCCACTAACCTCTTAATCTATTTCTTCAATTCCATTGAACACTCAACTTGATTTCATCAATCACACTGATTATGCAATCTAAAACCATTGATTGTTCCAATATAATTCCTCTCAATGGTTTTGAACCATTGATTAGGATATTCTACTACAAAATATTGATCGTTCATCTAAAAATGTAAAATCTATAAAGTAAACCTCTACCTTCTCACAAATCATCTAGAATTTACATAGTGAAGTGTTGCACAATTACCTCTTGAGCACATTACAATTTATCATCACATTCTAGTTCGACATCACACACACATTGAAGCGTTTGCAATGCATAGTGGATGCTTTGTATTGGTTACAAAAATCCAAAATTCAACATTGATACAAATACACTTCGACATGAGATGGGTAATGATATGACTTCTTGAACTCATTATTTTTACTTTTTTGTTAACAATTGTTTCATTGAATTCATTAGTTTTTTATATTGTTCATTTCATGAGTAACGGGTTTAGGGATTCTTAATCTTGTTTGAATTATTTTAATTCATTCAATCATTTTTTGTATTGCTTCATTCCCTCCTTATGACATTTGGCACGCTCGATGGGACCTCGGTTCTTGACTTTAACATTTTCTTTGATTTTGATAAAAAGTTGCAGGTTCTCAGCCACTTTTGCTAAAATTGGATCATTTCTACTCTAAACTTGCATGTGCTCACTTCTTCTGTTTGGTCGCTATTGACTTAAAATGTTGTGCTATTGACCTAAATATGTGCGCTATTGACATTTTGTGTTGTAGATATAAAAAAAAAGCTTTTGAACTGACATTTTATAGGGGCACTATTGACCTAAATTTGTTCGCTATTAAACAAGGTCTCTTTTGATGTATTTTTTGAATCTATCAATTTTCAAAGCTTTTCTTTGATTTCATAGATTTACCTAACACTAACATGTGATTTTTTTGGGTTTTTGGAAGTTGCTAACTTTGTTTATGCAACCCTTGTAGGAGTATGACACATGTTTCCATGAAAACAACTAAAAATTTCATTACATGAATGGTGAACGGTCCAAGGACACTTAAATTTTAAAAAATTAACTTTCAAAGCTTTTCTTAGTTTAGAAAACCTATGAATTTTGTGTTGTAAAATTGAACCCATAACTTGCACACTTCAAATTAGTGTTCTTAAAAATAAATTTTCAAAATCTTTCTTAGTTTATAAATCTTTCAATTTTTTGTAAAATTGAACCCAAAACTTGCACACTTCAAATTGGTGTTCTTAAAACTGAACTTTCAAAGCATTCTTAGTTTAGAAGAATCTCTCAATTTGGTGTTTTAAAAATAAACCAACAACTTGCACACTTCAAATTGGTGTTCTTAAAATTGAACCTTCAAAAGATTTGTTATTTAAACAACATTTCATTTGGTGATTATAAAAATTGAACATTTTATTTTGACCAATGTATTTCATTTTGTTGATGAACAAACACTTTTATTTTGGTTGACCACATTAAGATGAATGAGGCCATTAGAAACACTCAAGATCGGTGCTTAAAATTGAAAAAATCCATTTTTGATTTGCACCTTTTCTATATTTGACTGAAGTCTCAAATGCTTTTGATTTGGTGCACATAAAAAATGAATTGATAAAATTCACACTTCAAGTTTTTGGATTTAAAAAATAAATTATGATGAATTTTATGTCATGTCTACTATGATTTTCGAGCCGAGTACATATCCTCTCCCCCTGCATCTTTTGACGATCCTAGGTGATGAGAAACACTTTGGTATTTTGCATTTTGAGTCACCCTTAAGAGAGAACATGCTAGGAGACACATCTTGTGACATAGAAATCCTAGTGATTCTTGCAAGCATGTTTACCAACAATCTTTAAATAAAGGTTGCAAAATTTTAATGAAATTAGCTTCAATTTGGGGTGACAACATACTAAACCTAATCCATCTCTGAAACATTTAATGCCTTAAGTGGCAGGAAGATTGTAGTGTTTGTATAGTGTTCATAGTTGTCACTAAATACCTTACTTTAGAAGCTATCCTCATTTTCTAGAACATTCTTTGAAAGAGGCACATCGAAACTTTGATTCTGAGAAGTTACTTACCAAGTACGATTTATGGTTTACTCCATAAGTTGCATGTAAAATCATCCCTTTGGGGCATGAGGTGAATCTACTTAAAAGAGTGTACGTACTTAGGGTGACTTGACTAATGTATGCCAAAAGTTATTTTTATCAAACATCAAACACTTTGCTTGATTTAAAAAAGAACACAACAAAACAAACATTGAACTTGGTTATCAAAATATTAAACCCTTTGGACTTAGTTTGAATACCTTTGAAAATAGCCCTATATTTGGACTCCTTAAAAGATATCTTAAACAAATATCTCTAAAGGTTTCTAAATATTTAGGCTTACATTTCAAGTCACATTTATACCAAAGTCAACATTAGGAACTATGGTTTTAGTATCTTGAATTTCACAAACTTTGAGCTTTGTAGAAAGAAACTTTCTTAAGCTATAGACATTTAGAGTCAAAAAAACTTCTTGTTGTGTTGGATCACTTTCCAATTCTCAAAATAAATCAAATCAACCAAAACCTCAAAATTGCAAAATTTTCCAAACTATTTCCAAAATGAAAATTAGAAACAAACCTAAACAGAGTCGCTATTGCTATTGTTTTTACCACTATTGGCCTAAAACTTGTGTGATATTTCTCAAAACAATCACTTTTGTTTCTTTTGTTTATGACAATCACTAACAAAAGAAGGCTACTTTTGAAAAATAGGAATGATTTTGATCTGAATAGAGTTTCTATTGTAAACATTACCACTATTGATCTAAAAACTACCGTCGTTGACTTGAACTTGCTCACTTTTTCTTAAGATTATTGCTATTGTTGCCTATGGTTTTTGACAAGAATTGACCAAATAGAGTCACTTTTGCTAAATTTTATCGCAATTTCTAGAAAAGCCAACTACTATTGACCTAAAAGATTGTTGCTATTGCCCTATTTTTTGGTGAAAAAATCTAACTGATCCAAAAATGGTTAATCTTTCATCTTTTGAGAATAAAAAACAATCAAAAATTGAAAACACCTCATTTATGCATCAGTCATATCCATTTGAAAAATACCAAACACATCAACCTAGTTTTAAGATTCAAAATCAAAACATAACTTGGATCATTCCTTTGCTCTCAATTTCTAAGATATTAACATTTTCTTGCACCTCAAGGCTTGTTCAAGTAGATATTCAAACATATCCTCTAGAAAAATGAAGAAAAATATCAGTCCAAGTTTTCTACACTTTGAATCCAAAAATTAGCATCATCTCCAAAACATTCACCAAACATCCCTCATACTTTAGGGTCTTGAGTATCACAAAAACCATAGCAAAACATCAACACCTTTTTCCAAAAGGTTTTCTTTCACATCATCGTCATCCATCATTCTTTTAAATAGAAATAGATCAAACATCAAGAAAAAGCTTGTGTTTCATGATCATTTTATATCCTATTTCTCCCATTCAACAACTAGATCTTACAACACCCATTATACAACTAAATCTCATGCGAGTTGAAGGTGAACAATCAAAAATTATCAATAGTTCGAGAAGTTCGATATTTGAGAAAAAGGAAACACCAACTCAATGGAGAAACGAAACAAATATCCTAGACAATGAAGAACGAAGAGTTGATCTTACGGTTGGAAGGCTAGTATTACCACCTCTTGCATGGTAATATATAATCCTAGCTTACAAGACACCATTCTTTAAAAATAGAAAATCCCAAAAACAAAAAATCATTCCATTCCATAGTTAGTGATCACAAAAATTCAACTAGGTCTTGGACTTGTTTATGACAACCACGAGATCTCAACATAGAAAAGAGATGGAAGAGCTAACAAGAGTAGCTCAAGTGCACAAAAAACCAACATCACTAATGAGAAAACCAACCCATGCGGGTATAAACCAAGTGACCTTACAACTCCTCAAAAAGAACCCTCATTCAAGGCAACACCAAAATAACCACCAAGTGATGAGGAAATACGCCTTAGACACCAAAATATGATTGATAGTCAAAATCAACTTCCAAATCTAAATTATGTTTATCGTAAAATAATATGATAGTGATGAGGAACTCACTGAGGAGAATCTATTAGAATACTCCCAAGAACCTAAGATATAAAAGCTTATGGACAAGATGCTTGAAAGAAATGGTAACTAATATTTCCTCACACTAGCACAAAGTGATGAAAAACTACCCATTGAACTCAACATGGACATGATAAAAGATCCAAATATTATCCCACTTGGAGATCAAACAACAACTCAAAAAATTTGAAAACCAACCATGAACACCAACATACCACCATTTTTTTAATAAAAAAATTATCAAACTCAACCTATGGATAGCCCATTGCTTAGGAAATCATCCCAAATTGAACAAGCATTTATGGAACAATAGTATCAAGGAAATACATGCCACAAAATAACACAATGAAAAACATGGGAAACCTTCCAACGGGCCAAAAAGGTGGAAACTCGTCACGAGGGAAATACATGTCACAATACACATCATACATTGACCCTTCCAATAATGTACAAAACCAACAAGGCCAAGTATCACAAAATAAAACACAATAAGGTGTACCACTAATGCAATAACTAGGTAACCTTCAACAAAATCAACCACAATAAGGTGTACCATCAATGCAATACCTAGGTACCCTTCAACAACACTCACAAAAACAAGGTGTATCATCAACACAATACCCAGGTACCCTTCAACAACACTCACAACAAAAAGGTATAGCATCAATGCAATACCTAGGTACCCTTCAACAACATTCACAACAATAAGGTATACCGTCAACGCAATACCCAGGTACCCTTCAACAAAACTCACAACAACAATGTGTATTTTCAACGCAATACCCAGGTACCCTTCAACATTTCTCACAACAACAAGGTGTACAATCAACGCAATACCCAGGTACCCTTCAACAATACTCATAACAACAAGGTGTACCATCAACACAATACCAAGGTAACCTTGAACATAATCAACAACAACAAGGTAGCCTTCAACAAAACCCACATTAACATGGTGTACCACAAATGAACTATCAAAGTACACCCCAAACTCAGAAAAACTTTGTCCAAAAAACCCAAAATCAAAATACTCAACAACAAAAACAAAGAGAACCACAAAATTAGTACCAAGGAACACCTCAAAGTCAATATCAGGGTACACAGTAAGGACCCGACCTATCTTATACGCAACAAGGACCTAACATACCTTATGCACAACATGGTCATTAGAATCCCATGATTACACAATATCATGTTTATGACCAAACAAACATCTTAGGACAACAAATCTACAACATCCAGTATCCTCAAAAAAGCACACCAAAAAATGACATAAATGTGCAACTTCAAATACTCAATCAAGGGATATTAGATATACAAATTTGAAAACTAAAGAAGAGCTATGCTCTCCAAGATATTTGTCCATATACGTTTGATGAAAACTATCAAGGCTTTGAAATACCAAAATTTGACAAGTATAGGGGGGAAGGAGATCCAATTGAGCATGTATGTGAGTTTTTAGTATCTTGGATGGAACTACAATGAAATGACACCTACTTGATGAGACTTTTTCCACCAAATCTTTGTGGGCTTGCTATAGAATGGTTCTCACATTTACTATCAAAACATTTGATGATTTGTTAGATAAGTTTTTCAACTACTTTTCATATAACATAGACCATGACATTACCATCATATACCTTTATAAAATCAAACAAAGTCAAGGTGAATCATTTGTATCATACCTACAAAGATGGAGGCACAAAGCAAGAAAAATTAAGTGGCCCATTCTAGAGAAACAACGTGTCAATGTCTTTATCTCCAACATACATGTAGATATCAATTACAACCTCACAGTGTTGTGCCCAAGCAATTTCAAGGAAACTATTGAGAAAGGTATACTTATAGAAAGAGCCCTTATTGTGAGAAGAACAATCAAAATTTACAAACCAAAAGACCAACCTTCAACTTCAAATGATAAACCCAAAATATGGGTGAAAAATAAGAACATAACCAATTATGGAGTAGTTGATGCTAAGGTTGTACACAATGTGCAAACTCCCAATATACCAAAAAACTAGTTTCAAACAACACAACAAGGTTATCAATAGAACAACCAACCTAATTATCAACAGAACAATCAACTTAGTTATCCTAAAAAAATAAACCCAATAACCAACAACAAAACCAAGGACAAGATAATGAAAGGAGACTACCAAGACAATATGACCAACCACAAAGGAAATTTACTCCATTGGGAGAAACCCTTGAGGTCATTATGCAAAAACTAGTCCAAAATAACCTCATCACAATAAATGGTAGAGAAAATTATGAGGAACCCAACTTCAAAATCCCTTGGTATAATGAGAATGACAAATGTGAATTTTAAAAAATAAAGGGGCATAATACCAATAACTACATGAGACTTAAAAACATTGTGCAAGATTTAATGGAAAAGGGAGAAGTAGAGATTGAATCTCCCCCCAGAAATAAAGACCTAAAGATTTACAAGGATCTAATTCTTGACCACTCTAGAGGAAACAACAAAGGAAAAGAAAAAGATTACCATAAGGCCACCTTCTCTTATGGCAAGGATACCATTCTAGGACATAACTCTTGTGAAGATTATACCATTCATACATTAAGCATATGGGGTAGAGAACCTGAATGTAATGTGACTACCCAAAGGGAAAGAGTAACCATCCAAGGAGCACCAATCCAAGTAAAAGCTACAAAAAAACCATCAAGTGACTATAGAATTATGGACCAACTTAAGAAAAATCCCTCCCTAATCTCCATCCTTGAGCTCTTAAAACTGTCACCAACACATAAGGAAATATTGGAGAAAGCTATTGTTGTAACTTCAATCCCAAACAACCTTGACACTAATTAGTTTCAAGCCATGGTTGGAAATATCATGTCCACCCATGATTTAATCTTTTCTGAGAAAGACCTTTCGCAAACATCTTTCCATAATCAAGCTCTTTACTTAGAACTGTGTGTCCACAAACACAAACTCAAGAGGTTACTCATAGATAATGGTGTAGGTCTAAACATTTGTACCTTAAAATTTTTAAAATAACTGGGATACTCTAATGATTTCATAGATAAAAACAAAGAGCATCACCATCAAAGCTTATGATGACATGGAGCACAATTCAAAAGGGACAATCAAGCTTCCTGTTTAGATAGGACCAACAATAATAGAAACTACATGTCAAGTACTAGATCTAGAACCTCCATACAAGCTTCTCTTGGGTCGACCATGGATCCATGCTTTGAAAGTAGAACCATGTACATTCCATCAAGGGCCAAAGTTTCCTCATAAAATAAGGAAATTACCATATATTACAACCCTGAACCTTACCATTACTATGCTAAATTGGAGGAAAAATATAGAAAGATCCAACAAATACCCAACAATGATATATCTTTTCACTCCTTTTCCTACATTGACCCAACATCACTAGCTTCATCCTCCACCACACCATCATCAATTGAGCTACCTAGATCTGATTCCAAGATCCAAGTACTTGAGAAGGGTTGTTGGGAATACCACTTCAACCAATATTTTTGTATTGGAATGTTTCCCTCAACACCTAAAACTTATGGAGGACCAAAAGAGATCAAACATGTTCAAAGAGTCACAATGATAGTAAAACCCACTATTTTTACAAAGTTGGGATACATACAAGATGATGAAGTATGTGAAGAGGATCTATCTTCATGGATATACAAGGAAGAAGGATGAGAACAACCACTACCTCCCCTTCCTATTGATAAAAAGAACAAAGGATATCAACTAGTGAAAAACATGGGATTGACTAGACAAGATGGCCTTGGTTTATATGGACAAGGTAGAAGAGAACCAATCATTATAGAAAAGCACCTAAAGAATCTTGGACTGGCTATGGTTCATCAAATGTGATTACCCCAACTACTGAAAGCACCTCTTATGAGGAAGGAGCTACTTCTACCACTAATGATACATCGGATATTTGTGAATGTCTAGATGACTACATGTATATCTAATACATGTTTGAAAGCCTCAACGTCAATACCCTCACTACCAACTCTACATCTGATGACGACCATATCCAAAAAAATTCCAATGAATATGAGTGGGATTCATGTGACTCTAGTGAATACAACTTAGATACCTTATGGAGCCTTGGAAGGACCAATGAACCTAACCTAGTTACAACTTCCATAAGCTTTGCAAATACCCATGACAAAATATCCTTGCATTATCCTCAGTTGATAGATTGGGACAAACAACACCATACTCCAGTTTTGGATATATTCCAAAATGATGAGGCTATTTTGGAGTTCATGGGACTTCAAACCAATATACTACAAGGAGATCACAAAGTAGCACTTGTAATGGAACTAGATCAAGGAGCATATTTTGGGGGGGAGATTGTGTCTTCCAATTGCAAAAATAAACCAAAAACCTTAAAAATAAAAAAAAAGGTCCCTTAAAGCAAACCACAATGTGGCTTTATCAGATCTGGAAAAAGAGAAAAACAAAGAACCTCTCCAAGGTGCCCAAAGATGGAACATTCAATCTCCCCACCATAGAATATCAAGAGAAATCAACACTCCTATTTGAAGATGTCAAACCTATCAATGTTGGAAAAGAAGAAACACCCAAAATCACATATCATGCAACATCACTTTATCCTAAAGAAAAGGTGAACTTCTCAATTTTTATCAGTGAAAGAAAAATCAACTTTGTATGGCCATATGCAGATGTGCCAAGGCTAGATCCAACATTGGTCGTACATCACCTAGTCATATTTCTTGGAGCTAAACCCATCAAGTAGAAGCTAGGGAAGATGCATCCATAAATAGCACTTTTGGTAAAAGTATATCTTAAAAAAATGTTATATGTGGGCTTCATTAGACCCATTGACTATCTTGAATGGGTGTCTAATCTAGTACCAGTATCAAAGCTCACTGGGGGCATAAGAATCTGCACAAACTTCCAGGATCTAAACAAGGCTTTCCTGAAGGATGACTTCCCTCTTCCCAACATTGACATGATTGTAGATCTAACTGTAGGGAATGAAATGATATCATTGATGGATGACTTCTCTGGATACAATTAGATCAAAATATCCCCTGAGGACCAACATAAAATGACTTTCACTTGTGTGTGGGGAACCTTTTGCTAGAATGTAATGTCATTTGGTCTAAAGAATGTAGGGGAAACCTATAATTGATCAATGAATTCCATATTTCATGATATGTTACATACAACTATGGAGGATTATGTGGATGGCATACTAGAAAAGTCCATCAAAAGAGAATAAAATTTCACAAACCTAGCAAAAGTATTTGAGAGGCTCAATCCAAAGAAGTGTGTATTCAGAGGAACATATGGAAAGTTTCTAGGGTACACAGTATCAAGAAGAGGCATTGAGGTAGATCCTTCCAAGGTAAAAGCTATATTAGAAATGCATCCTCCATGGACATTGAAGCATCTGAGAAGTCTACAAGGGAAACTATAGTTCATCAAGAGATTCATTATATAGTTAGTAGACAAGTGTCATCCTTTCACCCATTTTCTACACAAGGACATCTGATGCAAGAGCATCCAATGGTGTAAGGGCAATCTTGCATCACCCAAAAATAGTTAAATTTCAAGTTTCTCAGTTTTTAGATATTTTTACATTTTTGGATACCTTTTTTGTCATAATGAAATTCCCAATTTATGGTTTTTATTTTCTATTCCTGGGTTGAAAGATATTACAGTTTTAGTTTCCCAGATTTGCACCTGAAAATATTCCAAGTTAGATTTGAGGCACTTAGAGTTCCTATAACGGCCCCAAAACCTTCCAAAATTGGTGTAGCAGATTTTGAGCACATTATTGACTTCGAGACCTTTCCAACGGTTCAAATAGTTCACGAATCGGAGTCTCGGATCAAAAGTTATGGCCCCAGGAAGTTGGCGCACTTTATAGAAGATACAATTGCAAATGTTCTTTTGAAATTTGAACTTCAAGTTGTAATTTCTTAGTGCCAAACCGCCTAAACTCAAATTTGAATGTTTTTTTGGCTTCAAACTAAAGAGGAGCTCTATTTATGGGCGGGTTTCTAATTTTTGGGTAACTTTTGGGGGACAAGCTCGCATATTGCGAAAGGGTGATTCTGTAGCTTTCTGTAACTTGCATGTGTTGTAGAACTTAGGGATTTGAGATCCTCTGCATGTAAGAAGCTCCATTTTCTGAATAATAAAATTATTTTCTTGTATGTGGGTTATTTTCTAAGTCTCGGGCTGCACCCTCATCAACATCACATTCAATTGGGATGGAAAATGTGATCAAGTGTTCTAGCAAGTCAAGGAGTATCTACTCACTCCTCCCATATTAATGTCACCAATTCTAGATAAAGCAATGATCTTATATGTGTCTACAACACTGACATTGTTAAGAGCCCCTAGCACAACTAGATGACAAAAACAAGGAAAGAGTGGTCTATTATATCAACCAAATATTGGTGGGATATGAATTGAACTATTTTCCCATAGAAAGAGCATGTCTATTTTTCATCTTTATGACACAAAAGTTGAGAAACTACATCTTAACCAGACAAGTAAAGTTTATATCAAAGGTAGATCCCTTGAAGTACCTATTGGAAAAAGAAACTCTAACAAGTAGAATCGCTAAATGGGTAATGATACTAAGTGATTTTGACATAGAGTACATAGACAAAAAATCTATCAAAGGACAAATCATAGAAGATCAACTAGAAGAAGCACCAATGGATGATCACTAACCTTTAATAATCAAATTCCCAGATGAAAGCATCCTTTTAACTAATCAGTCTAGCCATTGGACCTTGTACTTTGATGGGTCCCACACTCAACACGACTCAGGAGTAGGTATCTTATTTCTCACACCATAGGGAGATAGTATACCTAAGGCTTACAAGATTGCTTTTCTGTGTACAAATAAAATCTTTGAATATGAAGCACTAATCACAAGACTAAAAATGGCCATAGAATGAAGGATAAAGGAACTATAGGTTTATGGAGACTCTCAGGCGCTAGTAATAAGGAAATTCAATGATGAATATCAAACAAAGGATGACAAGCTAATTCCGTATAAAAGAATGGTCGACAATTTCAAATAGTACTTTTTCATCATCACCTTTAAACAGGTTCCTTGGATTAACAACAGAGCAATTGAAACTATGGTGACAATAGGTTCACTACTTGACATTCCACAAAAAATTCCAAAATACAAATTCCTTATGGAGCAACTCCTTATATCAGAATTTGATATCCTAGAATTAGAACTAGATTTTGATGTTGTTGGTCCTAACTCACCATGATACCAAGATGCATTTGACTATATCCAACATGGTATCATACCTCTTCACTTAACGACAAGTGAAAAGAAAATCTTTGTCCGTAGAACATCTTGATTCACCATCTTAGGAGATACCCTATAAAGATGAAGTCTAGACGAAACATTACTTCGATGTCTCAATGTGGAAGAAGAAAAAACCTCTTTATAAGAATTACATGAAGGTACTTTTGGGTCTCACACAAGTGGACCTAATCTAGTACAAAAATTACTAAGAATAGGGTACTATTTTCCCTTAATGGAACAAGAATGCATTCAATACTGAAGAAGATTTTGTCAATGCCAATAGCATAGTGATCTTGTTCACACACCAATACAAGAACTAAGACCTATAACAACACCATTTCCTTTCTCATAGTTGGGATTAGGCCTAGTAGGTAAGATATCTCCTACTTCATCTAATGGGAACAAGTTCATTATCACTGCAATTGAATACTTCACAAAGTGGATAGAAGCAATTCCATTAACATACATCACAGGGAAACAAGTATCTAAGTTCATCTTAAATTTTTTAATCTATCAATATGGAATTCCCCAAACCATCATAATAGACAATGGAACCCCATTCAAAAACCAAAATGTCAAATAGCTTTGTTCAAATTTTTCTATCCAACACAAATTGTCCATGCACTACTATCCCCAAGGAAATAGTCAGGTTGAAGCATCCAATAAAACAAATTTGAAAATACTAAAAAATATTGTTATTAACGCTAGCCATGATTGGAATTTGTAGCTAAATCCAACCTTATGGGCTTACCAAACCAACATTTGTACACCTATAGGTGCCACACCTTTTTCCTTGGTCTATAGATCTGAAGCAATCTTACCTATTGAAGTTGAAATCCCCTCACTACAAGTATCCCTGAAATGCATGGTCTGCAATGAGGAATATCGAGTGTCTAGATTGAATGAGTTGGAACTCTTAGATGAAAGGTGATTGAGTGTGTTAAACCATCTTTAGGTTTATTATAATTAGATCAAATAAAGCTACAATAAAAAGATAAAAAATAGAAGCTTTCAAGTTGGCGACCTAGTACTAAAAGAGAATCAAAAGATCCAATTGAATCAGTATGGGAAGGGGAATTTTGAGCCAAATTGGTTAGGTCCTTTCATCATGAGAACAAGCTATGGCTCTAGAGCTTATCAACTGGCTACTCCCAAAGGAGAACCTTTAGCCGAATCGCTAAACAGTAGCCATATTAAAATGTTTTATACTTAAACACATCAGAGTATCTCAGTATAAAAGAAAAAAATTAAAAAAATCCAAAAAAATAATAAAGAGAAATAAAACATTCTTTAGGTGAAAACCACTTTGTGGCACTTCTAAAACAGGTACCATAGTGAAAACCTAGTAAATAGGCACTACATTTGAATAAGACCTGCATCTTTATCTATTAGCACTATATAAAGTATCCATCTCATATGTCCCATAATAAAATGTGTAAACCAACCTAGACTTGATAATTGATTAAGTATTGAACCTTGTTGCACCATAAAAATCTATCTCCCCTAATGAAGGTAATATTGTCTTGAATTGGGGGAAACTTCCTGAAATTAGTAGTAGATTGGATCATTGTAAATCCCATCATGATTGAAAACTATCAAAATAAAAAATATCCAAAAATAAACCAAAAATAAAAAACAAAGTCAAAATAATCAAAATCCCAAAAAACATGTTATGCTTTGAGTTAACACTAGTCAAGCTACGTGATCTCTACATGCATAACGTGGGAAATTCCTATCTTTGATTAGCCCTCAATGCCTTAGGTCATTCTCCTTAGGTATATTGGTCTTTTAACTTAGTTAAAAAATTCAAAATACAAAAAAATTTGAAAAATAGGAAAATTCAAAAACATGATCTTATCAAACAAGTGAGCTATGAGACTCTACATGTATAATGTAGGCAAGGCCATCACTGATGAGCCCCCAAGGCCGTAGGTTAGTCCCCCTAAACATAAAAAGCATTCAAATATCTTATCAAAATCCAAAAGTATTTGTAAAAGTCAAAAAATAAACAAAAAAATAGCATCAAATAACCACAAAAGCACAAAAACATTTGAAAAATCTAAAAAACTCTTGTTTCCATCATTACCTATCCACAATATAAAATTCATCCATAATAAACAAAATAATCACTCTCACCATTTGAAAAAATAGACAACAAAAAAAGCAACATCAAAATCTATAGATTTCAAGAAAACAATCACAAAGATTTGATTGCAAACATACTAAAACAATGCCAAAGTGTTAACTACCTATCTATTGACAATTCACCATCAACATTCTGAGATACTTCTTAATGGATAGATCATTCCTACAATAGACATCATCAATACCAAATAATAGCTTGAAAACTCAAAATAGATATGGCAAGTAATACAACATCATTATTTATCTTTTTTGTGATCTTATCTTTCTGATTTATTTTATTGAATCGTTCCCAAGATCTCTCAAAGATTTCCATTAAGGATTTAGAGAGGAAGGAATGGGGGAAATTAAGTGCCATTTTTGTTTTCTTTGTTTGTTGGATATTTTTGTGATACTACCATGGAAAATTCTTGCTTTATTCTGTGTAGTGGTTACATGTTAGGTACTCCATACCTCTCATGTAGCTAGTCTAAAGTTGTTTGAAACCTTTCACCCATACACTCTAATAGGGTTTTTGTATGTCTAGTATGAACAACAATACTCCTTGATTATAGATTCAAAATCCACACAATGGATAAAACACCACCTTGGTTATCAATACCATGGTGTATCATGTCTACTTGCTATATTAATAAGGATTTATAAATACTTCGAAGTGAACCATCTATTTTTGGGGGTTATGTACTCTCTTGCTCTCTTAGGGTTTTTTACCTAAAAGGAGAGAGATAGGCCAAAAAATGAGGTGGTTCACTCAAAATAATGTATGTATGATGGAATTATGCCTAAATGAAATGATCTAGATGTAGCAAACTGATAAAATTGATTGATTATTTATGCAAAACCTAAGAAATATGAATTGTTTGAAAACATAGTGTGATATGCAGAAATGAACTAGAAATATGCACAAATGAAAACAAAATTAAATGAGATTGAACAGTGTGCACTTGGAGATGAAATGTTGATGCTGGAAGATTCTGGAATTTGACAAAAATCACTGTTGATGACCAGTGGGACTCATTAGCATTGATGGCAAATCAATCTTTCTTTTGGTAAACTTTATTGGAACTGGTTTCTGACAGTCGGGAACTAAATTATAATGAAAAAAACTTTTCCATCCTGGTAATGGGACTCATTTTCCACTGATGGTGAATCATTCCTCCTCCAAAAATCTGCAAATTCAAGGGTCAACTCTGTGGGTCCAGATCTACACTTGTTTTCTTGTCGAGTTGAGGAACTAAATCTGCAGAAAATGGGTTGAATGTTGTCTCCAAGCTTGAATTAGGGTTTAGTTGAATTGAATAGCTTTGATGACTTTTTGACCAATTTTCAACACCTTTTTCTTTGACAAATATTCTTACAAGACCTACAAACACACATGTAAAGAGGGGGAAAATGGTTAAGGGTTAAAGTATAAGGATTTTCCTTGGTCAAATCCCACTTTGATAATCAAACCCTTGATAAAGAAATGAAATGAAAACAAGAAATGAATGATGAAAAAACAACATGCAAGTGTCCTAAACTCACCAAACCCTTGTTGAAGTCTAAAGATATGTCAATGGCTACTCCAAGATGCTTGATAATTGCTTTATTGAATGATGCAAAATGCTTGAATGCTTGAATGAATGGGTGAATTAGTGAACTTGATGAATGGGGGTTAAAATGGATAGAAAAAAGCTTATTTATACACACTTATTCCCTGATTACCCAAAAATACATCAAAGACGACATAAGGTCTTAATGATTAAAAACTCGATGGAAATTTGAATTTATCTTAAATTTTTAGCCAAGAGGGACTCATTCACCACCCATGGCGAATGGGTCCCACTCAAGGCTTGCAAGTGGGTGTTGGGAATTAAGTTTCTTTTAATATTGTTTGTCAGGTTTGTATTTAAAAACACACTTAATTAAGGCCTCTAAGTGCATAAAGGGGCCAAATAAAGCATAAAAAAGGTGTAATTAGTTGTGAAAATCCTATAAAATCATGAAAGTTTGTTACAGGACTTTACAACACTTTGAAATAAGACTTGATAAGGGATAAAAAGGGAATATTTAGATTAATTATAATGAGAAGATTCTAGAAAAGTGTAGAAATGTGTTACAACACTTCACAACACCTTCACAAGACATCATAATTTGAATACTCAGGACCTAATGTGAATGCATAAGTTACATTGCAATATTAGAAATAAGTCAAGCATCACAAGAAAAAGACCTAAATGACCATGAAAATGTCAAAGATCCATTTTTCTATGGTACATGAAGTCTCCATGAAAGAAAAATCAAACTCATTAATGACTAACAACATTAGTTTTCTTCTAAATCTTAATAACATTTTTTTCTAGTTAAAATTTCTTCTATCAATCCTTGCACTTAAAACACATCACATCAACTTGTCAAAAAATTTGGCTCATTATCCAAAATTTTCACCAAATTTCTCAAGGGGGCACCATGCTATCCCGCCATCATCGAGGCATAGATCGAGGCAACTCCCTAGAAATTTTTTATTTTTCTTTGACACAATGCTCAAAATCACATTGCATCAAAGAGGGGCAAAATTTAGATACCTTAAATCGTCCTTACTGGTGAACAACACTATCTAACTAACTTTCACCCTTCGATTAAATAATACATTATTATTTAATTTTATATTCATCTATTAATTAAGTGATTTAACATCATTTAATTAATTCATCCTCAACCATCATTTCTAACTAATTAAATAAATCTCATTTATTTAATAAATGTCCTAATTTAACCTTATTCCTCTTGATTAATTAAATAACACAAATTATTTAATTATGTCGCTAATATACCCTATTCTCCTAAATTAATTAAATTATTATCACTTAATAGTTTAATTAAATCACTTTCCCCTCTATAAATCAGAATAATTAAATTAATTATTCAAACATCATTAAAAAAGGTCAACAAACAAATACAACCTTATTTGTTAAAGTCAAACATGACTTGCATGTCCAACTCAAAATGTTAATTAATTAATTCAATTAATTAATTATCCCCAGCCCTTTTTGTGATTGAACAAATCACGGTCACCAATTGATCACTCTAATTGGCTAACTAATCCATCTATTCTTCAATCCCACTACCCTCTAAAGTCTATTTCTTCAATCCCACTAACCTCTCATTCTATTTCTTCAATTCCACTGAATATTCAACTTGATTTCATCGATCACACAAATTATGCAATCTAAAACCACTGATTCTTCCAATCTAATTCCTCTCAATGGTTTTGAACCGTTGATAAGGATATACTACTATGAAATCTCGATCATTCATCTCAAAACGTAAAATCTATAAAACAAACCTCTACCTTCTCAAAAACCATCTAGTATTTACATAACGAAGTGTTGCACAATTACCTCTTCAACATGTTACGAGTTATCATCACATTCTAGTTTGACATCACACACATTCAAGCTTTTGCAACACATAATAAAGGCTTTGTATTGATTACAACAATCTGACATTCAACATCGATATAAATACACTTTGACATGAGATGGGTAATGATATGATTTCTTGAATTCATTGCTTGTTCTTCGTTTGTTAACAATTGTTTCATTGAATTCAATAGTTTTTATATTGTTCATTTCATGAGTAATGGGTTTAGGGATTCTTAATCTTGTTTGAATTAGTTTAATTCATTCATTTATTTTCCGTATTGCTTCATTCCCCTCGTAAGACAAGATTTGTTGAATGTGAATAAGAGAATGAAGCTTATACTAATATTATACTATAATTTTGTTAAATGTTATTTTGTTTCTTAATAATGAAACTATCCATAACTTTGACTAGTACCATCATGATCATTGATATGGTTTATGAATACTGGTAGTTCTAGATGAACTCAAATGACTTCAAATGATAGAAATACTAAACATGATAGAGGTATAAATTAGGTAAGAATATTATGACTAGTTATGAATGCTTGATACCTTATTTTTGTAACCTTTATACCATATTTAGATACCTAAACTTACCTTTCAAAATCTATATTTTCATAAATTTCTTTCACATCACTACATTCTAAATTAATTGAATAAATTTTAAAATTGTTTGATTAATTGTCCCAATTCTTCTACTAATTTTAATTAGATAATTTAATTAATTTTTTTGAATTTTCCTCTCATTGATTTAAAAAATTATGACTATTTATTTAATTAATCAATCCTAATGTCTAACTTTAAATAAAAAATTATGATTTATTTATTTAACCTCATCATTTTCATCATTCTTATTATGAAAAATTAAATAAATATAATATATTTATTTAGTTCTTATATTTCCTCTCAAATAATTAGTTGACTAATATCAATTATTTAATCTAGTTAATCAATTTTGAAATCTAAATCATAATTAATTAAGAAAAATCTTGCTCAAGGTTCAAGATTGCACATGAATCCAAAAAATGAAATTATGTATGTACATCGCCCCATTCTTGACAAGTCTTCATGAATTCCTCTCATTAAATCTTGTCTACCTATTTAATTTATAAAATTCTAGCCCTTGAAAATACTATAAAAGGAAATTTTTGTCCTCATCCTTCATATTTATCTAAGAAGATATCTATCATCCAAATTCCTTCGACCATAGAAATATTGTACACCCTCTTATAGGATTCTCACATGGCTCCAAATCTCTTAATAAATATCATCTATTTATATTTCAAATCAATCCTAGCATGTGATCCTCTATCCCTTAATTCTATAATGTCTCATTGTAGTGTAGAAAAAAGTACCCCTTTACATTTCCACACTTGTTTGGGCCCTCATAATTAAAATTGACTTAATAATGCCTTAATTTAGTGTTGAAAAATGTATCCCTTTACATTTTTACACTTATTTGGGCCCTCCTAATTAAAATTGAGCATAGTTATTCCTTAATAAGCTCTTTTAATCATTTACAAGCCTAATAAATCACATTTTCTGAAGGGGAAACCAAACAATAATTAATGCCATTACATAACACTTTACCTTGAGCAATGTGTGTTCTAGGAATAGGGACCTAGGAACCATTCACCCATGGGTGAATGGGTCCTTCCTAGACCTTTGGACCTAAATTTAAATTATGTTTTTGGTGGTATTTTAACATATCCAAATCCATATTTCAATGTTGACTTGTGATATTTTAATTTAGGGAAATTAAGGATACACACCTATAAATACAAGATATTTTTATCAATTCAAGTCTAAGCTTTTCGAGAAGCTTCACCTAGAAATTTTTTGAGAGTTTCATGAGCATTCTTCAAGAATTTCAAGAGGAATCAATGGAATTCAAGAGAAAATATATTAGATATTTAGTGTAGCATTCAAGATCCAACCATCATGTCAAACTCTTCTTGCATCATGCATATTTTGGGAGATAACATTGTGATGTAGGTTTCAAAATCAAGTTCAAGCCTTCAAAGCATTATTTTAAGTGTCAAGATCCACATCCAATCATCGATTTCATGCAAGTTGTAGACATTACAAGATCTCCATTATCAAGGTTTCTACAAGGGTTTGTAGAGTGGTAACATAGCTTTATTCAATCTTCATTCCCTCTTTCATGCATTATTTCAATCAAGGTTTGATTACCAAAATGAGGTTTGACCGACGCAAACCCCCATTCACCCAAAAAATAAACATGCTTCTCTCTTGTGTGTGTGATTGCAAATTTAGGATGAAGAAGGATTGAATAATTTTTGAAGTGCAAGATTGGAAAACTTGTCAAATTTATTGTCAAATCATGAAATCTAACCTACAAATATGATTTATGACTTTTCGACACTGAAACCTAGACAAATCAGAAGCTATAGATCAACACTAAATGCTCCTAAAAGTTATAGAAAAAAAATAACAAAAGACCCATTCGCCCATGGGCAAATGAATCCCAGTTAGCCTTCAGAAACTCACTTTTGGTGACTAGTAAACATTTTTCTACCCTTCTCAAATCTGCAATTGTTTTTTTGGTTCTACTAATATTGAGTTTAATATTGTTGTTTCAAGTGTTAGATTGCATTTTGGAGTTGATTTTCTTTTTTTTAGTTTTTCTCCCAAAAATGTTGTTTGACCTTGACACTCATCCTTCAAGCATAAGGAAACCTGTAGATTCTCACATTGAGTTGATTCACCTAAGGGTTGTTAGTCAATTCTTTGTGGGGATCTCATTTCCTAATGAAAGATTGGAAAATAGGTTCATCATAACCCCCTTGTTATCATTAATTGTTGAACCTCATTTTTGATATTTCACTCATCATATTATCTATTTTCATAATAACTATGGAATGCAATATTATGCTATTAATTTTTGAAACTTAAAGTTTTTCTCAATCATACATCAATTCATCTTAAGCACATCCACACTTTGTTTGCAACAAGAGACTTGTTGGTGAGGTATTTTTATTATATTTAATCTTTTATGGATAGTCTATTATATTATCACAAGTTTACAATTAGATATAGGACAGTGTTTTAATTGATAGTTTGAATCCTCTTATTTATGTTTATATTTATACATATTTAGAACATTTGGTAGGACCCACATCCCTTCTAACAACATTTTCTATCCTATGCTTGTAGATTTTTGTTGTAGGTAATTCAACATGTGCATCTATAATTTCAACATGTTCTCTTCATATTTCAACATATCTATCTACACTTTACCACATCTATTTGAATGTTGGGCACTCACTAACCCAATTGTAAGGAAGATAAGTTAGCATAATGACTTCCTACACTAATATTGAGATAAGGGTTATCTAAAAAAATTCAAATATTTTACAATTTTTTTTAAAAAGCATAAATATCATTCATACCACAACATAGTGATTTACATGGGAAAACTGTCATGCCCCAAATTTTAACCAACCCAAAAAAAAGCTACCAATTTTTTTTTATCTTGCTAACACTACTAAGGTAAATTTAAGTTCTAAATTTAATAAAAATTTGATGACATCAATTTTACGATATCATCTCATCATTTTAACTATCCTAGTTGTCTTTTCTCCAAGTGGTTCAAGTTTTAAACACTAACAATCTTTCCTAGGTGGGATCAGATATATCTAAGATTACTCTTTTAAATTGTTGAACTACGAACAATCATCTATTTCTTCTTTCCTAACTACATTTGTTCCTCTAGTTTAATAGTAAAGAGACATATTATTGCATAATAAAAACTTGACTATTGAGAGTTTAAAAATGATAAGAAGCTACATTGAACAAGTAAACTTACAACAATATACAAGTTTTAATCAAAATTAAAAAGTAGCTCTAATTTTACCATAGCTATTAATAACGAAAAACACTATGTTATCATTATGTCATCCTAACTTGAATGATAGATTGCATTAAATTTCATGGTCTAAGTTTAAATCGATATTTTCCTAATGTTTAATTTAGTAATTCAAGTTACTTATTATATTCCAATTCCTTGACTAAACTAAATTTATTCATTTTCAATGAATGCCTTCTTAATGAGTAATCTAAAGGTTATCAAGAAAAATTGATTGGGTTATAATTAAGTTATTCTTTTAAGTTCTCTAGAATATTATATGTAATATACTCGACATCATGAATGAACATTATGTTTTTTGAAGACGATTTAATTTAATAATGTTTTACAAGGGAAAGGGAGTGGTGGTAGTGGAGGAAGAAGGTCGTCTCGTCTGGTGAAGGTGGCCTCGAAAGAGAAAAAGGGAAAACAAAAATTGTCTGTGAATGAGGAGGAGGACCTGGGGTATGAAGACTTCGAAGCTTAGGAAGAAGATTCTGAAGACTTGGATTTTGAGGACATTTCCTATGAGATGGGGGAGGATGGTTCGGAGGAAGAAAAAGAGGAGGAAGAGGATGAGCAAGGGGAGCATTCTAAGGATAAGATTGAGGTCGAGAATGAGCAGGATGTTGGGTTCTCTAGAATGGAAAATAAAGCCAAGGATATTAGTAATGAGTTTTTAAAAGTAGACTAACTTTCTTGTAGGTACAATTTGAAGACATGGAGAAGGTGTTAGCTACTCTCAAGAGAGTAACTAATAGGTTGATGAGAAGAGTGATGCTTGGCGCGACTTCTAGTGAAATGAAGCTTACTAGGAAACTAAAGAAATAGGGGAAAATTGATACCCTGAAGTTTTTAGATGAAACAGAGGGCCCTGACTAGCATGAATACATTACTCTGATGGGAGAGTATGGGGACCTATTAAAGAAATCCATTTAATGGCTTGTGTTGCTACTCTGCTATTTTTTGATGGATTTTTGTCTTTAAATCATATCTGGGACTGTTCTATTAATTTCTATAGGCTATGGTGGAATACCACCTGGAATACTGTCGATTTAATTAATGGTCTTTATAGATTGAATTATGTTGGTAAAAACTTTATGTTTTTGATTGATAATGGCTAGACAATGGTTATACTTTTAAATTTTGGCCTGTGTGCTAAAACTAATGTTTTTTTTGGTTAAATGGTGGTGTTGTTTCCCACCTCTCTTTGCTACTATAACTATGGGATTAGGTCCCTTCCCTACCTATCTAATCAAAAACAATAAATTAAAACTTCTCTACATACATATACTAATTTATTTTATTTGCTAATACTATGTTATTCTTAGAGACTCTATTCTAACATCATTAATTTCAAAATGAAATTATAACTTGACTAAAATTATTTAATATAAGTGTGTGAATGTACTTTTCCTATTATTATAAATAATTTCCAACATACTAGCCCAAAATAAATTATAACTTATTACATCTCTATGAAGAAATTTAAACATATTCTTATTAAAAATTTAACCATTGGAAAAAAAAATTGATTGTTCATTTATTTGATCATTTGACAAATATACTTTGATTATGTAACAAGATACCAAGTACACATCAAATGTTTGGAAATATATTCAAGTTTGTATTGATTTTAAAACTATATGCAAAGACTTTTCCTATCTCTCCAAAATAAGCAAAAAAAAAAAAAAATCCTAAGTACTTCTATATATTAAAAATATACACTGTAACGCTGAAAATGAAAACGCTTTGCACAATAGACAACAAAGAAGATTGATTAGAAGCACACATGCAATGCAATACTAAAATCTAAAATACAAATTCATTCTTTAAGCAACAAAGAACATGGGAAAGTAAAAACGTAATTAAAACTAGAACAATCTCACCAATTCCAAACGTATTTCCATGATTCATCTCGATTGCCCTTCTCCATTTTGCTTGTGTCGTATAATTGCCCTCAGATTTTCAAGTTCGTGCAAGTATAGCCTAAGATAGTGATTAGCAAAATATCGAAGATTCAAGATATGTGCTCTCCAAAGTTATCAAATTTGCGAGAGAGATTGGAATGAAGAATGACACATCAATTTATAGAAAATTGATTATTCGAATGACAGGTCAAGATTAAAAGATCAACAAACGGTTGAGATTGACAAATTAGACATGCATTCAGATAACTGATAGAAGTGACATGAGTGATTCGAATTAGAAATAGAATTAAAGATTAAATAAATAATTTAATCTTCAGTTCGACATTCGAAAACATAAGAAATATCTTTGCATGACAAAGATAAAGATTGATTAAAGCAACTCTCTGTTCGAATGCACACACAACACTTAATTAATTAAATAAGGATATTTAATTAATCCGCATGTACACGCAATTGAGTTAGAAGTGGACGATTGCATGATTAGATGAAGAGATTACTCGAAGACGCCACTCAGACATTAAATTAATAGTTAACTGAATGATTAAAACAGATGTCGAGTTGAGTAAAAGTGAATATTTAGATAACTCACATAATTATCTAAAATATAGAAGCATGTGTTAAAATAAAATTAATGAATTAAATCATTCATTTAATTCAAGAGACTCAATATTCGAAGAATAATTAAATAAATAAGATTCATTTAATTAAATGATGAAGGGATTTAAATGAATAATTAAATAATGAATTTATTTAATTATAGTTGAAATATGATAAAGAATAAATTAAATAAGAATTTATTTAATTTAACAAGAAGAATAAGGTTAATTAGTAAGATAATTAAATAAAAAATGTTTATTTAATTAATTAGATAGAATAAAGAAAAGTGTGAATTAATTAAATAATTAAGATTATTTAATTAATAGAAGAATTAATAGAAGATGAATTAATTAAATAATTAAGATTATTTAATCAAGACCCTGAAGAATAAGAATTATGAAGAATATGGAAGTCGTAGGCTTAAACCTGATTTCGGTGTCTACATTTGCCCCTCTTTGATACAATGTCTTTTAGGCATTGTGTCAAAGAAAGTCGATGAAAATATGCCCCAGTCATGCTCCAGATTAGAATAGGTGAAGGTATGCCCCCTCGGGAAAATTGACAAATTTCTGAAATGTTCAGAAAAATTTGGAAATGCGCCCGATTAGTCCAGTAGATAGGCAGAAATGCAATGCAGTTAACGGAATTGGGTTCGGAAATGGGAGGGACGGGTACGGGATGATAGAAAATGGAAGTTTACATGGCCAGTAGGAAAGAAATGCCACCTAAGCCCTAGGTATATATTGGAATTGGGGTGAAAAACTATTCATTTGCAGCCACCCAGCTTAGAGATTTCAAAGTTTGCTCTGACTTTCAGCGAGGATGTCTCTAGTTCCAGCGACCCATCATCGTGCATACAGGATCCGGACGTTCCAGAGACCAGCCGGCGCGGACCCCCCGGTATGGACCTAAAACTTACCTTTTGAAAATTTTAAATTTGCACGTATTTTTAGGCATTTATTGCATTTTAAGGTATGCGTCACATTTTATTTTGCACCGCATGTGTATGCGCGAATGACGCATCTGACTGTGAAAACCTACATTTGTATTTTAACGGCGACCGGTTAGGCTGGTTTTTAGAAAATAACCGCATGTGTTTATTTTGTTATGTATTTGATAATTGTGATACGCATTTGAACTTTTGCAACGCATGTGCATATTAATATACGCATCTGTTTATTTTGATACGCATGTGATTTTCTGGAACGCATGTGCATATTTATAGCCGCATTTGATTATTTAGAAACACATTTGAGATTATGCAACGCAAATGATAGTTTTAGCACGCATTTGATAATTATTAACCGCGTTTGATTAATAATGGCACACATGTAATTTGTGAACCGCATTTGTGAAAAAGTGATGCATGTGTTAAAAAAATGACACATTTGCAAAATAATGACGCATTTGCATTTTATGTTAAAACAGTCATTTTTCACTAGAATAGATGATTCAGGCTAACATGAGGCATGTTGTTGCAGGTTGTACTTGACCCTATCTATACACGTGAGTCGAGACCCAAGATGTTTCGATTCAGAGACAGCCTACGGCCGGCCGAGCGACGGACTCTATGGCATTTGGGTTTGTTGCACATGACCGATATGCCCAAGATTAGGGCAAATCGGGGATTACTGACAGCACTATGTGAACGGTGGCATTCTGAGACATCATCGTTCCATCTTCCGACTGGAGAGGCCACAGTGACTCTAGAGGATGTTTATAGGATATTGAGACCGCCTATTAGGGGGACACGGGTAGTGTATGATACGCAGAGGGGGATAGCGGAGATGTGCAGATATTACCCCCACACTAACGTTAGACAGCTAGGGGTGGACGATTATGAGATTAGATGGCAGATATTGGCTCAGAGGTATAGACAGTTAGACTATCTAGTAGAGACCTTGATAGGCAGTATAGTACTGCCTGACCGTCGAGGACATGGATTCCCTGTAGGATGGGGGGAGATGTTAGTGGGCATGCTTGAGTGTCGAGTCGTATATGCTTGGGGTTCATATGTGCTAAGGATGTTATACTTCCACTTGCATGACATTGCCTATAGAGAGGCACAGTCTATGAGCTACGGTACCACGCTTCTGATAGTTTGGGCGTGGGAGCATATCGCTATTTTCAGACCACCTATTACAGTTGATGTACCTCATGGAGCACCATACGCCTTTCATTACGTGGAGGCTACCACACAACACCATATTGGGGACATAGGGTATTTCAGACACGTGATAGATTTGATGTAGGAGTTCACATGGAGACCGTACCTGGGCTGTGAGGTATGATCAGATGAGGATGAGCACCTGCCATATTGTAGATAGACACAGTATCTAGTGGGATGGACAGTGTCCCATATGCACATTATAGAGCAGAAGTTGTCAGACCGGGTCCTAAGACAGTATGGAGAGGTACAGGATGTACCTTGAGGGAGAGAAGAGTTTGCTCGGTCATCGCGAGAGGTCCTGTTGTGGGGGCCAGAGATTCCAATCACCACCGCAGAGGCAGATATTGATGGATTATAGGCACAGCCATGGGGATGGAGGGGTGGATCAGCAGATCCAGGGATGACCCCAACTTATGATCAGTGGTGGACATTGCACAGGCCGATTCCCTTGACAGATCCAGGGCAGCCCGCACCAGTAGAGCGGCATGTGAGAGGTCCCAGAGGTAGACGAGGCAGAGGAGGTGGTCGAGGAGGGAGAGGTGGCCGAGGTGATGGTGGGGATGATGGCAGAGGTGGCCGACATGGAGGCAGGAGAGGGAGGCGTGGTCGACGGGGATGAGGACCAGCCTTGTCACTGATCCGAGAGGAGAGAGGAGGAGAGGAGGATGTGGCCAGAGGTGGCGAGGAGGAGCAGTCGGCAGAGGCAGTTATCCCAGACATCCCTGACATCCCAGCAGAGGCAGAGGTAGGTGCTGAGGAGGCAGTTGCAGAGGAGGCTGTTGGAGAGGAGGCAGTGGGAGAGGAGACAGAGATCGATGCCCTTGGATTGCTAGGTGCCTACCAGGAGGATGATGAGGAGGAGGATGATCACGAGAGAGAGATCAGGGATCAGATCCTGGAGGAGATGGATGAGGAGGAGGATGGGCGAGACAGGGTCCGTTAGGATGAGACAGAGGTAGAGGTTCCCGACACTGATATATTACGAGCCCAGGTTGCCTCCTTGGAGGAGTAGATGAGAGTGTTGATGGCAGAGAGAGATTCCTACAGGGTGGAGAGAGATAGAGCCTTTATGGAGAGAGATCAGGCTGTAGCCCAGCGGCAGGAGACTGAGCATAGATTCACAGAGCTCAGGTCATTATGTACAGGACCATCAGCAGCATTTGCCAGAGAGTTGGTCAGAGCCGGTGAGAGGGAGAGATACTACCGAGACTTGTATGAGGCAGAGGTTCCCCTAGAGAGACGGGCTCCCAATTTTTCAGCGGCACAAAGTAGTAGGTCCCAGACTAGGACCCACACACGGACAGTGAGCACAGAGGGAGTGGATCAGCCATGTAGAGTAGGGCCCTATGGCAGACCTCCCATAGCTCCGAGATCAGCCGGTTCTTAGCATCAGTCTCCCACACACTCCCGACATGATGGCAGTGGCAGTTCAGGATAGAGATACAGTTTTGAGGTCCATTTGAGACAGTGTATTTTGATCCGATAGCCTGTGGGCTTCCATGTATTTATGATACATTATGACATTGTGATGTGACACATATGAGCGATGTATATATATGATATTGGTGGCGATTCTTATGATATGCATTGTCTATTTATTGATTATGCAGTCTTGATTTATACATGTGATGTTTATATGATATGCTTATGTGATGGATGATTGTATGTTTTGTATGATTCTATATGATTATGAGATGCAATGTGATGTTGTATGTATGATGTTTTTAATGATTATTTGTCTATTATGCCATAATGATCTAAATATGAAAGGTGCCTATAGATATGTACATTTCTAACATGTATGTTGATGCAGGATGATGTACACCATTTTGTGTCACAGGACGTCGTCATAATGCAAGAAAGAAGAACTGTTAATGCGGAAAGAAAGATCGACACAGACAGAGAAGACAGAAGATAGATGTTAGTATTAGGAATCTTCGATGTTTTTCCGTATCACAAAAGGTATTGCACTTTATCATCATTGGGCGGGACTAATACAAATGGAGACAAACACCAGGATATGACATAAATCAAGGTGTGCAAGGTCATCCACTTGCTAATAACAGACAGTCGCAGACAAGGATTGTCATTAAATCATACTAAGGGCACAAGTTGCCCCAGTCTTTTTGTTAGGACAAACCATAGACAACAAACAAAATAAAAGATGGGTCATGAGACATCATTGCTCCTCTAAATCCTTCATGGGACATCCTTGAGGAAACTAGTAACATGACTCAAAATCAAATGAAAAAGACAGTCGACAGACAGCAGTCAAAGAAAATAGAATTTTGATACATCGTTGCTTCTCTAAATCCTTCAGGGGACATCCTTGAGAAAGCTAGTAACATGAATCCCAGTCATCAATCGAAGATAAATGATAAGATAAATAAGCCATAAAGTGAAAAAGCCAATGAAAATATTTTCCAAAAACATGATTTGTTTGTTTGATTTGTTTGATTGATAAAAGGATTGGTTGGTAGAGCCTGGTGTCAGGAGATACACATACCGGATAAGACTGTGAGTCTGGTTTCGATGTTATGACTATCTGTATAAGGCATGACAAAGCCTGGTTTCAGAAAGACATGTATCGTATAAGACGTTGAGTCAGATGCCGTTGATGTGATAACATGTGTTAGGCTATGTTTGATTGTTTTGACCTTGTCGATTATGCAGGAAGGATGCATCCTGAATAAGACATAGGTTGATTGTTTTGATAACATCTTTTTCCAAGAAGGACACATCCTATAGCAAACAGTTGGTTGATATGTTTTGATTGTTTTGTTTGGCAAGTTGTTTGATTTGACTTAGAGACATTGCTGACTTGTTCATGAGATTGATGCATGACTTGATATGATGCGTTGACAATTGACTGTGTGTGATGTCAAACCCTAAAGGACTAACCTAGTGCGGCCTCGGGGGCTCATCGATTGATGGCCTTGCCTACGTTGTACACACAGAGACCTCGTAGTTTGACTTGACTGCGACCGACAAGACTAACTAGAAATAGAAGACGTGTGTGAAAGTGAATGCGATGAACCCTAATGGACTGACCTAGTGCGGCCTCGGGGGCTCATCACGTGATGGCCTTTCCTACGTTGTACATGCAGAGACCTCGTAGTTTGACACAACCAATGACCTTGTCATATAGACAGATGGATTGACTCGTGAATTTATACAGACAAACCTAAATGGATTGACCTAATGCCTCGGGGGCACATTGGCAGATGGCCTTGCCTATGTCCAGTCACAGAGGCAACGTAGTTCGACAAACGACAAAGACTGACAAACGCGACTGACTCTGACTCTATTTTTGGATATTTTGAAGTTTTTTGATGTTTTTGTGTTTTCGCAGGTCATTTTGCGATGTTCATGGATTTTCCATGATGTTTCATCTTCCACATAGCCAATGTAAGAACCAATATGATGCACATCAAGTGTTTTCCCTCAGTCGAGTATAAGACCAATTGATTATGAATAGGGTAAGATGGGGGATATGAAATGCTCTCGATGTCAATCGTTCCAAGCTATGGAAAAGACTACCACTTATTAGGAATTATATATACAAGTGATGGACACAAAAGGTAAGGGATATGTATAGGATAGTGGACTATGTACACGGATGTGGGCTATATACACGGATAGGGACTATGTACAAGGAGGTGGGCTATGTACATGGTAGGGACGATGTTCAAATAAGTGGTGTATGTACAAGATAGATTATAATAATAGTAGACAAAGGAGCAGAGTTGAGTACACATGGCACCTGTTTGCTAGGTTTTCACCATGGTACCTATCCAAGGCACCACCGAAGTGGTTTTCACCATTGGACGAATGATTTTTCTTTACTATTTTCCATATTAACTAATTTTTTTTGGTGTTAGCAAGATGCCTGTTTGCCAGGTTTTCACCTTAATAACAATTTTTTTGGTTTTTCTGATTTTTTTGTATTTTTTGCTAAATAAGACAAAGGCTCCCAGAAGCTATGCGTAGAACTTCTTCAGATGCATACTATTGATTGGTGAGGACAATGGTTCACCTTCAGGAGTAGAGAGTTGGTATGCTCCTGATCCAAAAGCTTCTGTAACAACATAAGGTCCCAACCAATTAGGTTCAAATTTTCCTGGTTTGTCTCTTTCTGCTTGATTCTTTGGGTTCTCCATTAAAACCAGGTCACCAATGTCAAAGTTCCCATTCAAAACCCTCCTGTTATAGCTACGACGAAGGCGATTCTGGTATGCTTGAAGATGGTCTAATGCCTTCTGTCGCTGCTCATCTAAAAATTCTAGCTCATGGAGTCTCGACACTCGGTACTCTTCATCATCAATGTGGCCTTTCAGGGATACCCTTAGGGAAGGAATCTCGACCTCAATAGGTAAAATGACTTCAGATCCAAAGACAAGTGAATATGGGGTAGCACCAGTGGGAGTACGGATACTTGTATGATAAGCCCATAAGGCAAGATTAAGCTGTAAATGCCAGTCATGACCAACATCATTGATAGTCTTCTTGAGGATTCTAATGATGGTCTTGTTAGATGCCTCTGCTTGGCCGTTACCTTGTGGGTAGTATGGGGTGGAAAAATGATGTTGGATATGAAATTCATCACATAGGTGGCAGACTTCTTGGTTCTTAAATGGGTGGCCATTGTCAGTGGTTATGGACTGCGGGACACCATACCGACAGATGATATAGTTTAAGATAAATCTAGAAATCTGTGTGTCGGTAATGTATGTCATAGGAATGGCTTTAATCCACTTCGTAAAGTACTCAGTGGCAGTGATAATGAACTTGTGTCCGTTAGATGATGTGGGGTGGATCTTACCTATGAGGTCGAGTCCCCATTGGGCAAAGGGCCATGGTGACGTGATAGGATGGAGCTCCTATGCTGGAGCATGTATCAAATCTCCATGAACTTGGCATTGGCGACATTTTGTTACAAAGACATATGAGTCTTTTTCCATAGTAGGCTAGTAATAACCTAGTCGCATAATTTTTTGGCTAAGGTAGGACCGCTAGAATGGGAACTGCATATACCCTCATGCACCCCACGCAAGGTTGCTTGTGCTTCAGTAGAATCAAGACATCTCAATAGGGTATTATCTAGGGCACGTCTATATAGGGTATCTTCGACAATGGTGTATTTGGCTGACTTGAGGAGAAATGTCCTACGTTGGTTATTGGATAGGCCAATGGGTATGACTTCAGCATGAAGATAATCATAGATTTCTTTGTACCATGGGGAATCGGGACCAACGATGTCACACACCATTTCAGAATCTGGGATATCGTAGGCTAGGATCAAAAGTTGTTCTACCAAGAACTCAAACTTAGGCATGTTGTTAGGAATGTCAAGAAGTGATGCAATTGTAGCCATGGTGTCTGCTGCCATGTTTAAAACATGAGGTATTTGATGAAATTCGACTTTGTCAAAGTACTCTTTAAATCTATTTTCCATGTGCTTGTATGGAGTAAACTTCTCATCCTTAGTCTCATAATCATCATTTACCTGCCTGATTACTAGTTGAGAATCACCATAAACCTGTAAAACCTTAATTTTCCACTTGACCGCCATGCGTAACCCTGTCACTAGAGCTTCCTACTCTGCCATGTTTTTAGTGCATTGGAATGCAATCCTGAATGACTTAGGGATGGAATCACCTTGTGGTGTGATAAACAGTATCCCAGCCCCTGAACCATGATTTGCATGTGAACCATCAAAGTATAGTTTCCATGTTATGTTTGTATCAAATGTGAATATGAACTCATCAGGAAAGTCTGCCACTAATGGGTGATCTGCCTGTATGGGTGCATCAGCTAACTGATCAGCAATGACCTGTCCTTTAATAGCCTTTCTTTCTACATACTGTATATCATACTCACTAAGTATCATAACCCACTTGGCCAGTCGCCCTGTTAATGCTACCTTGCTAAGAAGATATTTCAAAGGGTCTATTTTAGCAACCAGCATTGTTTGATGGTTTAACATGTAGTGCCTCAGTTTTTGGGTAGCAAATACTACTGCAAGACAGGCACGTTCAATGTTACTATAGTTGAGCTCATAACCAACCAAAGTCCGGCTGATATAATAGACTGCCCTTTCATGACCTTCATCGTCATTCTGTGCAAGCAATGCTCCGAGTGATGAATGGGTTGCTGTGATATAAAGAATCAATGGTCTCCCTTCAACAGGTGGCATTAATATAGGTGGTGTAAGTAAATATTCTTTAATCAGTTGAAAAGCCTCTTCGCACCTAGGTGTCCATGCAAAGGGTACTCCTTTCTTAAGTAGATGTTGAAAAGGGTGCGTCTTGTCTGCTAGTTGCACTATAAATCTTCTGATAGATTGCAACCTTCCCTGTAATGTCCTTAGTTGATTGAGATTGTTGGGTGGTGGCATGTCCATGATTGCTTTTACCTTAGTAGGATCTACTTCAATGCCTCGTCTAGAAATGATATAACCTAACAGCTTTCTTGACTTGACTCCAAACACACATTTCTTTGGATTGAGTCTAACATTATACTTCTCCAGCCTCTGAAATACCTTGTCTAAAACTTGTAAATGTTCTGCCCTTGTCTTGGATTTGACAATAAGGTCATCGACATAATCCTCCATACAAGTGTGTACTAAATCATGAAAGATAGTAGTCATGGCACGTTGATAGGTTGCTCCTGCATTCTTGAGTCCGAAGGGCATAACATTCCAGCAATACGTTCCCCAAGGACAAGTGAAGGTTGTCTTAGGTTGATCTTCAGTGGTTATTTTGATCTGGTTATATCCTGAGAATCCATCCATAAGGGACAACATCTCATATCCTGCTGTCATGTCAACTATCATGTCTATATTAGGCAAAGGGAAGTCATCCTTAGGACAAGCTTTGTTGATATCTCTAAAATCAGTGCAAATGCGGATGCCCCCAGCTAGTTTGGTAACTGGTACAAGATTGGAAATTCAATCTGCATAGTCAATAGGTCTGATGAAACCAACGTCTAAGAGTTTCTTGAGTTCTGCCTTGACTAATAAAGCAATTTATGGATGCATTTTTCTCAACTTCTGCTTTACTGGTTTAGCACCTGATTGTAAAGGCAAGTGATGTAGAACAAGTTCAGGATCCAACCCAGGCATGTCGGCATTTGACCAAGAAAAATTTATCTGTCTTTGTTCAAAGAAGTTGTGGAACTCTGATTTCTCTTGTGTTGTCAATGACACTGCCAAATAAATCAATCGAGGATTCTCTTTTTTGCCTATGTTGACTTCTACTGATTCCTCAACGAGCATGGGTGACTTTTCCTGTGCAATGGGGAGAATGTTCAAACCTCCATCCTTAGGTGCCTCAGAGAGGTTTTCACCTTCGTATGCATCCTTTCTTTTTACTTTTTCATTGTCTAGAGGTGCCTTTCAGTTTTCACCTAGAGACTCATCCTTTTTATCTTGTTTATTCTTTTTCTCATTTTTGCGACTGGAGGGTTGAACATATTCCCCAAAATATGCTTTATTGTCCAAGTCAATGGTAAAACCAACTTTATGATCTCCGTTAGGTATGCCTTCACGTAATCCCAGGAACTCAGCAATCGCTTCGTCGTTCTCAAAAGTGTCTAAGACAGGTGTATCTTGTTGATCCCAATCTATGAGTTGGGGATAAACTAAGGGCATGTCATCGTCAGAGTTATCAAAGTCTAATGGGGTCAAGGTAAAGATTGAATTATTCATGTGGTCACAAAATTCTTGTACCAAGTCCTTTTTGCTCTTGGGTTTGGGTCTAGGTGGATGAATAGGTGGGCCTAATGCCAAGGTTTGACAATTGGAAACAGGTGGTTGAGGTTGCCAAGAGGTATGATCAAGTGATTCCCAATAGTAGTGTTTAAACCACTCCTCTTTTGTCATTTTCTTTGGTGGACAGGAATTTAGGGGATTGGGTGAGGAACTTAACATCAGGTCAAGTTCTCCAAATAACTTGTCAAGATCCATGGAGGAAGTAGAGGATAGGGAATCCCACTCATAATCGTTAGAATCGGGGGAGTCACAATGATGTTGGTCTATAGGTTTGTGAGATGTCTTGGTATCTTCTAAAGCAAGTACTTCCTCAAGTAAGGGTGATGGAGTACTAGGAACACCAATCTGAATCAGTTGAAACCCTAGCCCTACTCCTTTTGGCCATTGAGAAACAAATATTAGTTCCACTCTGCCATCTTGGTTTAAACCTAAACCACTTTGTCCATCATATCCTTTGCTTTGCATGATTTTGAAACCCTTTCCATATAGACTTGTAGGAATATGAGAAAGTAAAAGGGGTTCTTGATTATCTTCCTTGTACAGCCAGGAAGTGACATCTTCTGTATCTACAACCTCTTTGCTTAATTCACCCCATTTAGTGAAAGTTGTTGTGGGGGGAACATGTATAGTGATCATAGATTGTCCCCTACCTACTATAGGTAAACCATATGACTTAGGAGGAACCAAATGGCTAACACAATAAGAAGTCTTCATGTAATACTCTCCACAACCCTTGTCTTGGATCTCGACCCTAGGAGTGGTAGGAAGTGAGGGTGAAATAGATGTTCGAGTGAGCGTGGACAAGTCAACATAAGAAGATGATTTAGATGATGAGGCCTCTTGGTTGACTGACACTTGACATTGAGGGATCTCCTTTAGATTGGTGCAATACTGGAAAGGATCGAGATCACCATCTATAGTTATTTCGGTGCCATTGTAAGGGAATTTAAGACACTGATGATATGTGGAAGGGACCGCCTTCATGGCATGAATCCATGGTCTACCTAGCAGAAGTTTATAAGGGAGGGTGAGATCCAAGACCTGGAACTTTGTCTCCATTACCGTAGGACCAATTCTGATAGGAAGTGTTACCACCCCCTTTGATTTGCGTTCTTCATCATCATAAGCCTTAATGACAATACTCTTAGTGGTGTCCACGCATGCTTCTGAGATACCTAATGCCTTAATTAGTTTTAAAGTGCATAGATTTAACCCTGCTCCTCCGTCTACTAAAACTTGTCTAACCTTGGTGTCATCGACAAGGACTTCTAGATGTAAAGGGTCATTGTGGTTCGTCTTATCTGTGGCATAGTCTTGTTCAAAAAATGTGGCATGATGATTATTGGTCAAGTAGCCCACCATTTCCTAGAAACGATCGACATCAAGGTCAGTAGGGACCGTGGTGTTCTGTAAAGCCTTATCGAGGATAGACCGATGCTCAGGAGAGATACGCAACAATTCCAAGATTAAGATTTGGGCTGGGGTCTTCCCCAACTAATCAAGTAGGTTATATTGTAACTTGGAAGGTTGAGGTGTTTGTTGTGATGGAGGGCCTGGGATAGTAAACTTGGTACGGCGAGTATTGACTGTAGATTCAGGATTAGCATTGATAGTAATGGTATTGATGTTTTCATCGACAGGGCGAAGGCAATGAATGATTTTGCCACTATCATAATCATGTTTGATACTCACATAATTGGCTGACATATTGGTCTTAGTACTCGAACTAGGGACAGTTCCTTTCCCATGGTCACGTAGTAGGTCTAAGAAGACTTGATGATTAGTGTTAGATGTCTTTTGTTTTTGTCCACTAACCTCAATATTTCTCTTATCAACAAGGTCTTGTATGATATTCTTCAGTTGTCGACAGTTTTGTAGGTTATGCCCCTTTGTCCTATGATAATCACAGAAGGCATTGTCATCCCACCAAGTTGGTTTAAACTGTCCTGGATCGTATTGTCTTGGTTCCTGCAGTTGTATGAGGTTGTGTTGTAACAATTGTTTGAACACCGACTCAATGGGTTCCCCTAAGGGAGTGAAATCATGTTTCTGGAATCTCCTTGTTTGTGAATGTTGAGTATTTGAGATCGTGTTAGGAGGTTGATTGACAGCATTAAGCGTGTTAGCAAAAGTATGAGGTCCTTGTAAGGTGAGGAGGGGTCTTGCTTGTACTATTTTAGCATCCACCACCCCATCATTGGTGACATTTTTGTTGTGAGACCAGAATCTGTTTCTGTCAGTGGGGGTGTTTTGTACGATTGGGTTTCTATTTGACATTGTCATTTTGATTTCACCCTTTTCAATGAGGTCCTTCTCTATTATCACCCCTTTTTCTACTAGTTCTGAAAAAGATATGCAACAATGTACCCTTAAGTTACTCCTGAGTTTTGGATGAAGGTTTTCTTGAAACATGGTAACCTTTTGTTTTTCAGGTATCTCGACAGGACACCTACTTGCAATAGTTCTCCAACATTGGAAGAAAGCAATGAATGTTTCACCTTCGTCTTGTGTTGTGTAGCACAAGGTTGCTATGTTTATCTCATGGTCAATGTGGAAGGAGAATTGCTCCACAAATTTCTTGACTAGTTCGCCCCAAGATCTAATGCCAGAATCTAAACCTAAAAACCATTCTAGTGCCACTCCCACAAGACTTCATGGAAATAGCCTCATAAGATACGTGGGATCGTAAGCGACATCTATGCATATGGTAGAAAATTCCCTAATATGTTCTACTGGATTGCATTTGCCATTGTACTTAAGAAGATTCGGTATGACATATCCGTGAGGGAAAGGTGTCATGTAAAATGATCTATCAAAAGGGAATGGGCATATGTCCTTTGGTGAAAATGATTTCTTAGTTGAGACCGACATGTTATCCATTTGCGTTTGTAATGCGCACATTTGTGTTTGCAGGACGTCAACTTGGGTCAAAGATGTGCTAGGAGGATTATGCGGATCCATGTATGTATTCTGAAATGCAAAGTCTCGTGATGGGTTTTGATTGAACGTTGGAATCTAAGGTGGATTTGGATTCAGAATATTGGTAAATGTATTCTGGTCTGGTATCTGCATAAATCGGTGTTGACCTGGGTTCTGTGTAAATGGATTTCGAACACCACTCTGTGCAAAGGGATTCTGATTCAGAATCGATGTGAATTGGTTTTGAGTTGGAATCTGTGTGGACGGATTCTGATTACCAATCTTTGAAAAAGGGTTCTGATTCGGAATTGACGTAAATTGGTTTTGACTTGGAATCTGCGTGGATGGATTCTGACTACCAATCTGTGAAAAAGGGTTCTGACTCAGAATCGATGTAAATGGACCCTGACTACTAGTCTGGAAGAGTGGATTCTGATTGCCATATTGGAAGGAGGGAATGCCTCTTGTTTGTGTAATCCTTGGTATAGTACTAGTGGTTTGAGCACTAGGTATGGCCATTGACAATGGTAAGGTACCCATGATGCTAGTAGTAGGTGTGGTTGTTGATTGTACACTTGTGACATTGACATATGATGTATGGGCTAACATTTTAGGTCTTTTACTCCCAATAAGAGGACCAGTGGGAGTGGATGAGGATGCCCCTGTAGTGAAATTAAATCCCGATGTCATGCTAGGTATACCAAATGGGGACGTATGGACTGTTGTACTCTGTGTAGATGTGCTAGATGGCATAGTTGTGCTAACCTGAGGTATAGTAGTACTAACAGTCGTGGTATTTGTCCCTTGTGTAGGTTGAGTTTGTAAGGTGCTAATGTCAAATCCTGGAGGTAAAGTAGCACCTTCAGCTAGCAATTTTCCTAAGAACCGTTGACGATCATTTGCTAGGTACTCATCTACAAAAGAGGCAAACTCAGGGTCCTGTGCGGCAGCCTCTATGTCTTTTGTTGTAACATGTCCTTGAGTGTTTCTAGTGGTGAATTTTTCTAATAGAGTTTTATGAGGTCTTGAGGAAAATGGATTGATGAACTTGTTTGGGTTCAACATGTTTTCTCTCTCTCTTCTCTTAGACCTAGTTTCGACCATGTAAGATAAGCTCAATATGCAGGAAATGCAAGACTATATCTAGAAACTGTATGACTCTAGTCTATGTTTTTGGGGTTTTCTTATGCAAATAATGAATGTTCTAGGATGACACTAGTCTAGACTCTAAAGATGCAAAGTCTAAGAAAGACCCTAAAGTGATCAACTCTATAAACCCAAGATGAAGGGACCAACAGCCTAAAGTCAAACCAAGGTGTCAATTTAGTTAAGTCAAGGAACCAATGTAGGATGAAGATCAAAGACAAGTTGAGTTTCCTAACTAGACTGATGAGCTAGGATGACTCTCTGTAGGACAAAATATAAGATGATAAGACTAGGTTCAATGACAGATTTCGTTGACACTATGACCTTTCTAGAGTATAGATGGTGGACTACTCCTAAAGTTTGTAAAAGTGACCTTTCTAAAAGTCTAATGCAAGGTGATATGTACCCTAAGATGAAGGTAAACTCTAACTGAAGACAACTATGGTAATGACTAAATGAACCTAAAGGATGCAAAATTGAGCAAATCATTTCAGGTTTCTGTTTCAAAGACTGTTTGTGTGAAGACCACTGAAACTGGTATAACCGTGTTGACTGGACAGTGACTGTAAATTTTGGTTTTCTGGTAATCAGACAGATGCGTCGTTTAATTTTCAGTTGCGGCTCAAAATTAATAGTTGCGGTTCAAACTTATAGATGAGACTCAGAATGTACCAGATGCGACTCAAATTGACAGTTGCGACTCAAAATCTAACGCATGTGGTTTCCCGAAAGCAGATGCGAGCCAAACTGACAGATGCAACTCAAGATTAACAGATGCGACTCAGGATTTACAGTTGCGACTCAAAAATAACAGATGCAACTCTAAAAATCATATGCGTGTTTCTAGTGAATAGTTGCGACTCTCTGTGAATTTTCAGTGACATGAAATTTAAACTGACTCTGTTTTCCGTGATCAAATTCTAACAATCAAAGACAATCGTAAGATAAAGTGTTTTCAGTTTCAATTTTGGACTCAAAGAACGTTTAAAGTGATAACAGACAAGCACATCCTAATAGGCCAAAGGCCTAGGGTTTGTATACTTGGTATAGCCCACCAGTTATACCCTGGATTGGTGATGAACACCTTTCCTTCTCGAGAGTGAATAGCTTAGGAATTTGGTGGCATTGGCTCCCCTCCACGGCTCATTAACGTCTTTCGAGCACACCAATTCTGAATTCTTTGGGCAATGACCTCCCAAGAACTGCTATCTCTACTCAAGGGGATCAGTAGTGAGTATCTTCGAGCATGATATTGTACCCTGCACTAATACCAAGCAATGGCCACAAATAGGTTGGTCTCTACAACAAAGGGTGTTTAATTCGGGCATTTCGTTCGTGGGGTGTGATCCATACGGCGCGAGTCCCCTTTCGGATCCATCTCGTCGGAACCACACTCGTGATTCTTGGGGTTTCCCCAAGAACCCACTTTTATATACCAGCTGGAAGTCCCTCGGGTTCAGGGTGCTACCAGTCTGAGTCGTCCTGGGGTGAGTACCTTTTCCCACCAGAATAGGCCCAGGTTCTAGAGTTGGTAACCGTTTCTCTTACACCCAGGATCGCACAGATGCGCAAGGGGAGAGGATACTTTGATATACCAAATTGTAAGGGTAACCAGACTTGTGCTTTCATGCCAAACACAGTAGACACTTGTTAATTTTAACCAAATGAAAGATTTGCTACACTACCAAACAATCTGTTTCAAAATTTAACTAGGGTCTTCGACAAGTGTCCTGCAGAAGATATCATTAGTAATTTTTCAATATTGTCTTCGTCAATCATCTTGCAAAATCTTGTTAACTCCAAATGGCCACACGCTAAAAATCAAATATCAGTAACACGAAAATCAATTGAAAATTCCAGATTGCCGAAAGCAGAAATAAAATTTTACCAGTCAATTGTGTCGTTTCGTTTTCAGTTGCGGCTCGGGATACCAGTTGCGGTTTAGGAATTGTCAGATGTATCGTTTCTATGTCAGATGCAGTACATAAAACCAATTGCGGTGCATAAACTTCACATGCAGTTCATAAAAGTCAATTGCAGTGCAAAAACTTCACATGCATCGTTCCGTATGAAAAATCTGCAAAAAAGAAAATTAAAAGATCTACGGATTCACGAAGATGGTGTCTTCACATCGGGTTCACCAAAATGTAACGCTGAAAATGAAACAGGCTTTGCACAATCGACAACAAGGAAGATCATTAGAAGCACACATGCAATGCAATACTAAAATCTAAAATGAAAATTCATTCGTTAAGCAACAAAGAACATGGGAAAGTAAAAACGTAATTAAAACTAGAACAATCTCACCAATTTCAAACGTATTTCCATGATTCATCTCAATTGCCCTTCTCCATTTTGCTTGTGTCGTATAATTGCCCTCAGATTTTCAAGTTCGTGCAAGTATAGCCTAAGATAGTGATTAGCAAAATATCAAAGATTCAAGATATGTGCTCTCCAAAGTTATCAAATTTGCGAGAGAGATTGGAATGAAGAATGACACATCAATTTATAGAAAATTGATTATTTGAATGATAGGTCAAGATTAAAAGATCAACGAACAGTTGAGATTGACAGATTAGACATGCATTCAGATAACTGATAGAAGTGACATGAGTGATTCGAATTAGAAATAGAATTAAAGATTAAATAAATAATTTAATCTTCAGTTCGGCATTCGAAAACATAAGAAATATCTTTGCATGACAAAGATAAAGATTGATTAAAGCAACTCTCTGTTCGAATGCACACACAACACTTAATTAATTAAATAAGGATATTTAATTAATCCGCATGTACACGCAATTGAGTTAGAAGTGGATGATTGCATGATTAGACGAAGAGATTACTCGAAGACGCCACTCAGACATTAAATCAATAGTTAACTGAATGATTAAAATAGATGTCGAGTTGAGTAAAAGTGAATATTTAGATAACTCACATAATTATCTAAAATATAGAAGAATGTGTTAAAATAGAATTAATGAATTAAATAATTCATTTAATTCAAGAGACTCAATATTCGAAGAATAATTAAATAAATAAGATTCATTTAATTAAATGATGAAGGGATTTAAATGAATAATTAAATAATGAATTTATTTAATTATAGTTGAAATATGATAAAGAATAAATTAAATAAGAATTTATTTAATTTAACAAGAAGAATAAGGTTAATTAGTAAGATAATTAAATAAAAAAAGTTTATTTAAATAATTAGATAGAATAAAGAAAAGTGTGAATTAATTAAATAATTAAGATTATTTAATTAATAGAAGAATTAATAGAAGATGAATTAATTAAATAATTAAGATTATTTAATCAAGACCCTGAAGAATAAGAATTATGAAGAATATGGAAGCCCGCGGGCTTAAACCAGATTTCGGTGTCTACATACACCATTTTATTTTTATTATAATTTGGTTAACCATAGCAATAATAATCTCACTTGACAAGCAATCAAGATTGAGATTACATTAAATGTTTGGAAATACATTTTCAAGTTAGTGTTGATTCTACAATTGTACATAAAGAATCTTTTTGCTTCTACTTTTTAAAAGTGTCAATAGCAACCTTCAATTCATCAGTGCCCCCAACTGCCCACATTGTGTAAATATACACACCTTCAACAAAGCCTGTTAAAACTTCTACCATAACCATGTTCTTTGTTCTATGAGTTGGGCTAGAGAATCCAACCATAGCTCAGACCTTAAGATAGTAAAGATTATATGAAGTTGGTATTAGGCAATTATATGTCCAAAATTACACCAATAATGAATGATAGAAAAGTACAACTATTAGTTCTAGTGCTTAGTGCACTTGAATAATCATAAATTACAACGAACAAAACTAAGCAAGAGACTAGATAGCATGAAAAATATGTTACACAATAGATTATTATATGCTAAATAATCATAACCATAATGAATGACATATCCTTGTTGTCTTGCATGAAACTTGATTGAACAAGATATGATCATGACAAAAAAATAAATAGAGATTTGGTTTCTTCAATGGAATAATCATAAATCTTGTGATTGACATTAGAAAATCATGGTTGCTTGTGCATACACCTTTTCTAGCCTCAACACGGATACAACTAATGGAAGAAGAAAAAATGAACAAAGAAAAATGTAGATATAATACAACCAAATTAGTATCCTATCAAATACAACAACAATGCAAAAATACTTGACACAATGTAGTTTGGAGAACCTTCAAAAAACAACTACCACTAATTAAAACATACAAAGGTAAAGAAGAAAGGACTATATAGAACGTAAGAAATATTGTTACCTTAGAAGCTAATTTATATCATGGTATGATAACAAAATCATAAACACAATTAAAGGGGAAGAAAACTCATGCACTGTTGATGGTGAATCTCTTGCAATGTAAATACAACTTTTGTTGATGGCTCTATATGACTTCTTAAAAGGCTTCTATCCTTGCCTAAAACCCTAGAACTAGGGTTTTACCCTATTAGAGGCACAAAATGGCCGATGACGAAGTAACTTCACAGATATAAGACACTCATAGAATAAATAAAAAGATATAAGAATAAAGACTTGCTTGGAAACGAAGAAGCTGCTTATCAAAATGCATTTTTCCTGTCACATAAAACAAACGTCTATACACTGTAATGAATATGTAGTTCCCCTCCATTCTCACTTGGGATGTGTAGGTAGTCTAGCTAAAGAATCTAAAGAGGAAGATGAAACAAGAGCTTCTAATGGTACTTTTGTGAGTATGATGCACATTGTTTTGATATTATTATGATGCAGAGATTTATTGAGTAGTTAAGTGATGTAGTAGCATGTTGTGAGGATAGGTGGAAAGGGCAGCATCGTACCATTGAATATATGGTGACATATGAGAATGAGATATGATTGCTAGAGTTCCTTTCCTAGCACCTCGGCTATTATGAATGTGTACTCTAATTTGTATGCTTGAGTGAATAGGTACAGGACATTGGCTCCACCTGGATTCACAGGTCTGAGCATGTCCACTACTCAATAGTAATGTTGATTGGGAGATAGTAACTGGTTAACCTTGTCAAACCTTTACCCTAGCATAGTGTGTCATCAGTCCATGTGTTGGTCATGTTCCTTATCCATGTTGGTCTTGGTATTTTATTATTGTGCAAGTTTAATTTGGTAGACTAAATGTGTATTTGATTTAAATATTTAATTAATTAAATTATTGTTGTGAGGGCTTTAGAATAAATAAATAAATAAATAAATTTAATTTAGTTATGTTATTAAAAACTTTTAATTATTAAATTATATGGGAATTAAATAAATAAGATTATTTAAATTTGTTGAAATATATTAATTGTTTTATTTTATTTTAAATGCATGAGGTTGGAAAATATCTGGGGTTGTCGAGGGAAAAGATATTTTGTTGGGATAACTGTGAGTTAAAAATTTGTTATCTTATGGTTGTAAATTGATTCTCGAAGGAAATATTGGAAAAAGGGAAGAAAGTTGTTTCATGGGAAGTTTTTTGGTTTTGGTTGAAAATTGGTGAGGAATTTGTGGATCTCTCTGAGGATTTTATTTTAGAATATTGCTGTAGAATTCTTGGCTATGGTATTGTTGTGTTTTCTAGAAGTGGCAAATTTACTAGAGGAAACTTTGGCAACATTGGCTTTCTGAAGCTACAGAGAAGCTCGGCAACAATTCTTGGGGCAACAGTTCTTTTGGAACAGGTTCTTTATTGTTTTTTGTGAATTTTGAATTAAAATTTTTTTTTATACTACTGTAATGCAATTTGGAAATGTTTAGGAAAAGATTTTCAATACTGTAGAAGCTCTTGTTTCTTTCTTTTAAAAGATTTTCATGAAAGTTGAACCTCTGTAGAAAACAATTTTAAAAGAATCCTATGTGTAAATTGATCATTTGAAATAGATTGATACAAAAAGTAATTATAGATCTCTATGGAAAAACCTTCATTTTATTTTTCTTTCCCTATTTCTTTTAATTGTTAGGAAAATGAAATCTTTGAGCTTTCCTGTAGAAAAATTCTTCTGTGAAAAATTATTGCCCAATTTTAACTAATGCTTGGATTAATTTATATGTAAATATATATATATATATATATATATATACATATATATATTTAAATATATATGTACATATACATATATATATATATATTATATAAATATTATATTTGACTTTAAACATTGTAAATTTCCTGAGGAAATTTTATTTTAAGCAAAATTGTATATCATTGTTGTACGATGAAATTCACAACTTTTTTTCATTGGAATAGAAGTTTTGTATATGTATTGAGGGGAAGCACTGGCTATCCCAGCAGCGACTCCCCTTGAGGGAGGGCCATCGTTGTGAGGCAGTCGGTGTTGCCTTGTCTTACCAATGCTTCCCCGTGAGGGGAAGGTTGTATAGTACGTGGCTACATTAATTGTACAGTCCACAGAGTTTTAAACGCGAGCACTATGATTTTCATACTTCATTTTTTTGGAAATTAAAATATATGTTTTATTTATAATATATATATTATATGTAATATATATATATATATTTATATATATATATATATATATTATATATATATATATATTTTATATGTAATGTATATATTATATATATATTTATGTTATTTTTAATATAATGCTATATATGATCAATAAAATAATTTTGTGAGGAAATGAATTTGTAGTATTAAATAAATGGGGTGCTTTTAACCTATAAGTGATTTAATAATTAAATAATATATTTATATGTATATATATAATTACATTTAATTATATATATATATACATATTAAATATATTTATTTAATGTTTGAATTTTACAATAGATATTTGTAAACATGGTTAGCTAAATAAATATGATTGATTTATTTTTATTGAGGAAAATTGAGTTAATTTTATGAGCACTTGTGAAAACTAGAAGATGAACAATTAGTTTTATTCATTGTTGAAATTGTAAGTTGGAATTATATTTAATGGTGCATTTTAAATATGGGAAATTGATTGTAATGGATTTAGGAAATCCGAATGATAGCATTTCTTTAATTGCTAGAAGTTGTATTTATAAAAGCACATGTTTTTGTAATTGTGTACTAGGGGGAGCATTTGATGTTGTGGAAAATCGAAGTCTTCCAGAGTTGTATTTGTGAAAAGGGCTTGTTGTAACTTTAATTTTCCCTTTGAGTTTTCTTGGGTAGTGCACATATTGGGATTTAGTATTGGACATCTGTAGGGATGTGCTACCTTTTGAGGCGTGTTGATTATGTGTGGTCAGTTTTAGTGCACTGTCTACCCTTGGGTGTGGTATGAGTTTATGAGTTTTCGATAGGGGAGTGGCTTTCAATGAGGGTCGAGACACAAAGTGGTCCCAAGACAACTCGTGTGGGAGTCAGTTTAACTAGTGGAAATTAAATAACCTATTTTTAGGGGAATGGGTAGCTTAATACATTAACTTTGTAATTTAGCCTCGCTCATTAGCTCAAGGGCTTGTGTTAGACTTGAGATGAGTTGAGAAGGCCTAGAATGGCACAATCGTTATCTTGTCTTCTCAAAAGATAATTGATTCTGCTATGGTGTGCATGTGGGGCTGAAGTTCGTAAGAGGTTACTAGGATAACCCTAGAGGGGGGTCGGGACCTAGGAAGATCTCCTTGGATAACCAATGCAACCATTGTGATGAAACTCCTCCTATGACAATAATCGGTTTATTTGTATTATGTTTGTAATTGATTCAGTGATTCTAGAAGCAATGTGACCATTGTTCTTGTTTACTTGTACTGTGAGTATTTCATATATGGCCTATGTCTAGAGGTAGTTGGATTGTCTTGGTTACATTTTACTATCTCCTAGCACGGGGGCTAGGCCTATGGGTACCATATGGTTGGGTGGCGTGCATCTTATACTATTGAGTTATCTTCCTATTCATGATGGCGAGATCTCTGGAGTTGTTTTTCTCTTTCTTTATTGTAACTGTGGATCATTATGTATAATTTTAGTAGCTCATTTGTATCGAGGTGAACCTTTGTGATGTAATTGTAATAATATTTATGATCTATTCATTATTGGATTTAATGGTGTATTAGATGTTATGTGGTGTTGTATCTATGGAAATATGTTCAATACATTTCTATGTGTTAGATTTATCTTGCAATGGTGTAATGTTTTGTTGTATGTTGTATCTTGAGTTTAATATTCATATGCTATGGTTGGTTTAAATTTTATAAGTAATGGTGTTCACATGTAGACGCGTTGCATAGCCTAGAGGATGTATGTGGTTAGAGTAGGATACTTTCTTTGTCTTGTTTTACCTTTTAAGAAAAAATAGCTGTGCTTCCACAGTGTTGCATCATCCTCTAGGTTGCGGGACGGGGTTTTACAAAATCAAACCAACACTTGAAGACTCATAGGAAATTTTTTGCCCCTCATTTATTGGAAGTACAATGGTATCTCTCAAGTGATGTTTCATAGGGCCTCTTGCAAAATGGTAAATATGAATTCAATTCTGTTGTTTTTTCTAGAGTGAGGATTGGAGAACCATGCTTTCATTTAACAAATAACAACAAAATTGTTTTAGAAAAAAAAATAGAAAAAATAAGTGATGAGGGATGCATGCAGATTTAAAAAATAAAACTCACTAAGACCATGGCAAGTGACTTACCACAAGATTTTGCACAAATCATGTTGTGTTGTCAATGATACTGATGAGAAATAATGGATAGAGTTTGCAAGAAAAATATATGAAGCACTAGCACAACAAAATTTATTTTAAATGAGACAAACCAAATACAATCTCCCTACAACCATTGCTTCAATCTATTAACAGTAAACAAAAAGTGGATTAAAAAATATTCTTATAATTTACTAGTACGACATTAATAAAAAAATTATATGAAACTACGATGAGATTGTATGAATTATTTCCTTTAATAAACTATTATGTTCTGCAAATGATAAAATTTTATTAAAAATATTTATATAGTGTGCACAAAGAAATTGTATCTTGCTGATTTATTTATTTTGTTGGGAAAGTGCCCTTTACCCTTTCCTAAGAAAGAAATGGGATGCTAAATGCAAACAAATATAACACATAGTATAAACACCAGAGCCCAGGTGTCTATCCTTTGGGTTATGAAGGGGTAGATTTAGCTAATTGGTTGAAAGGTTGTCGGTTGATTAAGAAATTCTCTAGGAACCCAAATAGTTTTAAGTTGCTTCAGCTTTTGTACAGACTTTTATGGTTTTGACAATCATGGGTATGCAAATGGAGTGTCATTTGAATAATAATGAAATACAAATAGTAACCAAAGCTTGGCAAGGAACATCTATATTCTTGTATACATATGCAGAACCGGGCTTGTCGTAGGAACCCTTATTTACACTAAATAAGTAGTTGTGCTTTAAAAGAAAATAGAATAAATAAACCATCAACAACATACAAATTCCAAAAATAAGACTCACTGAGACCATGGCAAGTGACTTACTTCAAGATTCTGCACAAAGATGCCAATGAGAAAAAATGGGCAGTTCGTAGGAAAAGTTGAAGAAGCCCTACCATGACACAATTTTTTAAATTAGATGAACCAAAACCAATCTTCCTATAGTCATTGCTTCAATCTATCTTTAAATGTAAAAATCAGGGTTTTAGGGTTCACAAAAATGCGATTCGATTTGAGCTACATATTAAATGTGAGTCTGAAATCCAAAAATTAAATGCAAGGCCTAAAGGAGGAATAGTAAACAACCACCAAGAAATTGTTTCACGATTAGATGTTTCAAGCATGAGATAGGTATCGGCTGAAACTTCAAACATTATATAGCCTATCGCATATAAATTCTTCCTTTAGTTATTCACATCTAATTGTCTTTTCTATTAATTAAAGAATACTATTTATATATCACAAATGTATTTAAGAGATTCTTATATTCACGTTAACTAAGAAATAATCTTTTCTTCTAACTATGACCCAATACATCTGGTATTTTCTATTTTATATATAGTTTTCCATTTTAGTTTCCATGTTTTGTTGTAAGTTTTAAATTTGTCGATTCCTTTTTTTTTCTAGTTGAAGAATTTAGTTTTAGTTGCAGGATCATGTTTTTAGATTTATGCATCGGCCAAAATTCCATTTAATACTTAATTCTTAGCACTATTTACCTTTTATTTTCTTTTATGATCTGGAATTGGTGTTTTCAGTTTTTCTGAGATCCATTTAAATCCTTCTACTAGCACATAGAAGGATGAATTTTAAAGATATAAAGAAGTTTTTTTAATAATACAAATGCAATTCTTTTTTTAGATTTCATGATGCTAGTACAATCTATCTTCATCATATTAAAGGTTGGAGTAAATAAGAGTATAGTAGTTTTAAAAACAAAAACAAAACAAATGGAAATGTTACAGGAGAACGCGAGGGAGGTTTGAGGGGTGATTGAAGTTGGGTCGCTGCCCCTTTCACAAGCATCGCCCCCTCTTTGGCACCTCTATGAGGGCACCTATGAGGGAAACACACAAGGCTCAATTTAAAAAAATAAATAAAAAATCTTTAAACATTTATAATCTGATTTTTATTTTAGATCACAGTTCCTTAGCATCAAATTTAAATAATTCAATCTTTCTTATAATTAATCTCAAATTTGTGAGTATTAATCAAGTTCATTGTTGAGGTTTTTTTTGCCTGTGGATTCATAGTTAGATTCCATTAAATTAACTCTTAGATACATTCTTGAATTTGGAATCTACACCTAAAACTTATCTATACCAACTTAGTTATTTCTAGATTCGATTGTGTGTAAGCTTTTGAATCAACGTTTCATATCTTGAGCTCTCTATCCTATTGATGGATCATGGAGTGTGGTCTGATCAAGTTGTTGATGGATCATAGAGTGTGATCTGATCAAGCTATTAATAGATCATAGAGTGTGATATGAAACGTTGCTTCAAAAGCTTACACACAATCGAATCCAGAAATAACTAAGTTGATATTTTATGGATTGTGGAAATCTAATAGCATTGACTTATCTATATGTTTTACACAATTTTATTTGATGAAGCTCAAATGAGTATTTGACTGAAATATTAATGCATGACATTTTCAAAACAATTCTATTAGATTCTTACAATATTTAAAGAACCCAATTTTCATTTTCTCCATAAAACAATATATTCATAAATTGTATGGAAGCTAATTCTTTCTATATGAATTTTTGAAAATTTAATAGATGCTCCTATTGCAAAAATTTTCTTAAACTTATAGCAATGCAAAAAAAATTTATGCTAATATGTAAAAATCACACAAAGGTAAAAAAAATTCTATTATTCGATTAATAGAACATTTGCATTCAACAAATAATTCATTCATATTCTTGCACTTGGAAGTAGAATCTCTTTTTTCTTTCCTATTAAATGAATACAAAGTTACAAACTAGAGGACACCAAAATGACATAAAAAAAATCAACTATAGACTTAAATCATTGGATACAAATAATGCATCATGTAATAAGAAATTTTCTTTTTCCAAATGTATACATAAGTTTTATCTTAAAATTTGGATTACTTTCAACAACACCACTTTGCAAACTGTTACAAGAAGGATATATAATACTTTCACAAAATTCCCTACAACACACAAAACACAAAATGAGTATTAAGGAAGTCCTTGAATCAAAACACACATTTTCTTTTCTTTCCAAGAACTTGGACAACTCCAAAACCATCTTCAAACTCCATCCAAAACCAGAAAAATGCACAAAATAGGAAAAACCACAATATGCCAATGGACTCTTCACACATCCGTAGGGTTGTGAGACAACTCACCCCTAAGCATGGGGAATCACTTAGCCACTTGAAGAGACTCAACACAATACATAAAACTCTTTAACGCCATATACTTCACATGTGCACACAAAAGGACTCTCACATTTAACAATTCCCAAATCTCGCATAGACACTTATCTAGGACATTGGTTTACCACAAAGGAAAACCACATAGGGGAGTAGGGGCTTGTGAATTCCAATCTATACTTATCTAAACATGAACAAACATAATCACATTAGTCATAAAAACAAGCAAAAATAACATTCCCTATGAGATTCTTAAGCATGCTAAGAAGATGAAAACATAACAAAATAAAATGAAATAACAAGTAAATGAACATAAAACCCTAATCTAAGCTGCCCAAACCTCATCCCATAGGGGGATTGGTGTCAATTTCATGTGGAAAGTGGCCCTTTCCCAATCCCAATTGGACAAGCTCCAAGATCTTTGATGCAAAATGATGATTTGATGCCACAATAGTGATGAATCTAATCTAAAATGGTGATGGAAGGATGTGAGATGAAATGTATTTGAGCATAGTAACTTTGCATATGATTGTAGATCCATATTCAATAGATGAATCATTTATTTATAGGAAGGGTTGAAGAATGGGAAAATGTGGGCAATGTGGGACTAAAATGAGAATCGATATCCTTGTGACACTTGTCACAAGGCTAATGAAAGAAATGGGGATATCTACTCACATATGTGTGAGCACATTTTGGAAGAAGGAATGTAAGAAGGAGCTAGTGCTTAGGTGGCTTGTGTAAGAGGGGTGTAACTAAGAATTTAATGAATATGGTTGAGGGTGTAAGGGAATGTTGGTGAGGATGTAAGAGAGGTAAATTCCCTTGTAAGAGACAAGATGTCATGTAAGAGGAATTAAATGCATTTGTAAGAGGCATTAAAGGGATTTGTAAGAGGCTTTTAAAGCCTTTGGAGGGAAAGTCAATAAATGAGTTGTTGAGAGAATATTCTAAAAGAATATGCCTTTGTGAGGGGAAATAGGCTAATTAATAATTAAAAAATGAATTTCATGTGCAACTTGGTTAACAAACCATGGGTTTATTTGACCAAGGTGAAGTTAAAAGCTAGAGGATCAGATAATGAAGATTAGGGGCTAGCTCAAGGTTAATTAATTCAGAATTAATTAACTTAGGTGGGTTAGGGGTTTATAACATTTAATTAAATATTTGTATTTATTTAAATAAATGAAATGAAAGTTAGTGAGAAGAAGATGAATTAACCTGATAAATTTAATTATTTGATTAATAGGAGAAAGTGATGAATTTAATTAAACAATATAGATTATTTAATTAAATTGTTAGTCTGAAGTGATTTAAGAGGAAATGATATCAATTAATTAGATTCAAATGTGCAATACCGATCAGGACTATTTAAGTGTCTATATTTCGCCCCTCTTTCAAGTGAGGTACATGTTACATTGGTTCAAAGACTGGCACATTTCAAAATTGAAGTTGTTGCCAAGATCAAATTTTTTTTAAAAATATGATTTTTTAGATGCCCCACTATTGCCCCAGTAGAAGGAATTACGCTACTACATTGCCCCCTCAAGAGATCGGGCAAAAAAATTAGTTTTAGGTTAATATCGTGATAAATATTAAACATAGGTTCAACTCAAAGAGGGCTAAAAAGCTTAGATGTATGATGTAGATAGATTTGATGATGTATAGACTTTCATCAACCATGGGTAGCCTCATGTATATTTTGATATACCACACATATATGACACTTGGAAAGGAATTGTTAGTAAAGATAGAAGAATAAGAAGAATATATTAACCATTGATTTTGAGATTGATTTAGAAGTGAGTCTTCAAGACTCTATTAGATAAGATGATAAGTGATGATGATTTTCTTATCCAGGGATTGGGACATGAATGACACAACTTTCCTTATGTTTGATAAAACACTTAGACATGAGGCATCATGGTATAGACTTGATGGCATGGTATCTAGTGTGATGGACTTTGACTCGACAAATAGATAGGAGTATTCTTGCTCACACCTGACATACAAAAACCTTGTTAGGATGTACTTCAAAAGCTTCAAACATCTCAAACCAAAACATGGAAAGGCATAATCTAACAATGTAATAGTCAACAAGATTCCCAAAACACATTCCATACACACCTAACAAAGCAAGTATTTGCAAAGTTTATATTACAAGAACATCTAACAAGCACAACAAAAAAAAGATAATGATCAATTCCCCATTCCTTTCCCTCTAAATCATTTTAATAGACATCATCGAGAGTCATTGGAATGAGCACAATAAGATAAATCATAAGAAAAGATCAAACAAATAAACAAGCTAATGTTCTTCATACCTCTAGCCAATACTAAAACTACGGTGATGCTTGATGTTGATGTCCATTGTAGGAAGGATGCATCCTATGAGATGATTATCAGATGATTCTAAAACTAACGAGATGATGGGCTATTGATACAAAGAAATTGACCAACTTGTTTTCCTACTGACCTAGACTTGAGACTTTTATATTCAGGTTTACCCTTTACAATTTTTCTACACTTCTTTCCATTTGTTTTACCAAAGGTTGAAGATGAATAATTTATTGTGGATGGAATTTTATTGTGAGTGAAAGCGAAATGGGATGGATGGTCTTGTATTTTCTAGAATATTTCAATGTTTTTGGTGTTTCGCAATGTTCTGAGGCTATTTTTGGAATTTTTGGGTTGTTTTACAAATGTTTTTATTTTTAAGTTTTCTACTATTTTTTTATTTTCTAAGGTTTTGACCAAGGACCTAACCTAAAAGACTATCCTAAGGGCCTCGGGGACTGATCAAATATTAGCCTTGTCTTTGTTATACATGTAGAGATCACGTAGTTCGACTAACACAGACCAGGTTATTGATGAAGTATGAACATTGATGGATCACTAGTTTATTATGATGGACACCTAATGGACCTATCCTAGGGGCCTCGAGGGCTGATCAAAGATTAGCCTTGCCTACATTATATACATAGAAGCCTTGTAGTTTGACATGGTTACTATGTTTTTGACTTTTTCTATTTTTGACCTATTTTTGGATTTTTTGATTTTATGAATGTTTTTAGATTTTCTGGTTTTACGAAAGACTATTAAGGATATACACGAATCCAATCCAATGTAAGGATAGATAAATTCTCCTAGTGTGATGCAATAGACTACCTCAATATAGGTAGGACTTGAACTGACATTAAGAATGTGCCAAGTAGTACTACAAGGGAACATGATGCTTACACAAGATCCAACTATGATACGGGTTTTCCCTAGAGGACGATTTGTTTCTTTACTTTTTTCAATCATTTTTCTATTTTTTTTATATTTTGTTATTTTTTTATTTTTTTGTATTTTAGGATTTATACCTTGCAAGCCTAGACATAATTTTTTTTGAGGTGAGAGATATTGATAGGCTCCTGCAAGGGTTCACCCTTAGGTGTTGACAACTGATATGCTCCTGATTTGTAACTTGTTGTGATGATAAAGGGGCCCAACCAATTGGGTTCAAAATTTCCTTTTCTTTCTAGATTTGGTACATTCTTTTGATTCTCCTTCAACACGAGCTCTCCTACATGGAAGGACCAAATTTTGATCTTCTTTTTATAGCTCCTCTTAAGGCGGTTTTGATAAATGTCAAAGTGATTCAAAGCATCTAGATGGCATTCATCCAATAGCTTTAGCTCATTCAACCATGAAACCTTGTATTCTTCATCAGTGATAAGATTCTATAATGATATTCTTAGGGATGAGAGCTTGACCTCAATAGGTAGGATAGCCTCAGATCCATATACAAGGGAATAGGGTGTAGCACCTGTAGGTGTGTGAATACTAGTTCTGTAGACCGATAAGGTAGGGTTTAACTACAAATTCCAGTCATGGCTAGCTTCATTGACCATTTTTTTAAGGATTTTCAAGATGGTTTTATTAGAAGCCTCAACTTGGTTGTTACCTTGGGGATAATAAGGGGCAGAGAATCAATGTTGTATATTAAATCTTTGGAACAATTCTCAAACATCCTGATTCTTGAAAGGTGTCCCATTATCTAAGATAAGGGCTTGGGGAACACCATAGCGGAAAATGAGGTAATTTAGGATGAACTTAGAGATCTGTTTTCACATGATATAGGTCATAGGGATAGCCTTGACCCACTTTGTAGACTACTCTATGGAAATAATGATAAACTTGTGGTTGTTTGAGGAGATAGGTGTAATATTCCCTATGAGGTCAAGTCCCCACTATGAAAAATGCCAAGGTGTTATGATGGGTTGAATCTCTTGAGTTGGTGCGTGGATGAGGTACCCATGCTATTGACATTGCAAACATTTCCTGACATACTTATGAGCTTCACTCTCCATGGTGGTCAAATACTACCCTGTTCTCAACATTTTCTTGGCCAAGGTCATACCACTCAAGTGTGATCCACAAATACCTTCATGTACTTCCATTAAAGCAGTCAAGGCTTCCTTAGGGTTAAGGAGTCATAATAGGGTCCCCTTAATACTCCTACGATAAAGGGTTTCTCCAAGGATAATGAAATGGGATGAATTTTTAACAAAGTTTTTCTTTAGGTTTGATGTAAGGTTAGTTGGGAGGATTCCTCTATTTAGGTATGTGAATATGTCATGATACCAAGGATCATCGAGACCAATGATTTCACACACAAATTCAGATTTCGTTACCTTGAAATCTAGTACAAGAAGTTGCTCAACAATAAATTCACATTGATGGGTGTTCTTGGGAATATCTAGGAAGGACCCAATTGTTTCCATAGCATCTGCTACTCTATTATTCATTCAAGGGATATGCTCAAATGTGATATCAATGAAGAAATCTTTGAGATCTTCAACTAGCTTTTTGTAAGAGGTAAGGTTGTCATCTTTGGTTTGGTACTCATCATTGAATTGATTGATAATTAGCTATAAATCCCCAAAGACTTTCAGTTCCAGGATCTTCCATTGTACCACTATTCTGAGCCCAATGATGAGAGCCTCATATTTTGCAATATTGTCGATACATGGGAAGGACAACCGATATGATTTTGGGATGTAATCCCCTTACGGGGTGATAAAAAGGATACGTGCTCCTAATCCATGTTGTGTGAAGGAACCATCAAAATACATTTTTCCAGTGATCTACTACATTTAGGAGGAAGAATAACTCATTTGGAGATTTTGATACTAGTGGATTTTCTACATATATGGGTGCTTCAGGAAATTGATCTACAATTACTTGACCTTTGATGGCTTTCGACTCCACACATTTTATGTTGAATTCTGTCAAGATCATGACCCACTTAGCCATCTTCCTTGTGAGAGTTTACTTAGCCAATATATATTTCAATGGATCTATCTTAATGATGAGCTTTATCTAATGGGCAAGCATGTAATGTGTAATTTTTTGTGAGGAAAACATAATTGCAAGGCAATCCTTCTCTATGAATGTATAATTCAGCTCATGTCCCACTAAAGTTCTATTGATATAGTAGATGGATCTCTCCTTTCCTATTTCATCATGCTGAGCTAGGAGAGATCCTAGAGTCATTGATGTAGCTCATATGTATAGTATCAAAGGTTTTTTTTATTGGTGACATGAGGACGGGTGGTGTTAGTAGATATTCCTTGATTTGGTTGAATTCCTTGTCGCACTTCTCATCCCATTTGTATGCTACCCCTTTGTGTAGTAGATGAGAATAGGGGATAGTATTGTCTGCTAGCTATGCTATGATTAACCTTTTAATTTATTGTAGCCTTCCTTGTAGACCCCTTAATTGTTTCAATGTTTGTGGAGCCTCCATATCTAGAATGACCTTAACCTTTGCAGGATCTATTTCAATTCCTTATAATGACACAATGTAGCCCAGAAGCTTGCCTGAAGTCACACCAAAGACACACTTCTTTGGATTTAGCCACACCTTGTAATCTTTGAGCCTATCAAAGATGGGTCCCAATGTCTCTATGTGGTCTTCAATATCCTCGACTTAGCTAAGATGCCATCCACATAGTCCTCTACAGTCTTGTCTATCATGTCATGAAATATCAATTTCATAGCTCTCTAATAGGTGGCCTAGACATTCTTTAGCCCAAATTACATCATGTTCCAACAATGAGTGCCCCATGGACATGTGAATGTTGTCTTATTTTGGTCCTCCTTAGCAATCTTAATTTGGTTATAGCTTGAAAATCCCTCCATTAATGATAACATCTCATGTCCTATGGTGAGATTTATGATCATGTCAATATTTGGTAGAGGGAAATCATCATTGGGACATGCCTTATTCAAATATTTGAAGTTTGTGCAGATTTTGATGCCCCTAGTGGGCTTAGAAACTAGTACCAGATTGGAAACAAATTTGAGATAATCAATGGGTCAGATAAATCCTATGTCGAGGAGTTTTTGCAACTCTAGTTTGACTAGTAATGCAATCTACGAATGCATCTTTCTCATCTTTTGTCTCACTGGTTTTGCCTTAGGATATATTGCTAGATGATGGACAACCACTTTAGGATCAAGGCCTGGCATATCCACATATGTCTGTCTATGAGGAATTCTCCTAAGTTCTTATATTCTTTGACTAGGAGTTATTTTGCATAAAAGGTGATTTGGGGTGTTTCTTCGGTTCCCACATTCACTGGGTTGCACTTCTCTGCTAGGATTGTTGACTTCTCCTAATGTATAGCACTAAGGGGGAGATTGAATCCCTCATCCTTTGGCACCTCAAAGAGGTTTTCACCATCGAATATGTCCTTTTTTTACTATTTTGTGATATAAAAGTACCACAATGTGGTTTTCACTTAAGGATCAAGACATTATTCTCATATTTTCAATTTTGTGACTAAGAGATTCAATCATTTCCCCATAATATTCATGTGTATCTAGCTCAATGTTGAATCCTACTTTGTGATCTCCATATGGAATGTTGTCCCTTAGTTCCATAAATTCAGAGAGAGCTTTTTCATTTTTGAATGAATCCAAGATTGGTGGTTCACTTTGGTCATAGTTTATGATTTGGGGATAAATAAGTGTTAGCTCAATGTCTTGGTTACTTGACTCAAATGATGTGGTGGTTATCATGAAAAGAGAGGAATCCTCAAATAGATTTTTTAGGTTAGAGAAACTATCGATAGGACTACTAAGTGATACAAGTAACAAAGGGGAAGCTTTGACTATTTTAACGGGAACACCTTTACCAAGAATGTGAATCTTACTATAGATACAACCAAGACCAATATTCTTTGGTTGTTTCTCAAGAATAATAGGTTCTAACAAGTCGTTATCATTTTTCCCAAGCTTTTCATTCTTATTGTAGCCCCACCCAAACATTAGCTATAGACCTTTGTTGTCCTCCTCCATTGGAAGAACAGGTGTGGGTCTATCATCTTTATATACTAGGCTTGATATGTCCTTTTCATCCACAACCTCTTTTCTCAAATCCCTCCACTTTTTGAAAGTGGTAGGTGATTTTGTGAATGTTTGGGATGCGCTATCAATGGGTTGTATCTTTCCATGAGATTTAGGATACTGAGGTAACTCCCCTAACACAAATGCATCCTTTTTTAGTTTATAGTCTCCACAACCACCATCTCTACTTCTTTGATATCTGGGATATTCAGGATGAGGGGTGTCTTTGTCTCAGATGTGGAGGCTAATGTGGATGGGTCAACAAAGGAGGATGATGATCCTTCATTTTTCTTAGGAAATTGTGGGATTTTATAGTACTTGGCTTCCAAGTTCTTGCAATAGTAGAATAGTTCAAGGTCGCTATGGATCGTGGCTTCTTTATCTTGACAAGGGAATTTTACACATTGATGATAGGTAGATGTGATGTCTTGCACCCCATGGATCCATGGACACCCTAGGAGAATATTATAAGGAATATCAAGGTCAAGGACTTGGCATGTGGTTTCCATAATGGTCAGCACCTTGAGACACCCGTTCTTGATCATCATAGCCCCTAATAGTGATACCATTCCCTTTCTCAATAAAATTTTCAGAGAATCCTATATTCTTGATTAGCTGTAAGGTACAAATATTTAGACCCACACCTCTATCCACCAAGACTCTTTTGACCTTGTTCTTGTGGACCAAGACCTCAAGATGTAGTGTGCAATTATGAGATGGTTGTGTTGGGAGGTCATGATTAGAAAATGTGAGGGATGAGATGTGGTGATGTGTCCCATCATAGCTTGGAATTGATCAACATCAATGTTGGTGGGAATGGTGGACGCAGACAAAGCTTTATCTAGTATAACCCTATGTGTTGGTGATATCTTTAGCAACTCCAAGATGGAGATTTGAGTGGGGGTTTTATTCAATTGGTCCAAGACACTGTAGTCACTAGGGTTGGGTTTTAGATTTGTAGGTGGTGTCCTAGGTGGTGGTGATGGTCCTTGGATAGAGACCTTGCCTCTACATGTGGTGATTCCACACTCCACATTAGGCCCTTTGATATTGATAACTATTACAAAATCATCTAATAATGCCACAACATGGTCATAGACATGGTTTACATTGGTATAGTTATTTCCTTTTCCATTGTTATACCCTTTTTTATGATCGGGCATTGGATTCGTGCATATCTTTGAGTCTTTGTTCCCTTCTAGTTGGTCGATAGTTATGTCCCCATTGTCAACGAGGTCTTGGATGAGATTCTTTAGCTTCATGCAACTGGCCATTGTATGTCCCTTGATCTTGTGGTAATAACAAAGGTGCTTCTCATTATATCATAGTGGTTTAACTTGAGGCTCTTAGTAATTCTCATAAATGGGGAGCATGATGAGGTTTGCTTGTACTAGTTGTTGCACGATAGATTCGATAGGTTCGCCCAATGGTGTACATTTTTAGTTTTTGTGGGTAATTGTTCCTTGGGGGTGGTCCTCTTTGAGAGTTCACGTTATTGACTGTTTGGTTGTGTTGTTTTTGGGGCGTGTTTTTTTGTGGTGTTTGTGTAATGGTGAGGGGTTGGGCGATAGATGGGGGATTTGATGTGTTCAAACCTTGTAAGACTTGACTTTGGGATGTTTGGGACATTGTTGATGATGTGATTAAGGGTAGGGATGTTTGATATGATGCCACTTGGTGTTACGATGCTAGTGGCATGAATGGATTTGCGATGGATGAATCGATTGGTTGGATTAGCTTGATTGTGGGTCAATGTACTTGATGAAGTGATTTATTTTAGACCTTGGATCAATGTGGGTGATGGGGTTATGATAGGGGCTAGTGGATATATTTGTGATGTGTGCCCATTTAGGAGTGAAGATGAAGACTCAAAGGTTCCCACTTGTCATTCTAGAACATGTTGAATACACTGAATACTGAGAGGGGGGGTGAATCAGTATTCTACTAACACAATTGATTGCTAAACATCCAATTATTAACACATATATAGCTGCAAATATAAACCAAATCATGAAAGGAATAATAACACATTGAAACCAATATTTTTACATGGAAAATCCAAAATGGGAAAAACCGCGATGAGGATTAACTCACAATATATTATAATTGGTTACAAATTATTATAGGGCTCAATACCAGGACACATTGTCCTTGAAAGGCTCATAGCCTGAATGCAAAATGGATTACTACCTAGATACAAAAAGTATGGCTCACTTCCAAGAGATGCACTAAAAAATGACACCTTTAAAGTGTTGAGATTAGTTTTGGTTAAGCTCTAGAAAACCAAAATCCTACTCTGGTTGTAGGTATACAACAATTATCAATAAATTCATGCTATGACACTTGTTTCTTAGCTCGCACGACTCTTCACACACCCACACACACACACATACACACACATACACACACATATCCCCTTTTTTTTTGTTTCCTTGCTTACATACATATATATGGCCATATTTTCATATATCAATTAAGTCGACCTAATTGGATGTGAACATACAAAATTCAAAGTGACTTCTTGGAAAAAATCAAAAATATATTTGGTGCACAAAAAAATTTATCAAACACAAATTAGTTCAGTTCAGACCTAATAAGGAACATTTCAAACATTCAAAGGATACAAAGTTCTTAACCCTGTCAGCCAAAAGAATGCCAAACTTCTGTCATTTAGATATCTCAACTAGATCAACCAACATTGTTGAAATATCCTTCATAGTTGTAACTGATACTCCTGAGCAACATATCAAAAAATCAAAAAATTATCTTTTACTAAGAGAATTTCTAGATCAAAATATTGGATCAATGTATATACATATTTTACTTAGCCAATTACTAACCAGTGTTGGCATCAATGACAACAAACCTGGAGGTCACGTTCTTTATTCTTCCAAAAATCTCCCCTTTGTCATTGATGGCAACATATGCCAAAAATGAAGCTTTCTTCAAAACCAAAAATGTGCAACAATAATGCACTCAACTCCCCCCTACTCAACTTCTCCTTTCATACATAGAAAAACATAGAACTGGAATTTAACATACCCTTCTCTATACAAAATCTTCTCCCCCTTTCACATCAAGGAAAAAGGATGGGAAAAAAGAAATTTTCAATTAAGAGATGGAAGCACTTTGTAACTCCTTGAGAATTTCTTCCCAAGTTGACTTTCCATCATCCCACACTCCATTTTCTCTGGTAAGAGATTTTTGTAGTGATTCAAGCTTCGCTAGGAATTCTTCTCCTTCTTCTGGAGTGGAAGGAACAATGTTCATCTTCTCAAGTCTTTCTTTATCTATCAATGCACTTGATACAGAGACATGTTTGGAGACTACCAAGTCTCCAAGTTTACCAAAATGCCTTATTGCATCTTCCTTTTGCCTCTACAGAATGAAGTATTTGTTCTAAAGATCTACAATAGAAGCCCAACCAATATAGCTTCTATCATCTACAACCTTGTAATCACCAAAGGCATCGAAAAGTTGAGACTCTATTGAGTCCATTAAGTCCTTGATACCTTTAGTGGCATTAGGCCATTTCATTCAGTAGACACATAGAAACAAAGCTTCCCCATCATAGTCTCTGAATTCTTTCAAACTTCCCAAGGCTCTATCATGTGTAAGTGCACACTTATCTTGTAGAAATAACAATCATCTCTCTAGAAGACTTGACTCCACTTATTTTGCAGTTTGTGCCTTGAGATTAGATGTGTATTCCTTGATTGAATCAACTACAAGATTTAATTTCTCAATTGGAGTTAGATAATTATCAATTGTGAGACTAGGGGCTATCTCCTGTAAAGCTTTAATAGCTTCATTTAATAGTTCATTTCCTTTCTAAAATGATTCAGCAACTTCCTGTGTGACAGAGTTGAGAAAAGTACGGCTTAGTTTTATTTTTTCACTTGGTGTAATGTTGGTCAGATCCACATAACCCGGATGTGATGACAACTTAACTAGCTAGGGTGGAAGCACAAGCTGAAGAACTATTTTCCTTGAAAGAAGACCCTTAAGAGTGCTTCCAGATGATTCTCTGTTTGGCTTTGACAACTTTGAAACTTTGGGGTTTTCTTCTTTACTCTTTTCTACTAGAATAGTTTTGTTGTCTTCCTCTTTCTTCTTTTCTTCTTCCTTTTCTTCTTCTTTTTCTTTTTCTTTTTCTTTTTCTTTTTCTTTTTCTTTTTCTTTTTATTCTTCTTCTTTTTCTGAAGGATTTGTCTTTGTTTTCTTTTTCCCTTTCATCCTCATCATCCTTGTCACCACTATTCTTGCTTCCTTCACTTTCATCTTTATCTTCCTCATCCCTAATTCCAGTAGATTCTTGATGCTCTTCTTGCTTATAACTGGTATGATCTCTATGTTGATCATCAAACCTTTTACTAGTTGTCTCTCCTGTATCAGTCTGAGGGGAAAGAATCTCAGAAACATCATGTATCTCATCAACATTTTCCAAGACAATATTATCCAACACTTCTATGATATCAACATGCATTTGTGCTTGAGTTGTATGGGATGAAGAGCTAGTTCTTGCCACATAACTCCTTTCCAATTGTCTTATTACATCTTGGGTTTCTTGCCTTACCTTTTCTATACTCTCTTGCTCCTTGATCATTAGCATATTAACTCTCTGGTTGAATCTAAACATAGTAGAGCATTCTTTTAGCAAATTGGTAGCTTCTATCTTAGAAAGAGAGGAACCACATGAAATTAAGGGATCATTCCTCATCCTATCTTCAACATTTACAACGTCTTTCCTTCCATGTACTAATTCTTTCCAGACATTTTTAGTTACTTTTTTTTGTATAGTATCCATGCTTACATTGTAAATGAATATATACTAAATAAATGCATTTATAATGGTTTCCTTTCCTTCATCATTAACTTTACCATACAACTTAGCAGTTGGCATGAGATCATTGCCAATCATATTGTTTACTAAGGCTCCTAGATTTAAAGGTGGTTGATCACTTATCAGAGGAAAGCCAGGCATGTCCTCCACAAGATCATATGAGAATTCTTCATTCTTCTCCTTATGTACATGGATTCTGTAAGTATCCTCTTCTTCCTTTGTCTCCTCATCCATGGAGATATCAACTCTAGTTTTAGCTTCATCTTTAGAGGTACTACTCCTATTTCTTTCTAGTTGATGCTCTTCTTCTTCTATTCTAAGATCTATTTCTTCTTGAATTGCATCACTTAGATTTCTTTTCCTATTAGCCTTTTATTTCACTCTTCTTCTTCTTGAAGCAACAGATGGTGTAGCAGGAGGTATATACTTTCTTTTATATGCCCGGGTACTAGGACCGGTAGGGGAAGCAATATCTACTGATGCATGTGAACTATGTTCTTTCTTCTTTCCCTTCTCAACATTAGCAATACTAGAAGATAGTCTTCCTAATTTCCTTGGTCGAAGGGGTAGTTCAATTTATTTAGCCTTTCTCTCATCAAGAGCCTCCTTTAACTAATCTAAGTCATCCTCAGTGAAATCCTATCCATGGAAGAATGCTTCTACCTTCTTTCTTATTTTGGATGTTGTAGATTCTAGGCATAACTCAATGGATTTTTCTTCATATGTTCCATGTTGAGGTAGATTGGGATCCTTAGAAGTGCTTAACAAAATATCAATGTACCTCTTAGCCACTTGTTCATCAAGTTCATATCCCAAGGGCTCAATCCATCGTATTCTAGGTTCAACAGCCTCTATAATACATTCATCTATAGTCACAAGAAAGGTTATTCCCTTTTCATATTTCTTTATTAGAATCTTGGGAATCTAATCTCTTTCATGCATCTCGTTCTGAAATACTACAAAGAAAGTAGTCAGAGCATTGTTCTATGTCCTAAAATCTCCAAGACTACACAAATGACCAAAAATTTGATGTGCAACCAATTTTTTGTCATCCCATATTATGTCCTTCCTTCCCGATAACTCCCTTATGAAATAAAATATTAGACACATTACTAAAGTTCCAAATTTGAAGGGGTGCATCTTTTCCTTAGTCATTCTCAAGTTCTCTATAAGTTGCAACATAAGCAACTCACACAGATCAAAATCTTTCCCATTTACTACCATTTCAAATGCAGTGTGAATTGTCATAGCAGATATAAAATTCCCTTGGTTGGCGAAGTAAATTTTTGAACCAACCATAATAGTTGCATACTTGATGGCAGGGTTTGAGATAGGCTTTTGTTGTGTATGTTTTGCACACACACCCCATTTGGAATAGGGATCCTCTTTTCCTGTTGCCTTGTTGGGCCATTTTGTGTCATTGCCTCATTTTTTGTGCCCCTGATTTTAGCATCTAAAATGGTCAGGGAACCTCATAGTATCATTTCAAGTCAACCATGTTTCACCCTAATAAATTTTCTAAGTCCTTCGGGTCCTCCAGGTCTGCCCTACTGGATTTCCTTGGCTGGATTTCCCTTCTCACTCGATTCTCTTTTTCCTTCATTTTTGAATTTGGGGACAAGTTTCCTATGGATTTTGGATGTTTTTGTGGCACCTAAGTGAAATTCAAAGGTTTCATTAAGTTTTGAGAAGTTGCAAAAATTTCATTTTGAGATTTGGCCCCTCCATGGCCGTTTCTGGGACTTCATCCCTTCGTCGCCATTTTGACCTTTTGTCGGCCCCCGACATTCTGCCCTCTAGGACCTGGCCCCTCCATGGCCATTTCAAGGACTTCGTCCCTCCTTGGACATTTTGACCTTTCGTCATCCCCCAATGTTCTACCCTCCAGGACCTGGCCCCTCCGTGGCTGCTTCCCATGGATATATGGATCTAACAAGGAGTTTGCAGGATTTGACTAATGTTTGCCTTGATTTGTGTATGAAAGCACTTACGACACTTCATGTACGTAGGATTCAAGGAGCCTACTGCAGGTCTGTCAGGAGACCCATTGAGAAAGCTTAACAAAGAAAATCACATAGCTCCTATCACCATTCATTTTATATCCACCTTTCCTCATAGCACCCATCAACAAGGCCAACATTAGAAGAAGGCATGTGTAAAGGAAGTCAATGACAAAAAATGCAAGGGGGCAGTCTTAAAGAAAGCATAAGGGAGTTGTCCACCCAAATTAGGGGCAATCAATCCATTGATTCCAATCATTAAAGGGCTCGTTTGATCCAATGGACAATGTTGTGAACGCATCAAGCAAAGAGCAGCCTTCCGACAGTTTCAGCTATAGTGAAAAGGGCAATTAGCTAAATGACAAAATTGCTACAGCACCTGGGCACTAGGTGACAAAATAGGGAAAGGACAAATTGTATTATAAAATTACTAGATAATGGGAGGTAGGTCAAACCCTAATGTAATCAAATCTGGGCCACATAATGTAATTCAATCCTAGCCATTCATTTGGGCTTTGGAAAACTTTAAATAGGGGATTTCCCCTCATTTGTAAAAGGTTGGAGAACTAATGTAAAGAAATTCTACAGCAATAGAAAGAAGCATTGCATGATTTATGGGTGTTCCTTTTGAGTGTTCTCTTTATGTATGCATGGTTCAACTTCCCTATTAGTTTAGGTGTTAGTTTCTTGAATGGAAGTGGTGATGGTGATTTTTGTTTCAATATTTGATGAATTTCCAGCTCATGTTTTTTGTGGTTCATTGATGATGAATCACTTTGCAAAGCTAGTTTGAGCTTCCTTCCTTTATTGCTAAAACTTAGCTCGATTTCATGTGCATGATGTGTGTGTAATCTAAAAATCTGTAGTCCTTAGAAGATTGCACTAGTTTTGTGTAGCTGTAGGCTTCTCTTGGTCAAACAAAACCAAGTTTAGGGAGTTTGTCTACTGTAGCAGCCTCATGATCATTGTTCATTTGTAGTTTCAGATCTAGGAACTTCCTCTCTTCCCTTCCCCTTTTCCTTTTTTTAATAAGTACCCTAGGAAAGGTTCATTTCCCATTGTAAACCCAAATCTAATAATAAAATGGAGTTTCAGACTGTTGTTTGAACCTGCAACAAACGCACAACAACTCTCCCATCTTAAGAACTCCATTTGCAGATCCAATTTCCCCTCTTTGTAACTCATCCGTAAGTCCACCTTGTGATTCTAGCAAATCACATAAATCAACTAAGATATTCCAAGCACTGTCAAGACCTAACGTTAGAGACCTTGGGATAGTGTTCTATAAATTGATTGTGGGAGATTGTCTTTCAAGAGAGGTAGTGCACCTACGCACTGCCTGTGTTGAGAAGTGCATAAAAAACACATCAACAACTTTGTAGTTAAAGCTCTTTCATCAAATGTAGCACCATTCATCTTCATTACTACATCATTCTTCATAGCCTTTAGAACTAGAATGGATCTAGTATCACAAAAGTCCAGTTATGGCTTGAATCACTTCCTTGTTGATTACCCCAGGTACATGTGTCCAAAAAAATTTACTATGTACCCTACTGAGAGCCATCCTAACAAATTTTTCCTCCATCTCAATTGAAAAGTTTGGAAACCAATTCCAAACGTTCAACTTCTTTCAAACTAGGTTTTCATACTCTAGCTTTAGCAATAAATCAACTCTCGTTAATTCACTATCACATAAATCCTTAAGCTATTGGTAATTGAATTCCTCTAGCTTTCCATGAATATATGTCCTGGTATCTTCAGTGGGTAACACATTACTCAGAATGTGAGAGAATGCACCCACAAGATCTACTTCATAAACTTTCCATGATGTCTTCTAAATTTGGGTCAGGGTATCTCAAAGATATCCACAATGGTAAGAGTGGCCATTTTTCCTTAAACAACTTGAATATGCTAAAAAAAAAGTTGCTTCAACTTAGAATCCACAAGAGTTAGATAATAGAATTTACCTTTCACGCTTTGTCTAGAACTAGGGTTTTGATGCAAAATACTCTGAATCACCTTCAACTCTCTTCAACTTGTTGTGCTTCTCCCAATTGTGAAAATGTGCTTTAGCTCAACTTAGTTTCTTGTTTTATGACTTAAAATTTTTTCCATAATTCACATTTAATGCATTTCAACCGTAAAAGTTGATAAACACTTGATAAAGTACACTGCAAACCCAAAAAGGTTCCACCATTCTCCAGATCTGCATATTTTCTACCAGATATTTCTTCAACATCTTCAGAATGATAGCTTAAATCATATATCCTCATGTCACTACTTGACACCTCATACATCAAGGGCTTTTTTATATTTCTCTATAATTGCTCCCCCTGAACCCACTACTAGGTTTAGTTTTTGGAATAGGTGTCTACACCAGATGCATGTACAAATGCATTTGACTCATGCCTTTTCTCAAGTTCTTCCTTTTCCTCCAAATCTTTCCCATTTATTTTCTCATCTATGTAGGATCCACTTTGTTCATAGGTTTGTTCTTATATTTCAAATTAGGTTTCTTCCCAATTTTTCTTCTACATAATTTTTAGATATGTCTTGGTTTGTTGCAGATGTAGCACACAACTTGTTTTTGGCCAAACTGATTTGCATTTATCCTTGATCTACATTGATTGGCCTTATGTCTGAAGACATTGCATATATAGCAGTGGCCTTGAAAAGACTGAATCCATCTACTAGTATTGAATCTATTCAACATCATTTGGCTTCTACACTTGGTAGCTCTATGTCCAAACTTATTGCAAGCAAAGCATTGTCTAGCAAAGAATCCAACATTCTGATTCATTTTATTCTGGTTCATTTTACTTCTACATTTTTTTCCTTATGACCAAATTTATTGCATGAGAAACAAAAACCATTGAAAGATGGGTACCTTTGAGTATTATGTTGTCCAATAGGGATTCTTCTGGTATTGCTCCTTTGGTTCTTGATCTACTTATTATTTCCTTGAGTCTTTCCTTGATTGTCCACTTCATTGGGAATCTAATTTTTCTTTGAACCTTGTCCTTATTCAAGTCCTAGACCACTTTTTTCCTTAGAAGGTTTCTGAAATTCAATCAATTCATCAAACCTTGTAGAACTTGTTTTGATTTTTACCTCACGGTCTTTTGCTCTTTCTAGATCAGATATTAGGGTTACTACTTCTTTTTCAATCTTTGTGCATTCAATTTTATTCCAAATTTTATCTTTCTACTATTCTTCAATTCTTTTATGTTCTTCCACTTGTACCTTCAATTCAATAATGTCTTCATTAGCCTTTTTCAACTGATCACTAACTTCTCCATGCCTTTCTTTGAACTTTTTGATTTTCTCTTAATTTTTGAATACATTCATTTGCTTCTTTCAAGTTTCCTTTTAGAATTTCTTTCTCATCTTCACTTTTGTCCAATTCTCCAAGGGTAGCATTGATTTCCTCAGATGTAGAGATTTCTTCCAGAGGAACAAGATAGCTTTTTTAGCCATGTATTCAAATTATGCGACCTTCCTCAAGTTGTAATACTTCTCTAGAGGAACTATGCTTTGATACCAATTGTTGAATACACTGAATACTGAGTGGGGGGATGAATCAATATTCTACTAATACAATTAATTGCTAACCATTCAATTATTAACACATATCTATCTACAACTATAAACCAAAGCATGAAAGGAATCATAACAAATTGACACCAGGATTTTTAAGTGGAAAACCCAAAATGGGAAAAAACATGATGAGGATTAACTCACAATATATTATAACTAATTACAAGATATTATAGGGATCACTACCAAGACACACTGTCCTTGAAAGGCTCATAGCCTCAATACAAAATTGATTACTACCTAGATACAAAAATTAGGACTCACTTCCAAGAGATGAACTAAAAAAGGACACCTTCAAAGTGTTGAGATCAGTTCTGGTTAAGCTCTGGAAAAGAAAAATCATGCTCTGGTTGTAGGTATACAAAAATTATAAATAACTTCACACTATGACACTTTTCGCTTAGCTTGCATCACTTTTCACACACCCACACACACGCACATACACACTAATATCCCCTTTTTTATTTGATTCCTTGCTTACATACTTATATATGGTTAAATTTTCATACATCAATTAGGTCAACCTAATTGGATGTGAACATACAAAATTCAAAGTGACTTGTCGACCCAAATCAAAAATAATTTTGGTGCAAAAAAAAATGTATCAAACACAAATTAGGTTGGCCTAGACCTAATAAGGAACATTTTAAACATTCATAGGATAAGCAGTTCTTAACCCTTGTCATCCAAAAGAATTCCAAACTTTTATCATTTAGATATCTCATCCAGATCAACCAATGTTGTTGAAAGCTTTTTCATAGTTGTAACTAATACTCTTGAGCAACATATCAAAAAATCATAGACTTATCTTTTACTAAGAGAATTTTTAGATCAAAATACCATATCAGTGTAGATACATAGTTTACTTAGCCAATTACCAACCAATGTTAGCAACAATGAAAACAAACCCAGAGGTCACCTTCATTCTTTCAATAAAACAATAGGAGTATAAACTTGGGTATCTAGGGCATAAAATCGTGTGGCATGAAAAGTGGATGAATTGTTTGTGTCATGGAATATGAGTGGTGCATATGGTTGTTGGAGGTCTTGTGGGATGGTGTTTGTAATACCCAAAACCATGTTAACTTCCAAGTTTTGATTATTGACAAGTGGGTTCCCTTGAAGGGCTTGAAGTAGTGAACTCCCTTTTGTGATCATAGGTTGACTTGGTGCGTGTGATGATGATGGTTGGGAGATGGGTTGGACTATGTTTGGAAATGATGGTGTGAAAGATGTGTGGGGAATGGTACACAAAAGGTTGCTCAATAATGGTGCTCACATCAAAAGTAGAAGGGAGTTTAGCCCCTTCTTCTTCCAACTCCAACATGTATTGGGTGGGGTTCAATTTCATTATGGTATTGACAATTTTGTGGGTGTTGGGATCTTGTATCAATTCAAGCAACTCATCATGGGTCATCTCTTTGAAGTTGTTTTTGACATCATCTACTTGACATCCTCCCTCTTGAGAATCTTGAGGTGGTTGAAGGAGATTAGGTAGGGGGTTTGTAGATGCCCTTGGATCAAATTCAGTTTGACTTAAGTCACTCATGGTTGATGTTTCCTTGTTTTGTTCCATGTTCCTCTTGTGTTCTGATCTTGTTTAGACCTTAAAATTTGGGATCAACTTTTAGAAGTATGTGTGATGAAATTTTGAATCCTTTTGGTTGATCTAATTTTAGGTACAAAAATATCCTCTAGGGTGCTAGGATCAAATTCTGATGGTATAAAGGATGAAGGGGTGAATAATGTGGGTGTTTGAACTTTAAGAACTTTGGTCAATACTAGACTTACGTTTTGATTTTGATTGTTTGATTAGATAATGAACTTGTAAATCCCAAGATGGACTTGTGATCTTTGGATAAACTTGTTCAAAGGATTGCTAATTTAACTAAATATGTGAGAAAGGATGCATTCCCACACACCTAACTAAACAAGGTGATTTTGATTTGGTATAATGATTTACCCAAGTCTAGAATAATGATGTTTCCAAAGCTCTAAAGTTGTTTGTGGGATGGAATTTGATAGATGTTTGGGATGGATGAAATGTTTGTTTTGATCCTAAGTGAACCTAAAGGGACTTTGTGTACAAGACCAGGATAGTGAAGAACATGCTTTACCCTATGAGTAACTCAAACCAAAAGACCAATGTTTTCATGGAAGATCATATGAAAAAATATAAAAAGAACATGTGTGGGATTCAGTTTGATTTAACCTTTGATGAATGAATTGATTTTACCATATCCACCTGTCTTGCTTAAATTTCAAACTAATGTCTATGTCTAAGAAACCCTCATTCCATAAATTCCATTATGTGAAAATGAAGAAGCTAAGGCCATAGTTCCCTATGCTAACTTTGGCAAGTGTGAATTAAAATATGAGTCCAAATATTTAGAAGCCTCTAAAGATAAAATCCTTAGGGAAAAGCAATAATATTGAGCCCCTCAAAGGTATTCACACTTTTCAAAGGGTTTTAAATTTCAATGATTGTTTAATGTTTGTTTTAATGTTTTAGAACCAAGCAATGTGTCAAACTGACTCACAAGCAATATAACATTCCTAGCTGAATTGGGTATGTTCTTCTTGGTAGGCTTGCCTCATGTCCTTCGTAGTAGAAGAGATGACTTTAAATGCAATTGAGGGAAGAGCGTAGAGGTATGTCAACAATGAACTCTTAACCCCTAAACTTTAACCAAAATCATATTGCAAGTATGGGCTAGTTTGGTGGTGTTGTCATTAACATCAACACTATTTAGTATGTTGCAGATTGTACATGTATAGTTGAGATGCTGCTGAGATGTTGTGAGTACATGGAGCTATCTTATATGGTTGTAGATGTGTTTTGTTGATAAGTTTCCAAGTGCTTTTGAGAAATTTAATAAAGAAGAGAAGTCAGAGTGATGAATGTGTTCAGATTGTGCTCTGGTATGTGCTCCGCATTTCTTGTGTGTTGATCCTATGCTTGTGTAGTTCTGAAGATTTCATAATGGTGATCTAATGGTAACATATTCTAAGTTTTAGCTTCTGGTGTGATTGTATGTAAAAGTTGTGTCCACCGGTATGTGTGTTCTACTGGCAGAGTTGATCTTCTATGGACTGGGAGAAATGTTTTTGCTCCACATTCCTCTGCTATTTTTTTTCAGATCTTGTGGATCTTGGATTTGTGTGGATCTTGGATTTGTCTTATGATGGTGTTCTCTATGTTTCGGCAAAGAAGGTTGAAGTTTGGTAATCTAGAAGTCATGTTTCTATATTCTTGTGTAGGTTTGCATAGTTCAGATGATTTGGTGAAAGGTATTCAGTGTATGAGGTATATTGTTTTGTTGTGGTCATATCTAAAGAAATATGAGATGAAGTCTTGTGAATAATGAAGTGTGTTGAGGTATCCACGTGTCATCTTGGTGTTGGGAAGTATGTGCATCATTTTTCATTTGTGTTTTCATTAGGTTTGGCGGACCTATTGTTTACACTTCATTCAAAGAATAAAAAATTAATTAAGGAAGCATATGATTGATTCGAGAATGTTATTTATGATCTTGAAAAATAATTTTATTGGTCCACTATTATTCCTTTCCATTGCAGGAATTTTTAGTTGCCAACCTTATTTGAATTTATGAAATGAGTTATTTGTGGCCGACCTTGGTAAATGCTTCTAAGGTTGAGAATGGTATAAGAGCAAATTGAATTGTGAAGAGTTGTATGACAGTGTGATGTGAAGAGACAAAAGTAAGCCACAAATCATAAGAGCAGAAGTGTGTGAGTGTGAGTGAGTCGTGACAGTTGATTTTATTGTGTCAGATTCTTGAAGGCAATGAGCTAAAGGTTTCTACAATTCTTTTCCAAAGCTGCGAAGGTGTGCTAAATGTTGTGGTGGATCTTTTGTTTGTTGGAGTAATAAAGTCATCACCTAATTAATTAATTAATAATTAATTAATTAGGTCACTTTATGCTTTATTACACTTAAGCTAAACTTAGGAGTGCTTTTAATTCATTATTTTCTTTTATTAATTAGTTGCATTTTGCATGATTAAAGCTTCTAATATTAGAACATGTTGTCTCATTCATTCCTATGAGGACACTTGTCATGTTCTAATCTAACCCTAATCTAGGGTTAGCTTTCATCCTTTTCATAAGGATTGATTCATTGTAATTATTTATCAATTTTGTATGGCAACATATTTAGCCGACAGTTGTTCACATAATCCAGGTTATTTGCATCAATACAATTTTAAGGTTATTGAGCACAATCTCGATTGTTGATCTTCTCTATTGTGATAGGTAATCACTTGTATGTGTTTCATGGGAGTTGTGGATTGAATTAGTCAATTCCAATATGGTATCAAATCCTAGATCTACATCCCCCTATTCAATTTCTAGAGGGATACAACCTTGAGCAATTTTTTGGTGCATCCTGGAGCAAAACGGACACCACCATCGTGTCCGGAGTAGCCAAAAACCTTAAGATAGCATGTCGTTTTGTCAATTTTTGAGCAGTTGCAATGAAAGGAAAAAAAAATTAAGGGCACACAAATCTGTACAAGATCTGCGCCCTTTTTGTCTCAATTTTCATGCATAGGTATAGGGTGTAAAATTCTAGTTTTTTCAAAAAAAAATCGACCAATCAGAAAAAATACATTCAAGTTTTTTTCAATTTTTTTACCTAAAAAAAATCAAAAAATTCATTAGTTTTTGAAAAGCAAATCAAAAATTCAAAATAAACGAAATCAAAAAAATTCAAAATCCTTTCAAAAATAAAAAAAGGCAAAATCCTTTTTTCAAAAAAAATAAAAATTGTAGGTTTTAAAGCCTGTGCAGGCCATCAATACCTGTGCAAGTCGTACGGTTCGTGGGGTCTCCTTTCCCAGCACTGGCGGGCACCTCACATTTCTTGGTGGCTCTTTCAAAGCAGCGGTAGTTTCCTAAGAATTTTGACTGCTTCATCAGTAAAACTCAAGTGGCGATAGTTTCAAAATGTGACAGGGGTTCCAAAGAAATTGGCGGTGAATCAATCAAAGAGAATATTCTCCTAAATATTCCAATCACCGCCCCAGAATTTTCCAAGCAATTTGCAATTTTTCCAGGAAAGGAGGGCATTTTTTTTCCCGCAATGGCCATCAAATTTAATGGCGGGTTATGTTGACGTCATGCTGACGCCATCCATACAGCCAAGTCTCTAGCCCCCTGCCTAACCCCAGTTTTCCCTAAAGGAGTAGTTTTTCTCTTTTTGGTGTAACTTGGGCATACAGTGTCGAAATTGGGAAAATGAGATATCGTCAGAAAGCTGGTTCCACAAAATTTTTAGTGGTACAAGTATTATCATCAAATTTTTCTAGTGGTTCCTATTATTCTTAGTCAAAGTCGGATCTTCAATTTACACTTCCGAGCTTGTAACTTTTTTCCTGTCTCTTCAATTTTTGTGATCCAAGTAGCATTGGAAAGGTATTTCAGAGCTCTTCAAATCTATAAATACAATTTTTTCTAGATTCTACCCCAAGTATATTTTATTCAATACTTTTTGTTTTCACACTTTGATTAATTACTTGGAAATCTTGGCACCTAGAAAGGATCTGTTTGCATGAGATGATATCATTTGATCTGCTTTATTAGTATTGAGGGTTTTAGTCTCTAATTTTTTTCTTTTGAGTGAGTATCATGGGTTTTTCTGTTCATCCTTCTGTGATAAACTTGGACAAGGACAATTATGATTCTTGGAAAAATGGCATCCTGACACATCTCAGGTGGCTTGATATTTTTCCTTATTTGTATGGACTCATACCTACACCAGACACACCAGGGAGTTTTTCAGCATGGGGCAACATCGTAGATCATATTGTAGGGGTTATATGTTCTAGTGTTGATGTTGACACTATGTATGATGTATCATATATTGAATGTTCCCACATACTTTAGACACGAATTTGGGAGATCCATGGAGACCCTCATATCTCACCATACCTAGAGGATCCTATGCTAGATTGTCTCATCCCTCTTGAAAATACAAATTGCATACCCTTTGATGATGATAATTTAGAGGAGTTTGAGTATATCATAGGTCTTGCATGTTCTGATGGTTTAGATACTTGCATTCATGTTCCCACTCTAAAGATCGAGACTACATCATCTCCTATTTTTCCTGATTAGCTTGGAATCACCACATGTTTGTCTCCTATTGATTCAGTGCAATAGGACATCATACATATTCTAGACATAGCTACTTGGGATTCATATCTCACAAACATATCATCCTTGTTTGTAGAGTTCTATATTGAAAATCTAGAGGATTTCTTTGAGGACATTCATCTCCTCTTTATTGACAGCCACATCATCACTATTGGCCCACCATCTTCATCACCTTTATAGCTTGCTCTACATCACTCTTCACAAGATCTTGGATCACCATCATTGCTTTCTGACATGTGGATATGTGAACAGTTTTCAGAGGCACACATCTTGAGACATATTGGTTCATCACTCTTCACAAGGTTTCTTCGACATCATCCTTTGGATCCATTTCTTCCCAAGGGGAAGAATGTTATTTGTCACTTTAGGATCTCTTTCTAGATTATACATCAGGCATCCACCATTGCGACAAAATTTTCTTCATTGTGGGGGGGCCTTCTAGTCTCTTTCTATCTCTCCTATGGAGACCATTGTATATGTACTTATGTGATAGAAGTTGTTTTTGGGGGGTATCATGTAATCCACCTTCTATCCTTCTTCTATTAGTGCATTACATTCTTTTATTTTCTCTCTTTTGGAGGGGAGTTTTACTCCCATGTGGTTTTCTCCCTTTCTCCAGTTATGAGAGTTCCATTGTTGTACATGGGTACCTCATCAGTCGTTAGGGAGGGACCCATTCATGCATCCAATCATGCATTTCTTTATCATAGTTTAGTTTCTCCCTAGTTCATATTAAGGGGGGGTGTTGGAGTAATAAATTCATCACCTAATTAATTAATTGGGTCACTTTATGCTTTATTACACTTAAGCTAAACTTAGGAGTGCTTTTAATTCATTATTTGACTGTATTAATTAGTTGCATTTTGCATGATTAAGGCTTCTAATATTATAACATGTTTTCTTATTCATTCTTATGAGGACACTTGTCATGTTCTAATCTAACCCTAATCTAGAGTTATCTTTCATCTTTTTCATAAGGATTGATTCATTGTAATTATTTATCAATTCTATATGGCAACATATTCAGCAGACAATTGTTCACATAATCTAGGTTATTTGCATCAATACAATTCTTAGGTTATTGAGCACAATATCGCTTGTTGATCTTCTCTATTGTGATAGGTAATCTCTTGCAGGTGTTTCATGGGAGTTGTGGATTGAATCAGTTAATTCCAACATTGTTATCTTTTGTATTTGTAGGCAGTGAGCCTCCCTGTTGGACAGTGAGTCCTTTGTAGGCAGTGAGCCTTTGTATCTGGATAGTGAGTCCTCTTCTCGGTAGTGAGCCTCTGTATTCAGTTTTATAATCTTTATATTGTGAGTTAACCCTCACTGTGGCTTTTCCCTTATTGGGTTTTCCATGTAAAAATCTGGTGTTCATTGTTTTGATTTACTTTCTATTATTTATGTTTCATGCTCATATGTAATAACATAATAGTGTGGTTGAAGAATTGATAAGTGATAAAGTTTCAAGTTTGAATTTGTGTGACAACTGATTCACCCCCCCTCTCAGTTGTCCTGTGTGTTTTTAACAATTGGTATCAGAGCATTTGGTTCCTTTTGTAGAGATCAACCACTTAAGGAAGATCAGATGGCACACAAGTTGGTGATCCCTATGTTTGATGGAACTGAATACAATGATTGGAAGGGATATATGAGAGGATATATTATCTCTCTTGGTTTCAAAACCTGGAAGGTTGTAGAGACAAAGTATACACCTCTATCTGGTGGTGTTAATTTTACAGATGAGATCTCTTCTTATGAAGAAAATGAGAAGGTGAAGTATGCGATTTGCAGTGGTTTATCTAAAAATGAGCAAGTTAAGATTAATTCTCTAGATACTACATATGAAGTCAGGAAGAGGTTGGAAGACATGTATGAAGGAAATGAAAAGGTGAAATTGACAAAGAGGCTAGTGACAGTGCATATTTGTGAACCTGAAGATGGAAGATGGTGAAGAATTTACAAGTTTCTTCCAAAGAGTTGAACTGGCAACAAATGAAGTTAGAAATCAAGGAGGAAAACTATCAGATGAAGATATAATCAAGAAGATCTTGATCACCTTATTGGAATGTTACAATGACAAGATCTTTGTTATTGAAGAAATGTATGATCCTAAGAAGTACACTCTAGAAGAGTTGTTCGACACCTTGCAAGAATTTGAGATAAGGAAGTTCTAAAAAGACGACAAGATAGAAGAGAAGAAAGAAATGACATTTAAGGTTTTGAAGATTGAAGAATTGGATAGCGATGATGAAGATTTGGAAGCAAACTTCACCTAAAAATTGAAAGGTACAGAAAAGTATAAAGGTATGTTACCCTTTAAATGTTCCAGTTGTGGTAACATTGGTCATTATGCTTCAAAATGTCCAAATAGGGATACACATAAAAAGAACAAGGATTATAAGAATAAGGATAGGAAGGATAAGAAGTATAATAAGTTGTACTATGTTAAGGAAGAGGCAGGTATTTCTGATGATGAATCTGACAATGAGGTTGATGATAGTGAATGCTTATTCTTAGATTTGGAAAATAAATCTATATCCACTAACTCTGAAAAATGTGTAAGTAAGAAGACTCTGAAGGTTAAGAAGAATATGATGGAAGGTACTTTGGTTACTACTTTCCATGCAAGACAAGATGAAGACTATTGGGTAATTGATAGTCGATGTTCAAATCACATGATCGGAGATAAGAGTAAGTTCACTAAACTTGAGAAATATGATGGTGGTTTAGTTATGTTCTGTGATGATTCAGGAGCTAAGATCTGTGTTAAAGGTTAAATTAATTTTGATGGAGTGCACAATACTAATGATGTATATTATGTGAAGGTTTTGAGGCATAACCTTCTAAGTGTTCATCAGATGTGTAGCAATGGCTTTAGACTTGTGTTTTAGAACATTACCTATGAAATTAGGAAAGGATGCAGAAATGGAGATATGATTGTAGCTGGAAGACCTCATGGAAACATCTATCAGTTGAAGGAAGTTGACGGTCAGTGCCTAGTACCTCAAGTCAGTGAAATTTGGTTATGGCACGAGAGAATGGGACATGTAAATTTTGATAACTTGGTCAAGATCAGTTCAAAGGAGATTGTTCAAGGACTGCCTAGAATCACAAGACCTACTAATACTATTTGTCAAAGTTGTCAGTTGGGGAAGGAGACTAGATGCAGCTTTAAGGGAAAAGAACACTATACTACCAGAATGTTGGATCTATTTCACACTAATCTCTATGGTTCAACTAGAACCGAAAACCTGAATGGAGATAGGTATTTTATGTTGCTTATTTATGATTATACTTGAATGACATGGGTTACATTTCTTAGAGAAAAGAATCAAGCTTTGGATAGGTTTAAGGTATTTAAAGCAAGAGTGGAAAATGAAGTAAATTTAAAAATCAAGTGTTTGAAATCTGATAGAGGTGGTGAATTCACTTCTGGTGAATTTAATGCATTTTTTGAGAAGCATGGCATGAAAAGATAGTTTTCTGCTCCAAGAACTCCACAGCAGAATGGAGTAGTTGAATGGAAAAACAAGACTGTATAGGAATTTGCTAGAACTATGATGAAAGACTCCAATGTACTAAATGCATATTGGAGAGAAGTGATACATATTATTATTTATGTTCTTAATAGAGTTCAGATCAAACACAACAACACAAAGACACCTTTTGAGCTATGGACTGGTAAGCCTCCTACGGTAAAATATTTTAAGGTATTTGGAAGCAGATGTTATATTAAAAGGGATATGAAAACCTTGGAAAGTATGATGCTAGATGTGATGAAGGAATCTTTCTTCGATATTCCACTACTAGCAAAGCATATAGATGCTTTAACAAAAGATTGAGGAAGATTATTGAAAGTGCTAATGTGAAAGTTGATGAAGACATACGCAGACCTATTGAGATAAATGAGGTTGAACCTGATGATCCTATATGTGGAAATGTACCAAAGGAGAATAAAGAGAAGGAAGAAAAAGAAGAGAATGAGTTAGAACCTATTGTAAGGAATCCTAAGTATGTATAGAAAAATCATCTAGAAGAACAAATAATTGGAAACAAGAGTGAAGGAGTGAAGACAAGAAGCAGAGTTGCAGATGAGGTAAATTTGTGTTTGCTTTCTAAAATAGAACCTAAGACTATAAGTGAGGCATGTGAAGATGAAAGTTGGATGAGAGAAATGAAAGAAGAGCTACAACAGATAGAAAAGAATCATACATGGGAACTAGTCCCTAGGCTTGTGAATAAGAATGTGGTTGGTTTGAAATGGGTGTTCCAGAATAATCTAAATGAAAGTAGAGAAGTTGTAAGGAATAAGGCAAGAATGGTTTACAAAGGATATTCACAAGTTGAAGGAATAGATTTTGAAGAAACATTCACCCCTGTGGCTAGAATGGGAGCTATCAAAATGTTTTTAGCATTTTCTACACACAAAGACTTCAAAGTATATCAGATACATGTTAAGTCATCATTTTTGAATGGTGAATTGGAGGAAGAAGTGTATATGGAACAACCTGAAGGGTTTCAGTTGTCTGACAAACCAAACATGGTTTGTAAATTGAAGAAGGCATTATATGGAATGAAGCAAGCTCCCAGAGCTTGGTATGCAAGATTGGATAGATACTTGACAAAGAAAGGATTTAGCAAGGGTTCCACTGACAACAATCTCTACTTCAAAGTACAAGGTAACAAAATTTTGATAGTAGTTGTGTATATTGATGATATCATTTTTGGTGGAAATGATGGCATGTGTAAAAAGTTTGCTGAAGAGATGCAGAAAGAATTTGAGATGTCTATGATTGATGAATTGAATTTCTTTCTTGGTCTATAAGTGAATCAAACTCACAAAGGGATATTCATTTCACAATCTAAGTATGTAAAAGAGTTGTTGAAGAAGTTTGGGATGGAGGATTCTAAACCAGTTTGTACTCCTATGGTAACCGGATGTAAACTGAGCAAAGATGATACATCTACTAAGGTTGATTAGAGAAAATATAGATCGATGTTTGGTAGAATATTGTATTTTACTACTACCAGACTAGATATTATGCATGCAATATGATCAATTTCCAGATTCCAAGTAGATCATAAAGAAATGCATGTTACAATGGTGAAGAGAATATTTAGATATCTTAAAGGTACACCGAAATATGGATTATCATATCCTAAGAGTGATGACTTTACTCTGAGTGCTTACATAGATGTTGATTGGGTTGGATGTATAGATGACCAGAAGAGTACTAGTGGTGGTGCTTTCTTTCTTGGTGGAAGATTAGTTTCATGGTTGAGTAAAAAGCAAGACTCAATTTCTTTATCCACTGCAGAGGAAGAATAAATTGTTGCAGCATCCTACTACACACATGTATTGTGGATGAAGCAAACTCTGAAAGAAATTGGAGTAGTATGTGATGAGCCTATTTCTATTTTCTTTGATAACACTAGTGTAATAAATGTTTCAAAGAACTTGGTTATGCATTCAAGAACAAAGCACATATCTATCAAATATAATTTTCTAAGAGAAAAAGTGTTGGAGAATGAGGTCAGATTGGAGTATGTGACAACAAAGGAACAAATTGCAGATATATTTACTAAGGCTCTTCTGAATGATACTTTTGAATATATTAGGGAGAGGTTGGGGGTCATTGGCCCTCTAAACTAAGTGCACATGAAGGTGCATCTTTCTAGTGAATTCACAGATTATTTATTTATCTAGACTGATAGATTGGTCTACTCCGCAGGGGGAGTAGAAAATGTTTTTCATTGTTGTAGGATGGGTGTACTCCTAAGGGGGGGTAATCAAAGAATTTTATCTTTTCCATTGATGTTAAAGGGGGAGAGAAAGTCATGTGAAAAATAGTTGCAGTAGAAGAGAACGTGTTCTCCTAGAATACTATGTACGTTGTTGTATTTGATGGTTTCTCACACCATGTGTTGCCATCAATGACAAAGGGGGAGATTGTTGCAAGTATGGGATAGTTTGGTGGTGTTTTCATTGATGTCAACATTGTTCAGTATGTTATAGATTGTACATGTATAGTTGAGATGTTGCTGAGATGTTGTGAGTACATGGAGCTATCTTATATGGTTGCAGATGTGTTGTGTTGATGAGTTTCCAAGTGCTTTTGAGAAATTTAATAAAGAAGAGAAGTTAGAGTGATGAATGTGTTCAAATTATGCTTTGGTATGTGTTTCATGTTTCTACTATGTTGATCCTATGCTTGTGTGATTTTGAAGATTTCATAACGGTGATCTAATGGTAATATATTTTGAGTTTCAGCTTTTGGAGTGATGGTATGTAAATGTTGTGTCCACCAATATGTGTGTTCTACCGAAAGAGTTGATCTTCTGTGGACTAGGAGAAATGTTTTTGCTCCACATTCCTCTATTGTTAAATTGTTTCAGATCTTGTGGATCTAGGATTTGTCTTATGATGGTGTTCTCTGTGTTTTAGTAAAGAAGGTTGAAGTTTGGTAATCTGGAAGTCATGTTTCTATATTCCAGTATATGTTTGCATAGTTTGGATGATCTGGTGAAAGGTATTCAGTGTATGAAGTATATTTTTTTATTGTGGATGTATTTGAAGAAATCTGAGATGAAGTCTCATGAATAATGAAGCGTGTTGAGATTTTTGTGTGTCATCTTCATGTTGGGAAGTGTGTGCATCATTACTCATTTGTGTTTTCATTAGGTTTGGTCAACCTAGTTTTTACACTTCATTCGAAGAATACAAAATTAATTAAGGAAGCATATGATTGGTTTGAGAATGTTATTTTTGATCTTGAAAAATAATTTTATTGGTCCACTCTTATTCCTTTCCACCACGGGAATTTTGAGTTTTCGACCTTATTTGAATTTATGAAATGAGTTATTTGTGGCCAACCTTGGTAAATGCTTCTAAGGTTGAGAATGGTATAAGAGCAAGTCGAATTGTGAAGAGTTGTATGACAGTGTGATGCGAAGTGATGAAAGTAAGCCACAAATCATAAGAGGAGAAGTGTGTGAGTGTGAGTGAGTTGTGACAATTGATTTTATTGTGTTAGATTCCTGAAGGTAGTGAGCTAAAGGTTTCTGCAATTCTTTTCCAAAGCTATTAAGGTGTGTTAAATGTTGTGGTGGATCTTTTGTTCTCTTTTGTATTTGTAGACAATGAGTCTCCCTGCTAGACAGTGAGTCCTTTGTAGGCAGTGAGCCTTTGTATTTGGATAGTGAGTCCTCTTCTGGGCAGTGAACCTTTGTATTCATTTTTATGATCTTTATATTGTGAGTTAACCCTCACTATGGTTTTTCCTTAATGGGTTTTCCACATAAAAATATGGTGTTCATTGTGTTGATTTACTTTCTGTTATTTATGTTTCATGCTCATATTTAATAATAGAATAGTGTGGTTGAAGAATTGATAAGTGATAAAGTTTCAAGTTTGAATTTGTGTGACAACTGATTCACCCCCCCTCTCAGTTGTCCTGCACTTGTTTAACAAATCATACATGGCAAGTAACTTCTTGGAAATAAATTCCAATGCACCACTTTAAAGAACTCTTTGGAAGGAAAAAGTTGGCCACTACAAACAAGGTTCTTAATGACAAAAAATTGAGAACACCCATCGTTTCACTACTGCCAACTAGCCACTTAAGGTTCTTCGACTATTCCCTTCCAATTAAGGAGAGGGATTAGGTGCAACACGTTGATGCCTCAGGATTGAAGTTAATTTCTCACTATTTCACAACCTTTGATATAGCCCATTGGTAAACATGCTTCAAGAAATTTCCTATGAATTTTCCATTATGGGATGTGTCTCATATTAATTCATCTCTCAAGGGTAACTCAAAGCATGGAAATACACTTTTGAGTGTTTCTCTTCACCCAAGATTGCATGAAGCAAAAGGGGAGAGGATAGACACTTTAAAGTGTATATAAACAAGATCACTCACTCAAAACACTTGTTCATTTTATCCTTCAAAGCAAAATGACTTCATTTTAAGCACCAAACCTGATTGTGAGTTTTTCTTGTTCAATTTTAGCTCAACATATTAGCTTAACATAGCAATGACTAGTGAGTTTGTAGGTTCAATTTTAACCAACCTTAAAAATTCAAAGCAATGGTTAGTTTTAAGCCCAAAATGAAACTAGTTGGTCTTAAAATAGAAAGTGTAAAGGAGCAATAGATGTCCTAAGCTATTACAATGAGTATTTAAAAAATGATTTAGATCTTCCGAGTCAGTGTCTTTTTTCTCCTATGTTAGGCATCATTTTCTGTAAAGGCATCACTCTGGTGCTTAAAAGCATTGCTCTGTTAAGAAACAATCACCTCAAATGCATCATTGATTGCAAATGTAGTACTACAAAGAAAACATAGGCATCATAATTTGCAAAGGTGTCGCTATTTCTAAAAAAATAGAAAGTAGTTCAAATTGGCATTTGCGTCATTATTGACAAAGGCATCATTTTTTTCAAAGGCATCGCTTTGCTTCTGTCAAATGTGTCACCATTTTTTGGAACCTACAATCACATGGAAAACTCATAAAAATGTCAAATTTTTGATGGGTTTCCCTCCTTCTAGCGCCAAAATGTGAATGCCAATCTATACATGTCTAAACATGAACAAACATAAGCACATTAGTCATTCAAACAAGCATAAATAACATTCCTTATGAGATTCTTGAGCATGCTAAGAAGATGAAAACATGAAAAATAACATGAAATAACAAGTAAATGAACATGAAATCCTAATCTAAGCTACCCAAACCTCTGTTAGGGTTAGAGATGGCAGATATCTAACAATTAAATGCAAATTTAAATAATAATCAGAGAAACTAAAACATACACAGAATAAATTATAACATACAGAATTTAACGTGGTTCACCCAATCTGGGCTACATCCACCAAACCGTAGCCATCCAATCCTTTTATTATCCAGTGTAAAACCTATTACAATCTTGCGAATAATCGCGTTTTTCCTCATACTGTAACCCCCATCCCAACCCCTTTTTAACAAGCTTTTAGAAGCTTCCAGAATTAGGGTTTTACAAAGTCATTTTTCTTTCTTTTTCGGAGATTTTTCCTTTTGATGGCCTTAAAAAATTTCACCGATTTCTAGCCCTCGAACCCTACTTTTGAGGCTGCCGCCCGGGAACCCGCTTAGAAATTTGGGCAAACCCCGGGACTACTCGGCCGAGGAGGCAGGGGGCGAGTGTATAATATACCATGGGCTATCTGAGTATAAGCATGATCGTTCATACACCGCCAACAATCTCCCACTTGGGGAGTGATGAACCACATCTGGCACTCCCTTGGAAGTGATCTGGACAACAACGGTATTGCACTTACAGCTCCCACTGGAAATAAGGACCTTGGACCCTGCTGCTTTGTTATACTTGAATTCAACCTTGAAGGCCAATCGAAGCTGAAGAGGAGCTCAGCTTCTCCCTTGGCACCGCCTTCGTAAACATATCTGCTGGATTGACATCTGTATGTACCTTGGCCAGCTTGACCTATCCATCTTCCAATACCGACCGAATGAAATGATATCTCAATTGTATGTGTTTTGTTTTAGAATGCAAGGCAGAATTCTTTGCAAGATGTATAGCACTCTAACTATCTGTAAATAAGTAATTTCCATCCTGTTGTTTTCCCAACTCATCCATGAAAAGTTGCAGCCATATCATCTCCTTTGCCGCCTATGTTGCAGCAACATACTCTACCTTTGTGGTGGATAAAGTAACCACCTTTTGCAATCGAGAAATCCAACTCAACTGGCTGTCCCACCAGTAAATACATAACACAGTTGCCAGCACGGTATCATATCCCTGCCAAATCACGAAGGTCAACGCAGCCTTTTCGTTAATTATTAGAGCCCCAAAACGCAAAGCACTTATTGGATGTACCCTCAAATGCACGAGGAATCCATTTTACTGCATTCCAATGCTCAACTCGAGGATGACTCCGATACCTGCTAACAGCTCCTATGGCGTAGTGCAATATCCAGTCTCGTGCATACCATGACTTTCATTAAACTGCCTACAACTAAAGCATATGGAACTTTGGACATTTTTTCTTCCTCCTCTTGTGTCTTTGGACACATATCCTTAATCAATTTGACATGACTAGGCAAAGGTGTGCTGACAACTTTTGCATGCTCCATATAAAATCTCTGCAACACCTTTTCAACATAATCAACCCGAGATAAAAATAATTTTCTATTTTTCCTAATATCTCTACAAATTTTTCATACCAAGGGATTTGTTTTGTTGCCCCAAATCCTTCATAGCAAAATATTTTGCTAACTTATTATTGCAACTCACTTATGTGGTCCATGTTAGACCCATTTACAAGCATATCATCAACATATAATCATAAAATAATGTAGTTGTTATTATCCAACCTCTTAAAATAAACACAATGGTCAGAATTACACATGTTGTAGCCTTGCTTTCGACCATAAAAAGCTACATCAAATTTCAAATACCATTGTCGAGGTGCTTGCTTCAAGCCATATAAACTTTTCTTCAATCTGCACACTAGTTTCTCCTTACCTTTGACCTCAAATCCTTGTGGCTATTCCATATATATTTCCTCTTCCAAATCACCATGGAGAAAGGTTGTTTTGACATCAAGCTGTTCTAAATGAAAATCTTCAACAGTCACAATACTTAAAACAAGACGAATAGAAGTCATTTTAACAACAGGAGAAAAAATCTCATTAAAATCAATACCCTTTTTTTGTGCAAATCCCTTTACAACTAATCTGGCTTTAAATATTTTTTTACCTCCATCCTCCTCTTTCAGCCTATAAATCCATTTGTTTGGTAAAGCCTTTTTACCTGCAGGCAACTTGCATAAATCTCAAGTCTGATTTTCCAGCAAGGAGTCCATTTCTTCTTTCATTCCATGCTCTGCTTTGAACCTTGGTATCCCACACATAGCTTCATCACTTAACATTACGGTTCACCCGGCGTAGGTTAACAATATAGTGGTATACAAGGGAAGGCGTTACGGAGTGCCGCATCCTTGAAGATGCGTCTAACAGGGTTTGTGGTATTTGTTGCTCTTTGTTGTTGCCCGGTATGAGGAACCAACTGAAACATCATTGTTGGGAATATCAATGTCCAGCACTACATAATCATTTTCTTTCTTCTCATGCTACTTCAATTGATCTTTGTACAACATTTTCTCATTCAATATGACATCCCTACTTCTCACAATTTTTTTATTTTCAAAATCCCAAAGCCTGTAACCAAATTTATCAATGCCATATCCAACGATACATATTTCTTTGATTTTTGCATCAAGCTTGGTTCTATTTTCAGAATCTACATGTGCAAATGCTTCACAACGAAGGTTTGAGAAAGGGCAACTCACCTTCTTACCCTTCAGCTTCCCTCTGGAATACCACAACCAAAGGATTAGAGGGACTTTATTGATTAAATAAGCAGTGTTTCACGGCCTCTTCCCACATTTTTAAAGCTGACCAGGCATGCAATCTCATGGATTTACGTTACTGCATGCTCCATTGTTGTTCTATTCATGCACTCAGCCACTCCATTTTCTTGTGGAGTCCTTGGAACCATTTTTTGCCTATGAATACCATTAGAGGAACAATAATCTTCAAACTATTTGTTGCAATACTCACCATCATTATCAGATTTGAGAAATTTTATCTTTTTACCCGTCTCATTCTCAACCAAGCTTCTCCATTTTTTTAAAAGTTCAAATACATTAGATTTACGCCCCTGGGAAATAAATCCATACCTTCTTAGTTGTATCATCAATGAATGTAACATAATCTAGAGAGCCACTGAGAGAAGATACTTGAGGTAGTCCCCATACATTTATATGCACAAGCTCCAATTTCTCATCTTTCTTTGCTTCGCATCCTTGAGAAAGCTAACTCTCTTTTGTTTTCTATAGACACAAATTTCACAGAAATCCATATTAACACATTTTAGACCTGGTAAAACATTATTTGAATGAAGTATTTTCATACCTTTTGCACTCATATGCCCAAGTCTATTATGCCACGGTGCTGATTCAGAGTCCACAGCAACTGTATGATCTTCTACCTGCTTAACTGCAGCAACTGTTCCTGAACATTGATCTTTTTCTGTAACAATTAAAGTAGAAGGAACAGTATGACCTGTACAAAGATATAAAGTGCCTACTTTCACACCTTTTGCTACTACTAAGGCACCCTTTGTGACCTTCCAGTTTTTATCACTAACAGTAACAACACAACCTTCATCATCTGGATTTGCCATGCTGAAATTAAATTTACCTTAACTTTAGGTATGCCTTACCTCCATTGGTAGCCAATGATTCCCGATACGCAGCAATCTTGATTCTTCCCTTTCCAACAATATGACAGGGTTCGTTATCTCCTAAATAAACCAGCCCAAAATCCCCTTGGACATAATCAAAAAAATAACTTCTATGGGGGTAGCATGAAATGAAGCCCCTGAATCTAACACCCAAGAATCATCAACATTATCAAGGGAAAGAATCAAAGCATCCTCATCAGATTTATTACTTACCACATTTGCCTCTTTGCTTCCTTCCTTGTTGTCTCCATCTTTTTTTCGAGACCAACAATCTTTCTTCAAATGACCTGGCTTACCACAGTACCAGCAATCCCTCTTTTCTCTAGATTGGGACCTTCTGTCCTTTGATTTTCCTCGTGACTTCCCATGATTTCCAGAATTGTTTCCTCTCTCCTTTGTTCTGCCCCTGCTTTCTGCATTCAAAACACTTCCTGATGTGGATGTTCCACCTGAGCTTTTCCTACAAATTTCCTCGCTCAAAATAGCACCAACAACATCATCAGAGCTTCAATATATTTGAACCGGAGGCAAAATTGCTATGACCATTACCAAGCTATTTCGGCTTTTCGGTGAAAGAACCGCGAATCAAAAGAGCCCTAACTTCTTCATCAAAATTTACTTTTAGAGGGATAATTGGTAGTGGTAGGTATTAAACTCATTCAGATATTCGATGAAATGACCCACCTTCTACCATTTTCATATTAAATAAGCGTTTCATAGAAATACCTTATTCGAAGCGGAAGGCTTTTCATATAACCATCGGTTTCCATCAACTCTTGAGTTGTCTTCTTCTTGTAATATTGCGCCACGATTGTGCCAGGGGAATGAGCGAATCTTGCCAAGAGCCTTTCTATCCAAGATCTCCAGTCCTCATATGACATTGTCGCAGGTTTCTTGGCTTTCCCTTCCAATGGCCGCCATAAGTCCTTCTGATAGAGATAGTCCTCCATCTGCATCTTCCATAACTGATAGTTATGCCCATTAAACTTCTCAACCTTCTTACCCCCATCTACCATTGCTCCCACTCAACCGTGAGACTCCCACTCAACCGTGAGATCTTCCTACAGACGATAATCAAAACAAAACTCGCTCTGATACCACTTGTTAGGGTTAGAGATGGCAGATATCTAACAATTAAATACATATTTAAATAATAATCAGAGAAACTAAAACATACACAAAATAAATCATAACACAGAGAATTTAACGTGGTTCACCCAATCTGGGCTACATCCACCAAACCGCAGCCATCCAATCCTTTTATTATCTAGTGCAAAACCTATTAAAATCTTGCGAATAATCGCGTTTTTCCTCATACTATAACCCCCATCCCAACCCCTTTTAAACAAGCTTTTAGAAGCTTCCAGAATTAGGGTTTTACAAAGTCGTTTTTCTTTCTTTTTCAGAGATTTTTCTTTTTTCGCTGATGACCCCGGCGAGGACGGGGGGGCCAGGGTGTACAGTATACCATGGGCTATACAGTATAGCATGATCAGTCACCACACACCAACAACCTCATCCCATAGGGGGACTAGTGTCACTTTGATGTGGAAAGTGGCCCTTTTCCAATCCCAATTGGACAAGCTCCAAGATATTTGATGCAAAATGATGATTTGATGCCACAATAGTGATGAATCTAAGGTAAAATGGAAATGGAAGGATGTGATATGAAATGTATTTGAGCACAATAACTTTGCATGTGATTCTAAATCCATATTCAATAGAGGAAGCCTCTATTTATAGGGAGGAAGGGTTAAAGAATGGGAAAATTTTGGCAATGTGGCCCAACTAAAATAGGAATCAATAGCCTTATGACACTTGTCACAAGGCTAATGAAAGTAATGGGGATATGTGCTCACACACATGTAAGCACATTTTTGTAGAATGGATGCAAGGATTTAATGCTTAGGTGGCTTGTGTAAGAGGGGTGTAAGAGAGAATTTAAGGAATATGGTTGAGGGTGTAAGGAATGTTGGTGAGGATGTAAGAGAGGTAAATTCCCTTGTAAGATATAAGATGGCATGTAGGAGAAATTGAATACCTTTGTAAGAGGTAGTAAAGGCATTTGTAAGATGCTTTTAAAGCATTTGGAGGGAAAGACAATAAATAGGTTGATGAGGGAATATTCTCAAAGAATATTCCTTTGTGAGAAAAAATAGGCTAATTAGTAATTAAAAGAAATGAATTTCATGTGCAACTTGGTTAACAAACCATGGGTTTATTTGACCAAGGTGAAGTTAACAGCTAGAGGATTGGATAATGAAGATTAGGAGGTAGCTTAAGGTTAATTAATTCAAAATTAATTAATTAGGTGGGTTAGGTGTTTATAACATTTAATTAAATAGTTGTATTTATTTAATTAAATGATAATGCATAGGGGTTTTAATTAAATAATTTGATTTATTTAATTAAATGAAATGAAAGTTAGTGAGAAAAGGATGAATTAACCTGATAAATTTAATTATTTGATTGATAGGAGAAAGTGGTGGATTTAATTAAACAATATAGATTATTTAATTAAATGGTTATTCTGAAGTAATTTAGGAAGAAATTATGTTAAATTACTTAGATTCAAATGTGTAATATCGATTAGGACTATTTAAGTTTCTACAGGGCTCAACCAATTAGGGGAAAACATATACATATCATATAAATACCATAGTCAAATCTACACATTAAAACTCCACATCAAACTCCACATCAACACCACATCAAACACCACATAAAACTCCATATCAAGCACTACATCAAACACCCTTATCACTCCAAAATAAAAACCAATTTATATAAATATATGGGATTCTCATATTACTGAGTAAGCAAGGGTACCCATACCCTCAAAAAGGCCAATATGCACAAGGGATACTCATATCTCAAAATATAAAGATGCCCCTATTTATGGGAGTTGCACCCACTCGAACCCCTTGCACATGGAGGACCAAAGTCTACCTCTTCACAAGAAGGGGTGAACTCCCCTACAAAGCACACAAGAAAAAGACAACACACAACACACAACAAAACACACAACTTCAAGAACCCCTACAAAACCCCATATAATCAAGCTTACACATTATTGCATAAAATCTAAGAAAGAAAATTTCCTACCTCATATCGCAATATACCACTAATGGTAGACTTCTTGGATGAGAACCCCCCTCCTCCAAGGCTTCCCTTTGCTCTCCTCCTCTTCCTAACACACTCTCCCTCTCTCCTCAAGAAATCCAAAATAAAACCAAAAAATTTCTAAGACACAAAATGAGCAAGTAACCCCCTCTCCTCTCCATGAAAGGAGAGTTTTAAAGGGAGGGGATAATCAACTTCCTCCCAAAACTACCTCAACCACCCAACCACCTCCCCATTTTCGCCACTTTTGAAAGTGGGATGTTATGGAGGGCCTAAACACTTTTTATAAAGCCAAAAATGGTAAAAGTAACTTTCTAATGCCTATACCTAAGACCTAGGCTATTTTTTCCAACATAAACCACATTCTAAACCCATTTAAATCACTTAAAATCTATTTTAAAAGACAAGATTAAAATTTACAGAAGACAACAAAACATCAACCCCACATTATCACATAACATGAAAATCACAATTTTTACATGGCCAATGAACCTTGGGACTAGGTCCAACATAACATAGATAAGACATAAAGTGGCTATGTTATCCCTATCAACCATTGGCATCAAACTCTACATGTACACTAAACACACAGTGTCAGTACCATATCCAAGTCATATAGCTGAAGCATATCAATTATTTAAAATTAGCATTGCAAGAATAATAGTTAACTGGAAATCCAACAAAAACATCAAATGAAATCAAGTAGTGATTAATCATATAATACGCCATTACAAAAACACTACTTCTGTCTCTACCCAATTTAAATCGTTAACTTCCACAATTAACATTAAAATTTAAAAATTGTCACCTTAATATCAACTACCCGCACATTCATATTATTAAATCACCCAATAGTAACTCCATCTAATAATAATAATATAATTGTTTCAAACAACCCCTAACAAATATTACATCTCGTTTATTATACTACTAATAATAATAGCCAAAACCTATCATAACTAAGTATGTTGATCAACACATACTTAATCAGTGAAAGAAAAGCCATTTATTTATCACAGAAGATCACAAAATTCATTGTATATATAAAACTATCAAATATTCATATCCTAAAAAATGATCATCATTAATGTATAAAAACAACCATCACTCACAAATGCAAGTACGATATCCTAACATAGAAGAATATAAACCATTGGAAAAGAAACATCAAAGATACTTAGACATAATAGGATTACGGAAAGGAGGGGTCTCACAAAAACCCTTTTCGGAGAAAAACCCCACTCCAAAATCCATCCAATATATTATTATGAAGTCAACAAGATTACAGTATACATAAAAAGAAACATTTTCACCAGAGTACCACCAACTAGAGATCCAAAGGAAACTCAATTTCTATAAGAATCTCACACTCAACCTCCACCTTAAGCACCTAATATATTGGAGATATGATACCTAAAACCATCGAATGATATTGACAAAACCATGTGCTAAAACCACCTAAAAAGTGGTGCCAAAATTATCTCCAATCAAATATTCCTTTAATTTCTTAAAACACGCGTGCCAACATGTGTAACTCCCCATTACAACTCTTTGTTGTGCCCAACATGTTTTCACATTTCCCAAATTTCAAAGGTCATAACTTTTGATCTAAGAGTCTAATTGACAAACTGATTAAACTATTAGAAATATTTTAAAGAAATATATCAACATATAACCTAATTTTGTATTTCAAACCATGTTTGGGCCTAAAAATGGCCTCTAAGTGCCTCAAAATTGACCTTGAAATTTTTAAAAAAGAAAATTTTAATATCTTGAAATCTAAACATGACCTTGGGTTGAAACTTTACCAACATGTTTATTTGGTCATTTTGTAGGATCTAGGGAAATTCCAAATCCATTTGTACTCAAATGTAAACTTACTATAAATAGTAACCTTTTATAATTACAAGGTTGAGGCACCTTTTTTTGAAAAAAAAATCTATCATTAATACGACCCCTATTACTTCTTTTTTATGAATGATCTAGAATTCATCTAGATAATAATTAATCACTGTATGTTTCTTTGACTAACCATTTTTACATAAATGACGAGTAGAAAAGTAGTAGGAAATGAAATGAATAATGAAATAGTATTAAATGTGAGGGTAGTTACTTTCATGATTGATTTTCCCTTAATTTTACAATAAATCAAGATTTTATCTCAGAGTATCTCATTATTTTACAAAAAAAGGATTGGGGTGGGTGCATGAGGTTGGGTAGCAATTGCATGGCCACTTTATAAAAAAAGTTTCAAAATGCTATAACACAAGTGCGTTATAATGTGCTCATGTTATAGCACGTTAAAAGCAAAAAAAAACTGAAAGTCTTCATTTTCACTTCAACTATTTCCTTCTTCTGCCTACGGCCAAAACCCCCAACTTTCATGCTCGCATTCTAGGAGGAGGTATTGGGCACAAATTTTCAACAAGAGTTGCTATTTCTTTGCAAGGATGGCACCACAATGACAAAGAGGTGGGAGAGGTAAGTATTGTTTGTTCTTTGTTTTGAATTTCTTAGTTATAGGTTGATTTTGTTAGTTTTAGGTTAAATTTGATATATAAATTTTGAATTTGTAGGAGATACAAATGAAACAACAAACCCACAAAATCCTCAAGAAGAAGAGCAACCAAATCCTAAAGAACAAAATCCTCAACAAGAAAATCAACCTCAACAACAACCTCCTCCACCAATCCCTCAACACCCTCCTGACACTCAACAAAATTTAATGAGTGATATTGAGAACAACAAAAAATAGATTGAGGATTTTATTAGTAGGTTGAGTTATCCAAATGGTTCAACCACAAAAAGAATGACCCTCAAAAATTCATTGAAAGATATGTTTAAAAATGTAAATTCAATTAGCAAACAAATAACTCGATGGCAAGAGAGGAGGCAGGCGGCTAGGGCATATTATGCAGATAAACTATCATATAAACAAGTAAAGGATTTAAAAATTACAAAAGGTGATTTGTGCTCATTATTCACTGACCCACTCACAAATCAAAATCTTAGCCTCAATGCGAAGAGGTTTCCTATTCATTAGTGCCACCACCAAGAGATTAGCAACCATTTTTATGATAGGTGGTACATGGTCTTTGATGACCGACCATGCAACAATTGGGAAGTCCCCTAGTATTTTCCTAGGAAACTATAGAGTGAGTTAATATTGAACAAAATACCAAATTATTTTGATATGAGGTACTTCCAGGGGAGAGGTGGGGGATCGGCTCAGGATAGAGCCGGTGCACAGTCGCATCCTATGTGGCAAGGGAGACGAGCTCTCGCTAGGCCGCCTCATGAGCACATTGTTATGCCTGAAGTCATGAAGGAGAGTGCGGAGGTAGAGACATTGCATGCGATCAACACTTTGACCCAAAGTGTCATCCATCATACTAGCCCTATTCTACAGCACCATCCAGGGGAGTCTTTGAGTGGTGGCCTTCGAATCCATGTGTGTCAATCTTTCGGGGTGACTTGTTCATATGACCCCACTGACACTCAAGAGGCTACTATGGAGGATCCTTATGCAGCTACAAAGATGGAGAGGGCGGTTGACATTTTGCATGATACGTATGGAATTGCTACTCGGGTAAAAGTTAGCATTTTCATTGAATTTAATTTATTAAATTTTGATTTTGAAGTGCAAGATTCATTAATTTAGTTTTATGATTTTAATAAAATTGCAGGGTCATAGTGTTGAGACTGGATACACCGGCCCTCCACCTACTTATTTCTGCAGTACACCTATTGGCAGGGTATGTAACTAGTAAACAATTATAAATTTATTACATGTTAATAGCATTGTTTTACAAATGGTATTTTAATATGTGATTTTGGATGGTGAACGGGGTAATATTGGAGGTTTCGAGGGAACACCTCCCAGTGCCAGTGGATTTACTCAAACCTTCATGCAAGTAATAGAATAAAGAGTTTAACTAATGAATTGTACTTAATATATTTGTGTAGTTTATATTCATATTGTTGGTTATGTTGCATTGCACATCATTCAAACTCAAAGCATTACTTCACATTCCATAACTAATAACTAGATGTTGATAGATGACAAAATTTAAACTACAATATAGCTGTTTAGAAAGTCAACATAAGTAGTGATGCAATTTCTTCACATGGAGGCATGTGCTTGCAAAGGTTCACTTGCACGACAAACTATGGATGCTTGGAAAAAATCTATGAAACCATAATAGTAAGCAATAGCATAGACAAGGTAGTTAGTAGTTTGAAGAAATGCGGTCTCATGGTGATGGAATTCCATTCCATCACCATGAGACCACATTTCTTCGAGGAATTTCTTCAAAATGCTCACCACCTTTTCTATGATACCACATTTTTCATACATGTGCACCAAATCATTTTATCAAACTACTCGTGCTTCCTTGTTGCTATGGCTAAAAGCCTAAAATAGGTGCTTTCCAACAAACTATGGATGCTTGGAAAAATATCTATCAAAGCATATTAATATAACAATCTAATCCTTTGAACTAAATACAAAAGAAACTAATAAAATTGGTTGCATAAGAAAATTGGTTACATAAGTTTTCTAGCAAATAAATTTTATTGGGAATAGGCTTGAATCTGAACCATCTCAATTCACTTGTGCTAGTAAATTGATACAACTGAGCAATTAAACTCTACCTTATGCTAATCTAAGTGGAAACAAGTATCACAAAACTAAATATAATATATTCTAAATAGGAATATCTCCAATCCTAGTTTTCACCCCCTACACATATGCATTAGCATTTGTCTCTTCATTTGGCTTGGTCAAGTAGTTTCTTCCTTTTTTAGAGGAGACACTTATTATACCTTAGAAAGGGTTCTTCATTATCAAACTACTTGTGCTTCCTTGCTCCTATGGCTAAAAGCCTAAAATAGGTGCTTTCCAACAAACTATGGATGCTTGGAAAAATATCTATCAAAGCATAATAGTAAGCAATAATACTAGTCATAGAGAAGGAAATGAACTTTTTAAAAAAATGCTTGAAAGAAATGTGTTCTTATGGTGATGGAATTCCATGACATGCATTCATTTGTAATGGAATTTCATCACCATGAGACCCCATTTCTTTTTAGGCATTTTTTCAAACAGTTCACTACCTTCTCTATGCCACCACAGTTATCGTACATTTCTACGAAAGAATTTAATCAAACGATTCATCGGCTTGCTGCTATGGGTAAAAGCCTAAAAACACATCCTTTCGAACACGATATGGATAGGGAAAATAGTAAGCATGATAATCAGAAATATATAGTTTAATAAGTGTTGATGTAATTGCAGCTTTGGGCTTCATACTTCCTTATTTATATGTGAGTATTCAATGTAAAGAGGCACTTCATGGCAATTTTGTAATTATCTCCTTGGCCGACCTTCACTGTAATTTATTATTATTAATTGTATTTATTTCTTCTTGGTGGCTGACCTAGTCTATTGAAAGGGTGCAACCTATCTAGCAATGAATTTATATGAGGTCATTTCCACTCATTTGGGCATCAAGCAAGTTCGATCTCCTTCTTCTCAAGTGTGAATTATATCAAGTGCAGATTATTCTATCTAGTGTGAATTATTCTAAGGTAGATTGTGAGTCTATTCAAGTGTAGATTGAAGGGAAGACTATTAGTTTGTGTTACATCATTGTTGGTGCCAATTATTGGCCTTGTGTGTGGCCTCATTGTAAAGAGACTTGTTGCCAAATGTTGCTCATATATATAAGAGATATATTTGTTGTTGGGTTTTTCTCCCTCAAGAGGAGGGTTTTCCACGGGTATCAGTTGTGTTATTGTGTTTGATTTTAATTTTTTTTTTTTTGCATTAAATATAATCATAAAAACTAACAATAAGTACTCAAAATTTTGTTCATTAGATCTCATACACTATAAGTCATGATGTTTCCATCACTATTGTAACATTTTTGTGATTAAATAATTTGTTGTTTTATTTTCAAATTCGGTTGTGGAAACACCTCCAAATGTTACGAGGGCAATGGATATCAGTGTTTCATTCACTATACAATCCTCGATGGCTCTGACAGGGGAGGTATGAGGTAAATTACTAAATTTCAATTTACATTCGTTGCTATAGATGTTAGTTCAAGTGAAAAATCAAACCAAATTATTAATTCATAGTCTAATTTCTATTTGGATGGTTTATACAGGGCTTGATCATGCCTTAGCATCGGTGTACGAATATTTCCCTCAAGGAGAGTTATCATGAGATGGCCGTAAGTGATTATTTTTTTAAATATATCATTTTTTATTATGTAATTTCTATATATTAATGTCTTTACTTCTTGTTGTAACAATTAAAAATTCACCAAGAACTTAACAGTAGTAGGAGTAGCAGGAGCACTCCTCAAGTGCAGTAAAAATGAGTCACAAACCTATTTCCATCCGATTTACCAACAAAGGGCAAGAGTTTATTTCAAGAGCCTAGAGAGCAATGACTTTTGATTCCAGAGCCCTTTGTTGTATGCCTACATGGCAGTTTTGTACATATTTTGTATTGGGTATATTTGACATTGTATGCCTATATGGCATTCTCATAAGCCTATATGGCTATTTTGTACGTATATTTTATACTTATATCAACATATATTGATGTATGCATACATGGCTATTTGGTTAATACAAATATTTTTTATCGATGGTGTCCATATTTGCATGTTATAAATTCATGGTTCAATAGATATGAGCTACATGTATTGAAGTGTTTACTTTACAACGTGCATGTATACTTTGTGACTTACATGTGTTCCAATGTATACTTTGCGACTTACACATTTTCATTTGTATACCTTGTATTCGTGCATATACTTTGTCTTAAGTTGTGTATATTATGTATTCCTGTGTATACTTCAAGGCATATGTGTTTGTGACTACTTGTTCTTCCCTTATTCACATGTACATGCTTGACATATTCACGTGTATACTTATTAATTGGTTAGCCATAGCATTGATCATTGTTGTCCTTCATGGTTTGTCTTGAATAAATTAATTGATTGATGGTAAACAACTTTATCTAAAAGAAAAAAAAATATTTTCAATTGGTATTCTATGAAATGATTGATAAAAATATTCCAATATATTTAATCCTTTGATTGGAACAACTGAATTAAGCAAAGGATATGTATAAGAATTTTCCTTTTAGATTAGCAATGCATGGAAGTTTCAAAAAGTATCCTTGATATGACAAAAAGATATGTGTTTATACACTTCAATTGTGCACTCACCCTTTGGTTCATTGAAAGAAAAATCTGCCTATGCCATTGTTACACTGCATAGGTAAACCAAATTTTGTATTGTGGAGCTATATTAAGCTACCAATCTCAAGACCAATGTAACAATGATACAAAATAATGTTTGAAATTGCAAGAAGACATCAAAATGGCTAATGTACTAAACAAATTCTTATGATTTATGAAGAATGTTGATAACTCTACTCAGTTGGCTTCTATTTTCAAAATCATACAAATTGAACCTTAGCATCAATAGACTCTGTATATCAAGCTACCACAATTCAAGTTTCAAAGATGGATATTTATCATGCATATTTTAAATGGCATTCAATTTTATGGTGGTTTTGTTGTTTATATGATGTTATGTGATATTGTAATCCTAATGCATGCTTCTAGGATGCATATATATTTATATTTTGTTTTTACATGATTTTTGTACCAACAAACCCAAAACGAATCGAACCCCCTATAAAAATATTTGGCCTAACCGGCAAACTAAACCCCCAAACCTAAACCCGAACCTCAAAATTTATTCCAACACTCTTCATTATACCTGCACAAACTTAATGGACCACTAAATTATGCTGCCTCTTCACTTTACCCACTTTTACTTCCTCAAACATCTCTTTTTCATTCAACACCCCTATTTTCCCAACTAGGGTATCATGCCATAACATAATTTTTACCTCCCCTGTCCTTGCAGACCTTTTGAACACATCAAACTCCACAACCTCACCCTATTTCCAACCTATTCTAAATTATTTTCAAGCAATTTCTTCTTTTCACCTCTTCTAGCCTTGCTTTTAAGGGGCCTCAATTTTTGAATTTTGAACAAGGGCAGCATTAGTAATCTCTTCCAATGCCTTTACCAATGCTACTTTCTTATTTCTACTCCCTATTCTACTTACATCAACCCCATATCATCGAGACACAGCTTGAACAATAGGTGGAATGACTTATTTCAATATATTACACTTGAACCCTTAAGGAATCGATTTGGTTCAACATAGCTCAGAGAGATTTTACCTGTTTGGGTGCAAAAGAGGACCGTTCCTACCATAAAAATACTTATTTAGACATGTTGGAATAGTTTGTTTGGTCACAAGAGTTGCAGAATGAAAGTTGCACCACTTTGCAACTTTCCACTACTTGCATTTGACACTTTTTCCATCAAGTGAAAACTAGACACCATAGGAAAACCACTCCGAGATAACAAAAATTAAGAGAGGTTATTTTAGAGGGGCCCAACAGGATCCCATAGGATTAGATGAGAAGTTTCTAAGCATCATAGTATCCGAGTAATAGAATGTTGAAGTTTGTAGGCATTTTGCACTTTTGACTCTTAAGGGATCGATTCGGTTGAATGTAGCTCAAAGTGATTCTGTGTGTTTGGATGTGAAGCAAGACCATGTCTAGCGTAAAAATACATATTCAGATGCGTTGGAATAGTTTGTTTGGTCACACAAGTTGCAGAACGAAAGTTACACCACTTTGCAACTTTCCACTGCTTCCATTTGACACATTTTCCATCAACTGAAAACTAGATACCATAGGAAAACCACTCTGAGATAACAGAAACTGAGATAGATTATTGTAGAGGGGCCCAACACAATCCCATAGGATTAGATGAGAAGTTTCTAAACATCACGGTATTCGACTAACAGCATGCTGAAGTTTGCAGCCATTTTGGACTTTGGACCTTTAAGGGATCGATCCAATTGAATGTAGCTCAAAGCGACTCCACATGTTTGGGTGTGAAAGAGGACCATGCATAGCATAAACATACCTATTCTAATATGTTGGAATAGTTCGTTTGGTCACAGGAGTTGTAGAACAAAAGTTGCACCACTTTGCAACTTTCCACTGCTTCCATTTGACACTTTTTCCATCAACTAAAAATTGGACACCACAGGAAAACCAATATAAGATAACAAAAATCGAGATAGGTTATTGTAAAAGGGTCCAACGTGATCCCATAGGATCAAATGAGAAGTTTCTAAGCATCATGGTATCTGAGTAACAACATGCTGAAGTTTGCAGTCATTTTGCACTTTAGACCCTTAAGGAATCGATCCAGTTCAACGTAGCTCAAAGAAATTCCATGTGTTTGGGTGAAAAATAGGACCATTCATAGCGTAAACATACCTATTTAGATGTGTTGGAATAGTTCATTTGGTCACAAGAGTTGCAAAATGAAAGTTGCACCACTTTGTAACTTTCCACTGCTTTCATTTGACACTTTTTCCATCAACTGAAAACTAGACACCACAGGAAAACCACTTCAAGATAATGAAAATTGAGAGAGGTTATTGTAGAGGGGCCCAACATAATCCCATAGGATTAGACAAGAATTTTCTAAGCATCATGGTATCCAAGTAACAACATGTTGAATTTTGTAGGCATTTTGCACTTTCGACCCTTAAGGGATCAATCCGGTTGAACGTAGCTC
>VDFB02373365.1:102508345-102623065 GCA_007258455.2 Sequoia sempervirens | reverse complement strand
CTCTCTCTCTCTCTCTCTCTCTCTCTCTCTCTCTCTCTCTCTCTTAAAATTCTCCCTCCCTCTAAAGACATACATAAATACATACAAGCATAATACATATATGTACATACAATCCTACATCCATACAATATACATGCACTGATACATATAGGCATACATACATACATAACACACCAGCATACATGTACATACAAATATATCAACAAACATTCAATAGAGTAGCATTTAACATTAAGGAAGACATAATGGGAGCATGTTATAATGTGTGGGTGCTTTATGTCTCACTTAACATGTATCCCAGATAAGAAAAAAAATGTCAAAACAAAGACATAACACGAGCGCATTATAATGTGCTTGCATTATATTTTGGTTTGGGAATATTCGAGCCTTAGCACTGGTATTTTCCTTGGAATACCAACCCAAAGCTTGGAGGGCATTCCCAATGACCAGAGACAATTTTTTTGCAAATTCTACAATTTTTTCACATAATCGGGTTCATGCTCACCGTCAGGATTGCATCTAGTTCAATATCGACAAAATCGAACACATGGGTGATGTTAGGTTCTCCAATGATGTAATTTTTTTCACGTTTTGACAATGTTAAGCCTTTCATCCATAATTTATTATGTTTGTACGTCTCTTTTTTTCCAAAAAAAAGTGTTTGGTTTTTTTTTCGTTATAAATTAACCGTTCATCGAAATTTCAAATAAATTACATTTTTAGAAACTAGACTTCATTCTACAAAAAATTTTAAAAAAGAAAATCAATTACCTTCAAAAAAATTTAGGGGGAGCACGGCCAAAATTCTGCTTTTCAGGAAGTTCCCACTTAGAAAATTAGTAAAAAATCAAATATTCATTAAAAAATTATCAGAAAAATCATGCATCAACTAGATATTGTTAGCTAACTTCTGACCATAGCAATTTTAAAAATACTACAAAAAAGTTGACCGTGCTAGGGTCATACAAGAGTTACTATGTTATGTTTTTCAGAAAAAAAACAACACCAATTTGTGTATGTTCCTCTTTTGAACACCTTAATCTCAACCATTTTCAAAATAAATTAGTTTAGAAAGTAGACTCAGAGCACTTCGATCCTTGTTTTTGTTCCATCTCAAAATTTTGAGTGTAACTATCCTCAATTTCACGTCCAAGGTCAGTATTTCCTTATTTCAGATAAAAAAAAAAAAAAAAGTGGCCACTTAAGCCCCCTTTTTGGGAACCATCTTGGTGCACTTACCCATTTAATTCATGGATTAATTTCGTCAATAAGATCAATTTGAGAAATGAATTTAGCAAGTTTGATTAATTATTCAATAGAAATTAACTATTATAATATACTAATATCTCTTGTTCATGTCAGATTTAGTAGATCAATCTCTAATGGATTGATCCCACAATCTTATTAGTATAGTTCCAAGCTTTGACTAAAATAAACTTTATTGCTACTAAAAATGACAATACGCATGCAAATTCAATTTGATTAATGAATAAATTATTTTCTCCATCAAATATTTAGATTTTTTGATTATGGGGGAAAAAAAGGTTTTGAATGCACTCGAAACTATTTATGAACAAGTTTTGATAGGACCCAAAACCTGAACTAGGATGAACTTGCTGCTAAAAGATCAAACATTGAACAACTAGTAGTGAAACAACATCAACACTCCAAAGGATCAACAAGACAGCCCAAACCAGCAGCAAGACCAAGCTGCAAAAGACAGTTTTGAAAGGGACCAAAAACCCAATAAACCAAGATTTTCCAAGGACCTTGAATCCAAAGGTTTTGAAGGGACCTTAAACCCTTTACAACCAGGTTTTGGTAAGGACCTTGAACCCAAAGACAATGTCTGCAACAACCAGGAAATAGCAAACTAGTTGCTAAGAAAGAACATAACTAAGCTGAGAATCATAGACAACCAACACATGAAGAATGTCATCAAATCCTTGAGTTGCCTCAAAATCAACAAATCCAACCTCCCCACCTCTAAAGGTGAATAAAGCATCCAACCATACCAATGGGAAGTAGAAAACCTCTTGCAGCAGTACCAAACATGAAGAGACAAAATAGACTCCACCTCAAAAGGAGTAGGCTCCCCTCTATAGGAGTAGGTATCATGAAGAACCAAACCACCATAGTTGTCATTCTGCAATGAACTATAGCTCCACCTCCATAGAAGCACGCACCAGGTACTATAGCAGAAAGGACCAACAAAAAAGAAAACACCTCCAAAAATCCACAAAACCCATTTCAAAGTCAAAATGAGAGGACTCCACCTCAAAAGGATTAATCTTCACCTCAATAGAAGACACGAACTATAGAAAAAGGAAAAGAGCCAACCTTCTAGCAGCAAGGAAAAAAATGACACCCAATGGCAACTCAAGAAAACAGGCTGACAAGAGAAGTATAAAGAACATCCCAACCAACAAACTACAAAGGAGAATATGGGAAAATAATAAATACTTAAAGCACATCCCATTTAGAAAAAACATAGAAGAATCCACCAGCCAATGGTACAATTGGGTTCGAAAAAAACTAACTAGTGGCAACACCTCCATAATAAACTTTAGTAGGATTCTCAAAGGAGGCCACAAACTTGGGTCTAGAAACTCCACAAGAACAACATAAAAGCCTAAACCAAGAAGCTCACAAAGAAGCTCCATAAAAAGGCCAAAAAAACAAACACCTTTGCCACAAAAAAAGCCACTAAGCATTAGCAAAGACAAAGAGAACCAGATAGAACCAAAGGGAAAAAACACTCCCAAAAGAATCTGAACACTAAATTCCTTGGGATTAATCTTTGAAAAAATCCCCACCAAGAGAAACAACACTGGGTATGCCCCAGTCTAAAGAAGAAAACACATTTTTCTTCAAAAAAGCAAAAACCCCTTCAACAGAGAAAACATCACATACCAAAAGGGGAACCAGACCAACAAAAAAAAAAGGGGGCTCTCCACACTAACCAGTTTGTCACCCAAAGCAGAAACATGGAGGACACAAAACCCCTCCACAATAGCCAAAATTAAGTACTTCCCTCTCAAGGCCAAACAAACCCCTCAAAACCCAGCCAAGGGAGCTGAAAAGGAAACAAACAAAGGGGAGAGCGAAGAAAAAAAGCTCAAAATGGTCCAAAACCAAAGCAACCCTCCCCAAAGAGCTTGGAAGGCAGCACAGGGAGCACCAAAATTTGGACACACCCAACAAACAGTGATGCAGGCTAGCAACCATCAATAGAAAGCACTAGGGAACTAGAACAAAGATGCTACTAGAGCCAACCAACAGGAATCCATAACAAGAAGATGCAAAATCCATAGCCCACATGCCTCCAGAGAAGGAAGACCCCCGACATAGAGGAGAAGTTAACTAATCAATGAGCAGCAACCTGTGCTCAGTGCCAACCACACACGAAGGATGAGGAAAGATGAGCCCAAAAGCATGAGGGAAGCTGCATAGGAAGCCACAGTCCACCCCTGCCATAGGGAAAGAAAAACACGAGCCAAACAACATAGCAAGAAGCACCTCCTATTGAATGCTCGCCACACAAACACCAACCAACAAACAATAAAAAAGGTCCATAGAGAGAAGCTCAAGTGGACCAAGCAATCCATCCGGATCTTCACCATCCTCAGTCTCAACATCACCCTTAGCCTCAAATCTCTCAAAGTTCAAGATTTTGCATCTCCTGCCTCTCTTACCTAGAGCCATAAAAAAATTCCTTTGCCATTTTCTATCAAATATTTAGATGTTATTGACTATTTGAAATTCATTTTCCTATTTGATGATAAAAAAATATTAGAAATATTTCCCTAATGGGTTATACTGATTTATTTATTATTTCAATAAGATTGACTAATATATAAAACTTACCTTCATTAGAATAGACAAAAAATATTTTAAAAATGAATTATATTGTTCAATTGATAAAGGTGTTGAAGCTCTCACTTGATTTTACATAACAAATCACTAGGGATAACTAGACCTAAAAAGGAGGGGTGAGAAAGTCCTAGTGATGTTGTTGATTTGAATTATTTGAGTGATTCACTTAATAAATGCACGTAATAAATTTATGTTCTAGAGATATTTTTCAATAATTTTAAAATATTGACCATAATATGGTTCCTCCCTTTTAATTTGGAGACATCCCAGCATATGTCTATATGCTTTCAATGAATATATATATTCAAATTTTGGAATATAAAATTTCATACAAAAAAAATTGATAGTTAATTCTAGAAGACAGAGGTAATTCATTTTGATTTCCAAAATTTAAAGGAATGAAATATTTGACCTATCGATAAATTAAGAAAAAATGACAATACATTTTTCTTATTTATAAGTTCAATAAATCTAAGTTGATGGGGACCTCAAATGTAAATTTCCCCAAATCTCATAATTTTCTCTAGTTTATAGAAATTTTCACTAGTATAATTTGGAAAATAAAAGACTAGGTGACTAAAACTTTTAGTCACAACAACTGAAAATGATTAAATTCTACTAATTTTTTGGAACACAGCTATAAATGAGTAAATAAATGACTAATTTGGTTGTTGGGTAAAAAATTATTTAGTCACACAAATAAAAATGACTAAACAGTTAGTCACGTGAATACAAATTAGACAATTTTAAAAAATATGTGGGGAAATGATTGGCGAGAGTGTATTGCACTTGATTCATTATTCATGTTTAGCCTGGCAGTACTTGCCAACTATGCTAAGGCTACTTGGATGGGCACGCGATTCATTATTCATTTTGAGGAATTTTGAGTTACAACAGCTACTTGCATGGGTGATAAAGATTATTTGGAGAGGACCTGGAGAATTTTGCAAAGGAAAGGACTTCAATGTTTGTTGCAAAGTATTTGAAGTTGGTGAGGCCTTTTGTAGTGAAGTCTGATTTGGGGATGCCCTCTACAGCAAATTTAGAGGTAATTTGAAACCCTCATTACATTAAACACAAAATCTATAGCTTTCTAGTTGACAACTTATAGTAGTTACAATCTACTACTCTTAATAATGTTCTTTTACAATATTTCCACGGTTCTAATTCATTATGTGTTTGAGCTAAATATAATTAAATTTGGGTTTCAGTGCCCAAATAGAACTTCCTCAAACAATTTTGATACATTTTCACTACAAGCACAAACTATCCTTGTGCAAAGTAAACATGTGCTAGATTTACCCACACATTAGGCATTTGAACAAAGATGTTTCCTGCTACAACTTCTTGTACCTGTGTAAAAATTTCCTTTGCAATATCAAATTAACCCCTTTCAGTTAGCACAATGGCTACCCCATTTGTAGCATAAACATTTCCTAGTCTTTGTGCCAACACTTTACAATACAGTTCTCTAGCCTTCTCAAGATGTTGTGCCTCCACCTTTGGATCCCTCCTCTCATTGTGAAAAGTTGCAAAATAATTCCAATTTCCAAGTGAAATGTCAACATAAGAATTATTTGCATCTAATTCACTTTGTGTAGCTTTCATTGTTTCTTTTGATTTAAGCCAGTCATCTATTTTTAGTTCCATGTTTCCAAGCATAGATAAAGCATTTGATGATTTTTTTCCACCCTAAGTGCATCCGCAATCAATTCTAGGCTTATTTGGATCTCATTTTGAGCCTGAGCCATGGCTACAAGACATATATATTCATCCACATAATCAGGAAACTTGAACAATATTAGCTTGTATAAAATATTTTCTTTTTCAGTATCATGCAGTTGTTCAAACAACCTAGCAAGATTAAATGGTGTTGTGACTTTATCCTATGGCAACTCAAGTGAAACACCACCTTCTTCTAGTTGATGGAAGAATTCCATATCCTTAAAAGAGCATAGGAGAAAACTACATAATTAGCACTAGGGATTTTATTTATGAATTCAACCCAAATTCCATTTTCTAATGCCTCCATCAAAGTTTGTTGAGCCTATGTGAACCCCAATCCTAATACCTGCAAAACAATGAGAACAAACACATTAAGTTAGAGATTGCAAGCAAGAACAAGGATTCCCCATGAAATCCATCTACAAAACTCCAATTAGGAAAATAAACAATAAAGAACACAATGAAAACAACAAAATAGATTGAATCCTAATTTAAATTTGCAAACTCATGATCCCATGGGGAAATTGGTGCCAATTTGATGTGAAAATTGGCCCTTTCCCAATTCCTATGATGTAAGATTCATATGTGTTGATGATGATTGATGAATGATCCACTTTGTTTATGAAGATTGAGTGCTCGAAGTTAAAAAACCTGCATAACCTAGCTAAGATTCAAGATTGATGGATGCAATTTCATAGATATTTGAGCATGGTAACTTTGCATAATTTGTGGATGATAAAATGAGGATATGAGCTCTTTATTTATAGAATGCCAAGATGGATGAATGTCCAAATTTAAGCAATGTGGGACTAACATTCATCCAATGGCAAGATGCCACTTGTCAACCTATGAGTGGATGGAGGATGTGCAAGTTTTGAGGATTGTGCCAATAAATGCATATTTTTGAATTTCAAATTTGTTGAAATGACTTGCAAGAGGGAAGGTAAAATGCAATAAATGCCACTTGGCTCAAGGAAAAGGACATGTAAGATGGAGTAAATGTCTTGTTGTATGTACATGTCAACTTGGAATTTGAATTCAAACTTGGAGGAATATTCCAAAAGATGCCTTGTTGAAGAAAATAGAGGATTTAATAAATCAATTAAATCAATTTTCATGTGCAAGTGGGAAAAGCTAGAGGATGGGACATGAATTAGAATTAAATTAATCAAGGCTTAATTAATTTAATAGGAGATTAGGTGATGTGACTTATTTGACTTAGATTTTAGAATTTATTTAAATCAAATAATGAGAAGAATGTGATAAGAGATTAATTAAATAAAGATTTTTATTTTATTTAATTAAAAGAGATGATGTTAGATTAAATTAAATAAGTTTTTAATTTATTTAATTTAATAGATAGACTTTAGAAATTTAATCAAATAAAATTAATTATTTAATTAAATAGGGATAATTAGATCAAATGGATTGATTTAATTAACAAAAGAGAGAGACTTAATTAGATAAAATGATTTATTTAATTAAGAGAAGGAAATTGATGAATTTAATCAAATAAGAAAATTTGACTAATTTGTTAGACTAAAGGATGATTCAGGATGAAACGATGTTAGTAGTTGGGATCAGATGCACAATGTCAATCGGTATATTTTACGTGTCTACATTTTGCCCCCCTTTGAAGCAATACACTTGTTGCGTTGGTTCAAAGAATAAATGATCTCGATCAAAGCCAAAAAAAATTGCTATTTAAAATCTTGCCCCACTACTGCCTAGCGAGAGAAAACATGCCAATATATTGCCCCCTCGAGAGATTGGACAAAATTTTTAATTTTTGGGTGATCTCGTGAAAAAAGAGGACAAGGTGCCCGACAGGTCTGAAAAGGCTCCAGGAGGCCAAAAATGTGTCTAAACGCAATAAAATAATGTAAAACAGACCTCAATTGGACAAAAACAGCTTTAAGGGTCCAAAACCCTAGCAGGATAGCCAATCAGGGTGAAAAAACCCTAATTTTCAAGCTTAAAAGGGCCCGAGGGATCACTTTCAAGTTATTTTCACACACATCTATTAGCAACCTTGAGATTTGAGCTCTGACCTCCTGATGATATGACACAACGACAGCTTCCCCTACACATTTCTGATCGAGTTCGAATGTACCAGTGGCCACCCGACATTGGGGCCTCGGTAAGTGATCCTTACTTGAACTTTGTTTCTCATTTTTCATGCTTATTTAATGCTTTCAAAGTCAGTCATTTTGTAGTGGCACTATATAGCACCGCTTAGAAATCAAACTACGTCGCTCAGTGTGATATTGTGTCATGGCGACAAAGTTTGGAGTTTGAAAACTTTGACGCTGAGCTCATGGCCGGTGAGGTGATTTGCAAAGTGCAACACGACAGTGTCTTATTTGCTCAAAGTGCACCGCTAGGAAGGAAAGTGCACCATAGCAATGCCATTTTGGCTTTTTGTGCCCTAGAGTCAAAGTTTGATTTTAATCAAACTGTGATGCCTTCATGAATTCTAACATTGGAGTGGTTTCTTGGATGTCAGGCGAAGAATTTTTCAAAATTTTTAACCTGGTGACCTTCCTTGATGTAGGATGCGAGGAGGGAGTTCTACTCCTGAGAGCACAAGTTGCAAGATTTGTTTGGTTACTTGCAGGATCTCAGTGATAGAGATTAGGATCGACTTCGGGATATGGGGCTATGGTATATCGCTTATGTAGTGCCCATCCACACTCACTTAGGGATGCTATCAACACTAGCTGAGAGATGGCACAACAAGACCTCTTCGTTCCATCTTCCCACCGGTGAGGCCACCGTCACCTTGGAGAAAGTTTGGCTAATTTTGTGATTGTTGATTCATGGTCGACAGGTCATTTTTGATATGGAGGAGGGGCGTAATGTCTACAATAGGGTCCTTGCCATAGAGGATGTCGTTATATGTGAGGGGAAAATCGAGCTAGAGCGACATAAGACCCTGACACCTCCCTTCCACCTAGTTGTTGCAGCAGTTATCTCAGGTCTTGTTGCCCCAGACAGACGAGCCCAATACTTTAGTCTCGGCTGGGGACATTTTTGGGAGTGGATGGTTTGTGATAGGCTAGTTTTTTTTATATAGGGGCCTATTCTTCTTGCCGCTTTATACAAGGATCTGCATGAGTATGTTTACATGGATGGCAGAGTGCTCAAAGCAGGTGTTACACTTCTTCATGTCTGGGTGTGGGAGCACATTGTTGTGCTATGTCCACGCGTTGTTCCAGTTTTGATGGTTCCAGATGATCCCCTCATATGGTGTTATAGAGGTGGTGTGTCCTTCACACACACAGGTGAGCACGGGATCCCCTACTGGAGGAGGGTCCTCGACAAGATGCAAGTGTTCACATGGCGACCATACTTTGGTCGGCCCAGATGGGACGGCAATGTAGAGTAGTTGTTCTTTGCCTGCCAGGACCGGTACATGCAGGGGCAAGAGCACATGATGATTGATAGGTACCTACTCGAGCACGTGCAGTGTCAATTTGGTGTGCCACAAGATCAGCCAGACAATGACTATGTGGCCATTTTTGCCCACACCATGACACAAGTTTCATGGGGGTGGTATATTCCTGCCTCGAAGACCGTTGACAGTTTTAGGTAGTTAGTAGCTTGGCCATGGGCCTATGATCAGGGGCCTACAGATCTAGGCATGACACAGGCATATAGGGATTGGTTCCAACCTCCACTTCATTTGACTATTCCATGTGCAGAACCTAATCGATGGACAATGAGAGGCAGAGGGGGAGGACGAGGATAAAGGGGTGATGTTCGACAGGACCAGCCAGTTGGGGCACTAGTGCAACCAGATCAGGTAGATGTACAGATGCAGGACCAGTAGTAGGTGCCAACAGGTCCACCACGAGCTGGGGGTGAGGATCAGCCTTAGGTACAACCTCCATGAGCACAGCCACCAAGGTAGCCAGTAGGATAGGTGGATCCCCGAGATGCACTGATTGCGCAGTTACAGGCCCAGGTGTAGACTATGACACGGGAGAGGGATCAAGCTCAAGCTAAGAGAGAGTAGATGAGGACTAAGAGGGATCAGGCTATACAGCAGAGATAGGCTGCAGAGCCACAGAAGGCCATAGAGCTAGGCTGGAGACAACAATTAGAGAGTATGGCAGCCTCCTCTTCTCATGGTACAGTCTCCATTAGGACTTATCGGGAGGCCATCCGAGAGGCCGAGTACTATCAGATGTATTATCACGAGGCCGTACCCAGAGCATCACAAGTCCCAGATTACTCGCAACGGACTAGCCATAGACCAGAAGAGGGTCACAGTGACAGGGGCGAGGGCAACATACATGGGGACAGACCTTGATTGAGATGATACAATACTTTTTGTGCTTTATGGGCTCCTTTTTGATAGCCCGATGGGCCTTTTTGTACTGATTGACATACATGTACAATGATCTAATTATTCTATACCATGATAGTTATATTATTGATGATATATATGAGATGATGATTTTGATGTGATGTGATGTGTACTATTTATTTATGCATGGATGATTTTATTTCTATATGTTGTGAAATTATGTTTATGATGTTAGATGATGTATGCATTATGTAATGATTATGACTAACAAATCTATATTATGCTAACTTATGATATGCAAATGTATTTATGCGATGTGCAATGATGTTGTCTATATGATGATCTATTTATGTTGATGCAAATGGTGATGTGATATGTGATATGGATTATAATGTGCAAAATGATATGGAAATGATCTATGGTGTATGTGCAAAATGATATGTGAATCCTATTTGTATATGAAGTGATTATGGATGGATGTACGCTTTGTATGTGATGGATTCTTATTATGCTTATAATGATGTGTAATGATTTATGTAATGAATGATTTATGATGCTATTTATGAGATGAAATGGATGATGTAATGTGAATGTGATGGTTGTGATATGATGCAAATGAGATGGTTTTTCAAGATGCTTAGAATAACAAATATTATTATCCTAAACGTATTAAATGATAATGTAATGTTTGTGATGCATTTAATATGATGCAATGATATGTTAATGCAAAGTGGTATGATGAACATAATATGTGTGAGTATCTTGTAATGGATTATCTTATAATGCTCATGTTCCTATTATGTATGATTATGCAATTAGGTGGTAATGTGAAATGGTTATGAAATGTAAATGAATGTTATGCGATGATTTATGTGATAAATTCAATGTTATGCAATGTAATAAAGATGGACGTGCTTATCTATAAAAAATGCTTATAATAACATGTCTATATATGATGATGGAAATGTAATGCATGTTTTCGATATGATATGTTGATGTGATATGCTAATGATTTTTGGATGCATGATCGACGACAATGATGATGATCAACTGTCATAGTACTTTGTTAGTGCAATGAGCAAGAAGGGATGAAAGAGAAGAAGTCATTTCAACAAGACACAAGATGATGAAAATGTAAATGATGATGATAATTTCTTGCCGAGGAATTGGGATTTTCAAAGGGCCAATTTCCTTATGTTTGATAACACACGTGGTACGATGCATCAAGGTATAGAAAACCAAGATGGCATGGTACCTAGTGTGATGGACTTTGACTTGACAAGAAAATAGGAGTATCCTTGTTCCCACCTGACATACAGAAACCTTGCTAGGATGCACTTTAGAAGTTTCAAACACCTTGGACCAAAACACAGAAAGGTATAACCTATCAATGCATTAGTCAACAATTTTCCCAAAAACCTCCTCCATACATACCTTACAAAGCAAGTATTTTCCAAGGTTATATTACAAGAACGTCCGACAAGCATAGCAAACAAAAGATAATGATCATTTCCCCATTCCTATTTCTCTAAATCCTCTTGTTCATATATCATCGAGAAGTCCTTGGAATGAGCGCAATAAGATAAGTCAAAAGATAAAGACAAAGTAAACAAACAAGCTGATGGTCTTCAATACCGCTAACCAAAAGAGGATGTGTTTTCTAAGGATAAGAACCAAAACTATTGCCAAAAGATAATGCCCATTGTAGGAAGGATTCATCTTAGGACATGTTAGTGGATGGCGGCACATCCTTTCGTTTATCCAAAGTGTTCTTTCAAATGATTGATATGGGACCAATTGGATGATGAGTTATTGACACAAAAAGCTGACCAACTTGTTTACGTACTGACTTAGACCTGAGACTTGACGTTTTGAGTTTTCACTTTTCATTTGTTAGACTTGTTTCTGATTATCTTACCGAAGATTGAGGTCGATGATCATTTATTATGAGTGATGTCATTGTAGGTGCAAGCGAGATGACATGGATGGATTTTTTCAAATATTTGGATGTTTTTGATCTTTTTGAGATGTTTTGAGGCTGTTTTTGGTATTTTTCAAGATTTTGCAAATGTTTTGATTTTTTTGATTTTCCAATGTTTTGGGGTTTTCTGAGATTTTGACCAAGAGACTAACCTAAAGACATATCCTAGGGGCCTCGGGGGCTGATCAACAAATTAGCATTTCCTACAGTATACACGCAGAGACCACGTAGTTTGACTGACGAGCTGGCCGATTTACAGATGGTGATATACATGATGAGATGATCAAAGATCAACCTTGCCTATGTTCAAGCTCAGAGATGATGTAGTTCAACATGACGACTTTGTTTTGGGATTTTTGACTTACTTTTTGACATGTTTTGGGATTTTGATATGTTTTTATGTTTTTGGATTTTTTGATTTTTAGGACTTTAAGGATATACACGAATCTGATATGATAAGAACATGCCCCTAGCATGATGCAATAGACTACTCCGATAAACGCAGGACAAACTAACCTTGAGGATGGGTCGAGTAGTACTAGGAGGGATCATGATACGAACACAAAACCAAGCTATGATGTGGATGCAAGTGGATGAGTGATGGATGGAGATCTGAATGCGATGGATGATGGAAGCGTGATGGATGGATGGTGCAGAACAAGCCATAGAGATTCTGGTGGATGGAAAGTGCTTATTTACTCAAGGTGCTTTCTTTCCAGGTTTTTACCAAGGTACTTGCCCAAAGTGCCACTGAAGTGGTCTTCACTAGAGGATGATTTTTTTCTTTACTATTTTCAATCCTTTTTCTGATTTTTATGGATTTTTTTGCTTTTTTGATTTTTTTTGTTGTCATCAAGACACCTATTTGCTAGGTTTTCACCAAGGTAACCATTTTTTCAAAACATTTTCTAATTTTTTGGATTTTTAGTTCTATACCTTGAAAGATTTAGGCATAAAACTTTTTGAGGTGAGTTATTCATGGGCTCTTGCAGAGGTTCCCCTTCAGGTGTTGATAACTGATATGCCCCTTACTTATAACTTGCTGTGATAATGAATGGTCCCAACCAATTGGGTTCAAACTTGCCTTTGCTGCTTGGATTTGGGGCATTCTTCTAGTTCTCTTTTGACACCAATTCTCTAACTTGGAAAGTCCTACTTTTGATTTTCTTATTGTAGCTTCGTTTGAATCTATTCTGATAGACTTGCAAATGATTCAAAGCATCTATCCGTCACTCATCCAGTAGCTCCAGCTCATTCAATCTTGACACTCGATACTCTTCATCTGTGATAAGGTTTTGCAGTGATATCCTGAGTGATGGGATCTCGATCTCAATGGGGAGTACTACTTCTTATCCATAGACCAAGGAGAAAGGGGTGGCATCGATGGGTGTGCAGATGTTGGTTCGATAGGCCCAGAGGGTGGGATTAAGCTACAAATGCTAGTCATGACCTACATCATTGACTGTTTTCTTGAGGATTTTCAGAATGGTTTTTGTTTGTAGTTTCTGCTTGTCCATTGCCTTGGGGGTAGTATGGGGTGGAGAAGAGATGTTGGATTTTGAATTTTTTGCATAAGTCACAAATCTCCTAATTCTTAAATGGTGCCCCATTATCTAAGATAATGGCTTGTGGAACACCATATTGGCAAATGAGATAGTTCAGGATGAACTTCAAAATTTGCTTTCCAGCTATATACATCATGGATATGGCTTCACCCACTTAGTAAAGTACTTCATTACGGTTATGATGAATTTGTGGCCGTTAGGTGAAGTGGGTGTGATTTTTCCAACGAGATCTAGTCCCCACTATGAAAAGGGCCATGGTGTGATGATAGGATGAAGCTCTTAAGCTGGAGCATGGATGAGGTCCCCATGCTACTAACATTGTAGACACTTTCTGGCATAATCATGTGCTTCTCTTTCCATTGTGGGCCAATAATACCCCATCCTCAGCAGTTTCTTGGCTATGGTCAATCCACTCAAGTGTGAACCACATATACCGTTATGTACTTCAGTTAGAGTGGTTAATTCCTCCTCAACATTTAGGAAGCGTAGTAAGGTTCCTTCTATGCTTCTACGATATAGGGTATCTCCTAGGATGACAAATTTGGATGCCTTTTTGACAAAGGTTCATTTTAGGTTTGAGTGTAAGTCGGTGGGTATGACTCCTATTCAAAGGTATGTGTAAATGTCGTGATACCAAGGATCGATGGGACCAATTATTTTGCACACATATTCTAATTTTGGTACCTCGAATGCAGGCATGAGAAGCTGCTCAATTAGGAATTCATATTTTGGAACGTTGTGGGGATGTCGAGCAACGATCCAATTGTTTCCATGCAATTTGCTACTCTGTTGTTGGTTCTAGGAATCTGCTCAAATGTTATTTCAATGAAGGATTCTTTAAGAGTCTCCACCAATTTCTTGTATGGAGTGATATTATCGTTCTTGGTATGATATTCATTCTTCACTTGATTTATTATCAATTGGGAGTCTCTATATACTTTGAGAGCTATAATGTTCCACTGTATTGCTATTCTGAGACCTATGGTTAAAGCCTCATATTCTGTAATGTTATTGGTGTAGGGAAATGCCAATTTCTAGGACCTTGGTATGCAATCCCCTTATAGGGTGATGAAAAATACATGAGCTCCTGATCCATGCTATGTGTATGAGCCATCAAATTACAATTTCCAATGGTCAGCTACGTTGAGATTGAAAATAGATTCATCTAGAAACTCTGAGACAAGAGGGTTCTCTGAATAGATTGGTGCTTCTGCAAGTTGATCTATGATGACTTGGCCTTTGATTTCTTTCTTCCCCATATATTTGATGTCATATTCTAATAATATCATCACCCATTTTTCCATTCTTCCTGTGAGCATTGCCTTTGATAGTAGATACTTCAGAGGGTCGATTTTGGCGATGAGTTTTATGTTGTGTGCCTTCATGTAATGTCTGAATTTCTGTGATGCAAACACTACTGTGAGGCATGCTTTCTCAATCAATGAATAGTTTAGCTCATGCCCAACCATTGTTATACTGATGTAATAGATAGCCCTTTCCATTCCATTTTCATCATGCTGAGCTAAGAGAGCTCCAAGGGTTGTTGTTGTTGACACATATAGAATCAATGGTTTTCTTGGGATTGGTGGCATTAAGACAGGTGGTGTCAGTAGATATTCTTTGATTTTGTTGAATGCCTCTTCACACTTGGTATCCCATTTGTATGCTACTCCCTTGTGGAGTAGGTGAGAATATGGGTTTTGTTTGTCCGCCAATTGTGCTATGAATCTTTGAATGGATTGGAGTTTTCCTTGGAGACCTCTCAATTGCTTTAATGTTTTTGGTGCCTCCATCTTGAGGATTTCTTTTACCTTTGTTGGATCTACCTCGATACCCCTCATTGACACTATATATCCTAGCAATTTTCCTGATTGTACGCTAAAGACACACTTCTTTGGGTTTAATCTGACCTTGTACTCCTCTAGCCTATCAAATATTGCACTTAGGGTTGCTATGTGATCTTTTCTCTTTCTGTATTTAGCTAGAATGTCATCAACATAATCTTTGACCATCTTATGGATCATGTTGTGGAATATCAATGTCATGGCTCTTTGATATGTTGCTCCTACGTTCTTTAAGCCGAATGGCATCATGTTCCAACAGTAAGTTCCCCATGGACAAGTGAAGGTTGTTTTATGTTGGTCCTTTTTAGCTATCATGATCTGATTGTACCCTGAGAATTCATCCATTAGTGACAACATTTCATGTCTGGTTGTCATGTCTACTATCATATCAATGTTTGGAAGCGGGAAGTCATCTTTTGGACATGCCTTATTCAAGTCTCTGAAGTCTATGTAGATTCTGATGTTTCCATCGAGTTTTGAAATAGGTACCAAGTTTGACACCCATTCTGAATAATCTATCGGTTGGATGAATCTTGCATCTAATAGCTTTTTTAGCTCCATTTTGACTAATAAGGTGATCTGACGGTGCATTTTTTGAAGCTTTTGTTTAACAGGATTTGCTTCTGGATATACTGATAAATGATGAACCATGGTCTCTGGATCAAGCCCTGGCATGTTAGCATAACTCCATGCAAAGTTTATTTATCTTTCTCTTAGGAAGGCTCTGATAGTAATGATTTTGCATAGAATGTGATATGCGGTGTTTCCTCTATTCCTAGGTTGACCGAATTGCATTTTTCTTTTGTCTTGATGAATAGCTCTAGAAGGAAGATTGAATCCCCCATCCTCGGGCGCCTCGAAGAGGTTTTCACCATTGGATGTGTCCTTTATTTTTACTTTTTTCTAGTCGAAGAGTGCCATAGTGTGGTTTTCACTCAAGGACTTGGATATTATTCTTAATTTTTTACTTTTGCGACTAAGGGATTCAATCATTTCCCCATAATAGGAATGTGTATCTAGCTCTATTATGAACCCTACTTTGTGATCCCCATCTAGAATGTTATCTCGCAGTCCCATGAATTTCAAGAGTGCCTCATTGTTTTTGAATGTATCAAGAACTGGTGGTCCTCATTGGTCGTAGTCAATGAGTTGGGAATATACTAGGTGGATCTCATGATTTTGGTGGTTTGTTTCAAAAGATAGGGTGCTAATCATGTAAAGAGTGGTATCCTTAAATAGCCTAGGTAAATTGGTTATGGTATCCTCGTCATCACTACTACTACAGACATCAGTTATATCAAATGTAAAGTTATCTATGACTACCTATAGACACTGGTAAGCGTAGTTCTACTAGGGTTGGTCGAGGAGGTTTATTAACCATTCTAACTGGAGGACTTCGGCCACGTATGGTTATACTTGGAGGGGTACATCCAAGGCCAAGATTTGTTATCGGTCACATCTTTGGCATGATAGGTATTATAAGCCCATTATCATTTTGTCCAAGTCTTTGATTTCTATCATAGCCCATTGCAAGCATCATTTGCAGACCCTTGCTTCTTTCATCCATCGGTAAATCAGCTACTAGTATTTCATATTGATATAGCATATGAGATGGATCTGCCTCAATAACTTCTCGACCCAGATCCCACCATCTTGTAAAGGTGGGATAGTCCACAAGAGACATTTGGGATATGGAGGCTTCATTTATTTGTGGACATCCCTGTGATCTAGGAGATTGTGGTAACTCTCCTACCACAAAAGAATTATTAGGGAGCTTGTAGTTTCCACAACCGTTATCTTGGATGAAGACCTTGATGTTAGAGATGGTGGGAATGGTGGGAGTGGCGGGTGTCTCTGTCACATAAGTGGATGCAAGAGTGGCAGGATCAATGTATGGTGTGGATGGGCCCTCATCATTTTTTGGTACTTGGGGGATTTTATAGTACTTTTCTTCAAGGCTTTTCCAATAGGAGAAGGGTTCGAGATCTCCATGGATGGTAAATTCTTATCCCTCATGTGTAAATTTCACACATTGATGGAAAGTCGATGCCACTTTCTTCATTGCATGAATCCATGGACGTCCTAGGAGGATGTTATATGGCAAGTCAAGGTGCAAGACCTGACAAGTGGTTTCAATAATAGTTGGCCTTAATTGAATAGGGAGTTTGATCGTGCCCTGAGACACTCTTTCTTGATCATCATATGATCTTATTGTGATACCCTTTCCTTTGTCGATAAAATCCTTTGATATTTTCAATTGCTTGATGAGGCTAAGAGAACATATATTCAATCCTGCACCTCCATCTACCAAGACCCTTTTGACTTTTCTCTTATGTACTATGGCTTCCAAGTGAAGTGCACAGTTGTGAGATGGTTGAGCAGGGAAATCCCGGTTGAAGAATGTGAGGAGATTTGGCGTAATGATATTTTTGACCATAGCTTGGAATTGCTTTGCATTAAGGTCTACGGGGACAGTGGATGAAGCCAACGCTTCTTCAAAGATTTTCCTATGGGCATATGAGATTTTTAGCAACTCCATGATGGATATTTGCATTGGCATTCTTTTGAGTTGATCTAGAACATTGTAGCCATTAGGGACAAATTTAGATGCAGGGGCTCTATTTGGCTGGGATGATCCTGCGATGGTATATTTTCCGCCTCTTGTGGTGACTCCACAATCTTTGAAATAGGCACCTCTAATGGTGATGACCATGCAGTTTTCATCTAGGGAGGTGATGACTATTTCATACACATGATTTACGTTTGTGTGGGTGTCTTTCCCTTTATCATTGTTATTCCCTTTGTTGCCATGATTAGGCATCAGATTTGTGTCTATCTTAAGATCTTGGTTTCCTGTAGGTTGTTCCACGTTTGTAATTCTTTTATCGATGAGATCTTGGATTATGTTTTTTAATCTCATGCAACTGTTTGTGGTATGGCCTTTGATTTTATGAAATTCACAGAGTTGATTCTCATTATACCAAGGAGGTTTCACATCCGGTTCTTGGTAATTCTCAAAGGTAGGAGCCTTGATGAGTTTTTCGTCTATTAGATTCTTCATTATGACTTCAAGTGTTCCCCCAAAGGAGTGTACTTTCACTTGGGATAAGTCTTGTTACATTGGGGTGGTCCCCTTTGATCATTGAGATTATTGATTGTCAGATTGTTGTTTGGTTGTATTGCGTGATGATTGTTTTGGTGTTGGATTTGGATTTGTGGTGTGGGTGTATTTTGGAGAGGGGCACTAATGACCACCTTGGCATTGATGACACCATCATTAGTAATGTTTTTATTCCTTTCCCACGTATAAGGTTTATCATTGTAATTGGAGGGTGGGCGATTGTTTTGTTGTTCAGGGTATGAAGTTGATCTCACGGGTTGAGTCATAAGGGCTTGTTCGATACTAAGTGCCCTGGAGATCAGCTGATCATATGTGGTGATCCCTCGAATCTTGAGATGAAATTCCAAGAGGCCATCAAGGTTAGCTATGATGGTGCAAACTTGTTGTTCTTCGGGTATGATCCACTTGCTTCGATTGGCCTTGGATCACCATCGTTGTAGGAATGAAGTGAATGATTCACCCCTACCTTGCTTTAGAGCAGAGAGTTCTTCTAGACTAACATCCATTGTGATGTTGCATGCATATTTTTTTATGAATGCGTCTATAATTTCTTGGAATTTCTTAAAGCCTAAAGGTAGGGGAGAGAACCATTCCATAGTGTGCCCAGCCAAACTCCTAGGAAATAGCTACATCAAATAAGTATCATTGTATGCGATTTCCATGCAATGAACTTGGAATTCCCTGATGTGATCTTTAGGGTTTCTCGTCCCATGATATTTGTCAAACTTGGGGATCTCAAATCCCTTGGGGAATGGTTTCATCACTAGGCTCCTATCAAATGGATAGGGGTACAAGTTGCTTGGTGTTTTTGTTGTTCGCCCTAATTGAAGATCGAGCACTTGTTGCGAGAGCAACCTGATTTGTGTCGTTACATCATTTTGCGAATCAGGGGGATGAAGGTGTTCTGGGGTGTTTCGATTGTGGGTTGGATGGGTGGGTTGTTTGATGTTTTGTTCAATGGTATCTGTATGTTCTTCCAAGCTAGGTAGGCTTCCACCTATTGCTATATGATCAATGCCTATTGTTGATCTTGTTGTTGTTGCGCTAAGATTTATGCTTATTGTTGTGCTTGTTGTTGTGCTTATTGTTATGCTTGTTGTTGTTCCAAAAACACTTGTTGTTGGGCTACCAATTGGGTTGCTTCTTCTTGCTCTTGATATTACTTTATTGCTTGTTGATATGCTTGCATTTATGTTGCTTGTTTTTGTGCAAGTTGTGCCTATGCTTGTGTTTGTTGTGCTTGATATTAGGCATTTGCCTGAGCTTGAGCTTGTGTTTGCACTACTTGTGCTTGGGCTTGTGCTTGTGTTGCTTCTTTTTGTAATAGAATTTGTGCTTGAGTAGCCTTTTGTGCTTACAATGCAGCTTGGGCTATTGGGCAGCTTGAGCAGCTTGTTGTTGTTGTTGCAATAAATCTTGGGCTTGTGCGGCCTATTGTGCTTGTAATGTGACTTGGGCTACTTGAGCAGCTTGAGTAGCTTGTTGAATAGCTAGTTGTGTGGCTTTTTATTTTTGCACTTGTTGGAATCCCCTTTGAAAAGTATTTTACTAAGCTTCTTGCAATGCCATGTGGTTTTGGCTTGATATGCTAGAAGTTGGTGGTGGTGGGGGTGGTGGTGGATTCAGAATGGTGTTTGTGAAGGTAGTGAGTGGTGATGTCATGTTGGTGATTTGAGTGGTGAATGGTTATGTTGTGTTAGTGGTTGGTCCTTGAGAAACCATGCTTTGAGATGTTAGCGGGGTGGTTGATGATGTTGCAATTGCTTGTGTCATCGTCATCTGTTGTTGCGATATCGATGACAATTTTTGTGTGATGTTTTGATTGATATTTGGGATGTTGGTTTGATTGATACTTGGTAAAGGGGGAAGCCCTAAGCCAAGGAGAGGTGTGGGTAATGGTGGTAATCATGGGAGGGGTGAAAATGTGAGGGGTGCGAGTTCTTGAGAAGATGTTGTGGTGTCAAAAATGCCCCCTGGTCTAAACATGTCTCCTTCCTCTTGCGAATTTGTGAGAGGTGTTGTGCGAAAGGATGATGATGATGGATCATGATGGAAAGTGAGAGGAACATACTTGTGTAATGGATTTTGGGGTATGTTCTATTCCAATATGGTGTTTACATCCAAGTTTTGATTGTTAACAACGGGGTGTGCTTGAATAGTATTAAGAAATGCATTTCCCTTATTAACATTAGGTTGGGTTGGAACAAAAGATGGTGTGATTTGCGGAATGTTTTGGGTGATGTTTTGGGATGGGGGTGTAGATGAGATGGGGATGGTGGATGAGATTAGCGGTAAAGATGTCTCCACTATGGTACTCATGTCGAAGTCTGAAGGTAATTTGGCCCCTTGTTTTGCTAGCTCAAGCATGTATAGTGAAGGGTTAAGCCTCATCATTATGTTGATGATTTTATGGTTTTTTGTATTTTGGAGCATTTTAGTTATTTCATCATGTGACATCCCAAAGATAATATCTTCTCCTTGGGCTTCCTCTTGTGAGTTTTGTTTTGATGAGATAGGCAAAGGATTATTTGATTGGACAGGATTCATTTGAACATTTGTTTGGCTTAGATCACTCTAAGCGAGTGTTTCTTTTTCGGCTTCCATGTTCTTCTTGTATTGAGATCTTGTTTGAACCATAAAACAAGGATCAATTTTCAAGAATAGGGGAGATGAATCTCTTGGTTCTTTGGATTGATCTTTACTTTATGCACAAAATAGAAAATTTTAGGATATATTAAGGATCAAAAGGTGATATGATGATGATGATGCAAGAGATGGATTATGTGAATGTTTTTGGTCTTTTGATAAATCTTGAAGGAGATACTAGGCTTTTAGGACTTTCAGATATTTTTTGGATTTTGATTTTGATTTTCTTTTTGGGATTGCCCTTGATTGGTTGTTTTTGTTTTGCTTTGATTTTGAACAAATAAACCCTAAGATGTTGGATGATTATCTAACGGGTGGGCATGTGCAGGATCATGGTATGCCAAACAGGCCCTTAAGTGGCAAAAAAATCAGAAAAATCAGTGTTAGGCAACTTGACGTAAATATTTGAATAAGTTATCTATATTATTTTAAAAATATGTAAGAATATAATTTGTAGAAAATTTAATTTAGTTTCTAAAATACTAGGTTTATTTAAAAATAAATAAAATATATTTGGTGATTATTTGAAATTTCAATGTAGTAGTACTTAAATTTCAGGGAAAAAATAAGAAGTAGGTGTATGTCTGACCACCCTAACCATAATAAAATGATAATATTTTTTTGTAAGATTTTATATATAAGTAGAGGACTCATGTCCGGATGTGATGCATATTTTTTTGTAATTTTTTCCAAGTAAATAATTAATTATGAATTTTTTATTACAACTTTTAGAAAATATAAAACTCGCTTCGACCACCTTAACTTGGTCAAAATTCATGAAATTTAATTTTTCTTTTTAATCCTATAGTATGTAAAGCATAGAATGTGACGATTTTTGATTCAAAAAATATGATACCGCTTTGAAAGTTATAGATGTTTTCAATCAGCCTATCGATGACTTTAGTCGTAATTTAATAGAAAATGAATAATAATTATTTATTAAATTCAAATTAAATCATAATTTATATTTTTGGAAAGCTGAGAATCTCCTCTAAAAACCCTTTTCATTTCATTAATTTTGGGTGAAAAAAAAGTCGTCAGCCACATACCCTACAAATATTGCCACTTTTTGGCATACCATGATCCTGCACATACCCGGGTAGATTTTCTCAAAGGATGATAATTTGAATATGTGTAGGGAGAAGGATGCATCTACCCACACCTATTCAAACAAGATGATAGTTTAACTAAGCATATGAAGGATGCATATACATATACCTAGCTAAACAAGATGGTTTGATAACTTTGACTAAGCATATGCAAAAGGATGCATCTACACATACCTAGCCAAAGGTGAATTTGCTAAAGATCTTAAGGATTTTGTCTCAAGGATTTTGATGATTCTGAATTTTTGCCAAAAAGCCTAGCATGAAGGATAATTTTCAAGATTTCTCAAAAGGTGATAGTGAGATGATTTTTGTTTTGATGTTTGAAGGATGGATGAAAAAGATTTTGATTTCTTTTGATCCCAAGATGAACCTAAAAAAGACACTTTGTTTTCCTAGACCTAGGTATTGAATAACATCCAATGCTTCTATAGACCTTTATAACCAAAGAATGATTCATTTTGAACATACATTTTCAGATTTTGAACCAATGACTTTTGTTTTTTTGGGATTTTTCTTCTTTGAAAATCATAAGGCTTCAACACATGTGAGAGTTCATTTTTTTTAGCTTTGCTTATTGACTTTATTTTACCACAAACACTTTCTTTGATTAGGTTTTTCAAGCTAGATGTCCAATGTCTTAATTTCTTCACATCCCACAAAATATGTTATGTGGAAATTCAACGAATCCAAGGCAAGGGTTACCTATTGTTTAACTTTAGTAGACAAATTGAGATGTAATCCAATGTTTGGAAACCTCTAAGGATAGAATACCAAGGGCAAGCAATAACATATGGATTGAGTCAATTGTATTTGTCTCCTAAAGGGTTTTAAATTTTGATCAATGAAGTTTAAGTGTATGTTTCCAAGATATTTTTGAACAAGCAAAGCATTTTGAAACCAGGAATAAGTACAACCCTATGGATGTGTAAGACAATATTTGTTGGATTCCCACTTGGACAAGTCTAGATATGCTTATCTTTAGTGAATGGTTAGATGCTTGACTCCACTGACTCCCCTCCACAACTCATTAACATCAATCAGGGAAGCTAAGAATCAACACCCATGAAACTCCCATGGAATGCTTTCCATTTCTACTAAAATACTGTAAAAGTGTGGGGTGGCTTCAGAATGACTGTTCTTGCACCAACAAATAGATCAAAGGATTTTGGCAATTCTAAAACATGGGTTTTAATAAGGACTTTTTGTTCGTGGAGATTGACCCATATGGCAAGAGTCCCCTTTCATATCCATCTTATCAGAGCCAACCGCGTGATATTTGAATTTAGTCCAATACCCACATTTATATCCCAGTTGGAAATACTCTTCGCTTTAGAGTGTTACCGGTTGAGTCGTTCCCTTGAGTGAGTACTTTTCCCCCAAGATAGGCCCTCTAGGATAAACAAAAGTGAGTAAAGACAATATACGTAACTCAATCAATCTTTGTTTGCAATAAAGAGAGAATGTACGCAATAATGACCCACTCACACTCGCACAATATTTTTTTCAATTCTTAAAACCAAAATGAAGTGTGGAGGTGATTGCTTTATCTCAACCTAAAATCATGAAAAAGGCCTTTTGATTCTCAAGATCGCTATAAAGCACGAGAGAAGCGCATACGTCCTTTTTCCAATGAAGTTAGTTCAAGTATTCCCTCACAAAACAAAATAGCATATGTTCATTTTAGATCCCACAAAGAAATAATGAATTCTTTTTAAAGCACCAAAGGACAAATGAGAGTTGTTTTGTTCAATTTTTAACCAAAAAACAAACTCTAGTAAGTTGTAGTCCTAATGTTCATTTTAAACCTTTGCAAAAATTGAAAAGATTCTTTTTAAAACCCAAACAAAATTAGTGTCCTAAGCAAGAAGAAATGAGAATTTCTAAGAGTGTTACGCAAACAATAAAGTGTTTAAAAACACTTTGATTTGATGAAATATCATCATCATGCTTCTCCTTCTTTTGATTTCAATTGATTCAACCTACAAGAGAACAAACACATTAAGTTAGAGATTGTAAGCAAGAACAAGGATTCCCCATGAAATCCATTTACAAAACTCAAATTAGGAAAATCAATAATGAAGAACACAATGAAAACAACAAAATAGATTGAATCCTAATTTAAATTTGCAAACTCATGATCCCATGGGGGAATTGGTGCCAATTTGATGTGAAAATTGGCCCTTTCCCAATTCCTATGATGCAAGATTCATATGTGTTGATGATGATTGATGAATGATCCACTTTGTTGATGAAGATTGAGTGCTCCAAGCTAAAAAACCTGCATAACATAGCTAAGATTCAAGATTGATGTATGAAATTTCATAGATATTTGAGCATGGTAACTTTGCATAATTTGTGGATGATAAAATGAGGATATGAGCTCTTTATTTATAGAATGTCAAGATGGATAAATGTTCAAATTTGAGCAATGTGGGACTAACATTCGTCCAATGGCAAGATGCCACTTGTCAACCTATGAGTGGATGGAGGATGTGCAAGTTTTGAGGATTGTGCCAATAAATGCATATTTTTGAATTTCAAATTTGTTGAAATGACTTGCAAGAGGGAAGGTAAAATACAATAAATGCCACTTGGCTCAAGGCAAAGGACATGTAAGATGGAGTAAATGCCTTGTTGGATGTACATATCAACTTGGAATTTGAATTCAAACTTGGAGGAATATTCCAAAAGATGCCTTGTTGAGGAAAATAGAGGATTTAATAAATCAATTAAATCCATTTTCATGTGCAAGTGGGAAAAGCTAGAGGATGGGACATGAATTAGAATTAAATTAATCAAGGTTAATTAATTTAATAGGAGATTAGGTGATGTGACTTATTTGACTTAGATTTTAGAATTTATTTAAATCAAATAATGAGAAGAATGTGATAAGAGATTAATTAAATAAATATTTTTATTTTATTTAATTAAAAGAGATGATGTTAATCGCCGATAAGGGCGTGGTTCGGTGGTCAAGTCGCTTGGTTGTGGTGACGGCCACCAGGGTTCAAACCTTCGCTGGGCCAAAGTGCTCGCAGGCATTGTGCCTTCGCTGGGCCTTTGTGCTCGCGGGTTTGGTTGTTTCTTGTGGTTTGTTGTATCCGGTTCATAGCTCCGGTCAAAAAAAAGCGTTTACCCCTAATATTATGGGTGCATTGCACCTTTTATCAAAAAAAAGAGATGATGTTAGATTAAATTAAATAAGGTTTTAATTTATTTAATTTAATAGATAGACTTTAGAGATTTAATCAAATAAAATTAATTATTTAATTAATTAGGGATAATTAGTTCAGATGGATTGATTTAATTAACAAAAGAGAGAGACTTAATTAGATAAAATGATTTATTTAATTAAGAGAAGGAAATTGATGAATTTAATCAAATAAGGAAATTTGATTAACTGGTTAGATCAAAGGATGATTCAGGATGAAATGATGTTAGTAGTCAGGATCAGATACACAATGTCAATCGGTATATTTTACGTGTCTACAGAGCCAACTCTAGTTCATCATGCTCAAAATGAAGAATCTCGATGTTCTTTAACAATTGAATGGATACTTCTTCTCTGCTCTTCTTTAGAAGAGAATTTTTTGTCTTAAGAGAATCTAAGGATGCATTGGGATCTGATGATATTAATAACTCACCCATCTTGATAAATGCATGAGCATCACGTGGATCTATTCAAGTTGCCTTTCTCAAAATTTCCAAAGCCTTCTTTGCATGCCCTTGCAAAGCATATATGGCCTACAAATTTTAAGCTCTCACAGTTCTTAGGGTGGACCTCCAGAACCTTTTCAAAATTTGAGAAAGAACTCTTAATATCTCCTAGCTTCAATTGAACCTATCCACAAAATCATGTGGCCTTTGGCTTTCCTTGATTGATGCCATGTAATAGCGGCCAATGGTATCACTTAGTTCATTTGTGCATACTACATATCTTAATTGATTTTCCACTACTTTTAATATAACTCTCCACCAAAACCATACCCACTAAGTGAGGTAACTTAGTATCTTTATTTGGGGGGAGGGGTATTCCTTTGATTTCTTGGTTTTTAAAAGCTCTCTACCAAACATGTTTTTTGTTTTCCTCCATTTTCAAAAGACACAAAGTTCAAAGGAGAGGAAAGGGTTCTTAACAACTAAATTGAAAGGTGCATTTGAATAAGAACAATATTCTAGCTCAAATATGCCTAAATTAGATGTGCATTTGATGGACCCCTTACTATTCATCCCATTTTGATGATAAAATAACACATGGATACTAGCATGATGCACTAACGTCTCATCAATTCATATGAAAAATCTAGAAAATTGTGAGGGTCAACCTCTTCCTTGAGTGATGTGATCTTGATTTGGATATTGGTATGCTAAAAAATTCCTAAATTCAAATTTAAACATGTTTTCCTACACATTAGGTAATTTCTATTGTTCCCTATTTCAATATGAAATTCTTCTAACAAAGACATATGATGCACACCATGACAAAGACCTAACAAATTGAATATATGGCACTAAAATTGTGAATAAGATTTGTTTCTACTTTCTCTTGCTATCTACATTGAAGCTCCAAGAGTTTTGTAGGATAATTGGAGTTACTAACTAATGATGTACCTCTTCATCATGATTGAGTACGATTTTAGCTAGTTCTCACATTCAAAATTTCATCACCTTATTACCCTAGAGTGAGGTTCAGATCTAAGCTAAAAATTACTTAAAGAAGAAGAGGAGATCATCAAAAAAATTATCAGTCACTTAGGCCATACAAGCCCTTCAAGAACCCAACACAATGCATTTTTGTGTGTGTGGCATGTTTGTGTCCTGCACAGAAACCTCTAGCTTCTGGTGGGAGGTTCCTCTTTGTCTACTCTTTTTAGATCTGTCCTAATTTTCAAAAAAAAAATTCTCTATTTGTGTAATCAATCATTAAACTAAATTGAGCTTTTTCACCGAGGTTAATTAAATCACACTTTTTTCAATCTTCCCTCTTTACAACTAAAACAAATGGAAATAGGTTCTCTCTATTAAAATGGGGGTTCACCAATAATTTACTAAAAATAGAAAGGGAAGATGGGGTATAATGCACCTATCTTCCTCTATCTCATTAGGAAAAAGATATCTCTTACGCCAAGATTGAATTTCAACCCTTAGGTGAGTCAAACTTGAAGGAGATCTTGTTGTTTTCCTTATGATCTAGAACGAGGTAAATATGTTGAAACAACACTTTTGGGAGATAAATTATCCCAAAAATGCAAAGTAACACTTGAAATCATGAGATGAAATCTGTATCTAACGGAACCTACAACTTTCTAGCATATCTGAGAAGGTTAAGTATTTTTGCACCTTCACCAAAATGTTATTGTTGAGTTTCCTTTGGGACTCATTCTCCCAATGACGAATTGGTCTAGCTACAAGGGTTGAAAAATCTCTTTCATAGTTCTTTAATGGTCCTATGTCTGCAATCTCGATTCCTTTAGGTTTCACAGTTGGATGTTTGGAAATAAATTCTAAAAGTGAGTTTCTACGGCTTGATGACAACATTGATAACTTTTGCAACTTTGAATTTTTTTTCAATTTTTATCTTTGATAGATCTTCAATCCTTCTTCAACCTAAGATCTGCAAAACTCACAACAAGGAAAAAATGTTTATTTTTGGTGAATGGGGGTTTTCCTTGGTCAAACTCCATTTTGGTAATTAAACCTTGAATTGAAATAATGAAACATGAAATGGAATGATGAATGAAAAAGTTCTATGTTGCAACTCACCAAATCCTTTATTTGAAACCCTTGAAGGAATTCAACTTAGTAGATCTCTCCAAGGTCTTGATCTTCCATGGAATGGCTTGATTAATGATATGATCTTAATGCTTGAAATTTTAATTTAAAACTTGAAACCTACACCACAATGTTAGCACCAAAATAGGCATGATGCTTGATAACTTTGACATGATACTTGAGATCTTGAATGTTGCAACAAATACTTGAGACATAATATCTTGAACACCTTTGACAATAATCTTAGCTCTTGTGAAACTTGCATAAAGTTCTAGGATTTGAATTGATAAAAAGACCTTGCTTTTATAGACAATTTTCTAATTTCCTGAGAATTAAACATTACAATCTGACACTTAAAACTAAAATTTAGGACCTTAAGATGCCTCCAAAAACATGCTTAAAATTTGAATTTTTTATCTTAAAGGGGACCTATTCACCCAAGGGCGAATGGGTCCTGGCCTAAATTGCCAGGACCTATTCATTTCAGGGTGCTCAAAATCATAATTACATTTATTAAATCATTTTCCCCTTTCAAAAATTGTAATTAATTAGGATTGTAGATGCATAATAGGGCCAATTAGAGACTTAATTAAATCCATTTAATTAAGGGGCCCAAACATAGTTTGAAAATGTAAAGGAGTACATTTTTTGACACTACATTTAGCCCCCACTTTAGTGAGAGGATGAGCCCTACACTCAAACTCACTACACTAAAGTAGTCAAATACACATCAAGAGAGGTCTAATTGTACAAATTTTGGAAAGATAAGACAACAAAGGTCAAGGAGGATGATCAAGCCCCTGAGATCTAAGATCTCATGGAAAACGAATAAAGGCACAAAGAGACACATGCATGTGTTAAATATGCAACAACAAGACAAGATATGCAAGCATACGATGTCAAAATTAATAAAAAGAGAAAAGGGGTGGATCAAGCCTTGACTCAATGATAATAATTTTCCACATTTCATATTGATATTGCTTAACAAATTTCTGGATTCGATTGTGTGATAGTTTTTGCATCAATGTTTTGGATCACACTCTATGATTGATCATCAAGATGAAGAAGAGAGCATAAGGAGTGAAAAATGAAAAAAAAATCAGACTCAACAAAGTATAAAAAGGTTAGAGAGAGGAATGAGAGAGAGGAGATGGCACAAGAAACAAGACACTAAGAAAATAAGGAAAAAATAGAAAAGAAAAATTAGAAACAATAGATTAAAAATTAAAAAGAGAACAACAAACCAATTCAAGAATTTGAAAAATAAAATATAACAATCTAAAGGGCATAAAGAAAAAGGTTGTATAATAGAAAAAAATAAAAATACAAAGGAAAAAAAAAAGAAAGAACCAAGTTAGAAACCCATTAAAGATATAAAGAAATAATTAGGAAACTAACAAAATAGTCCAAATTAAATAGGAAATACAAAGGGAAAATAGAATAATATAGAACTATAAAATGATAGTTGGAAAGGTAATTGATTACTAAAGCATTGATTTAGTAATGCTATACTAATCAATTAACAAGTTCTCAATAAATGTTATTATATAGTTCTATATTACAAAACTAAGGAGAACACAAACCAAATCAAGAATTAGAATTGCAAAATGAAACAAGCTAAAAGTCATAAATAAAAAGTTGAATACAAGAAAAATTTTAAAATAAATAAGATAAAACAAGAAAGGACCAAGATAGAAATATATTAAAGAAATAAAAAGGAAACTAACAAAATAAGGACCTAATAAATTAGATAGAAAATTCAAAAGGAAAATAGAATAATAAAATAATATAGTACTAAAAAAAAAAAATTAGTTAAAAAGGTAATTGATTACTAAAGCCTTAATTTTGTAATGCTTTACTAATCAATTAGCACATTCTAAATAACTATTAATATATAATTCTATATTAATATTCTATTTTTTTAACAATTAACAAAATAAAATAAAGAACTATATAATATTGATGAGATATTAATATCATATAGTACTATATAATATTAATGAAATATTAATATTATCTAGTACCATATAATATTGAAATATAAGAAGAAAATAGGAAAAAATAGCAATAATTCAAAAAAGAAAATAAACAAGAAAATAAACAATTCTCAACTTCAATTAATTAATATCTCATTAATATTCTATCTAATTAAAAATACAAATGAAAGGAAATTAATTAAAAATATCAACGAAAGGAAAACAAGAAACAAAAAGAATGAGAAGTCAAAAATACAAAAATAAAATAATAGACTATATAATATAGCACCAATAATAGCTATCTAGTATAAATAATAGTAATAACCACAAGAAGCAAATGGTGCTCCTCTTTAAATGACAAAGGGGAAGAATAAACAAAAAACAAGAAAAAAGATAATCTAAAAAGAACACAAAAATAAAATAAAGAGAGAAATATTATAATAAGTAAAACACCAGATAAGCAATGGAAAAGAAAAGTAGTTCAACAAAGAAAAATAACTAAGAAATAAAACAACCAAGGCTCAAAATAAGAATAAAGGCAACACAAAAAATAGGAAAAAATAAGAAAAAACAAAAGGAAACGAAGAAAAGAAAACCCAAGTAGAACGAGGAAGAAACACTAAAATGGACTCAAAAGAAAAGACAATTTGAACTAAAAAGAGAAAATAATAAACACATAAGAGCCCATTTTTAGCAAAAGGAAAGACTAACAATCTTAATAAAAGGGGAGAACAAGAGAAGGAATTAAAGAGAAAGAGGCAACTAAAATTATTAAGGAAAATGACAAGCCAAATCGGAACGAACAAAATTAATAAAGGAAATCAAACAAAAAGGAAATGACCAAAAGAACAACCAAGGGGGATGAGGAAAAAGGAGGGAGACGAGGACAGGACCTAGGACAAAAAGAGGGGGAGAGATATGGAGAGGAAAAACAACCATAAATTAGTGATATGATGGAATGAGGAGGGACCTACGAAAGGATAACAAAGGGTACCAAGATCAGCTTAATCTCCATCCCTCATCACGATTAAGGTTCAAGGGGTGATTATTGATCTTGATGGCTTCTTTGAGCTTCCTTTTGAATAAGTTGTCTTCTTTCTAAATGATTTGAGTATCTTCTAAACAAATATGGTGTTTGGTAGAGGAAGAGTGGTTGGAAAGAGTAGATTTGAATTCATTCATGCTTGATGTCAAAACTATGCTCTATGATTCTAGTGCTAAAGGAGCGACCAACTTCACCTATATAAGGTGTACTACAAGAACAAACCACCTTGTAGACTCTTGAGTGGAGGAAGCTATCCTTGGAATCTTTGAGCAAAGGAATACACTTTTGTAGCGTTAAGAAAGGTTTGAAAGCACAACAGAGGCATTTTTTGAGAAGGATCTTAGATATTTTTTGAGATAAGCCCTCAATATAAGGGAGGGAAGCACCAGGGGGGAAAGGGTCACAAATAGTTTTTTTGATGGAAAGAAAGCTCAACTTGGCTTGGTTTAAGGCTCTAGAAATTTTCTTACTTGAGTACCCATTCAATTTAAAAACATGATAAGGGCAGGATAACTCATGGGTTAAGTTATCCTCATCAAAAATTTGATACGCTCTCAAGGAAATGGTTTTAAGTACCCCACCTTTTTTGGCTAGGGTGGTGATGAGAAGAAGAGTAGAGGTACAGATCAGTTGTGGGTCACCTTGCAGAACACAATCCTACCAAGGGAACCATTAGGTTTTTTGAAAAGAAAAATGTCAAGGAAGGGAAGTTGGCATCCTGATTCAACTTCCTTGGTTGTTTTTCCAACTGGTATGGATCAAGCCTTAGTTGTTTGTCCAAAAATGTTTACAAGTGGAAACTCGTTGTCCACTATGCAAATCAAATTCACTCACATGGGCTAGTGAAATCCGATGTCCACTAGGTGAGCCCCAAAAAGTGGCTAATGGGAAATCGTTCCTAGTCTAGGCTCCCATTATACTAACCACACAAAATTTATACCTCCTAATAACTTTAATAAGGCACCACAAAAATGGTCAAAAGGCTAGCAAGTTGTGTTATGCTAGGCACTCACGAAAAACATAAAGGATCCACTGGAAAGCAAGTTGTGTTATGCTTGGTGGCCTTGATACATGCAATAGGATATTCAAAGGGGCTTTTCTTAGTTCATGAAAGGTCTCGCCTTAGGGAGCATCATGCTTAATGTCTCCAAGAGAGGACTAGTGAAGGATAAAAGATTCGCAACTTAGGGAATGCAATTTGTAGCATCACCACTAAGAGGAATTTCATATGCTTAGAAAGGTCACAATCTTGAAGGAACATCAAACCCAATGTCATCACCAAGAAGACACATCACATAAAGTAAGAAGACCACACTTTGAAGCAAACAGTAAAGAAATTGAAAAACACCATGCTATGATAAATTACTTAAAAGTAGAAGACAATAAATGCCAATACATGAGATCTTTATTTAGAAATCCCTATGTAAACATGTTTCTGAGATAAAGCTATGTCATGAAAGGAGGGTTTCCCTCCATATGCAATCTTAAGATAACACATAAGGGATCCATGCATTTTGGGTCAGCGTTTGTCATTGTTGCAGTGATATAATTGAACTTGAGACCATCATCATTCCCCAAATAACTCATGAGACAATGAGCACAAAAGAGGAATGACACATAGAGAGAGAGAATAAAGGGAATATTTTGGGTCAATATGGAAGAGACCTAAATGTCTCGATGCTTTATGTCATCCCCAAAAGGAAAACATGAGACAAAAGATACATGCTATGATAGATGAAGAATGTAGATACAAATAGAAGAAAGTCACAATGGATTTGCTTCATTTGTATCCTTGCACCAATAGAGTGACAAGGGTTATCCAAAGTAGGCTATCCATATAAAGACATGCCAAGTAGGGTCATCCAAAGTAGGCTATCCATATAAAGACATGCCAAGTAAGGTCATCCAAAGTAGGCTTCATATAAAGACATGCCAAGTAGCACAATATGAGAGATCACATTACAAACATGCAATCACAAAGAACACAAAGATAAGACTAGTATGACACATGTGAGTCAACCTATAGCATGTCATCCACATCCCAATCTTGTTCATCATATATGAAAGGTGGTTAGCTATCCAAATGGACAATGACAAGTGTTCTATTATGAGAATCACCAGGTTCAACATGTGGTGAGTCACTCTTTATAGGAGGTCCATCACGATTGTTATCATCTAAGCTCATGGAAGTGGAAAACAATAAATTCAGCTCATTACACACTTCCTCATCAATCTTAGCAATCTCATCACCATCATCCAAATTAATCATAGCAAGAGGTCTAATGACAGTCCATAGAAGTTTCTTGTTGTTTTTGTTGTAGCGAAGGTGGAGGATCATCATGCTTTGCTTCAATTGGTGTTTGATATTTATTTTTTGTTTTATTCTTGTCATTTAGTCTATGAGCAATAACATGAGGTCTATGCCTATGCTCTTTAGCATTTTAATTTCTTTTTGTATGATTTTAAAGTTGTGATTGTGTAGGAACGGGTTTATCAACCATAGGTTTGTTTTCTTCCTGCAAGGGAGGAACGGAAGAAACCATGGGAGGTTGTTCAACCACTTTCTCTTTAGCTTTTCACACTTGTTTCATCTTAGGAGGGACAATAAGACCTTTTTGGTTATCTCTTGGTCTTTTATAGGAGATAGGCAAAGGATTTTCATGGGTTGGTCTTGGTTCCTTGGAAGAGATTTTTGTTCAATCATGGTTTCATCAATGATACGAGGCTTAATCATGAGTTGAGGCATGTTGTTAAAGGATAATCCTGCTATGCACTTTGCCTTGAACTTTTGATAATATTTGAAAAAGAAGTCCTCACAAGGCTTAGTAGGTTCCATATGTTTGGGCCAAAATAAATCCAATGAGAAATTCCCAAGGGAAGACACAGGATTAAAGCCACTCTGTTGCATAGTAAAGATATTCATGTTTTCGGTTGTTCATAAGAATCTTGATAAAGTTCATGCACAAATAAGAATTCCTTGGTGGTAAAATTCTCTACACACATGAGATCAATTAATATCCCATTAGTAGGCTTGTCATTGATTCTTTCAATGATGTAAATAGGACCATCAGGTGCACATATAAGACATCCTTAGTGGGTTTTTTATCATCTAGGCTCAATATTCCTTCTCACAAATCTTAACTACAATATTGTCACCCAAACTCATAAATCCTCCTTTAAATTTCTTGAGTTTGATGAACATACTTTTGTCTCTAGTCAAGTGCTTGGAGCAACCACTATCTATTACCCACAAATTTTGTTTCTTTGTATGTAGTGTTGTTTGGGAAATCATAAATTGTGTGGAACTCTCTACTTTTTATTTCCACACCTTGTTAGGCTTCATTTATGTATTCACCTCCTTTTCTTTAATAACTTTTGATTCTTTCTTTATTCTAGGGAATGGATCTTTCTTTTTCTCATCCTTTGCATTTGGCCTTACAAACTTTGTTCTATATTTTCTAGCTATATGAACAAAATTGTTATAGTTGTAACACATTACATTCATATCCACAAAAGGATCAAATGAGTTTTTGCTTAAAAAAATTGTACTCCTTTTAGGAATGACTCTACATTCTCTAGCCCTATGACCAATTGATTACATGTATAAAAATATCCATAAAAGTATGAAGAATACCTGGTCATAGTATTTCCATGTGTCGGATGAGGTGGTCCTCTTTGCATTGGCTTCCTTGTGTCTCTCACCCTTGTGAAACCATTAGCATTAGTCTTGTTGCTAATTTTATGCTTCCTGCATAAACTAGTGTAACTTAGAGGGAAATTATTTGTTGGGATACAAAAAAATTATATCTGATTAATACCATAAATCTTTGCTTTCAAAAGAAAGAGTATTTTAGGATTGTTTGGCTAAAAATATTCAACAGTTCTAATCAACTAATGAACAATCCTAGCAAAGGAAACAATAAATAAAGTTTCATTTGAAGAGCAAAGAATTAGATTAAATCAATCATCTACAATGATTGTTTCTGTTAAAAGTATTATAGATTTAAGAGCAGAAATAAGTCTCTTATTGATTAAAGAATACGTGTTTTAAGCAATTGCAATGTATTTCAGATTATGTAAATGATGGATTCAAGAAAAACACATAACTCATTACATATTTTTGAACATTGATTTATTGAAAAATGTTTTATAATCCCACACAAGCCATGGGAGTAGCCTGTTTTGATTCATAATCAAATGCTGAATGAAAGAAAGCATGCATTACACAACTGGAAGTAATGTAACAATAAAGTGAGAAGGTGATTTGTCATTTCCTGGAATGATGAATCATTGTCGTAGTTGCATTGATCTTTTTCAGCTCTAGCATCAATTTCAACTCCAACTCCAAAGTTTACCTACAAAATTGTGAGGGGTGATGTTAGAGTAATGAGGAATCACATTTCATCTCATCCCTACATTACCAACAGAAATGGAATGTACATCCTATCAATCATTCACCAGTTAAAAAGAAAAGCAAAGCACCAGAAAAGCTATCATATGATTCGCTTTTTACTAACATTGTTTGTGTCATGTGCAAATAAAGAGAACAAATAAAAAAAGAATCATTGATCCATATTTTTTCTAAAATTGTTTGTGTCATGTGCAGATACAGGAAAAGTTTTGTTGCTGATTGTCAAGGTATCAATATGAAGGGTAAAATGTGGCTCCCACAAGGGTAGAGCCTAGCTCATTTAAGTTTTGTATTACAAGTTCATCATGAGGTCAGAAGTTCATGCTAAGAACAACCTCATATAAAAGGGATCATTGCATTACATACAAGTCTTTTGTGTATTTTTGAATGCATAAAACCTTTTTTGCAAATTTCTTCATACCAAGAAGAGAATAGATTATTAGTTCCTAAGAATCAAAGCTGATATCATTATATCAATGAATACTACAACCCTCAAGATATCTAGAATGAGGATAAAGAGTCTTCCAAATGTGCACAGAAACAAGAATTTCTAGCTATAAATTTATGAGGTTTTCTTCATATGTGGTTTCAACTTTTAAATCAAATACCTAGTTCAGAAAAATGGAATAATTGTAGCTTCTCATTAAATTCAAATATAGAGAAGCCAATTTTTCCTTCACATAACAAAATTTTATTGAGGAACAGTTTGCTAAGATAGCTTTTTTTTTAACAGCTCAGCCACTCATGAAATCTCATTCATATTATAATTTTGCATAGTCTTATTACAGCAAAGTTTTTCACAGTAAAAACTTCATACCCACTTTCAGAAAAGAAATACAGAAATTTGCAGCCTAGAAGCTCTCAGAAAATGAAGAAAATTTGTCAAGTTTTCCAGAATGGACTTACCAGGCGTGGTTTGCATATAATCTTCCAGAAATCCTTCGAAATGTTGAAGAATGATAGAAATTTCTACCTTCATAGTTCGGCCAAAGAAAAATCATGATGACCAAGGCTTCTATGAGAATTATATCAGCACAAAAGCTCAAGTTAAGAGTCTTTTTCATGGCAGCCAAGAGGAGTTTCCAAAAACACAACAATGAAGAAAGTAGCACAGACCATATGAAAAGCAAGAGAGGCCGCAACCTTAATACTCCAAATGACTTCAAAATTTAAGAAAATTCATCAAATTTGTGGTTAACTAACACTTACCATGTTTTTCTTCAAGAAAAACTTCAGAAATAGTAGGAGTCACAAAGATTTGAGTTCCAAAAGCAGAAATCTCCATCTCCCATGGCGGCCAACAGAAAATCTCAAATAAAAGAAAAATTTTTACAAGGAAAAGTACTAGAGAAAGCCATAGCCATGGCTAAGAGCTTTCAAAATCTTTTTGAAAGGTTAAGAAGTTCCAGATCTCTAACAAAACCGAACTCACCTCCTTCAAGATCTTCCAGATTCTGCAAATAATGATGCAAAGACAGAGGAATTTCCATGCAACAAAGCTAGGGTTTTGACAATGATGGCTCCTCTCCAGAAGTTTCCAGCAAGCAAAGTGAAAATGAAATGACCAAATGAATGTCTATCATTCATTTTAGGGTTATAGATACCCTAAGAACATTCGATGGAGTTACCTTACTTTTTTAATAGTGAAAAATCTTATATTTCATCAAGTCGTGGCTTCTTAGCCTTTTTATTTTATTTTGATACCTTTCAAATAAAATAAAAGACTTAAGACTTGGTCTTTAAAAAAGTTTGTATTTAATTTAGTCAAGCCTTTTCTTTTTGCATTACTTTTAAAAATGTATATCTTTTATTTGAAATGATTAATAATAATCATTCAAATAAAGATATTTATTTAAATGCAAAATTGAAAAATGTAAGATAAGTCTATATTTTTTGCATTTTTTTTCATACTTGTAAATCTTTATTTGAATGATGATTATAAATCATTTCAAATAAAAGATATTTGAATGCAAAAAAAAAAAGTCCTTTTCATAGTTTTTAAGACTTGGTCAAAAAGGGAATCAAATAAAGCTTTAAAAGCTTTGCATACATCTTGGAGATAAATTAGGAATTTGGAGTTCTAAATCAGGAGTTTGACTTCAGTTTGGAGATCAGTTTGACTTGGCTTAAGTCAAGGAGAGAAATCAGGCACATGACAACTTGTTACATTCAGTTTTGAACCTGATTTGGAGGGGTTTCCTTTTGCATACTGATCACCAAGTTGTTGAAGTTTTGACAACTCTTGGTGGAGTTGGTTGGCAGTTTCATGCCTTGTTTAGAGGAGAAGGTGGACAACACATATTTTCTTGGAGCCAAAAATTCAAATTTGAATTTTGGATGACTTTTCTATAAGTCCTTTTCTCTCTTATTTTCTCTAGTTCTTGGTTGGAAAATTGTTGTGAGATCTTTGTTCACACTTTGTAACTCATTGGCCTTTGTAATATGGATTCTCATTTTTTCTCAATAGAAAATCATTTCCTTCACCTATTTTCTTTGTTATTTTAGTATTGGTTGTGAATTACATGATAAAATTGTGTTATCCTTTATTTTATTAGATTCCTTCAATGCTGAATGTAAAGAATATTATGTCATAGTGCAGGTTCATGTTAATGACCTCTTTCTATTGCATTTATATTTGTGAAAACATCATTGTTTTCCTTGTGTTTAAGCATTAGAACAGTCAGAACCTTACATAGAATCATTTTTTTCAGACATAAATCTTTGTGTTATGAGATTGTTCAACTTTATTGAGTTTTTTTGGTGAGTTTCAATAGCTTTGTCAAAAATTTATCTTTGGTGTACCACCTGTTAGTGATAGGCTCTAAATTTCAGGCATATCCTTCTTACTCTTTTCCATATCATTTTTTAGTATTTTCAAGTTATCTTAAGGGGAACTAGCCCATAATCTAGAGGTCCACTTCATTCTCAGGTCACCCACAACCTCGAAGTGTTCCCATGTGTCAATAGGTTGCTGAAGTTCATATCTTTAGCAAGGGTGCAAACCTTATTTGACAACAGTTTTTGGCACGCCTGGTGGGACCTGAGAACTGATTCTCAGTCCTAAGTCAGAAGTATCATACTACTTTTTGGTGTGTGCAACAATGATTTTAGTCTTCAAGAGACATTTTTCTTCACATACCTAGCAACTCCTACCTTTGGTTTAGCAAAATCAGTGCATATCAGCTTATGAGAAGAGTACAGACCAGGAGTAGCTCGTCTTCGTTCAAATACTTGCAATTATCCCCACCCAGAAGAAAGGGGAGAGAAGTTCAAAAGCCTAAAAATACCATTGTTTACTCAAGAAGAGCTAAGTCTACTCCTTCTATGAGAAGCCATACTACTATTCCTATTTTTACTACTGAAAGAATCCCAGTTACAATGATTCTAGTAGTGAGAAATCAACCTTATGTTTCATTTGATCAAGGCAACCCCTTGAACCTTGTTTAGCACAATGATATTCCAGTTGCAGCCTTGAAGAAATTGCCATTTTTTACTAGAGAAGACTAGACAACAGCCGTAGAACACATCAGAGATGTGGCTTCATTGTGTGGGGTGCATCACATAACTCAGCAAGACGTTGCAGTTAGGCTCTTGGTAGCTTCTTTCAAGGATAAAGCCCTTCAGTGGTTCAGAAGCCTTGTTGTGAATTCAATTGCTACGTGGGGCGAGCTAGGTGAATGGCTCAATAACCAGTTTGAGGACAAATCTGATCATCTTTCGTTGGTGGAGCAACTGACCACCATAAAAAGAGCTCCACATGAGCATTTGATGGACTTCACTACTATTTCAAAAGGACTTGGAATTGGATTCCAGCCATGGTAAAGCCTTCTAATGATCATGCTTATTTGTATTATTTAAGGTCTTTGCATAGTGATATCTCACTTATGATACAATCCTTAGGAGGTGATACATTACCAGCAGCATTTGATGTTGTTGTTAGAGCTGAGAATAGTCCAATACAGGTAGGTAAAATAGCCCCTAGGCCACCTATGCCTTATTTTGCTGACTTACAACCAACTACCTTTGCTTTACCACCTTCTATAGTTGTTGTTCCTGGTTTTCTAGCTTTTAATGCACAAGTAGCAGCTCAAGAGCATGTTGTTCCTAGCCAGTTTCAGGAATTAGTTAGCATAAAAGAGAAAAATGATAATATCCAGAAGACCCTACAAAATTTTCGTAATGAGCTGGTAAATATTAAGAAACAACAAAATCAGCCACCAGCTCCATTTTAGTCCAATCCCTAGTTTCAAAGAAGAAATTTTAATCAAAGGCCTTTTTTGCCTTATAATCCCAATGCCCCTAGTCCTTCCAAGGAAATGTTTCCTGTGAAAAATAACTTGGCAGCTGATTACGAATTGTGTTTTCCATGTAATCAGCCACACAATCAGTCCGCTTGTTCCAATGGCATTCTGAATCAAGCACTTATGGTGCAAAATAGTGTTGTTGTTTCACAGAGTTCAACTCAGGAGGCCTCAGGATAGCAGACTGATTATATAGATCAAGGTAAACCTGATGTTTATTTTTCGAACTGGCAAGGTGAGGAGTTTTGTGGGCTTAATGATCCACAAGGTCATACAAGTGATCCTGTATCATCCAATACAAGATCAAAGAAAAGAGCAATAGACTTGAGGCAGCAGTCTGATGGTGATAAAAATCAGCCATCCATAAGTTCACAAAGTCAAGTCAGACCCTCTGCTGCACAAAATGTGTAAATTATACCAAGGACACAACCTTTGGCTAGCACAGATCAGCCTAGAGTACTAGTGCAACCAGCACAAATACAGAGAAATTTTGTTGTTCCTAAAGGACAGCAAAAGGTTAGTATTGGTAATTTAAACATTTTGGAACATATGAAGAAGACAAATGTTAATGTTTCAATGTGGGATTTTTTGGCTCTTCCTGAGAAAAAAGATCTCTTCCATGAAGCAAGTTAATGACTCTCCTAAAGAGAATGAACAACAAGCTATTAAATCCAAGCCACCTCCTTTCTATGTTTCTTTGATTATAGGAGATCATCTAGTTCACAATTTTATGATAGACTCAGGGGCTAGTAGTTCAGTAATGCCCAAACAGATTGTTGATAAATTGGGAATTGAGTATGAGCCACTTGAAAAGGGGGTTGTACAATTGGATGGTACTGTTGTTAACACAATAGGGGTCATTAAAAATCTAAGTTTAACTTTACATGCCTGTCCAAATTTTGCAATACCACAAGATATCTATGTTATAGAGTTGCCTCCATACTTTTCCCTTTGTTTATCCAGGGAATTTACAGCCAAGATAGGTGGTTACCTATCCTCAAATTGGTCTCATATGTTGTTTAGAACCAGATATGGTACTAGGGTGACTATAAAATCTGAACCCATATCTAAGGATCATATTGAACCTTATCATCATCCTCCCATTAATGCTAATTTGTTTACCAGTGAACAAGAGGAGCATCCTGCTGTTCAAGAGGGTGAAATTCAAACAGAAGAAATATCAGATATTCTCCCTAAAGAGTGGGCATCTCAAACTCATCAGATCGGTATAGGTGAATAGCTAGAAGAGGTTGATATTGGTTTTTATATGATGCATGAGACTGACTCTTTCATGTCTAATATTGAGAAATACAAGGAACAGTCTGTTCAACATCAAGGAAATGAGGTCTGGGAGCTATTTTTTGATGGCTCAAGGAGTAAGGTTGGTGCTGGTGGTGGATGTATGCTTGTATCTCCATCAGGTGAGAAATATTATTTAGCCTTCAGATTTTTTTTCAGCTATTCTAACAATGTTGTTGAATATGAAGCTCTAATCCAAGGTTTGGAGTGGGCAAGACAAAGAGGTATTAGCTGCCTAAAATTTTATGGTGACAGCGAGTTGGTTGTCAATCAGGTGAGAAAGCTTAATGTTGTGAAAAATGATGCACTCAGGTCTTATAGGAATAGAGTATGGGATCTCTTGGAGGGATTTGATGCATTTAATCCGATTTCCATACCTAGAGCTCAAAATAGACATGTTGATAGATTAGCTGTTGTAGGAGTTGAACATAATATTCCAAAAGAGATTTGTAGTGATAAAACTAATTAGCATATTAAAATTGTAATTAGGCCTATTGTGCCTGATAACAATATACACTAGCAAGTTTTTGAAAGTGACCAGCAGATTGTCAGCTTTTTAAGAGAAGATGCTGAGTTCTCACATACCAATCAGGAAAAGTTACAACACCAGTACAGTGACCAGATTATTCAGCTCAAAAACAACAAGTTTCCAAAGGGCTTGGTCACTCTAGATTCTATTTTTAATATAGATGATGAAGCTAGAAAACCCAAGCATAGTATTCAAGTTCAACAAGATCACTACGAAGAGGTTGAAGTATTCAAAGGAAAGCTTCTTAAATTAGGCAAGGTATGTACAGCTAAAGAGAAGCATGTTTTTATTCAGCTTTGTCAAGAATTTAATGATATCTTTTCCTAGCAATATACTGATTTGAAGAGATTTAATCCCCAACTTGCTCAACATACTATTGAACATGAGCCTAATGTCAAACCTGTTAGGAAAAAATAGAGGCCCTTGAATCCTAAGTTAGAGCCTTAATGAAGAAAGAACTAGATAAGTTGATTGAAAGCAACATTATTTTCCCCATTAAGCATACCTCATGGGTTTCAAACCTAGTGCCAGTAACAAAGAAAAACTGTGAAATAAGACTGTGTGTAGATTTCCGTGACTTAAATAGAGCTTCTTTAAAAGATCATCATCCTTTTCCCTCTATGGAACAAATACTTCAGGTAGTCTCAGGATCATAAAGGTTTTCCTTATTAGATGGCTATTCTAGTTACAATTAGATATTAGTGAAAAAAGATCAGTACAAAACAACCTTCACCACAAAATGGGGAACTATGGCCTATTAGAAAATGCCCTTCAGTTTGTCTAATGTTGGGGAAACCTTTCAAAAAGCTATGGTTATGGCCTTTCAAGGTTTAATATACAAGATTGTCTTAGTCTATCTTGATGATATCACTATTTTTTCTAAGGAGGCTAAGGATCATCTAAATCATTTGAGGCAGATTTTTGAGAAATGCAGGGAATTTGGGATATTACTTAATCCCAAAAAGTGTGTATTCATTGTTCATGAAGGCAGATTGCTTAGTTATGTGGTATCTAAATAGGGCATTACTATTGACCTTGAAAGAGTAAGTGTTATCTTAGCTCTTCCTTTACCAACACACAAAAAAGGTTTGCAGAGTTTTATTGGTAAGATTAACTTTGTTAGGAGGTTTATCCCTGACATTGCTAATTTTTTAAGTCCATTAACTCATATGTTGAGAAAGAATGTACCTTTCAGCTGGAATAAGGATGGGAAAATAAGTTTTGAGCTTATAAAAGAAGCATTAGCAGCTGCACCTACACTTTCGAATCTTGATTTTTCTAAGGATTTCATTTTATATGCCTATGGGAATATTGATTCACTTTCAGCCATCCTTGTACAGTGTAATGATGAAGGATCTGAATAGCTTGTGGCGTTCTTCAATCAAGGGCTCAAATATTATGAGCTAAGGTATACTTTCGTGGAAAAAAATGTTCTTGTTGTTATAAGAAGTTTGAAAAAGTTTAGGCACATGCTTTCCAATAACAAGATTATACTGATGGTTGCTCATCCAAGTGTAAAAGAGTTTTTACTGAACAAAGATTTGAGTGATAGAAGAGTTGGTTGGGTCACTAAGGTAATGGAGTATGACCTTGAAATAAAGGTTACCAAATTGATAAGAGGGAGAGGTCTCTGTGAACAGCTTACAAAGGACAGCAACAACAATATGAAGGAGGAAAGTTTTGTTTTAGCACTTCAAGATGAAGAACAAGTTGTTGAACTTACTCCTATGGGTTGGATTACAGAAATGACACATTTTCTGCTAACTGGTGAGTGGCCTCCTAATCTGTCTAAATCAAAAAGAAGGTATTATAGACTACAGTCCATACCTTATGTTCTTTTAAATGGTTTACTATTTAGAAGAGATTTTCATTGTGTCCTATTAAGATGTATTGAAACTGATCAGGTTGATAAGAGTATTGCATGAATTTCATCAAGGATTAGCTGGTGGACACTTTTCACCAAGAGCTAGAACTCTTAAAATAATGAAAGGGGCTATTACTGGCCTACCTTATTCAAAGATTCCCATGCATGGGTGAGAAAGTGCAAAGAATATACTATCTTTGCAGGAAAAGAGAAATTAGCTGCCCTTCCACTTCAGCCAATTCAAGTTGAGCAGCCTTTCATGAAATGGGGCTTAGATTTCATTGGGGTGATAAACCCACCATCAAGTGCAGGCCATAAGTGGGTGCTTACAACCACTGATTATTTTTCTAAATGGACTGAATTTGTAGCACTCAAAGAAGCTAATGAGTCAGCTATTTTAAACTTTTATGAGGAGCTGATAACCAGGTTTGGAGTTCCTGAATCTATTGTTTCTGATAATGCACTTGCATTCATAGGAACTAGAGTATATGATTGGGCTATTAAAAATGGTGTTTATTTAAATACATCTTCTAATTACTATCCTCAAGGGAATGGATAGGCTGAGTCCACTAATAAAAATCTTCTGAGGATCATCAAGAGAACCATGGATGGTAATCAGAGAACCTGACATACTAAGTTGAAATCAGCTTTGTGGGCTGATAGAATTACATCAAAAAGGTCAACTGGAATTTCCCCATACATGCTTGTGTATGGAAATGAGGCAAGACTGCCCATTTCTCTTGAGCTCCCAACCCTTGATCTAGTAAATCAGCTTGATATAATTGAAGAGGAGCCTATGACAGCAAGGTTAGCTCAACTAATTGAACTCGAAGAGGTCAGAGTTGAAGCAATGAAAAAGATTGAGCAACATCAGGCTCAAATGAAAAGGTCATTTGATAAAAAGGCATCTCCAAGAGTGTTCCAGGAAGGTGACATAGTGCTAAAGTGGGATGAATTCAAAAGTAGACCTAGAAAGCACTCCAAATTTGATGCATTCTAGAGTGGGCCTTATATCATTACTGAAAATAAATAGCATAATGCTTTCCAGCTGTCTAAGTTGGATGGTGAAGTCGAACCAATCCTAGTGAATGGGATTCACCTCAAGCATTGCTTTTGAGGTATTGATCTAAATTTGTACATAGCTAATTAGATTCTAAATGTCAATAAGTGCTTCCGCACATAGTTTGGTTGTATCTGAAGTTTCCTCTAAGTGTTGATTAGCACAGTTATTAGTTTACTTTAATTTCGTTGGGTGGAGGAATAAGCTTAAAATCTGATGTTACTAGCTATAGTTCAATGAAATAGATACTTCCTATTCATAACATGGAGTAGAACGTCAATGTCATCAACAACAAGTATATACCCCATGGGACTCTAACTAATAATAGCAGACTTACAAGAAGTTACAACAAACATGAATCAATTCTGTGAAGTTTTCTAAGTCAAAGAGAGACATAAATGGACTCCATGCCCAATGGATAAGTGAAGCAACTGGCCTATTTTGTTTAGCAAGCAAACACCCCTGAGAGATCACCAGAAATGTTGCTAATTTTCTGCTTCCTGCATAAATTAGTGTAACTTAGAGGGAAATTATTTGTTGGGATACAAAATTTTTATATCCGATTAATACCATAAACCTTTTCTTTCAAAAGAAAGAGTATTTTAGGATTGTTTGGCTAAAAATATTCAATAGTTCTAATCAACTGATGAAAAATCCTAGCAAAGCAAACAATAAATAAAGTTTCATTTGAAGAGCAAAGAATCAAATTAAATCAATCATCTACAATGATTGTTTATGTTAAAACTATTGCAGATTTAAGAGCAGAAATAAGTCTCTTATTGATTAAAGAATACGTGTTTTAAGCAATTGCAATGTATTTCAGATTATGTAAATGATGGATTCAAGAAAAACACATAACTCATTACATATTTTTGAACATTGATTTATTGAAAAATGTTTTGTAATCCCACACAAGCCGTGGGAGTAGCCTATTTTGATTCCTAATCAAATGCTGAATGAAAGAAAGCATGCATTACACAATTAGAAGTAATGTAACAATAAGGTGATTTGTCATTGCCTAGAATGATGAATCATTGTTGTAGTTGTGTTGATCTTTTTCAGCTCTAGCAACAATTTCAACTCCATCTCCAAAGTTTACCTGCAAAATTGTTAGGGGTGATGTTAGAGCAATGAGGAATCACATTTCATCTTATCCCTACATTACCAACAGAAATGGAATGTACATCCTATCAATCATTCACCAATTAAAAAGAAAACTAGAGCACTAGAAAAGCTATCATATGATTTTCTTTCTACTAACATTGTTTGTGTCATGTGCAGATAAAGAGAACAAATCAAAAAAGAATCATTGATCCATCTTTTTTCTAAAATTGTTTGTGTCATGTGCAGATACAGGAAAAGTTTTGTTGCTGATTTTCAAGGTATCAATATGAGTGGGGTAAAACGTGGCTCCCACAAGGGTAGAGCCCAGCTCAATTAAGTTTTGTGCTACAAGTTCATCATGAGGTCAGAAGTTCCTGCTAAGAACAACCTCATATAAAATGGATCATTGCATTGCATACAAGTCTTTTGTGTATTTTTGAATGCATAAAACCTTTTTTGCAGATTTCTTCATACCAAGAAGAGAACAGATTATTAGTTCCTAAGAACCGGAGCTGATATCATTATATCAATGAATATTACAACACTTAAGATATCCAAAATGAGGATAAAGAGTCTTCCAAATGTGCATAGAAATGGGAATTTCCAGCTATAAATTTATGAGGGTTTCTTCATATGTGGTTTCAACTTTTAAATCAAATACCCAGTTCAGAAAAATGCAATAATTGTAGCTTCTCATTAAAGTCAAATACAGAGAAGCCACTTTTTCCTTCACATAACAACATTTTATTGATGAATAGTTTGCTAAGATAGCTTTTTTTTTAACAGCTCAACCTCTCATGAAATCTCTTTCATATTATAATTTTGCGTAGACTTATCAGAGCAAAGTTTTTCACAGTAAAAACTTCATACCCACTTTCAAAAAAGAAATACAGAAATTTGCAGCCTAGAAGCTCTCAGAAAGCTTCAGAAAATAAAGAAAATTTGTCAAGTTTTCCAAAATGAAGGACTTACTAGGCGTGGTTTGCATATAATCTTCTAGAAAGCCTTTGAAATGTTGAAGAATGACATAAATTTCTGCCTTCACAGTTCGGCCAAGGAAAAACCATGGTGACCAAGGCTTCTATGAGAATTATATCAACACAAAAGCTCAAGATAAGAGTCTTTTTCATGGCGGCCAAGAGGAGTTTCCAAAAACACAGCAATGAAGAAAGTAGCATAGACCATATGAAAAAGCAAGAGAGGTTGCAGCCTGAATACTCCAAATGACTTCAAAATTTAAGAAAATTCATCAGATTTGTGGTTAACTAACACTTACCACGTTTTTCTTCAAGACAACCTTCAGAAACAGCAGGAGTCACAAAGATTTGAGTTCCAAAAGCATAAATCTCCATCTCCCATGGTGGCCAACAGAAAATCTCAAATAAAAGCAAAAATTTTACAAGGAAAAATACTAGAGAAAGCCACAGTCGTGACTAAGAGCTTTCAAAAGATTTTTGAAAGGTTAAGAACTTCCAGATCTGTAACAAAACCGAATTCACCTCCTTCAAGATCTTCCAGAGTATGCAAATAATGATGCAAAGACAGAGAAATTTCCATGCAACAGAGCTAGGGTTTTGATAGTGACGACTCCTCTCCAAAAGTTTCCAGCAAGCAAAGTGAAAATAAAATGACCAACTAAATGTCTATCATTCATTTTAGGGTTATAGATACCCTAAGAACATTCGATGGAGTTACCTTACTTTTTTAATAGTGAAAAATCTTATATTTCATCAAGTCGTGGCTTCTTAGCCTTTTTATTTTATTTTGATACCTTTCAAATAAAATAAAAGACTTAAGACTTGGTCTTTAAAAAAGTTTGTATTTAATTTAGTCAAGCCTTTTCTTTTTGCATTACTTTTAAAAATGTATATCTTTTATTTCAAATGATTTATAATAATCATTCAAATAAAGATATTTATTTAAATGCAAAATTGAAAAATGTAAGATAAGTCTATATTTTTTGCATTTTTATTCATACTTGTAAATCTTTATTTGAATGATGATTATAAATCATTTCAAATAAAAGATATTTGAATGCAAAAAAATAAAGTCCTTTTGATATTTTTTAAGACTTGGTCAAAAAGGGAATCAAATAAAGCTTGAAAAGCTTTGCATACATCTTGGAGATAAATTAGGAGTTTGACTTTAGTTTGGAGTTCAGTTTGACTTGGCTTAAGTCAAGGAGCGAAATCAGGCACATGACAGCTTGTTACATTCAGTTTTGAACCTAATTTGGAGGGGTTTCCTTTTGCATATGGCTCACCAAGTTGTTGAAGTTTTGACAACTCTTGGTGGAGTTGGTTGGCAATTTCATGCCTTGTTTAGAGAAGGTGGACAACACATATTTTCTTGGAGCCAAAAATTCAAATTTGAATTTTGGATGACTTTTCTATAAGTCCTTTTCTCTTTTATTTTCTTTAGTTCTTGGTTGGAAAATTGTTTTGAGAGCTTTGTTCACACTTTGTAACTCATTGGCCTTTGTAATACGGATTCTCATTTTTCCTCAATAGAAAATCATTTCCTTCACCTATTTTCTTTGTTATTTTAGTATTGGTTGTGAATTACATGATAAAATTTTGTGTTATCCTTTATTTTATCAGATTCCTTCAATGTTGAATGTAAAGAATATTATGTCATAGTGCAGGTTTATGTTAGTGATCTCTTTTTATTGCATTTATATTTGTGAAAACATCATTGTTTTCCTTGTGTTTAAGCATTAGAACAGTCATAACCTTACATAGAATCATTTTTTGCAGACATAAATCTCTATGTTGTGAGATTGTTCAACTTTATTGAGTTTTTTTTGTGAGTTTCAACAGCTTTGTCAAAACTTTATCTTTGGTGTACCACCTGTTAGTGATAGGTTCTAAATTTCAAGCATATCCTTCTTACTCATTTCCATATCATTTTTTAGTATTTTCAAGTCAGCTTAAGGGGAACCAGCCCAGAATCTGGAGGTCCACTTCATTCTTAGGTCACCCACAACCTCAAAGTGTTCCCATGTGTCAATAGGTTGCTGAAGTTCATAGATTTAGCAAGGGTGCAAACCTTATTTGATAACAAGTCTTATGTTTTTCTTTTTCCTTTAGTGATTAAGAACAAATTGGTTATCCTTCTTGTTTGCAGTAGGCTTGTTTTCTTCATTGGATTTCTTTGCATCTATAGGTTTTTCTTTGGATATACTTCATTTGCAATCTCTTTCACCAATAAAATCAGATTTTATACTGCCCTAAATCGTTTTTATAACTTTGTAGAAGTGTCCAAGAATGTACTCTTACCTTTTTCAAGCCCTATACCAAATTTTTCTTTGTTATCTAAGGCTTTTGGGTGCTCAAAATTTCATTGAGGATTTATGATCCTCCGTTTAGCTTCAATCCTTTTTCTATTTTCTCTTTAGCCTTTTCAAGATCTTTCCTCGGAGTGACAATATATTCTTCAAGCTTCATGCATCTATCAACCTCAGATTGCATCTTGGACTTGATTACATCCTCTACTCTTCTAGCTTCTTCTAGCTATAACTTCAAATCTACCATATTCTAAGTAGAATCTTCAAGATCCCTACTCAATTTGTCTAACTCTTTTTGTGCAAGTTTCTTCTGTTGCTTGTTCTACTTTTTCAACTTCTCAATCTCATCTCTAAGTGTTAGTGTAGGTTTTTTATTTTCCTTATGCTTGGGGTATTTATTTTTTCCTACACATATTATTTAAGCTTGCTTAGGTTTATTAGGTGTGGTTAATATGAGGACACGTGGCGAAATACATCAGCTACATGTATCACTCTCTCCCCACACATGGGTAGTTGAGTTACACATCCTCTTTTGGCTTGTTGTGCCACCTCTCATAACCACTATTTTGTTTTTACCTAAGTAGTTTATGGGGTAGTTGGGTTTCTCACCCTCTTTTGGATTTATGTGCCACCTCTCTCCTGTCTTCACTTGAGGAGGTTATGCCACATGTCTTGTCATTTACCAAGTAGGTGATAACCTCCCACCTTTTATGGGTAGTAGGAGTTAATGCACCTCTTGGATGTATTTGCCCTTATTTTTCTATATATTGAGCACTCTCCTCTCACCTTCAGCTAGTTCAGCTAGTTCGGTGATTGTTTCGTGGGAGTATTGAGAGTATTCTACAATTTCTCTTGCTTGTCTCTATTTTTTCTCTCATTTCAGATTTCTCTTCATTCTGCTATTTTGATCTTCGATCATCTATTGAGTGAAGTTGCATGTGATCTACGACCAACATCAGATCCTGGCTCAGTTCTTGCTTCTCGCAGAATCCAACATGGTATCAGAGCAGATTTGTCTGGTATAGCTCATTATTTTTTTCTGAATTTGTTTTGAGAGATTTGAGACTAATATATTGCTGAAGTTTTCCTCAAAACTAAGTATGCTCTTCTCCTGCATCCACAAATGACCTGGAGAATCAGAACAGTTTAAAGGAAAATCAACAACTGTTTAATCTGGTTTATATATACATGTGTTCCTGTGAGATCTGGGTGATTGCAGCTTTTTGGTAATATTGGAGGCTTTTTCAGCATTTCCAGAGTGTCAAGAAGGCTTTAGAAAGTCAAGATTGACTTTTACTTCACCAAAATCAGAGATTGGAGGACACAGTAAAAATCAGAATAATTTTTTTTCTAAATTTTTTTTGGAGCCGTTTTCATTTTGGCTTCAAAATTCCAGCTTTCACTCATTTGCAAATAAAACAATTTCTGGGTTTTATTTCCAGGGTCGAAAAACCATCTGGGTAGTTGTTATATTTTGGAGAAAGTTGATAAATTGTGCAAAAATCAAGTCAGAAAAAGGCGTGAGTCGTTTTCACGGGCAGATTTTGCACTATTCTTCAAAGTTGCATAACTTTTGCCCCGGGTGTCAGTTTTTTACAAACGAATATTCGACGGAAAGCTAAAAAGGAGCACTTTCCATCCATGAAGGTTTGAGTAAAAATTTCTGCCTTCTTCAGTCAGATATTACAGGTTGAATCTGCTGCATTTTTTTACCTTCAGTAAATCATATCTTTCACTTTTGTAATCTATTTTTCAAAAGAAATAGGTGTAAGAAAGATATTGAAGAGTAAATCACAGCTACAAGGATTTCTTTTTCAGATTTGATTTCAAAATTAATTTGTATCATATATTGTAATTTTGGCTATAAAGAGCCTTATAAGCTTTGTAATCTGGAAAAGCCTTGTAAATGCACTAATCATAAAGTGCCAACATTGTAATATTTGGGGGGGGTGATTTTTGATACTAGTGGAAAGGGGGGGTGTCTCGTGTGTTTTCTTTCTTCACACTTTTCTTTCTTCTTTGCAATCTTCTTTTCTGCTCTCATGGATGCATCTACACTTCCAGTTTTAACTCCATATAACTATTTTGAATGGAAATCTAAGATGATAATACATCTGAAAAGACATGGATATCATCGTGTAACAATGGGACTTGAAACTGAACCAAAAGATGATGCAGAAAAGATTAAATGGTTCAACAAATGTGATGAAGCCTTTGGTACTTTGTGCATGTCAGTCTCTCCTGACCTTCTTTTTCACATTGAATCTGCCACTACACCAAATGAAGTGTGGACTAAATTGGAAAGCCTCTTTGGTAAGCAGGATGAGTTAAGAGGTCATCAGTTAGAGAATGAACTCATAGGGTTAAGTCCCAGTAGTTTTGACACTATAGAAGACTTCTTCACAAAATTGAAGGCCATTAGATTGCAGTTAGAACAGTGTGGAATCAAGAAAGATGATAAGCAACTGATCTTGAGTATTCTTTCTAAGCTTGGTCCTAACTATTCTGTATTTGTTTCTACATTCTATGCTACAAAATGTGCCCTAGGTTCAACCTATAAAATGCCTTCTCTAGATGAATTTGTTGTAGAGCTCACTAGGGAGCAAGACAAATTGGTTCTAATGGGTACAATTAAGCCCTCTAAGTCACATGCCTTAGTTGTCAATCAAGGCACAAAAGAACAAAAAGGGCCTAGTAAGCAAGATAAGAAACAAAAGAACCAAGGAGAGAAGAAGAAAGATCAGAAATCTACTACTTCAAAAGTAGATAATCAGACCTCTTCATCAAAAGGTGATCAACCTAAGAAGGAGAAGGTCAAGTGTTCTTACTGTAAGAGGCCTGGTCATGATGAACATAAGTGTTTAAAGAAGCAAATTGATCACCTTTCTCATCTTCTAGAAAAGAACAATATCAAGGTGCCTGATTCAGTCAAACAGAGTTCATCAGAAGGGTCTTCTAAGGACACAGACAAAAGTAAGGGGAAAGGAAAGGGTAAGGCCCTAGTTGCTGTTGTTTCACAACCAGAGTCTTGGATCATTGACTCAGGTGCTTCGCACCACATGGCCTCATCAGAGGATAATTTTAACTCTTTGGAGCCATGTTCTATGCCTACCATATTAATGGGTGATGACACTCCTGTTGAAGTGCATGGGAAAGGGTCTCTTGATGTGGGTGAAGGGACATTTGAGGATGTTCTTTGTGTTCCATCTTTGTCAACTAATCTCCTATCTGTTTATCAAATCACTCACACTAGTATTGGCAAGCGAGTTGAGTTCACTCCAGATAAAGTGGTAATCAGTAAAATGCATAATGGGTCTACAGTTGCTATGGGAAAAGCAGATCATCAGTCTAGACTATATCAGTTCTCTCACTTTGTTCCTGACTCTCCTTCAACAGTCTTACTCACTCATGCAAATGAGGTGAGTTGTTTGTGGCATCAACGGTTTGGCCACTTGAACTACCGTTACTTGCAACAACTCAGTCAACAGGATATGGTTACAGGGTTGCCTTCTATTCAATTTTCTGATGGTGTTTTCCAGGGATGCATTCTTGGTAAGCATCCTGAGGAGAAATATGATAAAGGAAAAGCTTGGAGGGCTACTCAGCCATTGGAGTTGGTACACAGTGACTTGGCAGGACCATTTCCACAACCATCTTTTAGCAGGGCTAGATATGTCTTGACATTTATTGATGACTTTTCCAAATACACTTGGGTTTACTTTCTCAAACAAAAGTCTGAGGTCTTTGAGCATTTTCAGGATTTCAAAGCTTTTGTAGAGAAATAGTCTGGGAATTTCATCAAGATTCTGCATACAGATAATGGGGGTGAATATATTAATCATCAATTTGAACAGTTTTGTGCTTCAGAAGGTATCAACATGCAGCACACAGTTCCATATAGTCCTCAGCAGAATGGTGTCGCAAAACGCAAGAATAGGTCCTTAAAAGAGATGGCTAATTGTATGATACACTCCAAATCTTTGGCACCTCAATATTGGGCAGAGGCCATCAACTATGCATGTTACATCCAGAACAGAGTTCCTCACAAAGCTGTAAAGGGGGTAACTCCTTTTCAAGCTTGGACTGGTCAGAAACCCACAGTTAAGCACTTTAGAGTGTTTGGCTCTCTTGCATGGGCCCACATTCCAGTAGAGAAACGCAAGGCTATGGATCCGCAGAGCAAGCCTTGCATATTTGTTGGGTATCCAGATGATGTCAAAGGCTATAGGCTTCTCCATCCTACCACTCATGAGTTGTTCATTGAGAGAAGTGTTTGTTTTGAGGAGAGCCCTTCGAGTTCTTCTCTTACCACTTCTCCATCCACTATCAGATTGGAGCCTATGCATCATGATGATAGTTCTTCAGAGGATCTTAATCCTCCTAATCTTGATGAGGAGTCTTCTTCCTCCACTTTAGATGATGACAATGATGATGTAGATTCACATTCTTCTCCTAGTCATCATTCAGAGGGTGATGATTCTCCTCCAGACTCTCCATCTCTAGCACCTTTGTGGGCTCGTCAGACATTGGAATCAGCAGGTGATTGGGTTGGTGATCCATCAGATACTAGAAGAACTAGGTCACAGTTTCAAGAGGCTCCTCATCTCTTCGTTGCTTCAGCTTCTGATCCACAGTCTTTTCGAGAAGCTTCAGGTATTCCCGAGTGGGATGCTGCAATGCAGGAAGAGTTCAATTCCTTAGAGAGGAATCACACATGGGATTTAGTCCCTCTTCCTAAAGGAAGGAAAATCGTTCGATGCAAGTGGATCTATCGAACAAAATTTGCAGCAGATGGGTCAGTTGATAAGTATAAGGCTCGCTTGGTTGCAAAAGGATTCTCCCAAGTTCCCAGGATTGACTACTCTGAGACTTTTGCACCAGTTGCTAAGATGAATTCCATCTGACTTGTCCTTGCTATAGCTGCAGCCCATCATTGGGAAGTTCATCAGATGGATGTGAAGAGTGCCTTTCTTCATGGTGACCTTCAGGAGGAAATCTACATGGAGCAGCCACAGGGGTTCATCCAGGATCCTTCACTTGTGTGTCATCTTTGAAAGTCTCTCTATGGCCTTAAACAAGCCCCTCGAGCTTGGTATGCCAAGATGGACTCCTTTCTTCTGACAGTTGGGTTCACTCGATGCCATTTTGATTCGAATGTCTACATTCTGCAGCAGGATGACACTTTCACTTTTTTGGTTCTATATGTTGATGACTTGTTGATCGCCGGGGGTCACTCATCCATCATCAAGGCGGTGAAAACTGCTCTACATGATAGATTTTTGATGTCAAACTTGGGTCTCTTGCATTATTTCTTGGGGATTGAGATCACTCAGCCATCTTCAGGTATCTTCCTTGGACAACCCAAGTATGCACTTGACATGCTCTCCCGATTTCACATGGCTAACTGTAAGCCTACATCAACTCCATTTTTGTCTGGGGTCAAACTTGAGGCTAAGTGTTCTTCACCTTTGGTTGATGGCACTTTATACCGACAGCTTGTTGGGAGTCTCATCTACTTGACTCATACGAGACCTGACATTTCATATGCTGTGGGCATGGTCTCAAGATTCATGCAGGAGCCACATGAGTTGCATTGGAAGGCAGCTAAACGGATCCTTCACTACATTAAGGGTACTCATAGCTATGGGATTCACTATGCAGCGGGTGTGGATATTGACTTGGTGGGACATACAGATTCAGATTGGGCAGGCGATTCTCAAGATCGTAAGTCTACTTCTGGGTATTGCTTCTCTCTTGGTTCAGGTCCAATTTGCTGGTCGAGTAAGAAGCAGTCTGCAATTGCTCTTTCATCAACAGAGGCTGAGTATAGAGGGGCAGTTAATGCCACCACTGAGGTTATTTGGCTTCAGAATATTCTCATTGAGTTTGGCATTCCATTCAGAAAGCCTACAGTCATCTTTTGTGATAATCAGAGTGCTATACAAATCTCAAGGAATCCAGTTCATCACCAGAGGACAAAACACATTGAGATACATATGCACTAAATTAGGGACTTGATTCAAGAAGGCATCATTGATCTTAAGTATTGTTCTACATCAGAGCAGACTGCAGACATCTTCACCAAACCCTTCACAGAGAGAAAGTTCCTTCATTTGCGAGCTTTGTTAGGGGTGCGACAAGTGTCTACTTCAGGAGGGGCTTCTTAGTCCTTCTTTGTACTCTCTATTTTGGGGGGTATTTTCTCTCTCTATTTAGGGGGGGGCTATTCCTTTGATGGGGGGGGCTTCTTCTTTTGGGGGGGATCTCTATGTACATGGGTACCTAACATGGCCTCATTTGCCGGGACCCATCTTTTCACCCACCTAAGCTACACTTAAGGGGGGGTGTTAGTGTAGGTTTTTTATTTTCCTTATGCTTGGGGTATTTATTTTTTCCTACACATATTATTTAAGCTTGCTTAGGTTTATTAGGTGTGGTTAATATGAGGACACGTGGCGAAATACATCAGCTACATGTGTCACTCTCTCCCCACACATGGGTAGTTGAGTTACACATCCTCTTTTGGCTTGTTGTGCCACCTCTCATAACCACTATTTTGTTTTTACCTAAGTAGTTTATGGGGTAGTTGGGTTTCTCACCCTCTTTTGGATTTATGTGCCACCTCTCTCTCGTCTTCACTTGAGGAGGTTATGCCACATGTCTTGTCATTTACCAAGTAGGTGATAACCTCCCACCTTTTATGGGTAGTAGGAGTTAATGCACCTCTTGGATGTATTTGCCCTTATTTTTCTATATATTGAGCACTCTCCTCTCACCTTCAGCTAGTTCAACTAGTTCGGTGATTGTTTCGTGGGAGTATTGAGAGTATTCTACAATTTCTCTTGCCTTGTCTCTATTTTTTCTCTCATTTCAGATTTCTCTTCATTCTGCTATTTTGATCTTTGATCATCTATTGAGTGAAGTTGCATGTGATCTACGACCAACATCAGATCCTGGCTCAGTTCTTGCTTCTCGCAGAATCCAACACTAAGATCATCTATCTCATCTCTAAGATCATCTATCTCATCTAGAGCATAGATGAGTTCCCCTTCCAGGTCAACCTCTCCTTCCTCTTCACTTTCTTCACAAGGGTCTTCAACCTTTCCATTCTTTTGCTCCTCAGACTCTTTTTCCATGAAGAGAAATTTGTTTTCTATCACAACAAAAGCACAACCTTGTTTGTCATCTGAGCTATTATAGTCAACTTATACATCACTATCCTCTTGGATGTATAAACTCTTATTTTTCTAAAAGTTCCTTCTCTTAGGGTAATAGGGTCTCTTCATTTTATCATCTACCTCTGGTTAGAGTTACCTTTCTTGTTGTAGATACATTTAGCAGCAAAATGACCTACTTTACCATAGTCAAAGTACTTGAAGGGTAACTTACCTTTGTACTTGTTGGAGCCTCTTCTTAGTCTTCTAATGAAATTTGCTTCTTCTTCATTATTCTCGTCATGCCCGAATGTGGTAGTCAGCCTTATCTTTGTTTGGAGCTTCATCCTTCTCCTTATTAGCATCCTTGAATGCAGCTTCCCTTTTGGATGGCTCTGCATATCCCATTCTCATCTCATAGGTAGTGAATATGTCATGTAGGTCATTAAGAGTGAGTATGTCTACTTCTCTTCCATCCTCTATTGTAGAGATCTTGGGATCATATTTTTTTTCATAGACCTCAGAACCTTCTGAACCATGACATTTTCTTTTACTTCTCCATATCCTTTAATAGAGTTTACTATGTCTTCAACTCTTAGAAGATAATCCACAATCTTCTCCTCTTCTATCATCTTTAAACCTTCAAATCTAGCTCACAGAATTTGAAGCTTTGCTAACTTTACCTTGTCATCTCCTTCATAGATGTTTTTCAGCCTGTCCCAAACATCATGGGTAGTCTTACAATGCATAACCTTACCAAGTACAGTTCTGGAAAAACTACAGATAATGGAATGTCTAGCCCTTTCATTGTTTTCATAATCCTTATTTCCAACAAAATCAATGGGAGGAGTAGCAGGAGGGATGTAGTTATTCTTTACAGACATCTAGACATCAAACCCAAGGGATCCCAAATATGCCTCCATCAATATGCTCCAAAAGGAATAATCAGTTCCATCAAACTGAGGTGCCTTGTTTGTGGAAGAACCTTCATGATTGTTCATTGTGTTCACTTTACTAGAATCTACCCAAGTTGATTAAGCTTCTCCTAGGGAACCTAAGGCTCTGATACCAATTGTTGGAACACAACAATCTATTGAGACTTGGGGGTGAATCAGTAGATATTGAAAATTTCATCCCTTAATACTTTTGTGCAAACATACTCAAACTCTTAGTATGTAGATTAAAGCATGAGATATAGAAATAAACAAGCACACACACAAAATACCACATAACACAAGATGTACGTGGAAAACCCAAGATGGGAAAAACCATAGTGAGAAATGTTGCTAGGAGCTACTATCCTAATCCAACCTCACAATTAAAAGCTCTGTTACAAATTTTAAGGGCACCAACCATAAGGAGACACCAATCCCAAAATTTAGGAGCACCTATCCCAATGAAACACCAACTCCCCACACTAAGCACCAACTCAAATATTTGATGGTACCTACTAATCAGATTTGCAAAGAAAGTATCATAACATGTTCCTAAGAACTCAGTTCAATGTTGCAACTTGATTTACAATTCCTCAACACTTCGTTGGAACCTCTACAACACACACACACACACACACACACACACACTGCTTTGCTCCACACTATTTTGTTCTACACCTTATTTCATTAGTGCATTCTCTGTCCACCTCAGGAGCTCACCATACACACTTTGCATCTCTTCCTTCTTTTCTTTTTAGTGCATTCTTTATCTGCCTTAGGAGCTCACCATACACACTTTGCAACTCTTCTTTTATTTTTAGTGCATTCTCTATTTCCCTTAAGATCTCATAATACTCTTCTACAACTTGCACTTTCTCAACATCCACACACCTCTATATCTCTCACTCTTAGCCAATTTTTTGATCTTTTTTTTATCTATCACACTAGCATCTTGTAAATACCTTGAGAGCCTCTCACATGTACAGATCTTCTATTAGAGTTCTTATGACATCCTCTCTAGAACCTTTACACAACATCAAGCCACTCACACAATCAATACTCTATCCAAGTTCAATGAATTTCCTAAGTATAGTAACTTGGAAAACCCTAGCAATCTGATATGCATTAAATGTATTCCTTTATTTATTTGATCTGATTTTGATCTCAATATTTGTCGCTATTTGTGTTGCCATTATCCCAATAAAATCTTCATTCATGTTGGTTGTTGGTGCAGCTAGACCAATTAATTTCTAGCTCAGTGTTGGTTTCAGGTCGAAACCCTTATTCACACTGTCATATCCATTAACCATCTCCATTTTGAATTTGAGCCATTGATCCCAATTCTTCATGCCATGATCCTACAATCTATGTTTTATCGCTTATCTTCAAATTTTGACTATCGGATAAACAATTCCACAAATCTCTACCATCAATCCCCTTCATACATTACTTGCCCTGCGCGGGGTCCATGACAACACATGTCACAAGCCCGCTGTCCTACGAGCTACAAAAATGGGCCCACTAAATCATAGTGGGTTGGCGGATTGGCACCATCTACTACCCTTATCAACACTATTCAACTCATAACAACGATGTGATTTGACACATCATTCAATCGCTTTCCACCACCTTTCCATACATCATCATCTTCCTTTGTCATTTTCCATATTCTCTGGTCCCATTATCTTCATCATTTGATCAATATTATTCAGTATCCATCATTTCTCATTGTCCCATAGGGTTGAATGGGGACCCACCACAAATGTAGCGGGCAAGTGGGGTAGCCATCAGATCTTCAAGAAATGATCACCACTATCAATTACACCGAAGAAAAATATTATGTGTTGGACTTAGGAAGTGTAAAGGTTGCAACAATAAACACTAGGAAAGAGATTCGTTCAACCAACACCCATAAAAGCTTAAGTCACAACTTAAGCAACTAGCAACTTGCGATAAACAATCAATGACGAAATAGAAATCATATTGACGCCATGAGTGTTTAGACCCTTAGGGTTTATTTTCCAAACCCTAATTCAACTAGAGAACACAAATAATTCAATTTTGAGTGCATTTTACATTCTTTAGACTTGCACTTTCACACTACTAAGAAGCTCTTAAAAAACCCATCTCAAATATGCAAATAGATTTTTCCTTGTCGATTGGAAGAAACCTCTGCAAAATTGTGACACCCTTCATGACAACTTTGCATCTTCTGAGCAATGTTGCAATTATTGCAACAACTTGTTCATAACTCCATGAGCTTCACCAAATCATCCAGAACACATACCACTACAATTCTGATCTCATCTCTTGACATCAATGACAACCAAATTGCCAACAAGTAACCCATTTCATCCCAGAGAAATTATTAATAAAAAGCATGAAATACCTTTCTTTTTTGAGACTTTTTGTTCTGATAGGTCCGCACAAATTAGTATGTATCAACTCCAATGGTTTATAAGAAGAATATTATTTAGACTTGAAACTTATCCTTGTATGCTTTCCAAATTGATATTCCTTACACACAATACTTGCAGGCTTGATTATCTTAGGCATATCTCTTACTGCATTTAATGAGTTGATCTTCACAAGATTGCCAAAGTTAATGTGTCCCATTCTCCTATGCCAAAGCCAATATTCATTTGCTTGTCCCAAAAGACAAGTTCTCCCATTGACATCCCGTAGACTGTATATGACACCACTTGTCCTAGATCCTTTTGCAACCAATTTTTTAGACTTTCATTTTTCGATTTCACATTCTCTTTCATTGAAAATGAGATTATATCCATTTTTGTACATCTAACTCAAACTAAGAAGATTGTTCCTGATACCATAAATAACATCTTCTGTCTTATTTCCATCAATAGTTATTGTACCTTTTCCATAGATCTATTATGAAGTATCATCTCCAAGCTTGACTATGCCTCCATTCCGCTTCACAAGTTTGATAAACTTGCTTTTATCTCCTATCATGTGGTTAGAACAACCACTATCAATCACCCATGATATTGTCTCATCTTTTGCATGAAAGGTAGTACACACAACATTTGAATCTTTAGTTTTATCTTTAGTCTTATTAATAGCCAAAAAAAAGACTTCATCCTCATTATCTGGACCACTAGAATCATCATCCTTCAAAGAGCAAGAATCTTCATTGGATTAGAGACTCTTCTTGAAGTTATTTATTCTAGGATCTTTGTTTCTCTTTTTAGAATATTTCAAGGGACATTTAGAAAAAAAATGACCAACTTCTCCACACTTAAAAATTTGAAAGGTAGCTTACCTTCGTATTTGTTGGTACCCCTCTTCAACTTACAAAGTTTACTTCTTCATTAGTGTCACTATCCATATCAGATGCATCATATATCTCCTTCTTACTAGCTAAATGAAAGGAGCTTCCTTCTTTGCATCTTCTTTGTCAAAATCTCTCATTTCAAATGCAATCAGGGTACCATATAATTCATCCATTGAAAGTTTATCTAAATATCTAGCTTCATCATTAGAAGATACTTTAGGACTATAAGCTTTAGGAAGAGATCTTAGTACCTTTTTTACCATCACTAGTTCTTCCATTTCTTCACCAAGTCCTTTAATTGCATTGACCACTTCATCTACTTAGATCAGATATCCTGCAATATCTTCATCCTCTAACATTTTTAGGTTTTCAAACTTTTATTCATAGATCTGTAACTTGGCTTGTTTTACTTTGATGTCTCCTTCATAGATGCCACTAAGCTTTTCCTAGACCTCCTTTTCTATTTTATAGTGCATTAATTTTATAAGATTAGAATCTTCTAGCCCACTCAAGATAGCATTCTTAGCCTTTACATTGTTCTCATAAGCCCTAATCTTTATCAGATCAGTAGGAGGAGTAATAGGAACAACATAACCATCCTTGACTGATTTCCAAACACCAAACCCTAAAGAGAATAGATAGGATTCCATCATGAATTGCCAGAAAGCAAAAAAAAATCCGTCAAACCTAGGTGCCTTGTGAGATCAATCTTCTTCCATCCTAGATCTTCCTCAAGTTGTTAGACTTCTTCTAAGGAACTAATCTCTAACACCAATTGTTGAACATACACTACAATACTGAGAGGGGGTGAAACAATATTCTATTAGATCTCAAAACTTCCAAAACAAAAGAAACTTCAAACTCTACCGCATAAGAAAGAACATGAAAGAAAGAAAAAATGCACAACACAACACAACACCAGATTTATATGGAAAAACCCAGAGGGGAAAAATTATGGTGAGAAATGCTACTAGGAGCTACTATCCTAATTCAAACACAAATGAATAATAGTTACAATTTCTTTTAGGGCTACAACATAAGGAAGCTTCTACTCCTTGAAAAGAGATTTTAGGGTGACTCCCAAGGAAGCTACAACTCCTTGTAGAATTTTTTTTAGGGCTACAACCCAAGGAAACTACAACTCCATGATCTGAGAACAAACTTAGTAATGATTATAGAATGACAGTCCTTCCACTATCTAAAACCGGTAATTAGGCTGAATCCTTTTAATGATTGCAATTCTACTTTTTCCCTTCTCTTTTTGATGATTACAATTCTACTTTGTGGCTTCTGCAAATGTCTTCAAATGTCTTATCTATAGATTATTGGCTCATTTATTTTAGCATTCAAGAAGCTTTTCCTTTGGCTCACTACCTCTAGCAAAAAATTAGGCACACTCTTCACTTCCCTTCTATCACAAAGATATGATCAAATTGAATCCAGAAAAGATCTACAACTTTTTCTCTTTCTCTTTTAGTTGCTTATACAATTATCATAATACATTAAATCCTCACAACCACCATGACCTAGATCATCTAGGTTTACAATTTATACATGATATTGTATTGATTAAATTACATGTTGGCCTATAACAATAAGAATATTACATTTGCAAGTCAGCCAAAGATCAAACACAAAATATGAAATACGTAGAGGGAAAGACCTAAAAGAATGCATGCCTAACCTGGTCCTAAACACTCTTCACACTTTTGGTCTTCAATAGAAAACATCCACACACTTCACATTTTCAAATTAGGTTGGCCTTAATCAAGTAAACATGAAACATGAAGTACGTTGACCTTCACACCATTGGCAGTACATATAAATGATAAATCATTACCTACACTTCTCCCAAATGAGTTGGCAAGACCCATACAACACCTTAAAACACTCCATCAGTTTTGCACACACTTGAACTTGTGGCACATACATTTAACATACCCTAGTCAGCTAGAAAAAGCATAACCCAACAACACACTCATTTTGGACCACAACCTATTCTTGAGAAACCATAAAACACCTTGTAGAGTAGAAACAAACATCAAAAGATATTCAAGAACACTCTCATACATCCCTTTCACAACTACATGTAGCAACAAGTTGGTGTAAGCCAACAAACATTGAAACCAATCACCGAACAACACAATCCTACACTCTATCACTTCAAAATTTCTTTGCGGAAGGACTAATGATCTGAAACTTTGGATATATCACCTTCACAACATGTTAAAATTATGTTTTGAACTACATAACCATATCTAGAAATGTGGAGCAATGAAAAGCCAAACTTTTCACCTTTGAAAACACCAACACAAGAACAACACAATCTTCAAACTATCACTCACAAAAACATCTTTTTCAGAACCCAAGCGAACTGAAACTTGGATCACACATGCCCTGACATGTCATGAAGCTATCTTCCAAACCACAAGAACAAAGCATCACCAATAGAGAAATGTGAAGAATTTCTCAGAGACTCTGGAAACCAAACATCCAAACTGCAACTCTCTTTTGACATCAATGACAACCAAACTGCAACAATTATTTCATCAACCATAACCTCCAAATCTACTCAATTTAACACCTTCTCAACATCTCATTTAGATGATTAACTTCCAAGCTAGGCATTGAACACATCTCCAAATTTTTAACACAATAATTCTCTTCCAAATCTTCTTTTCAAGCACTAAGCTCATTTTCCACTATAATTTTTTGAGCTATAATAGGTTGAGAGGGAAATAAATTTATTAGTGACACATGCTCTAGATCTAAGATACAATTTTTATAAGTACCTTTAACTATTTCCCCTTCTTTAGGTGAACCAAAAAAAACTTGTTGTGCTTGGGACATTCCAAAATCCACTATAGATTTAGTTTTATCTATATTATTACTAGGACCCAATTCTTTAAATTGTGATACCAAATTTCATTCTAGCTTGATTTTTAGATGAACCCTTTCTATTACCAAAACCATTCCCATACTCTAGAATAGTCATCAAAGTCTGGGGGTTGGATTCCATATCCTCACACACCTTGACAACCTATCTAGTAGCAAGACACCTACTAGAAAAATGACCATGATTTTTCATGTAAAACAAAAATGACTAGGTCCAATTTGATTAGAACCTCTTGAAATTAAGATCCATTCACTAAAAAAAAATTCATAAATCTTGGAGGAGGTTTCATTACATCAACCAAAATACAAAAAATTATCAACACCTCAAGATCCTTAAAATCCTCCATAAAATGATTCTGAAAGATCCTCATAGTATTGCTTATGATATCTAGGATTTTCAAATCTCTATATTTCAATGGTAAATTGGAAAACTTTATCCAACATGGAAAATATTTTATTTTAGCTTACAGAGGATCAAAATTTGGCACCCATGGTTGAAAATAAAAACTTGACCCATTTAAAAACCAATATTTTACTTTCAATACTAAGTTTCTTTCTTCAGTATTATTAAATTAGGCCATTAAAACCATACTTCAATATTTAGAAAAAACAAGTTGCTTACTGTAGCATCGTAAATTGTCATCTATGACAATTTTACACTAGATATTTTCTCCCTACTATGTGCATGGACCTAATCATGTTCCTAATTTCCTAAATTGTGTATTCCCTGGCCTATTTAATCATTTATCAAGGAATCAAATGTATGGTATTAAAGTAGGCATTTAATATTTTTCCCCCGATACTTAACACCCCAAAAAATAGGGCTTTTTCAAGGGCGCCCTGGGCGGCCTTTTCCTCCTATTTGGCTCCAAATCTTAGTATGCCAGGGTTGGGAATTTATTATTTGAATTTCAAATGTTAAATGTCACCTATCAAGATTTAATTTGTAGGAAGTTAGATTAATTGCATATAAATACCTAGTCATTTGATCATTTGAAATCTATCTAGCAAAAATTAGAAATATTAGTGATCAATAACTTTTTGAAGCAACTATTATCAAGTCAAGATCATTCAAGCGTAATATTATTGCAACATTTCATTGTCAAAGCATCATGTGAAGTTTTATGTGACTTTTTTCATGTTTATGCATACATTTTTTTTGTGAGGACTAACACTTGCAGGTCTTCAAACAAATACAAGCCAAATTGCAATCAAGCCTTGACGAAATGTGTATGGCTTCATTCCTTCAAGGGAATCAGATTTGAGGGGTGAGTTACATTCAATTGTTGATTCATTATTCATTTATCATTTAGCCTTTATCCCTCAAAGGGATAAGCTCTCTTTCATCAATTTTTCCATTGTGGAGATGGAAACACCAACACAGGGTTTGATAGAGGCAAGCCCCTATATGGTACAACCTGTCCTCTCTCTTTGAATGTGTAGGTTATAGATTTGAAGAAGATTGGAGGAATATTGAAGACCTTTTTTCTATTGTCACAATCAAACCCTATAACTTGAAAAGATATGAAAACTCAATTATCTCAACATTTGACAAAGACCCAATAGGGAGATTTGAAAGGAAGAAACCTCTGATCAAGTACCTAAGGACTGTGAAAGAAGATTTTAGTTTTAGTCATCCAGAAAAAGGTGTCTTGGGTGCCCTTGTCTAGTCAAATCAAGTCGAATTTCAAATCACAAGTGTGCACAAGTTTGCTATGTTTGTTTTTTGTCATAAAAATTTTCTATCAATTTGCAGATTGCCTTTTTTCATAATCAGAGTAGTGAATTTTTATTGTTAGCTAGTTGCATCATTGCATTTCATCAAAAATACATCTCAAACCCCTAAAAAATTTCAAATCCAAGGTTGATTGACTCACCTTTTAGGTTGTAGGTTGATCTCATACCCTTGTTGATCTAAATTCTAATGTTATGTAAGTGAAAGGTAGCTAATGCTAGTTAAACACAAGGGTTTCACTTTTCTAACTTATCAACTAATATCAGTGATTGTGTGAAAACAAGTCTCCTATAGCCGCGAGAAGGAATGATGAATATCCCTTGTGAATATTGTCATGGTCTTCTTGTTCCAATTTTTAATAAAACATGTAAGTAGTATATTTAGTGTATTGTTAAGTAAATTGGTTTAGCAATTTAAGAAGAGTGGTCGCGGACCATTCAACTCTTTCTTAAACTGCTTAATGTATTTCAGCCAACAAACTATAAACTCTAAACATATATTTGGATATTATATTTGTATGTAAAAGCTATATAAGCTATCTCATGTGTTGCATATAATTTGTCAAGTGGAAGTAATATAAAATAAATAAAATTATGAAAGGAATGTTGTCATTTAAGTTAATTTTGGAAATTTTCTAAGTGCTTCCTTCAATTGGTCAATTGGGATGTAGGTCCCACTAATTAGCCACTGATTGAACATATTTTCATATTATTTTTTGCAATTTATGATTTATGTGTATGAATGATTATAATGATTTATTAGGTGTGATATAGATCTAGTGTGACTAGATTTTAAAAGTAATTTAAGTGTTCTAAATTAATGATTGTGTTTTCTATAGTTGAAAACAATTGAAACAACTCCTATCACCCGAAAGTAATAGTTCTTGTTGTCTGAAAGTAATAGTTTATGTCAATAGAATTATTGTTGATGATAAATGCAGCTTCGCACGATTCCTTCCAGCCTGGTAATTGTTCTTGATTAGATAAATTAAATATTAGCTTGAAAGCTATTTAATTTATAGAGCATCCATTTGTTATCTTGGCCGACCTTCCTTGTAATTCACAAGTTATATTTGTAATTATCCTTTTATATTATATTATAGGCCGACCTTCTACATGAAGAGGTGTGACCTCTCTCATAAGTGTGTATTTATACAAGGCCTCTTCCTTTCATTTTTGTAACCAAGTAAGTTCATCTCCTTCCTTCACTCATGTGTGAACTGTTCAAGAGACAAGTGCAAAGTGTTCAAGAGAAAAGTGTGAATTATTCAAGAAGCAGATTGTGAATTACTCTTAGTGAAGATCTGAGTCTCATGAAGGGCAGATTGTTATTGTCGTCATTATTGGTGCAGAATATTGGCCTTGTGATTGGCCTCATTGTAAAGAAATTGTTGACTTTGTTATATATAAAAGAGATATATTTATTGTTGGGTTTTTCTCCCTCAAGAGGAGGGTTTTCCCAGGGTATTTCTATGTTATTGTCTAATATTGAATTAATTTTCTATGCATTAAATCTGATCATGAATATTTAACATGGTATCAGAGTAGATCTACGAAAATATCTGATCAGTTTTTGCTTAAACCTGTCTGTGGAAGAATGTGAGAGATAAGGAAGTGCATAGAAGGTAATCGCTTCATCTCACAGTCATGTTCATTGAGCAAAAAATGTGAGATGGTTTGGATCTTCTACAGAAGCAAATCACTAGAGGGAAATACTCATCTTGTCATAGTTATTGAACCAAGAATCTTGGGCACATCATTTGAGAATCATTTATTCTTGGTGATCCTTCTACTGGAGTTTATTCCTACAGTTTCTAGTTGGGATCATAAAAATTGTGTATTTTTTATCTTTGGCAGCCGTAGTCGGATCTTGGAGGTTATTCATAGAAGTTAAAAGGAGGCAATATTCATTTGTGGAGAAATGTTGTGATAACTGCATTCCCTCATGCTTGGTTCCTTGGAGATTTCAACCAAGCCTTCGAGCTTAACTTTAGAAGATCAACCTCAAAAGGCTCATTCAAGTTAGAAGGTTACTTCTCATCAGGTGATCATGGGTAGCAAAGGACTCCCAACCAATGTCAAAGAAATTGGAGGTGGCGCCAAAGTCGTCTCTCCAATTTGCAATCAGGAGCCTTCTCTTGTATTCGAAGATTTCAATGATCATTCTCGAGAATTCACAATGCTCAGGAATGAATTTCCTAGAAACGAAATTATTCTCAGTACCCTTTGTTGTGTTGAACAATGGGATATGGAAATACGAGTTATGTGGCTGTTTAAATCGAGTTTGGAAATATCAGCCAGAGTTGAAGACTCGACCTAATTGAATTTCCCTTTCATTAGTTGTCTCTATTTTCACACCTCTTGATTGTGTAATTTTAAGTGTTATGTTGCGATAATCATAAGTGATCAAACATTGCTCAAGGAATGCCTTTAGGCCATTATTCCATAGTTGCATCTGGTTTGATATTCAGATATTCAGATTGGAGTCTAAAGAGCATTACTAGAGTATAGAGGGCTAGGCATGCTAGCCGAAAAGAGAAAATTCCAATTATGATGTAGGCTGAGAAGTGCTTGGAATACCATCAAAGATTAGAAGTGTGACTTCTTGTTAACATCATTTCGAATCCTATGGTGATGAAGAATTCAGAGGTAGATCTAAGTGGTGTATTTGTCATGTCTCAGTTTTTGTATCATGAAATCTATGTGTAGAGGCCTGTTGCTGGTAAAATTATGTGACCGTCAGTTGTGGATGATGCTGGTGTAAGTTCTCTTAAGAAACATCACTCAGCTAAGGTCTCATTGTTGTTTTAGGTACTCCTTTCAGACATTGGATTTGACCTTGGGACAGATATGACCCGATAAGCATTTTGATTTCAACAAGATAAGTATCTTTTTTTATTGTTTATACTTATTTTGAAATCTAGGGCTAAATCTTAGTCTACAGAGTTGTGCAGATCTGATGTCATTTATTTGATTGTGTATGTGTTTTCTCTTGAATAGCGTTTCAACAAGATAAGTGGGATGAGACCCTTTGGAGACATCGTTCATTGTGAGTTTTTTCATACTATATTTCTGAGTGTAACTTAGAAATGATGATTGTGATTGACTGTGATAGAGCCTTGATTCCTTGAGAGGTCTGGTTCTACATTCTGGCTGCATAATGCAGCTAAGAATTTTGTGTTGAGCATATTGTCTCTTGTTGTGCTGAGATTAGCACTTCCAAGAGCAGTAAAGACAGAAGGAAGATATATCAAAATCAGTAAAGATAAGTTTCTCTATCCCTTCATTCTGAACTATTGATATTTTCCTACATATTTCTCTTATAGGTTGATTTATTTATTTATGCTTTTAATATTGTTCATAAACTCTTAAGTATTCATGCTATAACTTGAAATAGTAAATCTTCTATGATTCCAGCCTTGATATTTTTTTTGGATATTTGTGAATTGTTGTAATCTCTCTCTAATGCTTTCAAGACAGTTCTAGGAGCAAGAAGGTGATGAGAGATTGCTTAGTGATGAAAAGCTTGAGGCATCTTGTAAGGAAGTCGTGCCAACCAAAGAAATGATCAAGTGTGAAGTCACAACTTGCAGCCATGAGACTGAGTTGGTGGCTAGAGGGAGTTCACTTCTAGAAGTCTTCTTTGCAATCTCTGAAGCAAGGATCAAGAGGGAGTTTTTTCACTCACTGAGAAGAAGTGAGGGTTGTAGTGTTGCAAGGCCAAGTGTTAAATCCTTAAAAGACCTCTTCAGCTACTGAGATCAGAATTGCACAAGACAATCATCTGGATTTGATATTGGTAGCTCCGCAAACCTATTCAGAATAGAGTAATGTACTATGAGGTCGAGGAGGCCTACCTTGAACTCTCTACTATACCAGAGGTGTGCACTGAGGCAAGTGTTGCAGGCAATCTTGGACGAAGAGGTTAGAAGATTGATGCAAGTACTTAAAGATACAGATGGGAGCATTGAGAAGTACAAGGCAAGATTCGTGGCTCATGGTTTTTCACAGAAAGAGGGAGCTAATTATGAAGAAAATGTTGCTCCTATTGCTCCCTATACTTCTATCAGAACCATCATTTCCTTTGATGCATCTAGAGGATGGAAGATTCTTCAAATGGACATGAAGACAACTTTTTGGTGTGATTGAGGAAGAAGTTTATATCAAGCAACCTGATGGATTTGAGGTTCATGGGACGGAGTCTCATGTCTGCAAGCTGAAGAAGGCCCTGTATGGTCTTAAGTTGGCTCCTCGTGCATGGTACAAAAGGATTATTCAGTACCTATCAAGTTTGGGCTTCCTGAAGTATGGCGTTGACTCCAAATCAAGTGTAAGGAGTTGACTGCTAAATTTAAGATGAAGGACCTTGGGCTCATGCAATACTTCCTTGGATTAGAAGTCTAGCAGAAACCAGATGAGATGATTCTAAGTCAAGGGAAGTACACCATTGATTTACTTAAGAGATTTGGTATGATGGATTGCAAATCCATGTCCTCACCTATGGAGACCAACCTACATAAATTAAAGGAGGCTACAACTAGTTCAGACTTGGTGGAACCTACATTGTTCAGTCAGTTGATTGGGTCCTTGATGTATCTAGTTAACACTAGACCAGATATCTGTTATGCTGTGAGTGCACTTAGTTAGTTTATGTGTGAACCGAGATAGATACATCTTATTGCAGCTAAACATATCCTGAGATACTTGTGTGGCACAGTTGGATTCTGATTGGGTAGGGTATGTCATAGATTAGAAATGCACCTCTGGTTGTTGCTTCAGGTTGGGTTCTGCTATGATATCTTGGTACAGCAGGAAGCAGTCATCTGTAGCATTGAGTACAACAGAGGTGGAGTTTATTGCAGCTTGTATGGCAGCTCGAGAAGCAGTGTGGCTTTAGAAACTCCTTGCAGGATTGTTTGGACAATCATTGGAGCTGACTTTTGTTGTTTTCCTTAATGAATTTTCCTCTGAGACGAAGGAATTTGAGGTATAAGCCATTGATTCATTATGCATTTTCCTCTAAGATGGAGGAATTTGAGGTGTAAGCCCTTATTAATGCATCTTCCTCTGAGACGGAGGAATTTGAGGTGTAAGCTCTTGTTAATGAGTTCTTCTCTATAAGAGAAGTTCGAGGTGAAATTCCTTGTTTCCACCTTCTGAGCAGAGTCATGGTGGATGTCATGTGTGTGACTCCATGACATATTTTGTACTTGTGTTTCACCATCTGGGAGAACCATGGTGAAAGTCATGTTGAGGTAACAACATCATGCAAGTGATGAACACTTGTACACACCATAGTATGGTTGTAGCCATTATGGTTTATATCATGTTGAGGCGATATCTAATATCATGATGAGATGATATTCTTCTTTCACACTTGGTTGTAGCCAATGTGGTAGACATCACATTGACGTGACATGTCTTGTGTAGTTGGAAGTACTCTCCCTAGCTGAGAGGGAGTGTTGATGATAAATGCAGCTTCGCACAATTCCTTCCAGCCTGGTAATTGTTCTTGATTAGATAAATTAAATATTAGCTTGAAAGCTATTTAATTTAAAGAGCACCCATTTGTTATCTTGGCCGACCTTCCTTGTAATTCACAAGTTATATTTGTAATTATCTTTTTATATTATATTATAGGCCGACCTTCTACATGAAGAGGTGCGACCTCTCTCATAAGTGTGCATTTATACAAGGCCTCTTCCTTTCATTTTGTAACCAAGTAAGTTCATCTCCTTCCTTCACTCATGTGCGAACTGTTCAAGAGACAAGTGTAAAGTGTTCAAGAGAAAACTGCGAATTATTCAAGAAGCAGTTGTGAATTACTCTTAGTGCATATCTAAGTCTCATGAAGGGCAGATTGTTATTGTCGTCATTATTGGTGTAGAATATTGGCCTTGTGATTGGACTCATTGTAAAGAAATTGTTGACTTTGTTATATATAAAAGAGATATATTTATTACTGGGTTTTTCTCCCTCAAGAGGAGGGTTTTCCCAGGGTATTTGTTGTGTTATTGTCTGATTTTGAATTAATTTTCTGTGCATTAAATCTGATCATGAATATTTAACAATTATGTCATTATAATCCTTGTAGTGTACAAGTTATTTTAATTTTTAATAGGTTTGAAAGTATTTTCAAAGGATTTATTTCATAGATTGCATTCATTTAGGACTTAGCTTGCTACTCTTAGCCATTGAGAAAATTTCCACTACATATTTCATAATTTTATGCCTCGGATTGAGATAAAGGTAAGACTAAACTATAGAATACAATAATATCACCAATTTAGGCAAAATGGTAAATGTGTCAGTTTTGTACCAAAATTTTGGTCTCATTTCTGGGAAAGGCATTGAAGGCCTAAAACCCCAGTAAGTTGAGTTAGGACCAATGCATCATGGAGAAAGTTCATGTAATTTTTGACCTTGCCTAGGTAATTAGCCTTGATTTGCATTGTATTATGTCATACAAATGCATGAGTCATGTAAGAAATAATTAAGGTATATTTTTCAAAAAAATTATAGGAAGTAGCTCAATTAAACAAGGAAAACCGAAGCAAGAAATAAAGCCACAATTTGTGAACAAACCATTGGGAAAGAAGCTAGTTGAACCTGATCTTGAGAAGTGTGTGATTGAATCAACTGTTGTTGAGTTTGATCTTGAATCACCACCTAGTACACAACAAGAATTACCTAAGTTTTAAAAATATTATTTTGACATTTCATGGACATTATATGACCCATCAACAAAAACTGATCTAAGAGATCCTACATGGGCCATCTTGCATGAATTACATCTTGAAAAACCCCAAAAATGGCTAAATATCAATTTTTTGGACTTTCAGGCTTTGGCTTGTCTACATATTGGCATGCCTTCTCTCTTACTCTCAATCTTCCATCTCTTTCACCTCTTCTTTTATTGCAAGTCTAAGTATTTTTGGTTTCGGGCATTGGCCTTAACCCTTAATTCTTATTACTTCCCTTCCATAAATAATTCTTCCCCCAATCAGTGAAGTCCCAATAAAATTCTTGAAATTTTGACTAAGTCTTGAATTTTTGGACTTCATGGATCATCCTTCTTCCTTGCCTCTTACCATCTTTTTATCTTAAGCGTTAAGCTTTCCTTTTTAGCCACAATCCTTGATACTTATTTTCAGCCTTCAGTGATCAGTCCTTCCATCTAAATTTTGTCTGATCTTTATGATAAGACATAAGGTTTCCTTACAACCCCCAATCTCTAATGCCTTTACTTTGGACTTTGGGCATTGAGCCTTCCACTTATTCCTGATCATATTTTTGTGATAAGACATAAGTCTTCTCTTAGACTCCCAACATTTCTCTTTTTTCTTAAGTCTTCAAATATTTTGGCATTCTTTATTCCCTTCTTCTAGAAAACATCAGGTCGATGCCCAACATCCAATAGGTGGTCTTTTGGGGATCAAAAATTCTTCATGTCATCTTATGCATCAAACTGTTATGTGGTATGAGGTATGCTTAATGCCTAATGTCCAATTGGTTTCTCTTTTGAATTTCAGGATCTTGATGTTCTTCTCTATGGTTGTTTGACAAGCATTCCTTAGCAGGCTCGACACCTGATCTTTGACAAGGATACCCTTTTTGGGGCTCTAGACAATTTAATGTTTAGTAGAGTGATTTTTTGGCCTAAAAGTTTGACAATATTTTGGAATGGTTTGTTTTCTAGCAAAAAATGTTGTTAATGCTACAAATTTCCCAACTAATTGATTTGATCCTTGAGGCTGAGGACAAAATTTAATGCATCTCTTGACTAGTGTAGGTGGGATTAGTGGTGCCCATGATCATTTTTTGCATATGTCCCTTCTGTTGTTGTTCCATGCCTAGATCATGAATTTAATGAGAGATATCCACTCTTCGATGTAGGAATACATGTGATCATCAATGCAACGAAGTGGGTGTTGATTGTCAGCCACTCTTCTTGGGCACATTCTTTTGGGTTTCTCTCATGTATAAAGAGTAGCCTTGTGCTCATTGTTAAGGGTTCTCCCCAGTTTCTCTAGCAGACTCATGCAACTTTTTATCTCTACAACTGTAAAATTGGCTTTCATGCCTCTGTCTTAATAAAATCACTATTTTTACCTCTTCTCAATTCTTGTATCTTGTGTAACATTTGATACTTCTATACATGCTTGAATTTTTTTCATTTATATAATTTGTATGATTGTCCTAATTTGATGTAAGTGTTAATTGTGGGTAATTTGCATCCATTTTAGGATTTTTCAGACCCCATCCTTCATGTTCTCTTATAAATATGGTGAAATAGAGAACAGTGTGAGCTTCTTCAGTGTTTTTTTTATACTCTATGCAAACATAGGTAGGAAGAAACACATTTGATCATCTTGTTGCATCACCATATTTCCAATTTTTAGCATTCTCTTCTTCCTCTTCCTTCTGCAACTTGTTAGATTAGGATTAGCATAGAGTTATCAAGTGCTAGATTGGACTAGTATTATTGCATCTAGTTTTAAAAGGAAGTTGGCATTCTCTAGAGACTTGACCTCAACTTGCAAGGTCCCACACCTTGAGGTCATTATATCATTGGAATGTGGAGCCTATGTTCAATAGGGTGCAATTTCATGCGACAATAGTTTTGGCATGCCTAGTGGGACTAATTGATGAAATTTATTTTATCTTGTTGAGAGAGTGGTGTTGAATTCAATATTTTTAGCCTTAAAGAGGTAGTTATCCAACACTATGGCGACTCTATTATAAAATTTATTGGTTCAAGCAGTGCAAGCTCTCTGCAATAGTTGTGACAACAATTTTTGGCATGCCCAGTGGGACCAAGTTTAATGAGATTTAATTCATTATGTTGAAGGATTTGGTGTGTCCCTCAACATCTTTCCTTTTAAGAAAGTTCTACAAAATACCATGGTGACTCTATGATAGATATATTCATTGAACCAGTACAATTTCTCCCCAGTAGTTGTGACATTAGTTTTTGGCATGCATAGTGGGACCAATTCAAGTTTAAGTAGTGCAAGTTCTTCTTTGTTGTTGTGACCATAGTTTTTGGAATCGGTTGGGGGAACTTCTTCATGAAATTTATCTCATTCTATTGAGAGAGTGGTGTTGTTTACAACATTTCAGCCTCGAAGCATCTAAAGTACCTATCAACTCTACACTCATTTGAGCGAATCTAAATTAGTTTAGTGACTCTACTACAACTCATAGGTCTTGGTTTAAGATCAAACCTACACAATCATGCCAAGGATTCAAACAAGAGCATATTCTATAGGTAATTTCCAACATTCTAAGCTATCATTGTCAACATATAGAAGAAGAAACACACATTCCCTATCACCAATGAGTAGAAATGGGGGTGATGTAACCCCATCTCTTGAAGTTCAATCTACACCTACTTTTGGTAGGTTGTTTTGAGATAAGACTCCTACTTCTCAAATAAATAGAATATTATTCTAGATGGCTATCCCTATAAATCAAGGTTTTGTATCCTTTAATGATAGTAGTCCTCTCATTCTATTCCAAAGAGACGATATACCCATTAATGCCTTAAAGAGTATTCCCTATTTTACTGGTGAAACATACACTAGTCCAACAGAACACATCCTAGATGTGGCAAACATCTGTTCTATGCACAATGTTACAAAAGACATCATAGTTGTTAGACTCCTAAACACCTCTTAAAAAGGAAAAGCACTGCAATAGTATAGAGGTTTGAAACCTAACTCCATTCACAACTTGGATGAGTTAGGTGAAAACTATGTAAACACCTTGAAAACAAAATTTGTCTCTGGTAGAATAGTTGACCACAATCAAGAGGGCACTAATTCATGGAAGATTTTAACTACAGATTTTAGAATACTTGAAATAGAATCCCTACCATTTTGAAACCCTCTTCCAATTATGCCTTCCTATTCCTATACTATTGAATCATATAAAAAAAAATTCCCTCATGGAAATATTATATGCATATATATGATTCAATCTATGGGTAGGGTAAATTTTATAGATGCATATGATATTTCCATGAGGGAAAAAAATTACTTAATACAAGCTTGGAAAATAGCTACAAGACCACCAATGCCCCTATTTCTAGATTTTCTTCCTCTATAGCCCACATTGGCTCCTATTCTAGTGGCTTCTACCAATCAATCATTTGTTCCTGCTACATCTCTAGATGAAGTATAAGAAATGAGAGCCTTAATCCAAAAGTTGAATAATGGTTTAGTGATAGAAAGAAGGAAAAACCAAAATAATAGACCTTATTAGACTCAGGTTCAAAGTTATTGATAGAATAGGCAACCCTATCAAGGGAAGAATCTTTTGAATCATGTCAAACCCTTGAATAGCATAAATCTAGCTTCTTCCAACACTTTAAGGGCCCTTGATCCAATTCAAAACAACCTAGATCAAGAGCATGACTGGTATTATCCATGCAACCAGTCTCATAATCAGAATGCTTGTCAAAATGGGGAATTTGTGCAAACCCTAGTGGTTCAGAATGAAACCTCCACCTTAGGGTAGTAATTTGATACAAACCAAGTGGTTTCTAGTAAAGAATACCATATGCAAGGAGACACAACATTGGTCAACTAGCATCAAGAGGAATTTTGTGGCATGAATCAGTTGAGTGTCGATATAATAGCCCAAAACATAAGGTCTAAGAAAAGAGAAATGGAGGGTGGCACATCTTCTACTACTAATCAGGAATCAATCCTCCAACCATCTCAAGAAGTTATACTTTCTAGACCAACAGGTAGGAAAACTATCCTAAAACTAGATCAACCTACTAGTAGGGGTAACAAAGCACCAAAACAATTTCAAGTCATCTAATCATCAAAGCTAGATCTCACTACTTCAAAGGTTTCCTCTAAGGTTAGTCAGCCTCCTTTCAATATAGTTGATAAAATTAAGAGGGCTAACCTCAACGTGATCATATGGGAGGCTTTGTTTATCCCAACTCAAAGGGATTTTCTGCAACAAGCTTTAAAGGAGCATAAGCAACCAAGTGAGGTATCAAAAAAGGAGAAAATCACTCCATCAATTAGCCTAGTATAACCCAAGGAAGAAGGGAATTCAAATAAAATCAATAAGACACCTCCCTTCTATTTATATTTGATTATTGGAAATCATATAGTACATAACTGTATGATAGCTTTAAGGGCTAGCATCTCTGTTATTCCCAAAAAGGTGGCTAATATGCTTGGCATTAAGTATGAGTTTGTGACTAAGGGAGTTGTCCAATTGGATGGTACTATTTTCAAGATAGTGGGAGTGATTAAGGACCTAAAATTGACCTTGAATGCATTCCTTGGTTGCACTATATTGTAAGATATTTCAATCATTGGCCTCCCTACTTTCTTTGCCATATGCTTATCTAGAGACTTTACTACTAAGGTAGTTGGATACCTATCTTTTGATTGGTCCCATATGCTATTCAAGCCTAGGTATGGTACCAAAGCGACCATTAGGGATGAATTTATTTCCAATGATCATACTGAGCCTTACACTTCTAAACCCATAAATATAAATTTCACTTCGCATGTTAGGAGGATGAGTGTGTTCATGAACCTACTACTCTTTTAGAGGAGGTCTCTAATTGTTTTCTAGATGAATGGGCAAATGCTTTTAATTTTGAGCCACTCATTAAGGGGATTTTGGTTTTGGAACCTACTACAATTATGAAGATAATATTCCTACTCCCAACCTCATCAAAGCTCAAGAGGATCTAGAATAAATGGTGTACAATGTAGGCCATAGGCATTGGGCTTTTGTAATCAACCATCAGATTAAGAAGGGAAGTTGTTATGAGGTCAAGACCAACCATATTATGCAAAAGGATAAAAAAGAGCCTGAGGATGATCCTTTTTGGGATGATCTAGAAGATTTTTGTTCAAACTTGAATATCAGACCACCATCCCTTTAAGAGGACGTTTGTGAACATAAAATACCTACAAAGGCCAATGATTATGAGAGTGACATAACCTTACGTGAGGAGGTTTTTTTTTCCTCTAAGGGTATTTTTCTTTTAAATGTTGATTAGCTTCCAAAGGATTCTCCCCTACCTTGTTATATTTATCTAAGGTACCAATATTGTAACAACCCAATCCATTACCCCAAAAATTATCACTTTTTAAAAAAAATCTTTAAGTCATTAAATGCTCATTCTTTTGTATACTCAAAACAAAATAAACATCCATCCATCAAAATAGGATGGGAACACATCTATCCATAAAAATAGGATAGGCATCCATCCATCAAAACATGACGAGAATACATCTATCCATCAAAATAGGTGAAACATAGAAAAATAGGTTCACCAAAATGAATGAAAGAAAATATGTGGGTGATGGAAAAATGGATAAATGGAGAATGGATGCACCTATCTTCCTTTTTTCATTAGGAAAAAGAGATCCCCAAAGGTAGGATTGAATTTCAACCCTTAGGTGAGTCAACCCTATTGGGGATCTTGGATATTTTCCTTATGACAAGACAGGGTAAATATGCCTGAAATGTACTTTGGGGAGAAAAACTAAAAATACTAAATGAACTCAATTATGCAATGTGAAACTTGAACCATCAATTTAAAGCATAAAATAATCAAAAACAACAAAATTTCAATAAATTTGAGAAGGGTGAGTTGATGTGTACTAGTCAACAAAATTTGTTGTTGATTGTCCTCCTAGGACAGATTCACCCTAGGGTGAATGGATCCTACTACAAGGATCCAAAATCTAATTTCATAGTCCTCTGCTCCTGGATCTGCACTCCTAATTCCTTTAGATCTCACTATTGGAAAGTCGGGAATAAACTCTACAAGTAAGATTTTGTGGCTTGAAAATTTTGATGACAACTTTGACAACTTTACAAAATTGCACTTTTGATCAACCTTCAATGCTCCTTCACCTACAAATCTGCACATACAAAGAGAGGGACAACATTGTTTGTTTTTGGTGAATGGGGGTTTGCCTTGGTCAAACCCCATTTTGGTAATTAAACCTTGAAATGAAATAATGATAAAAAGAAGGAATGATGAATAAACACTAGCTTTTTGCAACTCACCAAACCCTTTGATGGCTACCCTTGGAGGATTGAAGTCTAACACATCTCTCAAAGGATTGGTTCTTGCATGAAATGGTTTGATTGGATGCTTGAATTTTGACTTGAATGCTTGAAACCTACATCACAATGTTAGCTCCAAAAACATGCATGTACACACATAAAACTTGACATCATGATAGGATCTTAAATGATGATGTAGAAGACTGATAAATCTGCTCTTGAATGCTCTTGATAATATTTTCTTTAGGAATGCTTGCATAAGATGTGTTAGATTTGAATTGATAAAAAGACCTTATATTTATAAGTAATTTTCTAATTTCTTGACAATTAAACATCAAAGGCCGACAATTGCAATTTGAATTTGAATTATAAAAATACCACCATAATCATATTAAAAAATGGGATCCTAAACTTAAGGAGGACCCATTCGCCCTTGGGCATGTTGGTTGACAGATTTATCACCTAACTCTATATTCTCATGCCCACTAAGGTGATAAATGTAACCACAATTGAATCAATAATCATGTAATTCTTAAACTGATTCTTTGTTTATTTTAAAAGGTGGTAACTACCTTTGTTTGATATTCAAAGAATAATTTTTAACTACTATTGATTTTAACTAGAAAGAAAATAAAGGAAGGGGCTTTGATGTAAGGGCATCCTTGGTTCTTGGCAATCTTGCATCAACCAAAAATATTTTCTTTCAATTTTGTTCTTGTTTTGTTCTTGCTCAGTTCCCGTTGGTGGATTCATCATATTTTCTCACCAGACCTCATGGATCTACATTTACATTGTGGACGTGTTAATTTTCCTTATTCCATGATTTGAGCATGATTGGATCTTATTTCGGCAAGTTATTGCTTCCGAATTTGATGGCAGTTTCTTGAACCGGCACAAGAATAATTTTCAAGCCTAACAATTAATTTGATCGTTCATGGATCGTTCTTGTAAGTCGCGGATCTTGACGATGTGATTTTAATTGTTCCATGGAGTGTCCCTAACCTTGATTATAGGTCCACACTTCATCCTATGCATTTACAGAGGAGTAATTCAAATTTGAGGCTAACTTGTTCATGCACACGTTACATTTTCTTTCAACGGAGATTGTAATAATCTTTGGCCAACATGAATGATCCTAGATCTCAAGATGTGATATAAATCATTGTAATAGATCATTAGAAAGTTAGTCAAATAGAATATTAGATTGAAGATGTTAGATTTCAGCTCGCATTAAGGAGCATATAGGAACATGATATTTTGAACATGTTGTATCAGGCCTATGAGCTCAATTTGTAAGCCTGGATGTTGTCGGCTGATTGTAATTGAAATTTTTGATAATATGAATGTTTGAAACTGTATTTGCCTCCAATTTTTGTGTTGTTTATGTTGTGTTGCTCTTGTTGCATGGTCTGGATTGTTCTCTTTGAGGACCCTCCTAACATGGTTGCACTAGATTGGTATCAGAGCATAGAAGACAAAAGGAGTGCAAAAGCAGAGGAATTTACAGAACATATGAAGAAAGTGCATACTCAAGTGAAGGAGAAATTGGAAAATATGAACCAGAAGTATAAGGAGAAAGCAGATGAAAAGAGGAGACATAAGGAGTTCGAAGTTGGAGATGAAGTAATGGTATATCTGAGGAAGGAAATATTTCTAGTTGGAACACACAATAAGTTGAAGATGAGAAAGTTTGGACCCTGTAAAATATTGAAGAAATTTGATTCAGGAAATGCATATGAAGTGGAGTTACCAGATGGAATGGGTATGTCACCTATATTCAACATTGCAGATCTACATCAATACCATGAAGCAAAATTCAGTGGAGACAATAAAGAAAAATTGGAGGATCAGTTTCCTAAACAACAATCAGATGAGATAGAAGAGGTTTTGGATATCAGAGATGGGAGGAAAACTCGTGGAAGACAGTACAAGGAATATCTTGTGAAATGGAAAGATAGACCAGTGGAGGATTCTTCTTGGATTTCTTAGGCTAAGGTGGACCATCTTGGTTTTCCTTTAGCCCCACCAAAGTGAGGGACTCGCTTTTCAATAGCCCCTAATGTCTGATGTAGGAGCATCCTTGGTTCTTGGCAATCTTGCATCAACCAAAAATATTTTCTTTTAGTTTTGTTCTAGTTTTGTTGATGCAGGAGCATCCTTGGTTCTTGGCAATCTTGCATCAACCAAAAATATTTTCTTTTAGTTTTGTTCTTGTTCTGTTCTTGCTCAGTTCCTATTGGTGGATTCATCATATTTTCTCACCAGACCTTGTGGATCTACATTTACATTGTGGACATGTTAATTTTCCTTATTCCATGATTTGAGAGCAATTGGATCTTTTTCTGACAAGTTATCACTTCCGGATTTGATGGAAGTTTCTTGAACCGGCATTGGAATAATTTTCAAGCCTAACAGTTAATTTGATTGTTTGTGGATTGTTCCCGTAACTCACGGATCTTGACAGTGCAATTTTAATTATTTTGTGGAGTGTCCCCAACCTTGATTATAGGTCCACACCATCCTATGCATTCATCGAGGAGTAATTCAAATTTGAGGCCAACCTGTTCATGCACACATTACATTTTCTTTCATTAGAGATTGTAATAATCTTTGGCCGACGTGAATGATCCTAGATCTCAAGATGTGATATAAATCATTGGAATAGATCATTAGAAAGTTAGTCAGATAAAATATTAGATTGAAGATGTTAGATTTTAGCTCCAACTAAGAGGCATATAGGAACATGATATTTTGAACATGTTGTATCAGGCCTGTGAGCCAAATTTGTAAGCTCGGATGTTGTCGGCCGATTGTAATTGAAATTTCTGATAATATGAATGCTTGAAACTACATTTGCCTCCAATTTTCGTGTTGCTTTTGTTGTGTTTCTCTTGTTGCATCGCCCAGATTGTTCTCTTTGAGGACCCTCCTATAGTGGCTACACCAGATTGGTATCAAAGCAAGATTCGATCCGTGAGAGATCACCAGAATTTGTGGAGTCCTATTGAAGACTTGTTGTGGGGTGGCGGACTGAGGATCTGACCTACAGCTATAGAGGACTTGTGTAAAGATGGCAAGAAGAAGAAATGCTAGAGGAAATGGAGTGCGTGGAAATACAGACCTAGCTTTAATGGAGATGTTGAGAGGAATTGTTGTCGGATTAGATGCAGTTGAAATGGCCCAGAGGAGAGGTCAACCAGTTGATGATGTGATTGATGAAGAGGTAGAAGTACAGGAAGAAAGAGGTAGAGAAGATCAACCTGGACTGGATCAGGGAGAATAGAGGTTCATAAGAGCCCTAACTAGAGCAAATACTAAATCACATTTCAATCCACTAGATTATAGAGGTAAGTTGGATTTAGAAGAATTGCTTGATTGGATAACAGAGATGGAAAAGTATTTTGATTTTGAAGGTACCACTAAAGATAAGAAGGTAAAATTTGCTTGTACAAAGTTGAAAGGACATGCATCCCTTTGGTGGGAACATTTGCAGAAAGATAGACAAAGAAGAGGAAAAGAAAAGATAAGATCATGGGATCGTATGGTGAATAAATTGAAGACAAAGTTTATGCCTGTAGATTATTAGATCAATTTGTTCTGGGAGTTACAAAATTTGAAGCAGGAGTCGAGTGTGACAAAGTATACTGAGGAATTCTACAAGTTGAATATCAGATCTGGTATTTTGAAGGATGAGATCGAGCAAGTAGCCAGATGTGTGAATGGTTTGAGGTCATCTATACAGGATGAAATTAGTTTGATCAAGTTGCAGAGTGTGGACAAGGCATATCAATGTGCCCTAAAAGCAGAAGAGAAGCTGAATAAAAGACATGAGAAAAGACAGAGAGGAAGAGGTGGAAGATTTCAAAGAGGAAGAATTTTTACTAGAGGAAGAGGACCTTTTGGAGATCAGAATAAAGATAAGGAAGTCAGTAAGAATGATAATTTGTACCATAGAGATGATGGAAATTCTTACTAAAGAGGAGGATACGGTGGTTACCAAAATGAAGGTTATAGAAAACATGATAAGGAGAAAAGAGTATTCAGAGGAACTTGTTTTAAATGTGGCGGAGAAGGACATAGAGCATTTGAATGTAATCAAGGAGAGACAACTAGAAAGATAGAGAATAATAGAAGAACAACCTTTATTGAGGAAGATCATACTAGATCATCTAATAAACCGGAAGATGGAGAAGTGTTGGTGAATAGAAGAGTATTGTGTCAAATTGAGTTGGAGTAGGAACTCTTGCAGAGAAAGAATTTGTTTCGGACCAGATGCAAGGTAGCTGGTAAATGTTACAAAGTGATTGTTGACAGTGGGAGTTCTGAGAACCTAGTTTCTAAAGAGATGGTGACCAAACTAAAGTTGGAAAGATTGAAACACCCAAAACCCTATCATATAACTTGGATTCAAGATGAGCATAAGATACTAGTAAGTGAACAATGTTTGGTAAAATTGAAGATAGGAAATTACCATGATGAAGTTTTGTGTGATATCATGCCTATGGATGTATGCCATGTTTTTTTGTGAAGACCTTGGCAGTATGATACACAGGCTATTCATGATGGAAAGAAGAATACATATGCCATTGATGCTAATGGGATGAAGCAGACTTTGTTACCATTGGAAGATGTTCCTAGAGTTGAGATTTGTACGAGTGCTAGAATTTGTTTGGTTGATGGAAGGAGGTTTCTGGATGGATTGAGACATGATAGCATGTGTTATGTCCTGGTTCCTAAGAAGGCTGAATACTTGAAGCATGTAAAAGAACAACCGGAAGAGATAAAGGAGTTGTTGATAGAGTATAAAGAGATCATTTCAGATAATGTCCCTGATGGATTGCCCCCTGTGAGGAGTATTAGTCATTGGATGGATTTAATTCCTAGAGCTAGCTTTCCTAATAAAGCAGCACACCGGATGACACTTGTAGAGAATAAGGAGTTGAATAGAAAAGTGCAAGATTTGTTGAGGAAAGGTTTGATTAGAGAAATTTTAAGTCCCTGTACAATACCTATTGTGTTAGCACCTAAGAAGGATGGAGAATGGAGGATGTGTACAAACTCTAGAGCCATAAACAAGATCACGGTGAAGTATAGATTTCCTTTGCCCTAGATGGATGACATTATGAATTGTTTGAGTGGAGCTAAATACTTTACAAAGATATATTTGAAGAGTGGATATCATCATATTAGAATCAGAGAAGGAGATGAGTGGAAGACAACATTCAAGAAAAATGAAGGATTGTATGAGTGGTTGGTGATGCCTTTTGGACTACAAATGCACCGATTACTTTCATGAGGTTGATGAATGAGGTATTGAAGAAATTATTGGGTAAGTTTGTGATTATTTATTTGGATGACATCTTGATTTTAAGAGTAGAGAAGAACATTTGTTGCATATAAGACAAGTTTTGCAGAGGTTTAGAAAAGAGCAGTTGTTGATAAACATTAAGAAGTGTAGTTTCATGAAGGAAGAATTGGTATATCTGGGATTTGTGATATTTGTGGATGGATTGAAGATGGATCTGGAGAAGGTAAGAGCAATTGTTGAATGGCCTACACCAGATAACATTGGAGAGGTAAGATCATTTCATGGATTGGCTAGTTTCTACTGAAAGTTCATTAGAAATTTTAGTTCTATTTGTAGTCTTATGACATAAACAATGAGAGGAGATAAGAAGAATTTTAGGTGGACATCTGGAGCAAACCGAAGTTTTGAGTTGTTGAAACAGAAGGTGACTAGGTAGCCTATGTTGGCTTTACCAGATTTTAGTATGGTATTTCAAGTAGATTGTGATGCAAGTGGAAATGCAATTGGAGCAGTATTAAGTCAAGAAGGAAGACTAGTAGCTTATTTTAGTGAGAAATTGAATGATGCTAGGAAAAGATATTCAGTGTATGATTAGGAGTTTTATGCCATAGTTCAAGCCTTGAATAAGTGGAGACATTACTTGTTGCCTAAGGAGTTTGTGTTGTATACGGATCATGAGGCTTTGCAATATTTGAACAGTCAAGGTAAGTTGAATTAGAGACATATGAGATGGGTGGAATTCTTCCAGAGTTATACTTCTGTTTTGAAACATAGGAGTGGAAAGTCAAATAGAGTTGTTGATGCTTTGAGTAGGAGAAGGAATTTACTGACAGAGATGAGAGTGGAGGTATTGGGCTTTGATGAATTGAAGAACTTGTATGAGGAAGACCCAGATTTTGTAGAACCATGGAGAGCTTGTAAAGAACACATCTTGGAGGATAGGAGTTAGTGGCTGGATTATTTCATTCAGAAGGATATGTTGTTCAGAGGAAATCAGTTGTGTATACCTTGAAGTTCAATGAGAGATAACTTGGTGAAAGAGAAACATAGTGGAGGATTGTCAGGACATTTTGGAATTGATAAAACGACAGCATTGGTAAGTGAGAATTACTTTTGGCCACAGATTCATAAGGATGTTAGGAAATTTGCACAGAGTTGTAGAGTTTGTCAAGTTGCAAAAGGGAGTAGTCAGAATGTTGGATTGTATAAACCTTTGACAATTCCAAAGAGACCTTGGGAGGATATCAACATGGATTTTATACTTGGTTTGCTAAAGACACAAAGAGGTAATGATTCTATATTTGTGGTGGTGGATAGATTTTCTAAGATGACACATTTCATACCTTGTAAGAAGACAATAGATGCAATACATGTAGCAGACTTTTTTTTTCAAAGAAGTGGTCAGATTGCATGGATTACCTAGGAGTATTGTTTCAGACAAAGATACAAAGTTTGTTAGTTACTTTTGGAGGACACTTTGGAAGAAGTTGAAGACAGATTTGAAGTTTAGTTCTACTTTTCACCCACAAACTGATGTACAGATAGAAGTAGTAAATAGGAGTTTGGGGAATTTGTTGAGATGCTTGGTTGGAGAGAAGATTGGAAGACAGGAGTACCAGAAGGACACCTTTTGAGATCGTTAATGGAGTTCATCCTAGAGGTATATCAAAGTTCACAGACATCAATATGGAAGACAAAAGGAGTGCAAAAGAAGAGGAATTTGCAGAACATATGAAGAAAGTGCATACTCGAGTGAAGGAGCAGTTGGAAAATATGAACCGAAAGTATAAGGATAAAGCAGATGAAAAGAGGAGACATAAGGAGTTCGAAGTTGGAGATGAAGTAATGGTATATCTGAGGAAGGAAAGATTTCCAGTTAGAACACACAATAAGCTGAAGATGAGAAAGTTTGGACCCTATAAGATCTTGAAGAAATTTGATTCAAGAAATGCATATGAAGTGGAGATATCGGATGGCATGGGTATGTCACCTATATTCAACATTGCAGATCTACATCAATACCATGAAGCAAAATTCAATGGAGACAATAAAGAAAAATTGGAGGATCAGTTTCCTAAACAACAATCAGATGAGATAGAAGAGGTTTTGGATATCAGAGATGGGAGGAAAACTCGTGGAAGACAATACAAGGAATATCTTGTGAAATGGAAAGATAGACCAGTGGAGGATTCTTCTTGGATTTCTCAGGCTGAGGTGGACCATCTTGGTTTTCCTTTAGCCCCAGCAAAGTGAGGGACTCACTTTTCAATAACCCTAAATGTCTGATGCAAGAGCATCCTCGATTCTTGGCAATCTTGCATCAACCAAAAATATTTTCTTTCAGTTTTGTTCTTGTTCTATTCTTGCTTAGTTCCTATTGGTGGATTCATCATATTTTCTCACCAGACCTTGTGGATCTACATTTACATCGTAGACATGTTAATTTTCCTTATTCCATGATTTGAGCGCGATTGGATCTTTTTCCAACAAGTTGTTGCTTCCGGATTTGATGGCAGTTTCTTGAACCAGCATTGGAATAATTTTCAAGCCTAACAGTTAATTTGATCACTCGTGGATCATTCCTGTAACTCACGGATCTTGACGATGTGATTTTAATTATTATGTGGAGTGTCCTCGACCTTGATTATAGGTCCACACTTCATCCTATGCATTCACTGAGGAGTAATTCAAAATTGAGGCCGACCTATTCATGCACACGTTACATTTTCTTTCATTGGAGATTGTAATAATCTTTGGCCAATGCGAATGATCCTAGATCTCAAGATGTGATATAAATCATTGTAATAGATCATTAGAAAGTCAAATAGAATATTAGGTTGAAGATGTTAGATTTAACCATGCATTAAGGAGCATATAGGAACATGAGATTTTGAACATGTTGTATCAAGCTTGTGAGCCTAATTTGTAAGCCTGGATGTTGCCTGTCGATTGTAATTGCAATTTCTGATAATATGAATGTTTGAAACTGCATTTTCCTCCAATTTTCATGTTGCTTCTAATGTGTTTCTCTTGTTGCACGATTTGGATTGTTCTCTTTGAGGACCCTCCTACCATGGCTGCACCAGGCTCTTAACCAAGAAGCTTTAAAGGTATTTCTCAACTTCATACATCAAACTGAAAATACTTCACAACTAGAATGAAATCAAATATCACCACAAAATCCTTATTCATAAATAAATGATACTACAGTGGTGCAACAAGTCAAAATATTTATTATCCCAATCATAGATTAAACGTTGGCAAAACATTCAACATAAGTGGAACAAATTCATACACCATAATTCAAAGATTACGAATACACAAATTCCAACATTTTCTTCTATATCAAAATAACAGAAAGCAAATATTCAGATAACAGAGTTTTGCTCTAATGAGAAAATCAAAGTTTTCCCAAAAGATCCTAAGCATCCCAACCAAATCCATATTTAAAGCATAAACAGTTTATCTTAGTAACGATTTCTTGAAAGTAACTGCATTAAAAATTAAAAGAGTTTTACTTAAAAGAGCCAAAATAAAGAAAGTATCATGGAATACTAAAAAAAATTAATTATGCATCATCTCTTGTCACTTTAGCCTCTACATCTTCTAGATCTTCGACCTCTTCCTGCTACAACCATTTCTCTTGCGCCTTCATTCTGATTTTGTAATCCCTATATTTGGAAATAATTGCAAGCAACTCTTTCCTCCCTAGAGTTGTGGTAATTTGTAGCCTAGTTCTTACTTTGGTTAGAGTTGCTTCAGACTCGTTCAATGTGTCAGAATCCTAGTTGCTTCAATTTTAAAAGAAGTGAGATAAATTTGCAGTCTATTGAGCTTCAAGTAAGATTCTTTAGTCATGGTGATAGGATCAGTCATCTCCTTGTTGAATATTTCTTTAAATTTCAGATAAATTTCCTTTGAATCTAGAATCTTCTCATCAAACTCATCGGTTATCTCAACTTTGAGGTCATGACAATTTCCCTTGATCTCCACCAGCATGTCTAGGTACCTTTTGAGTACCATAGAAATCTCCTTTACCAGGGTGTCATAAACACTTAATTTCCATTCCAATAAATTGGGCCATGAGAGGTCTAATTCCTACGGATCACTCACGATTTCCTCATTAATTAAATTTAATTCGATCCATGGAAATCAACTCTTTGATTTCTTGTGAAAGCACATAGAGACTAGTATGATCTTTTCAAATTTTCCATAGCTCTGCCATCAATTCCTTCCTTTTGTCAACAACCTGGGTATAGAAAAGCACAGACTTATTAATAAAGAAGGCAGTTTCTTCAAGTATTTCATCAATCCATTCACTGACACTTTTGGAATAGCTCGGATTCTTTATGATCAATTGCATTGTGGACTCATCAATGATTCCTGCTTGAGAACTTGAGGCTCCACTAGATATAGAAGGAACTATAGAAGAAATAAAGTTCTTCAAATAAAGAACTTGGGATTGCAATGCCACTTTTTCTTTCCTTTCTTCTTTTACCTGCTTGCTCAAAGCATTGACTAAATAGTCAGCATAATATATATCACCTTCAAGTGTCTGGGGCCCCATATCGACATGTGTGACTTTATAATTAGCTATTGTTATCTCATTCTCATTCGAATCTTTTATAGGGTCATAAATTTCCAACACTTGATTACGAGAAGTAGGATCAGTCAGTATTCTTGACATTTTCTAAGCTTTCTTTGGTCTTGAAAAAGTTTGGAGCAGCTTTGCAACTGTATCTACTCCAACTATTGTTGGAGTGTACTTTCTTTTTTTCTCTACTGCTTTCCTCAACCATACTGGGGAAGCTTCAATCAAAGTATAATTCTTATTCTCTAGAGCGATTTCTCTAGACTTGCTAGTAGTAATGGGTATATTTTCCATTGGAGAAGAAAGTACTTCAGACAATGGAGAAAAAGTATTATCTTCAACAATTTGCTTAAAAATAGCATCAAAATCCTAATGCACGGGTTTTTTTTATTAACCTTCTTTCTAGGAGTAGGGGTAGATGGACTATCCTATTCACATACTGATTTTAGTTTAACCATCTCCTCTAGTTTCTCACCATCACCCCCAGACTGTGAATTTGCACTGGAAGACCTTGTAGCCATTCTCCCTGAGGATGTGCCTACTGTAATTATCTGAGAAGACCCTTGTTCATTTTTCTAAGAAGATTTTGGTTCCTGAGTAGAACCTACAACTTGTCACCATTTTCCTTCCAGCCAATCCTGAGTTCTTTTCATGACTGGGGCAACCCGTATGTTCATATCCAAGACTTCATTTTCATTCCAGTCAACCTTGGGATGAGGTTTATCAAACAAATTCTCATATTTAGGGTAAATGACCACTGAATCATCAATTGTACCTTTAGGAATCTGGAAAGGAAGACCAAAATCTTGTATCTTCCCAAGGGTTAATCTCATGTAATCTCTTTTCAGGACTTCATTTTCATCAACGTAGTCTTCCCAGAAATCCTCAATAGAAGGTTGATGCTGATATGAATTTCCTCCATATAAATTTTGTTTCACAAAACCCTTGCTATCAAAATTGGCCCTCATGAATAAATGTTGGAGATTCTATTCTTTGAGAAGTCCTTCAATGCATTTGGCCATTTGATTGTTTTTGCATGTGAAAGATTCGGTTGTCAATGGGAAAGGATACCCCTTCTTTCCCATATTTGTGTATTTTACATTCACAATAGCCATTTTCCTACAAACTTCCAAAAACACCAACAAATCTTCAGGATATCTAGGAAACTTTAGTGGGGCTTTCTCAAAACCTCCTATCCTCAAGTAGGAAAATCTATCAAATTGTATATAAAAACTTCCAAATTTTGATACAAGAGATAATTACTCAGAAGAAAAATGCACTTCAAGGTTTCCATTCAATTTCCTCATGGCTTCCATTAAGAATGCATCATTGACAAGAGAAAAATCTCCCACTCCAAACTACTTAGTAAACTGTGGGTAGCACTTATACATAGGCATGCCAGAAGTTGGAGGTATCTATGGTTTTAATCCTGGCCAAAATGACCTTTGGCTAGCTATAATATATGTTAGGCAAGAACATAGATGGAAAGTAATAGTTTTCTAAAAATTGACTAATTGTTCATTCAAATGGAAGCAAATTATTTTGGCCCAATTAATGAACACATTTTCATCACAAATATCCAAAATAAACTAACACATCGAATCTTCAAAGGACTCAATTTGTGCATTCCCAACAAAACGATGCAAAAAAGCAATGGCATCTGCAATTTCCTCTTTGAAATGCATTCTTTTAAGTTTGACACGCAGTTGTGACTTACCTCTTTTCTTTGATTTCAACCACCCTTTGGCCATAGAATTTTTGCACTAGCTTTCATTGACTTTGAAAAACTCACTTGTCATTGCGAAAGACATTTCCTTCAAAGTTGTTCTCTCAGGGATCCTTAGAGCGTGAGAAATAGCTCCAGAAGAAAGTTTAGCAACAACAGTTCTATCCACGGCTTTAATTTTTGATCTTTCCAGAATGCCTCTTCTCATGCATGTGCCTATTAGGTCTATGCTCAGAAAAACTTTTGGAAAACCCCTGGTGTGAGCTAGTCCACTTTCTAATAGTTTTGTGTCAATAGCAGTTCTTTTTTCACTTTCCAAACACGCCTAGAATTCTTCTAACTTAAAGGATCCTAGCTCTATGTTCCTTACATCGAACCAGCAGTTTACAATTCTGGACTACATGAGCTCACAGTACACAGGGAAACACTCGTACACAGGGCAACACTCGTACACTTGAAGAAATAATTGTGGATGATAGAGGTGCTATTGCAGGTTCAAACAAATAAATATTCACCACCTTAAGTCATGTAAGTGGTAGGACGTATGTTTGGTGTTGAATTAATATGGCGCTCTATTTTAATCCTCAGTAAAGAACGTAAGATTTGTGTGCTTTACAAAAATCCTTGATAAGACATCTCCAAGTTGTATTGTATGCCTCATTTAATGCATAGGCGGCGCCTCGAAACACATGGGTGAACAACATATTGCAATGTCGTGGAAAAATAAAATTCTATAACTCAAAGTCGGGAGTAACGAAGTTATGAAAACCTGCAACTCCTCGACTTCACAATGGACTAACTCACTTCACGCCACTAAAGAATAAGTCAGGATATCGGGAAGTTAGGAAAAACATGGACCCGATGATAAGGTTAAAGACACATAGCGCCAACAACCTAGGTTTCAAAATTCATAGAATGTGTGACAAGAAGTTAGGAACTTAGAGGATCCCGCAACAAAGACTAAGATGGAGGCACGGACTTTAGGCTTGGGTGGAAAATGAAAGATTAAAGACTAAGGAAAACAAAAATTAAAGGGATATGATACATAGTATACCCACAAGTAACATTGGCTCTGAATGGGGACCAAGACTGATAGGACGCAGAGAATCCAGAATCATGGAATAAAGCCTTATTCATGGGGCAACAGAGTCAAAACCAAACAAGCCAAAACCGAACAAAACAAACAAAAACTATGTACAAGGATGGACCTGATGGAACGATTATTCAAGAAGTTTCAAATCTTTCCCATTATAGGCAAGAGGTAGAATAGTACCATTAGGATAAGTCAATCGATAAGCATGATCACCGACAAGTTGCTTGATCAGGAAAGGTCCTCTTTAGAGAGAATCAAAAATTTTATCTGCTCCTTTTGCCTCCCTTCTCCTGTCTCAGAGAAGAACTGAATCACCAACTGCAAAGTCCCTTTGTCTAGCCTTTTTATCAAAAACCTTTTTCACCATCTGTTGATGTTTGGTAATCCTATCCACCACAACCTCCCTTTCTTCCTCCAACTTATTCAAATACATAATTCACTCTTCCAAAGCAGTCTAAAATTTCTCATCTTCTATAGCCTTCTACAAATTAAGTGTTGAAATCTCCAATGGTGTAGGCAAGGTGCTATCTATGCCATATACTATCTAAAAGGGGGACATTTTGATGGCTCTTTTATAAGTAATTTTGTCAACCCACAAAGCATCGTATAACTTTTTATGCCATCCTCTTTGATTTTCATCAACCAACTTATTGATGATGGAGATTAAATTCTTATTACTTGACGTATATTGCCTATTGCCTTGAGGATAATAATCGGATGAATGAGTAAGACTAATGTCATAATCATAGCAAAAAAGAGTGATTTCAACATAGGAAAAAGAGCTAGCGTTGTAAGTGACAATTTTCTTGGGCACTCCAAACCGTACCAAAATATTTTCCTTTGAAAAATTACACACCAGCTCAGTGGTGGTATGCTTTACTAGAATAGCTTCCACCCATTTGGTGAAATAGTTTGTAGCAGTCAATATGTCTGTATGTCCTGCACTAGAACTTGGATTGATTGGCCCAATGAAATCTAGACCCCATTGCTAGAAGGGCTCATCAATTACCACAGGTTTCAAGGGTAAAGCAACAAGTTGTGGTCTGCCAGTAAATTTTAAACATTTCTCACATTTTGATACCCACTCATAAGCATCTTTGAACACACCTAGCCAATAAAATCTATGACATAGAATTTTGAAGGTTGTCACAGAAGTAGAAAAATGTCCACCACATGTCTCACTGTGAAAGACTTCCAATAGTTTCTTATGTTGTCCCCTATCAACAAACCTTAAGAAAGTCCCATCCACACCTTTTTTATACAAATTTGCTTCCTAGAGAATATACTTGTTTGCCTTAAGTTTTAAATTTCTCTTTTCTTTCAATGACAGATGTGATGGGAAATCACCATAGGTCAAAAAATAAGAGATGTCAGAAAATTAATCATCAGTTGTGCTTGTTGACAACACTAATGGTAACTCTTATTCTTCAACTAGTTTACTTTCAGCAATCATTTTGGCCATACCATTTCCCCTTACTAGATTAGTGGGTTTAATATCTAGATCATATTCTTGGATCTGAGCTATCCAAGATCCTCTTTTATTACATCCAATATCTTGTTGAGTAAGAATAATTTTCACAACAGTTTCAGGAACAAAAATAGTAGTATGAGAATGAAGAATGTAAAACCTGAAACTCTTGAGTTCCTTCACAACAACGTATGCATGTTTCTCAAGCAGAGAATATTTAAGCTCATACTTCTTTAGAGGAGTGCTCATAAAAGACATAGGAGCTTCTATACCTTTCTCATTCTTTTGTAACAAGATGGCTAACAAGGTGTACTCAGAGGCATAACTATATATGATGAAATCTTTAGTAAAATCAGGATGAACTAAAGTAGGAGCATTTGAAACTGTAGTCTTAATGTCTGTAAAAGACTATTTTCCTTCATTGCTCCATTTGAACACTGGGTGATCCTTCATCATATCAGAAATAAGCTTCATCAACTCAGCAAAATCAAGAACAAACCTTCTCAGAAAGTTCACTTGACCAAAAGGTCTGATACCATCCTTGTTGGCAGGTAATCCCAATTGCATGATTGCCTTTACCCTCTCTGGATCTATTTTGATTCCATCCTTTGAGACAATGTGACCTAAGAGTTTTCCGTTAGTTACAGCGAAGATAGACTTCTTAGGATTTAAAGAGATACCATCTTCTCTGCAGCGTTGTAATACTACTTCCAGATCATGTAAGTGATTGGCTCTCTTTTTAGAAAAAACTGTTAGGTCATTCAAATAAATTACTATAATTTTATTCCTGAGATCACCAAAAGATAAGTCCATGACCCTTTGAAAAGTGGCCCCTGCATTGATAAGGCCAAATGACATTCTATTGTAAGCAAAAACACCAATGGGCATGGTGAATGTCGTTTTATGCTGGTCTTTAGGAGCTACTTCGACCTGATTATAACCTGAGAAGCCATCAAGCATAGACATCATTTCAGAGCCAACAACTATTTGCAGAATATGATCCACCATAGGTAGAGGGTAATTATCTTTTAAGGATGCCTGATTTAAGTTTCTAAAGTCAACACATATCCTTATTTCCCCATTCTTCTTTCTCACTAGAACTATAGTGGCTACCCAGGTGGAATGATTGATGGGATAAATAATCCTAGCCTTGAGCATTTTATCAATTTCATTGAAAATAGCTTTTGCAACCTTAGGATTATAAGTTCGTTGCTTCTACTTGTAAGGCGTAACACTAGGTTTCAATGAAATTTTATGTCGAAATTCTCCATTTCTAAATTTCTTTAGATCTACATAGCACCAGGCAAAAACATCCCCGTATCATGTCAATAGAGAGATCAGTCTCTCCCTCTCTTTTTGGGAATAGCACTTTCCAATACATACAATCTTAGGATCGTCTTTTGTACCAATATTTACCTTATCATACTCAACAGATATTTCAACAAAAACCTTTCCTTTCTATTTCAAATATTGATCATGTTTATTGAACAAATGTTCAAGAGAAACTAAACCCTTTGGAATCTTATTACCTTTCAATTGACTAACTTTTGTTTGCTTTCCATCAGGAGAAACAATGTCACCTTCTAAAAAATCATTGTTTTCATTATTGCTACCTTCAAAATAAATGTGGGCAAAGGCTTCAGCTTTCTCTAAAAATTCAATAATCTATTGATCATTATTGAACACTTGCCAATGATTTACATTATCAGGAACACTAGGCCTATACACAATTTCAATTTTGTAGGACTCATCTTTGAAATCTAGATGCGACAAAAGCAATGATGTTGAAACTTCCAAGGAATCAGCCCTAGCATTTTGTTCCTTGGGAATAGACTCTATGAAAAAGCATCAAAATCTTCTATACAATCCCAAACTTTGTTCCTATAATGCTTAAGCTGACCATTCTTCACTGTATACATCTTTCTCACTTGCTTCACTACTAATTTTATGTCTCCCACAAGCCTCAATTGTTTGATACCTTTTTCTTTGGCTACACTTAGACCAAGCAATAGAGCTTCATACTCGACCGTATTATTGGTATTAGAAAATTCCAATTTGAAAGCAAAGGGGAATTTATAGCCATCATGTGAAATCAAAACTACTCTAGCACCGACCCAACACTGGCACAACTTCCATCAAATTCAAGTGTCCACAATTCATTTACTAAATCAGGGCTAATAGAGTTCAAGTTTCCCTCTTGATCAAAAGTGCACATATAGGTTCTTGGTCTAGTTTCAACAAATAGAATATCTGCTCTTGGATCGCCAGAATTTAAGACAGTAAACTTGGCCTTAGGTTCAGGATTTAGATGAATTTTCTTTCCATCTAAAGGTATTAAGGCATGAGACCAATCCATCTTAATTTCTCCACCCAAATCTTTACAAAAACTCCTACTCAAGAGCATGCCATAACTTGTAGGAATATCAACAACCAATATAGTTGATTTCAGCCTCTTTTTAGGAAAAGCGGCTAGGGCTACTTGAGCTTCTTTGATTTGACCAATAATAGGAACTAGGGACCCATCCATGGAATAACATTTTCCTTGGGAAGAGGTATAAGAAAAACCCAGGGCTTTGTCTATTTGAGCAGTCATCACATTTTCAGAAGCTCCATAATCAATAATACAATTACTCGGCCTAAAACCAGCAATGTATAATGATATATAAAAAGGTTTTGGTTTCATAAATGGATTTTGTGAGGTTCAAGGTTTATCTACGGTATTAGAGAAAATTTGATTCCCAAGATTGGCTTCACTATTATCAAAAATTTGAGAATTACATTCGGACAGTGAAGGCTCTTGTTTAACATATCTCACTAGCCTATCTAGTTTTCAGGGATTGAGTCTCAAGTATTCAGCTTGTGAAATTTGAATTTTGGTATTTTTGTAGGAGTCAACTATGTCAAATGAACTAGAAGAAAGAGGGGCAGAAGATGAAGAAGATGGCACCTTAGCTTGCACATTTTTGGGAGAATTTTTCTCTTGCTTCTTCTGCCTTGTTAAAATGTACTTCGGGACTGAAGATGAGCCAGTTTGATCAGCTTTAGCATGTTGTGCTCTAGTGAAAACAACACAATTAGGATCATCAACTCTGATATATACATCATCTCATGCTTTGGCTTCTGATACAAACTCAAAGAAGTTAATGTGAGCATCATTGGACGGACTAGGCTCCTCCACATATGGTTCGACAGTACATTCATTCATTGAAAGCATTTGCATGAATCTAATCATCTCAGAACAAGTAGCTCCATCATGATCTGAAGTCAAATGAAAATTACAATGATTCCCCTTACTAGAGGAAGAGGGACCCTCAATTGCCAGCCTTTGGCTTGGAGCAGGAAATGAAAGTGTTTTGTTGGGAGCTCCTTGGTAATTCCTGGAAACATCTTGATAAGGCGTCTATGTGGAACCTTTTGGCATTTGCCTCTTAAGAGTGATTATGTCATTAGCCAATATTTGTTTGATTGGATCAATAGAATTCACTGGTGAAGGCTTAGCGGTTTGTAATTCTTTCTTCCATTTTCCAAAGATAATCAGATCATCTTCTATTGATACAACCCTATCTTGTGCAGTAGCTAAATCAGCTGCACCTTCCCTTTTAATAATGAAACTCACATCTAGCGGAAGAGTGTTAATGAACATTTCTTTCAGCAATTCAGCAACAGGCCTCATGTTTGTAGTAATTCTGTTATACAACTTATTAAACTTGGAAAAAAAATCCCTCATTGACTCATGAATCTCCTTCTTCATTGAACCCAATTGAGCGACCAAGACTTGATCATCTTCTGCAGACTTAAATCTATTCTCAAATCTTGTTCTTAAGGTAGCCCAATTGTTAATAGAGCCATTGGAAGAGAATAAAACTAATCAGCAGCAACATCCATCAAATATTCTGCAAAGAGTCTCATAGCAACATCCTCATGTTGTATTACAAGAATAGAAGAGGTGGAAAAGAAAGCTTTCATATGCTCATCAGGAGAAACTTTTCCATCTCCATTGAATTTGGGTATGATTTATCCTGAACCTTTGGGTAAGTCATGGAGTTGTGCACCGGCTCCAAAGGTTAGAGAACCTATGATGGCCCCCAAGGGACTAGTTGGGTTTGTGCCATTACTAGAGGAAAATTTACCTGTGTAGGAAGGGTAGTACCACACAAAAGAAGAGCTTGGTAAGATATTTTTGGAACCCCAGTTACACTAGGTTTAGGAGGAGGAGAAGATGGTCTGCTGATATACTTGACTTTTCGGGTGGGTGGAAAATATGAAAAATCAACAGTTTCTAAGAACTCAAAATCTTTATCCACAAGCCCTTTTTTCTTATCACTCCTAGTATACCTTTTAGAAGCTAGGTTTTGACAGGACAATGATAGGCCAATGGAGTCGCCAACTTTTGTCTATTGATGGTTTCTTGGAGGATTTTTCCTATTGTTTACCTGATTTCTAGGAGCCTGTTTGGGAGGAGCTCTTACTCTTCTAGCCAGAGGTGGTATGTTTTCTATGAACACAATTTGGACTGAGCATTCTCAAAGCACATTGCATTTTCTCTGATAATATCTCCAAGTTCCTCTTCTTTTAATACTTCATTAACTATGTGATATTGATAGTTGGTTCTTCTCTGTTGCCAAGCAAGCAGCCTGAGACCAATAATTATATCTTCTTGATCACCAACTAACCAATCTACGTTAGGTTGAAGGACAAGAACATTACGCTTCTGAAGAACCATTACTACTATCCATAGAGAAAATTATTATACAACAATTATTTTTCTAAGTTATCCCTAGTAGAGTCGCCAAAAATCTGTTGGTTGATAGATTTATCACCTAACTCTATATTCTCACGCCCACTAAGGTGACAAATGTAACCACAGTTGAATCGACAATCATGTAATTCTCAGACCGATTCTCTGCTTATTTTAAAATGTGGCAGCTACCTTCATTTGATATTAAAAGAATAATTTTTAACTACTGTTTCTTTTAACCAGAAAGCAAATAAAGGAAGGGGCTTTTAACCAGAAAGCTTTAAAGGTATTTCTCAACTTCATATATCAAATTGAAAATACTTCACAACTAGAATGAAATCAAATATCACCACAGAATCCTTATTCATGGATAAATGATACTACAGTGGTGCAACAAGTCAAAATATATATTATCCCAATCATAGATTAAATGCTGGTAGAACTTTCAACATAAGTAGAATAGATTCATAAACCATAATTCAAATATTAAGAATGCACAAATTCCACCATTGTCTTCTTTATCAAAATAACAGAAAGCAAATATTCAAATAACAAAGTTTTTCTCTAATGAGAAAATTAAAGTTTGCCCAGAAGATCCTAGGCACCCTAGTTGAATCCATATTTAAAGCATAAACAATTTGTCTTGGTAACGATTTCTTGAAAGTAACCGCACCGAAAAATTAAAAGAGTTTTAAACTTAAAAGAGCCAAAATAAAGAAAGTACCATGGAATACTAAAAAATATAATTATGCATCATCTCTTGCCACTTCAACCTCTTCATCTTCCAAATCTTTGACCACTTCTTGATGCAACCATTTCTCTTGCGTTTTCATCCTAGTTTTGTAATCCTTGTATTTGGAAATAATTGCAAGCAACTCTTTGCTCTCTGGAGTTGTGGTAATCTGCAACCTAGTTCTTATTTTGGTTAGAGCTGTTTCAGACTCATTCAATGTGTCAAACCTCCTACTTGCTTCATTTTTAAAAGAAGTGAGATAAATTTGCAGTCTACTGAGCTTCAAGTAAGATTCTTTAGTCATGGTGATAGGATTGGCCATCTCCTTGTTGAATATTTCTTTAAATTTCAGAAAATTTTCCTTTAAATCTAGAATCTTCTCATCAAACTCATCGATTATCTCAACTTTGAGATCATGAAAATTTCCTTTGATCTCCACTAGCATGTCTAGGTACCTTTCAAGTACCATAGAAATCTCCTTTACCAAGGTGTCATAAACACTTAATTTCCATTCCAATAAATTGGGCCATGAGGGGTCTAATTCCTTCGGATCACTCACGATTTGTTCATTAATTAATTTCATTTGGACCATGGAAATCAACTCTTTGATTTCTTATGAAAGCACATAGAGACTAGTATGATCTTTTCTAATTTGTCACAGCTCTTCCATCAATTCCTTCCTTTTGTCAACAACCTAGGTATAGAAAAACACAAACTTACTAATAAAGAAGATAGTTTCTTCAAGCATTTCATCAATCCATTCGTTGACACTTTTGGAATAGCTTAGGTTCTTTCTGATCAATTGCATTGTGGACTCATCAATGATTCCTGCTTGAGAACTTAAGGATCCACTAGATATAGAAGAAGCAAACTATAGAAGAAATAAAGTTCTTCAAATCAAGAACCTGGGATTGCAATGCCACTTTTTCTATCCTTTCTTATTTTATCCACTTGATCAAAGCATTGACCGAATAGTTAGCATGATATATATCACCTTCAAGTGTCTGGGGCCCCATATCGACATGTGTGACTTCATAATCAGCTACCGTTATCTCATTCTCATTCAGATCTTTTATAGGGTCAGCAATTTCCAACACTTGATTACCAGAAGTAGGATCAGTCAATATTCTTGACATTTTTTGAGCTTTCTTTGGTCTTGAAGAAGTTTGGAGTAGCTTTGCAACTGTATCTACTCCAACTGTTGTTGTAGGAGTGTACTTCCTTTTTTTCTCTACTGCTTTCCTCAACCATACTAGGGAAGCTTCAATCAAAGCAGAATTCTTATTCTCTAGAGCGATTTCTCTAGACTCACTAGGAGTAATGGGTATATTTTCCACTGGAGAAGAAAGTACTTCGAACAATGGAGGAAAAGTATTATCTTCAACAATTTGCTTTAAAATAGCATCAGAATCCTCAAGCATAGGTTTTTGTTTGATTAACCTTCTTTCTAGGAGTAGGGGTAGATGGACTATCTTGTTCACATACTGATTTTAGTTTAACCATCTCCTCTGGTTTCTCACCATCATCCCCAACCTGTGAATATTCACTGGAAGACCTTGTAGCCATTCTCCCTGAGGATGTTCCCATTGTAATTGTCTGAGAAGACCCTTATTCATTTTTATGAGAAGATTTTGGTTCCTAAGTAGAACCTACAACTTGTCGCCATTTTCCTTCCAACCAATCTTGAGTTCTTTTCATGACTGGGGCAACCCATATGTTCATATCCAAGACTTCATTTTCATTCTAGTCAACCTTGGGATGAGATTTATCAGACAACTTCTCATATTCAGGGTCAATGACCACCGAATCATCAATTGTACCTTCAAGAATTTGGAAAGGAAGACTAAAATATTGTATCTTCCCAAGGGTTAATCTCATGTAATCTCTTTTCAGGACTTCATTTTCATCAACAAAGTCTTCCCAAAAATCCTCAATAGAAGGCTAATGCTAATATGAATTTCCTCCATATAAATTTCGTTTCACAAAACCCTTGCTATCAAAATTGGCCCTCATGAATGAATGTTGGAGATAATATTCTTTGAGATGTCCAACACATTTGGCCATTTGATTGTTTTTGCATGTGAAAGATTGGGTTGTCAATGGGAAAGGATACCCCTTCTTTCCCATATTCATGTATTTTACATTCACAACAGCCATTTGCCTACAAACTTCCAGGAACACCAAAAAATCTTCAGGATATCTAGGCAATTTTAGTGGGACTTTCTCAAAACCTCCTATCCTCAAGTAGGAAAATCTATCAAATTGTATATAAAAACTTCCAAATTCTAATACAAGAGACATTGACTCAAAAGAAAAATGCACTTTAGGGTTTCCATCCAATTTCCTCACAGCTTCCATTAAGAATGCATCATTGACAAGAGAAAAATCTCCCATTCCAACCTGCTTAGTAAACTATGGGTAGCATTTATACACAGGCATGCCAAAAGTTGGAGGTATCTATGGTTTTAATCTTGACCAAAATGACCTTTGGCTGGCTATAATATATGTTAGGAAAGAACACAGATGGAAAGTAGCATTTTTCTAAAAATTGACTAATTGTTCATTCAAATGGAAGCAAATTATTTTGGCCCAATTAATGAACACATTTTCATCACAGATATCTAAAATAAACTGATACATCCAATCTTCAAAGGACTCAATTTGTGCATTCCCAACAATGTGATGCAACAAAGCAATGGGATCTGCAATTTCCTCTTTGAAATGCATTATTTTAAGTTTGACAAGCACCTGTGACTTACCTATTTTCTCTGATTTCAACCACCCTTTGGCCATAGAATTTTTGCACCAGCTTTCATTGCCTTTGAAAAACTCACTTTCCATTGCGACAGACATGTCCTTCAAAGGCGTTCTCTCAAGGATCCTTAGCATGTGAGAAATAGCTCTAGGAATTTTTTTAGCAACAACAGTTTCGTCCACAGCTTTAATTTTTGATCTTTCTGGAATGTATCTTCTCACTCATGCACCTATTAGGTCTACGCTCATAACCGCTTCTGGAAAAACCCCGACATGAGCTAGTCCACTTTCTAACAGTTTTGCGTCGATAGCAGTTCTTTTGTCACTTTCCAAATGTGCCCAAAATTCTTCTAGTTTAAAGGATCCTAGCTCCATGTCCCTTACGTTGAACCAACAATTTTCAATTCTAGACTGCATGAGCTCACAGTACATAGGGCAACACTCATTCACTTGAAGAAACAATTGCAAATGATAGAGGTGCTATTGCAGGTTCAAACAAATAAATCTTCACCACCTTAAGTCATGCAAGTGACAGGATGTACATTTGGTGTTGAATTAATATGGCACTCTATTTTAATCCTCGGTAAAGCAAACCCTAAGCCCTAAGATTTGTGTGCTTTACAAAATTCCTTGATAAGACATCTCCAGGTTGTACCATATGCCTCATTTGATGCATAGGCAGCGCCTCGAAACACGTGGGTGAACAACATATTGCCTTGTCGCAGAAAACTAAAACTCTATAACTCAAAGTCGGGAGTTACGAAGTTATGAAAACCTTCAACTCCCCAACTTCACAATGGACCGACTCACTTGATGCCACTAAAGAACAAGTCAGGCTATCAAGAAGTTAGGAAAAACATGAACCCAACGACAAGGTTAAAGACACACAGCGCCAACAACCTAGGTTTCAAAATTCATAGAATGTGCGACAAGAAGTTAGGAACTTAGAGGAACCCATGACAAAGACTAAGATGGAGGCATAGACTTTAGGCTTGGGCAGATAATAAAAGATTAAAGACCAAGGAAGACAAAAATTAAAGGGATATGATACATAGTATACCCACAGGTAACATGTCGAATGGGTCCTAAGCCCTAAACCTAGGACACATTTTTCAAGATGTGTAATTTGATGTTTGCAATTGTTTAATATAGGTTTCTCTTTAAGAAAATAGGAATAATTAGGCTTTTAAATGCATAATTGGGCCAATTAGAGGCTCAATTAAGTCCAGTTAATTAAGGGGAGGCAAACAAAGTGAGAAAATGTAAAGAAGTACATTTTCTGTCACTACAAGGGTAAATCATTTCACCAAAATATAAAGGAAAATAATCTCTCCCTATAGCTAGTCTAGGCTAATCCAATAAGATGCATATACATAAGCACAAATTAATCTAGACTAGTTACTTGATAGTTATGGGTTTATATATCAAGAAGTTAGAAGCATTAAATAATAAAGTGAGAAAAGTAATATAAAAATGAAAATGTTTACCTCTATGCTCAAAGGAGAAGAATAATTTTGGTATAGTACTAACATCTAGATGTCTCAAAACTAGAAAGGGATGGCCTCAATCTATACTTGTCCTTGGTATCTACATAGTTAATTATTTGTATGAGGGGTTGAGTCGATAGTGTTGGTTTACTTATTTAGGCATGGATTTATTCTTTCACTACATATTTGATATGGCTCAATGTCATTCCTACTTTAATTTTTTCCTAATTTACCTTTTTTGCTTTCCTATCTAGACTGACAATACTAAAAGGTACAATTAGATAGTGATTGAATTGCTAGGGGATAATTTCTCATAAGCCAACACCTAGAAAATTACCAACTTTATGGTCATTCCAATAATAAAAATAAGTTGAACATTCATGCAAATACTCTAAAATGATTATACAATTCTAAGTTCTTTTTTGTCCTTCAATCCTAGTACATGCTTTTGTCAATGATTTCTCAAATAAGATTGAATGTGATTAGATGATAAATGAATGCAATTTTAATGATTTTAAATCCAAAGACATAGTAATAAATCATGTAAATGTGTGTTTAGTTAGATCTAGATAGGAAATGAATGGTTGGGAATTGACAAAATTTTAAATTTGAACTTAAATATTTTAAGTTCAAATTTGTGACTATAAGATCTATCCCATGCCTACATAAATGATCCAAAAAATGGAAATGTTGAAATCAAGGTGAATAATGAAATCTATAGGGATGGATGCAATAATGCGCATAACATATGAGGTATGTGTGGGAATATGCACATATATGGATAAGATGGGGCTAAATATGTGGGAATGTGTGTAAATTGATATATAAAGGCATGATGGAATGAGCTTGAATTTGCCCAAAATTACACCATTTGTTGGTATGTAAATGTAGCAAGCTATTCACACAAAATAGGTACAAAAGAAAATGGGAATTGACATGTGTATACACATTTCACCATTACAATTAATGCCTAAAATTGACGGTCAATGCTTCCTATTAAGCAAACTTTTGTGATGGTTATATTTTCATAGTTGCCCTTCAAATGTTAAAGCATGTCTTATTCAGGAAAAAACTTAATTGTTTATTTATATAATTACACCCATTTAGATTTTTTGACTAAATGAAGAAAAACTCCCCTTTCATGTGATATAATTTTTCTAAAATTTTGATTAAATTTTTACATTGCATATGACCATCAAATTTAGATCATCATCATAATGTTATACAACCCAAACCTAATTTATACTAAAACTCCAAATATACCACCTAAACACAAATAATAACAAAAACCCTAGCTCTCACGGGTAGCATGGTTGGTTAAGGGCTTTGAGTTCGTCCCATATAGGTCTCGAGGTCGACTCACGCTTTTGGGTTAAAAAGGGTGGATGTGCTTGCGGGCTGCATAGTCCACCCCCCAGAGGATTAGTTCGCCTCCGCTCACCTCCTCCTCCCCCAAAACCTGGCAAAAAAGTAAGACCAGGGCAAGGGTGGTTGATGTCCCTAGGCGAAGTCGCAAAAGGGCCTAAAAATCTCCAGATTGAGGGCCCCAGGATACCTCTGAGTTAGCAAAATAATAATAATAATAATAATAATAATAATAATAACCCTAACTAGATTAAGGCTCAAATTTAGACCTATTGACTCAAACATAAATGCATTGTGCAAACCAAAATAATCCAAAATCAAATCTATGTTGAGGTTCAAACTAAACCCGATTATTGCAAAATTATAACTCAATTAGTTGAGCTCAATAGGTGGGGATGATTCATTATGTTCCTCGATTACACCATCCACTAAGGTTTAAATCTTCTAAAAATGCAACTAACTAGAATTAACTCTTGGATGACTTTGATAGACTAGATACTCTTTCTCATGATAGCTTAATAAAAAACTTCTAAAATGTAGACTCCCTAACAATATTATAATCTACTCTATAAAAATGTTGTTTCTATAAATAAATAAAAATAACATTCAAACTATATAAAAATATAAATAACAATATCTATATAATTAAGTTGTTTCCAAAAATAAATGAAACGCTCAAACAAAAATGCACTCTCAAAATTCCAAAATAAAACACATTTGTTGTTATAGCTCAATTAGTTGAGCTCAATTGATGGGGTCGATGGTATTTTCTTGATTACATTGTCCACTAAGGTCCAACTCACCTAAAAGTGCAATTGAACTGAATTTGACTCGTGAATGACATTGACAGACTACATACCCTTTGTCTTAAGAGCGTAACCAAAAGCAACTTCTATTTGAGTCTCTCCCAATATTATAACCTACTACATAAAATCAAAAGTGCCAAAATCATACAATTGTTTTCAAAAATAAATTAAAAAATACCCTTTCTCTTAACAACTTAACCAAAAGCAACTTCTAATTTAAATCTAGAATCTATCCCAATATTATAACCTACTACATAAAATCAAAAAGTACCAAAACCATGCAATCAAATTGTTTCGAAAAATAAATAAATAAAGCCGAAACCCTAAAAAAAACACACCTTTTTGGTCTGAGATGATTGGAACCCTCATATTCAAAGCTTGGCCACAACGCGTGCATACAAAGCTCCAGTCACTGTACTCTGCACAACTGTTGAAAGTCGATTCGAAAAAAATGGCGGACATACTTTTTCCAGGCATTTAAACCACTTGAAATAAAGATGAGATTCACGAGTGAAGGACAATTTTTATCCCTTCCAATAAGCAAAGCACAGCAAATAGATTAGGTTAACAGTTGGTTTCCAATGCCTTTGAGGTATCCAATTCCGTAGCACACAATTCGGAGTGGGACCGAACTTTGAAATAACGCCAAAAGCCGAATCGCCTTTCACCGCTCCCGAATTCCTACTCCACCTCCACTACCGAGTTAAAACCTTTATTTTTTCTACAGCCAGATCACCTTTTGCAATATGCCGTTCATACCTTTGCACGGCCATTAGAGCTTTGAAACCTGTCCTGCTTCCTTCCGTACAATTCCATCGCTTTCCTGGCCTGGAAAGGAATTCTAAATCCATGTATTTAGTAAAATAACGGTACATTGAAAGGACGGAGACATAAAATTATAAGGATTTAAAAGGTCGGAGTCAATTCTGAACACCTACAGAGGCAAAAAATTAAAGGATTTAAAAGGCCGGAGTCAATTCTGAACACCTGTCTCTCAGGAGTCTGAGCTTGTTACGGAAGGAAAATTGACTTTAAATGGTTAAAAGAAGTATATTTTATTTTGTAGTGATGGATTGTGTGATCAGAAAATAATTGATATACAATTAATTTACTGAAATACATTAAATATTATTAAAAGCTTTGTATTTATATTTGATGTTTGTTTTTATGAGGCAGTAAATTGTCTGTCATAGGTATTTTAAATACATATGTTTAAATGTAGAGGTGTCCATATCGTATATAGATGTCATTACTATTATTTTCTTATAACTAGTATAGATATCTTAAATGTATCTATCTACAAGATGTTTAAAGACAGCTATTTGAGGTATCTATATTAATTATAGACACCATTATTACTATAGACATGTCTTGGATGTAATCTTTGTGGACCTACATCGCATTAATATGTGAAAAGTAAAATATAAATTTTTGTTTTTGCATTTGTATTTATGGTATCTCTTCTTATGAATAAAAAAATAAAATCTAAGTATTAATTTAAAATTGTAAGTTTATTTAACATTATAGACAATCGTTAATGCTTTTCCCTTATGTTTTGAGCCTAGTTCGATTAGAGTGCCCTTTATTTATTAATAGTTTACAAGTGGCATATTCTTGTGTGAAATTTGGCTTATTGCATTAACTGAATTTGTCTTCATCTTATTTCATCGTTAAGAATTGATTTTGATTGTTAGATCTCCCATTCGCCACCCTAAATTAGATTTATAAGTAAAAAATCAACCCAAGTCTTTTTGTAGTAGTGGATCTAAACATTAAGTTTTTTAAATTTAAAATTCAAATTCAGACATAGTCACCCTTTTTTACTAGTTACTAGTTGTTGTGACTTATCCTGGCCACATTGGTGTGGATTTGTGTGCTATGTTGTATATAAATACATGCCTTATGCATTTGTATTCATAGAGAAATCACAGAGATTATTGTTGTAGAACATTCATGATGCATCTATAATAGGATTATCAAAGCATATGCAATCTTTTAGGTTGGTAACTACTTGGAAATGGGGGACAAAAAGAGGTCAAAATTAGATTTTTTCTAATAAAATCAACTAAACCTAAACTTGGACAAGAAATTTGAGTTGTGTACACTCAAAATGTGAAGATATGATAAAAATAAAAATTTGAATACTCGAAATCTACTTTCTAAACTATTATAGTTTTTTAAAACAATTAAATTCAAGAGGGTGAAATGCTTAGGAGGCACAAAAATGTTTTTGTTTCCATCACTAAAATACAACATTGTGTCTATTATGTGCCCCCCTATTTTTTTGATGTTAAGTATTATTTAAACTTGGTTGTTAGAAAGAGAGCTACATGTGAGTATTAGAAGTTATGTACTTTTTTAATGTTTTTTTTTAAAATTCAAAGTGGATACACCCTACAAATTGTATTATTCAACATGCACATCACATAATGTGCACAAAAATGTATATTTTTTGAATGTGTGCAGAAAAATTATATCTATTTTTTAAAATTTTGAATGAACACATCAAATGTTATAAAGAAAAATTAATACATATATATTTTCTCAAGAAAATGTTCAAAGAAAAAATATACCTTAACTAATTCAATTTTTGAAAAAAAATATATGGCTATACAACTAAGAAGTATCTCATCATTTTGATGGTGGTTTTACCAATTTAAATGTTATAGAATGAGTAAATCTAATGACCTTAAAGTGTAAATCTTTTAGTGAATATTAAAACATATCTTTATGATGCATCATAGAGGTTCAACCTTTAGGTTTGGTCATCCAAGCATATTCCAAGTTTGAAAGGTTAGGACCAAATTTTGAATAAATAATGTGTGTTATGTGCATCACTTATAAGTAAGATAAATGAATAAAAATGTGGCACTTACAATATTATATAAGATTTTATAAACAATGACTCTCTCTCTCTCTCTCTCTCTCTCTCTCTCTCTCTCTCTCTCTCTCTCTCTCTCTCGATGAGAGGCATAAACATTCTATTTTGTCTTATATTTTAAGCCTTTTTATATACCTCAATCTCCACTTTCATATTCTATTTTCACACCATACCATACCATTTTACCACCCTTATGTTGCATATGATTAAATATAAATTAGAAATATTTAATTTAGTTCCAGGGTAAAATATGAAAATTAATTATTTGATTGTATTTATTAATAACCATTTTCATTTTAGCCTTGGAAAATAATTTGTAGCATGTTATAGGAGGTGGAGAACACAATTTGTGGAGCACTTGTCAAAATTCAGCTATTAATAAATTATTTGTTTTGCTATCTATGGGCCAAGAATATCCTTCTATATTAATTTATTGTTGTAACCTCCAATATTTTAGTTGTATATTCTATGGTGAGGTTTTGTTGTAGAAAACAAACTTTCCTATTCTAAGTAAACTTGTTAGCCATGGGAAAAAAAACCAAATCTCTATTCGTGGCTAGCCTTATTCTAAGCCATAAATTAAAAACCATGTAAAAACTAATTTTCGTCATATATAATGCCAGAAAATGGTGTGGAAAGGGAAATATGGGTTATAAAAAACATAACAACAATGTAACAGCAAAAGGAAGGTTGGAGAATAGCGTAAACATGAGAAAATAAGGCACATTAGTAGTTAGAAATAGAGTGCAACAATATGTAATTGCGAAAGAAAAGTGAGAGAGTGTTCCATAGGAGCAGAAATAAAGATTGCAATGTGTTTTGTTGGAATAAATACATGATGCTTATGATATGAGTTCGTAGCATTGTTTTAATCACCCCATGGAAGGAGAGAAAGGCCCAATCACAAAAGGTGGTGAATTTGTGTTATATTTTTATTTAGTTTTAATTTCATTTCATTTATAAACTATAGCTTGTTGAATTGATTTCATTGGATTTAAATATAATGGTTTATAATAATTTATAGTTTATTATTGTGATTCTGATAATGCTTAGTTGTTTAAATTTATATGTTTTCTTGTAGTTCCTATAGCAACCTACACAGTTTTGACACTGTTACCCCTAATTTTAGTCCCCCCTTTCAAACACCACCTTGTTTTGCCTTGCTTTAGTCAATTATGCATAAGTTTCAAACTCAAGTGGTGTTTTACATTATGTTATGAACCTAGGTAAGGTTTTCATTAGTTTTTCTAACCTCCCACTTTATCACTCCCTTGTTATTCTTTAAGTATAGGCGATGTTTTATGACTTCATTGTAACCTATTGCTCTTTTAAACCTTATATATATCATAAGTGGTATGCGTGTTAAGTTTTCAACTTGTCAAAGGTCACCTGATAGCTTGTTCCACAAGTCATGCCTTTGGGTGGCACTCCTTACGATATTTGAAATGTAAGTGGTGTTTTCCTAAGTTCTATGAACAACCTGACCTACTGCCTAGAAGCATTTTTCAAGAAAATTAATGGAATAAAAATGAACAAAGATTTGCAAAACTAGTGCAATTATACAGGAAAAGAAACTAATACCATTGGATTTGATATGAACAAAGATAAACAAAATCCATGCATACAATAACATAGAGATATCAAAACGATATTTTTATTCATATATATGTATGTATATACATCGCATTGGCATTACAAAATTGGTCGATTTGACTAAAAAAGTTGATATCAATAACAAAAAAAACAAAAAGGGACATTCTTGTTCAGATGCAGAGGGAAAACATCAACACTCTAATGCCTTCTATCACAATCTGAAGGCGCTCGATTTGAGCAAAAGACAGTAGGTTTCGGTGTGACTATAGAAATTGGGCAAAAGCCCCATGCCATTCCTTACAATTCCTGCATGAAGAAGAGTCACCTCCTCCTCCATAGCATCATTCTGAAGAGTCGGCATAATGCAAATGGCGTTTCCCACCAACCCACTCTGAGGATAGTGACTAAGCCTAGTGATAGCTACATTGACACGATGATGAAATTCAGGCCACACCAAATTCTCAGATGCTCTCATGCCCCAGTCGTGGAGATCAAAGGTCTTGATGACTATATACACAAAACACTCTAGCATGGTAGCATTATGCGCATGCATTTGGCTCAAAAATGCTTCACCTAGGATACTATGAAGCACTTCTTCTTCCACCTCGCTCTGTATCACAAATACTTCGTTCAGTTGATCAAACAAATGCTTGAAAAAAGGACTACATTTGATCTCCTCCAAAACAATGAAATAATTTGCAGATACACCATAACTCTGAGCACTCGCCATATTGGATGCTTCTGGATGGCGAAGTGTGGTGACATTGGTTGAATTTATAGATGGTTGGTTAGACATTTGGGATATCTTTTTTAGATTTGATGAGACGACAACTCAGTTGAATTATGGCTGATTTGAGCCAATTTTAAATTACATTCCCATTTGGACAACATACACATGCGACCATATTGTGTTTTCATAGAGCTTCATTAATTGCATGGTTGTGGGATAGGTCATTTGATGGTCGTTGGTGAAAACAAGATCAGTTTTCTTTCCCAATGTCTTTTCATTTGTTAATCAAATTATTTCGGATGGTCGTTGGTGAAAACAAGATCAATTTTCTTGCCCAATGTCTTTTCATTTTTCAATCAAATTATTCCGGCCAATCATATTCTTCAAGCCATTTTCAAGAAGATGGTCGAGAGACGATGATATGTCCCTTACTAGATTTGACCTTAAACTTGCTGATTTGAACCTTGGGAATTTTGTCAAACACTTGCCAAGAGAAATTTGTACTTGCTTATTGAAGTTCTTTTTCGTATTTTGCAATGTAAGAATGATTTTATGCATTCAATGGACTCAAATAAAATGTGTAATTGACTAATATTAAATGATTATGCAAGGCAACTATTGTTATATGACTTTCTAATGAAACTATATGACTGAAATATGCACCTACAGCCAAGGGACATTAATGCAAACACTTGGAAAGCAAACTAATTGTGCAAATGAGTAGCTACAATAACTAGCATTTCGTCATACACTTTACATGCAACCTCCAATTAACTGAAATGAATGCAAGTAATAAGCTACAGTAGTTTGTCATTAAGACAAATAGTTTGTTGCCAAACTCTTATCTCCATTATCATGATATTGCAATGAGATACAACTGAGTACAGTGCTAACATGAGTGATTGCTACACTATAGAAGATGACTAAAATTAAAATGCCAACTTGTTGTGTGTATAACAGAAATACATATGCAATCTCTTGACTCTATTATGACTGAAGTTACAATGTCCAGATGATGATCAAGTCAACAAGAGAAACCTAAATGCCAAATAACAGTAATATGAAGAACCTGATACAAATTTGCTGCCAACATAAATATGATCGAACTTCCTTGAAGAGGTTGTATTTAGCTCCCAAAATGTAGTGTCTTGACACCTTGATGACCAACAATGCTTCTTGATTTTTCTGAGATTTTTGAATGCCTCCTTTTAGAAAATCATACCATCTCTTATGGTGCCCAGCATGTGACAAAACTTTGTTTTGTATCAGACTAGCTAAGCATGAATTCGTCCTACTATCAAGGTGTCTTTCTTGAAGAAAAATCATCCTTCCAAAGGACTGAAAGATCTCCACCAATCTGTTAAACCTTTTCCTCAATCGATTTCTCCTTAATGAAAAAATTTGGCTAATGGCCACTAAATTTTGGCACAATGTGAAAGACAAATTATTTCTCACTCCAATCTAGCTAGGGTTCATGTTTCACAGCCTAACCTGGCACTCTAGAGTCTTCAAACCCTCGAGTGAATGCTAAGAATTTAGCTTCAGCAACTTACCATGCAGGTAATGAGAAATAATATCCAAATCAAGTGTGTCCAAATGTTAGCCAACAACTTCTTCAATAGATTTCTCATTCACTTTTCCATAAGCTTCTAAAATATAATACTATTTTATTACTCAAGTGACTTTTATTATTTTATTATTTTATTTTTAAGTCACTTAAGTCACTTTATTAAATTAATTAAATATAAGGCCACCATGTTGGAAAACCTTACAAATAATTAACTTAATGATTTCTCCTTATTGCTCCAAATCAAGGACATGATAGTCCTCCCTTCCCAAAGATTGCTTGTCCTCAAGCAATCCGCACTGCCAAGCCATCACATTTGCCACCAACCAACTGGATCCCAAATGATCCTAAGAAGAACTTCAACCAACATCCATTACATATAGTTGAAGCTCCTGTCACTATAAATCCCTCACTCTGTGAAGCCAACTATCCAATAAATCAACTCCTAGATCCCAAACCTGTATATTTGACTCACCTTGTCGACTCCAAGGACTGCAACAACCTCCACCTAGATCACATGAATAAGCTAGAAGTCCCTCCATCACAACACCAATGGACTTTCGTTGTGCCACTCTGATACCCCCTAGAGTCCAAGTCTTGAACTCCTACTGCAAGAAACCCCTAGTGACCTCAAGCTCTTGAGAGAACTCATCAACTTCCCATTCTTTCCTCATTAAAGCATCTTCTTTGATAACCTACAAATCATCATGAGAAGATTCAGCTTCAATCCCCTTTTGTCTTCTCTCTAACTGAAGCGCCCAAAGATGATCCCCAATCCATTTGTGCATCCTGTCATGATGAGATAATGCTACAACAATCTCATCCTCATTCACCCTCAACTGAGTCTCCAAGCTATGAAGACTTTCAGGTTTATGAACAACTTCAGCCTCACATGAAGAAGCCAAGTCCTTCAATTCACAAATCTTATCAACCTCATCACCATCATTGGAACAATATGCATTTTCTGATTCATCCTCTCTTTGAATAAAGAGTCCTCTAATACATTATCTATCCTTTTTTTCCTTGTTATGTTGATGAGATTGATCTTTTCTTTGACTTCTTGAAGATTTTTTCTTGCATTGGCAACTACTAATTTAGCCTTTTTGGCTTTTTGCATCCATTTTTCATTCATCTTTTCAGACCTCTTAACCTCTTCTATGCCAAAATATATAAATTCAGTCCTCTTATGCTTGATATCTTCATGTCTATCAACTAGTGTAGGGTTGCCATCAATGGGTGATGTCATATCATTGACTTTCTCATGATCAAAAGATCCTATCTCATGAGAATGATGGGACATAATGCTATTGCCCTCAAACAAATTAGTAATGACATCATGCCATTGTATAGTATCTTCCTCATCATGTGTAGCCAAGACACTAGTAGTTGATCCATTCAGTGAGTGATCAACTTTTGCATCCACCTGTATGTCTTCATGCAGTTGCTCTAATGTAGCCAATTTGTCTTCCTCCATCACGTGCTCTTCTTTAATCTTGAAGTCATCATGAAGTGTCATGTGCTCAACACCGTTCTCTGTTCTACTCTCCTTAGGATCAATAGTATGCTAATCACTAACTGCTAAAAATTCATCATAGAGATTCTTAGATGTTTCACTTGTAGATACCTCATGCTACTCCTTTTTGTTTTGTGAGGTATACCATGACTCCAAACTTTTCTTCATAGAAATATGTTATTGAATCAATGGCTCCATCCAAGCTTCCTTTGAATTGCTAAAGAATGGAAGGTCATTTCTAATCCCTTGCAAAAATGTAAGGTACACTTCATAAGCAGAAATTATATCATCCATGACTCAACTAAAATTTTTGATTCGTTGAAACCCAATCCACCCAACAGGCTGGCAAGATTCTTAGCTCTGATACCACTAAAACGTCCCTTGCTATATTTGACCTTAAACTTTCTGATTTGAACCTTTGGAATTTTTTCAAACACTTGCCAAGTGAAATTTGTACTTGTTGATTGAAGTTCTTTTTGGTATTTTGCAATGTAAGAATGATTTTATGTATTCAATGGACTCAAATGAAATGTGTAATTGACTAATATTAAATGAGTATGCAAGGTAACTATTGTTGTTTGACTTTCCAATGCAACTATATGATTGAAATATGCACCTACATCCAAGGGACATTAATGCAAACACTTGGCAAGCAAACTAATTGTGCAAATGAGTAGCTACAACAACTAGCATATCATCGTACACTTTACATGCAACCTCCAATTAACTGAAATGAATGCAAGTAATAAGCTACAGTAGTTTTTCATTAAGACAGATAGTTTTTTTTCAAACTCTTATCTCCATTATCATGATATTGCAATGAGATACAACTAAGTACAATGCTAATATGAGTGATTTCTACACTATAGAAGATGACTTAAATTAAAATTCCAACTTGTTGTGTGTATAACAACAATACATATGCAATCTCTTGACTCTATTATGACTGAACTTACAATGTCCAAATGATGATCAAGTCAACAATAGATACCTATATGCAAATATGAACCTAAATGCCAAATAACAGTAATATGAAGAACCTGATACAAATTCGATGCCAACATAAATCTGATCGAACTTCCTTGAAGATTCTGTATTTAGCTTCCAAAATGCAGTGCCTTGACTCCTTGATTCCCAACGATGCTTCTTGATTTTTTTGAGATTTTTGTATGCCCCCTTTCACAAAATTGTACCATCTCTTATGGTGCCCAACATGTGACAAAACTCCATTTTGTATCAGACCAGCTAAGAATGAATTCGTCCTACTATCAAGGTGTCTTTCTTGGAGCAAAATTGTCCTTCCAAAGGACTAAAAGATCTCCACCAATCTGCTAAACCTTTTCCTCAATAGATTTCTCCTTAATGAAAAAATTTGGCCAATGGCCACTAAAATTTGGCACAATGTGAAAGACTAAAATTATCTCTCACTCCAATCCAACTAGGGTTGGTGTTGCACAACCGAACTTGACACTCTAGAGTCTTCAAACCCTCAAGCGAATGCTAAGCATTTAGCTTCAACAACTTACCACACACCTGTAATGAGAAATAATATCCAAATCAAGTGTTTCCAAATGCTTAGCCAACAACTTGTTAAATAGATTTCTCATTCACTTTTCTAGAAGCTTCTAGAATATAATATTATTTTATTACTCAAGTGACTTTTATTATTTTATTTTTAAGTCACTTAAGTCACTTTAGTAAATTAATTAAACACAAGGCCACCATGTTGGAAAACCAAACATTGGAAAACCTTACAAATAATTAACTTAATGATTTCTCCTTATTGCCCCAAATTGGGGACATGAAAGATGAGAGGTATTGCTAAATTTAGTAACAGTTTCAATAACAGTTTCAAAGGAATTGGCTGCTATATATAGGATAAAGGAGAAGGATACATGGTCCAATCTCCACATATAATTTTTTTTTGTATTTTGAGAAGGAAATTCATTTTTTCATATTGATTTATGCTGCAATGATTTGTAATCTTTGACTTATGAATTTAATGTGATGTTTATCATATCGATCTTTGTGTTGAGCGTGTAATAGTCATATTTTCTTTGTGAGATATACTTTATGACATCCATTTATTGCAGTATAATCTTTTATTTCATGGTATAATAGTCATAAGTATTTTCAATTTGTGTGTTGATAGTTTATGGCTTTTTTCTCTCTTATCCATGTTAGTATCATAATTATGAACTAGCATTTGTCACCTTGTCACTTTCTAGTTAAAAGATACCTTATTATTAATTAAACCACATGAGGGAGCTATACCTCTTCAATTTAGAGGAAAGTCACAAATGCAATTGTGACATTTCCAGAGTTGTTAGTGATTGTCTCTGGTGCTTTAAGGGTGAATTAGAGTCAAAGTTGTCAATCATTTTCAAGTGGCCAATTCATTCACTAACAAACACCTTGCATAATTCTTGTAGCAATTTTTAGCAAAGTTCATGTAGTAGTTTTAAATGA
>VDFB02373365.1:102430873-102508245 GCA_007258455.2 Sequoia sempervirens | reverse complement strand
CATCTTAGATGTGGAGAACATTTGTTCTATGCACAATGTTACAGAAGACATCATATTTGTTAGACTCCTAGCCACCTCTTTAATAGAAAAAGCATTGCAATAATATAGAGTTTTGAAACCTAACTCCATTCACAACTGGGATGAGTTAGGTGAAAAACTATGTAAACACCTTGAAAACAAGAGTGATAGTTTGTCTTCGGTAGAATAGTTGACCACAATCAAGAGGGTACTAATTCATGGGAGATTTTAACTATAGATTTTAGAATACTTGAAATATAATCCCTACCATTTTGAAACCCTCTTCCAATTATTCCTTCCTATACCTATGCTATTGAATCATATAAAAAAAATTCCCACATGGAAATATCATATGCATTTATATGATTCAATCTATGGGTAGGGTAAATTTTATAGATGCATATGATATTTCCATGAGGGAAAAAAATTACTTAATACAATATTGGAAAATAGCTACAAGACCACCAATGCCCCTAATTCTATATTTTCTTCCTCTATAGCCCACATTGGCCCCTATTCTAGTGGCTTCTACCAGTCAATCATTTGTTCCTGCTACATCTCTAGATGAAGTACAAGAAATGAGAGCCTTAATCCAGAAGTTGAATAATGGTTTAGTGGTAGAAAGAAGGAAAAACCAAAATAATAGACCTTATTAGACTCAGGTTCAAAGTTATCGATAGAATAGGCAACCCTATCAAGGGAAAAATCTTTTGAATCATGTCAAACCCTTGAATAGAATAAATCCAGCTTCTACCAACACTTCAGGGGCCCTTCATCCAATTCAAAACAACCTAGATCAAGAGCATGACTGATGTTATCCATGCAACTAGCCTCATAATCAAAATGCTTGTCAAAATGGGGAGTCTATGCAAACCCTAGTGGTTCAAAATGAAACATCCACCTTAGGGTAGTAATTTGATACAAACCAAGTGGTTGCTAGTAAATAATGTCATATGTAAGGAGACACAACATTGGTCAGCTAGCATCAAGAGGAATTTTGTGGCATGAATCAGTTGAGCATTGATATAATAGCCCAAAACATAAGGTCTAAGAAAAGAGAAATGGAGGGTGGCACATCTTCTACTGCTAGTCAGACATCAATCTTCCAACAATCTCAAGAAGCTATACTTTCTAGACCAACAGGTAGGAAAACTATCCTAAAAATAGATCAGCCTACTAGTAGGGGTAACAAAGCACTAGAACAATTTAAAGTCATCCAATCATCAAAGCTAGATCTCACTACTTCAAAGATTTCCTCTAAGGTTATTTAGCCTCCTTTCAATATAGTTGATAAAATTAACAGGGTTAACCTCAACGTGATCATATGAGAGGATTTTTTTGGAAAAACAAGGACAAACAACTGAGAAGGGGGGTGAATCAATTGTCATTGAAATTTAAAAAATTTCTAACTTAACTTATCCTTAATCTCATAACAGATGAATGAAAAATTAACCATAAGTAATTAACACATCAGAGAGACAAGGAACACCAAAATTTTTTTTTGTGGAAACCCTGTTAGGGGAAAAAGCACAGTGGATGTTAGTCAATAAGATTATACCCTGCTAAAAGTATAATGAAGAACAATAAGAGGAATGCACATGCATTCAGGAACACTTCCTAGAGATCACTGCTCAATTACAAAGGGGATCACTGCCCAACAAAATTGGATTAAAAATTCGGAGGGTATGAACTAAGAAAATAGCTTCTGCTCAAGCCTGATTATAGTTCCAATTAAGCTCAACACTTCTTCACACTTCGCACAATCTTCTTCACACTCTGCTCATTAATGATATTCGCACATACGCACATAGGAGCACACGAAGCATCAATTCCACCAATCACACAATCGGTCTTATATATCCGCTACATGAGATTCCATCACTACTTCGTCGGCCAAGAAAATAAAATATATTTGCAATGTTAGCCCAGTTTTACAAATAAACTTTTAATGTGTATCCCCCAAGGTCAGCCACAACATAGTGGAGACCCAAATTAACATCTCCAATACAAAAAAGACTTTAATTAATTTCACCTCGAAGATCCATAACACACTATCACCAACATGTCGACCAGAAACATGAAAAACTGAACATGTGCACAAAAATCTTCAACCACGAGCTCACCAATTAATGTGCACGTACCACAAGGATAGAGAATAAAATAGAGACATCTAAGAACACCAAGAAACAACAAAGAAGCATCTGCAATGATTGAGATAACCACAATCACATAATCTTCATTCAGGAACACTAACAGAGACCAACAAAACACTGTCAGACCATAACTCACACAGAACTTCACGCGGACCTCTGAAACTTCCGGTAGATGATCTAGTTGAATACTCAAAATAGGATGCCATCATGACCTGCATAGTTCCACTGGGAACACATAACACTTCCTTTTACAATTTTCTCAATATCCTCGACATATACAACAATTGATACACCAAATTCTAATATTGTTGACATCAATGACAACCACATATCAACAACACATCCACAACATCCAATAATCTCCCAACAGCTTTGTCTATCCCAACTCAAAGGTATTTTTTGCAACAAGCTTTAAAGGAGCATAAACAACCAAGTGAGGTATCAAAAAGGGAAAAAATCACTCCATCAATTAGCCTAGGACAACCCAAGGAAGAAGGGAATTCAAATAAAAACAATAAGCCACCTCCCTTCTATTTATATTTGATTATTGGAAATCATATAGTACATAATTGTATGATAGATTTAGGGGCTAGCATCTCTATTATTCCCAAAAAGGTGGCTAATATACTTGGCATTAAGTATGAGTTTGTGACTAAGGGAGTTGTCCAATTGGATGGTATTATTGTCAAGATAGCAGGAGGATTAAGGACCTAAAATTGACCTTGCATGCATTCCTTGGTTGCACTATATTGTAAGATATTTCAATCATTGACCTCCCTACTTTCTTTGTCATATGCTTATCTAGAGATTTTACTACTAAGGTAGTTGGATACCTATCTTTTGATTGGTCCCATATGCTATTCAAGATCAGGTATATTACCAAAGTGACCATTAGGGATGATTTTTTTTCCATTGATCATACCGAGCCTTACACTCCTAACCCCATAAATATAAATTGCACTTTGCATGTTAGGAGGATGAGTGTGTTGTTCATGAACCTACTACTCTTTTAGAGGAGGTCCCTGATTGTTTTCTAGATGAATGGGCAAATGCTTTTCATTTTGAGCCACTCATTAAGGAAGGGGATTTTGGTTTTGGCACTGACTACAATTATGAAGATAATATTCCTACTCCCAACCTCATCAAAGCTCAAGAGGACCTAGAAGAAATGGTGTACAATGTAGACCATAGGCATTGGGCTTTTGTAATCAACCATCAGATTGAGAAGGGAAGTTGTTATGAGGTCAAGACCAACCCTATTATGCAAAAGGATAAAAAGGATCTTGAGGATGATCCTTTTTGGGATGATCGAGAATATTTTTTTTCAAACTTGAATATCATACCACCATCCCTTGAAGAGGATGTTTGTGAACAGAAAATACCTACAAAGGCCAATGATTATGAGAGTGAAATAACCTTATGTGAGGAGGTTTTTTTTTCCTCTAAGGGTAGTTTGCTTTTAAATGTTGATTAGCTTCCAAAGGATTCTCCTCTACCTTGTTATATTTATCTAAGGTACCAATATTGTAACAACCCAATCCATTACCCCAAAAATTATCACTTTTTTTAAAAATTCTTTAAGTCATTAAATTTTATTCTCTTGTATACTCAAAACAAAATAAACATTCATCCATCAAAATAGGATGGGAACACATCTATCCATCAAAATAGGATAGGAATCCATCCATCAAAACAAGATAGGAATCTATCCATCAAAACATGACGAGAATACATATATCCATCAAAATAGGTGAAACATAGAAAAATAGGTTCACCAAAATGAATGAAAGAAAATATGTGGGTGATGGAAAAATGGATAAATGGAGAATGCATGCACCTATCTTCCTTATTTCATTAGGAAAAAGAGATCCCCAAAGGTATGATTGACTTTCAACCCTTAGGTGAGTCAACCCTATTGGCGGTCTTGGATATTTTCCTTATGACAAGACGAGGTAAATATGCTTGAAATGCACTTTGGGGAGTAAAACTAAAAATACTAAATGAACTCAATTATGCAATGTGAAACTTGAACCATCAATTTAAAGCATAAAATAATCAGAAACAACAAAATTTCAACATATCTAAGAAGGGTGAGTTGATGTGTACCAGTCACCAAAATTTGTTGTTGAGTGTCCTCCTAGGACAAATTCGCCCTAGGGTGAATGGGTCCTACTAAAAGGATCCAAAATCCGATTTCAGAGTCCTCTGCTCCTGGATTTGTACTTCTAATTCCTTTAGATCTCACTATTAGAAAGTCGGGAATAAACTCTACAAGTAAGATTTTGTGGCTTGACAAATTTGATGATAACTTTGACAATTTACAAAATTGCACTTTTGATCAATCTTCAATCCTCCTTCACCTACAAATCTGCACATACAAAGAGAGGGAAAAATAAATAAAAATTGGTGAATGGGGGTTTTCCTTGGTCAAACCCCATTTTGGTAATTAAACCTTGAAATGAAATAATGATAAAAAGAAGGAATGACGAATAAACATTAGCTTTTTGCAACTCACCAAACCCTTTGATGGCTGCCCTTGGAGGACTAAAGTCTAACACATCTCTCCAAGGATTGGATCTTGCATGAAATGGCTTGATTGGATGCTTGAATTTTGACTTGAATGCTTGAAACCCACATCACAATGTCAACTGCAAAAACATGCATGTACACACATAAATCTTGACATCATGATAGGATCTTGAATGTTGATGTAGAAGACTGATAAATCTGCTCTTGAATGCTCTTGATAATATTTTCTTTAAGAATGCTTGCATAAGGTGTGTTAGATTTGAATTGATAAAAATACCTTATATTTATAAGTAATTTTCTAATTTCTCAACAATTAAACATCAAAGGCCGACAATTGCAATTTGAATTTGAATTATAAAAATTCTGCCATAATCATATTAAAAAAATGGGATCCTAAACTTAAGGAGGACCCATTTGCCCTTGGGTGAATGGGTCCTAAGCCCTAAACTTAGGACACATTTTTCAAGATGTGTAATTTGATGTTTGCAATTGTTTAATACAGGTTCCCCTTTCATAAAATAGGATTAATTAGGCTTTTAAATGCATAATTGGGCCAATTAGAGGCTTAATTAATTCCAATTAATTAAGGGTAGGCAAACAAAGTGAGAAAATGTAAAGGAGTACATTTTCTATCACTACAAGGGTAAATCATTTCACCAGAATAGAAAGGAAAATAATCTCTCTATATAACTAATCTAGGCTAATCCAATAAGATGCATATACATAAGCACAAATTAATCTAGACTAGTTGAGAATTATGGGTTTATATATCAAGAAGTTAGAAGCATTAAATAATAAAGTAAGAAAAGTAATATAAAAATGAAAATGTTTACCTCTATGCTCAAAGGAGAAGAATAATTTTGGTATAGTACTAACATCTAGATGTCTCAAAACTAGAAAGGGATAGCCTCAATCTATACTCGTCCTTGGTATCTACATAGTTAATTCTTTTTATGAGGGCTTGAGTCGATAGGGTTGGTTCACTTATTTAGGCATGGATTTATTCTTTCACTACATATTTGATATGGCTCAATGTCACTTCTACTTTAATTTTTTCCTAATTTACCTTTTTTTGCTTTCCTATCTAGACTGACAATACTAAAAGATACAATTAGATAGTGATTGAATTGCTAGGGGACAAGTTCTCATAAGTCAACACCTAGAAAATTACCAACTTTATGGTAATTCCAATAGTAAAAATAAGTTTCATTCATGCAAATACTCTAAAATGATTATACAATTCTAAGTTATTTTTTGTCCTTCAATCCTAGTATGCTTTTGTAAATGATTTATCAGATAAGACTGAATGCAATTTAATGATTTTAAATGCAAAGACATAGTAATAAATCATGTAAATGTGTGTTTAGTTAGATCTAGATAGGAAATGAATGGGTGGGAATTGACAAAATTTTAAATTTGAATTTAAATATTTTAAGTTCAAATTTGTGACTATAAGATCTATCCCATGCCTACATAAATGATCCAAAAAATGGAAATGGTGAAATCAAGGTGAATAATAAAATCTATGGGGATGGATTCAATAATGAGCATAAAAAATGAGGTATGTGTGGGAATATGCACATATATGGATAAGATGGGGCTAAATATGTGGGAATGTGTGTAAATTGATATATAAAGGCATGATGGAATGAGCTTGAATTTGCCCAAAATTACACTGTTTGTTGGTATGTAAATGTAGCAAGCTATTCACAAAAAATAAGGCACAAAAATAAATGGGAATTGACATGTGTATACACATTTCACCATTACAATTAATGCCTAAAATTAACGGTCAATGCTTCCTATTAAGCAAACTTTTGTGATGGTTATATATTCATAGTTGCCCTTCAAATGTTAAAGCATATCTTATTCAAGAAAAAACTTTATTGCTTATTTATATAATTACAACCATTTAGATTTTTTGACTAAAAGAAGAAAAACTCCCCTTTCATGTGATATAATTTTTCTAAAATTTTGATTAAATTTTTACATTGCATATGACCATCGAATTTAGATCATCATCATAATGTTATACAAACCAAACCTAATTTATACTAAAACTCCAAATATACCACCTAACACAAATGATAACAAAAACCCTAACTAGATTAAGGCTCAAATTTAGACCAATTGAATCAAACATAAATGCATTGTGCAAACCAAAAAAATCCAAAATCAAATCTATGTCGAGGCTCAAACTAAGCCCGGTTATTACAAAATTATAACTCAATTAGTTGAGCTCAATAGGTGGGGATGATTCATTATGTTCCTTGATTACACCATCCACTAAGGTTTAAACCTTCTAAAAATACAACTAACTAGAATTGACTCTTGGATGACTTTGATAGACTAGATACTCTTTCTCATGATAGCTTAATAAAAAACAACTTCTAAAATGTAGACTCCCTCACAATATTATAATCTACTCTATAAAAATGTTATTTCTAAAAATAAATAAAAATAAAACATTCAAACTATATAAAAATATAAATAACAATATCTATATAATTAAGTTGTTTCCAAAAATAAATGAAACGCTCAATCAAAAATGCACTCTCAAAATTCTAAAATAACTATCCACTAAGGTCCAAATCATCTAAAAATGTGATCGAACTAAATTTGACTCATGAATTACATTGATAGACTAGATACCCTTTCTCTTAAGAGTGTAACCAGAAGCAACTTCTAATTGAGTCTCTCCCAATATTATAACCTACTACATAAAATCAAAAGTGTCAAAATTATGCAATCAAATTGTTTCCAAAAATAAATAAAAAAGTGTATACACCTAAAAATGGTATGGAGAAATTTGATGAATTAAATACGACTTATTTAATTAATTAATCCTTAAAATCTTCTACTATTAAATAAATAGGAAATATTTATTTAAATAGTTCATCATAATTCTTTAATCTTGATTCAATTATTTTCATCTTATTTAAATAAACAAATTTTATTTAAATATCATATTCAAATTCATCTACTATTAAATAAATTAAATATTTATTTAATAGTTCACATTCTAAATTCTTCTATTTCTTCAGTTTTAATTAAATAAACAAATTTATAGTTGGCATTATTTAATTATTACATTATATTCAATCTTAATTAAATAAATAAAGTTTTATACTTTATTGTTTAAATATCATACTTCTTCTATTTAATTTAATAAACAAACTTCTATAGTTTATTTAATTAAATTATTTATCTCTCTTTTTGCTAATTTAAATAAATAAAAAATATTTAAATAAAAACATAAATCAAATCCCTCTATTCACTCACTAATAAAATTTGATTTTTTCAAATCTAATTAATGCAACTGACATTCACGGAAAAGCCTCGGGGACAAACTTGTAGGCAATCTTCTCAATATTCTTCCTCAAATCTTTCCTCTCATTTTGCCTGGTGTTTTCATGGGGAAAAACAATCCCCATGATCAACTCCACCTTCTCATCTCGTACCATTCAAATCTCCAAATTTAATCTTAGCCTCTGTTGTGTTACCCCTGTGCAAAACTGTTGCCGGAAATCTATATGTACAGCCTTCTGAAACATGAAAAGGATCCCGAGAATTATCATCTTTTATGCAAACTTACTCTATAGGAATTAGTACTCAAGCAACCAAGCAATCATAAGCATTAGCATTAACATTAGAAATAGTATCATAGCATCATGGCATCAATAGAAATAGTTTTTACTATAGCTTCCTTTTATCAATTTTCATCAAGATAGTTTACAGTAGCTTCATAGCACTTAGAAATCATTCTTAATCATCACATCATTGCATTTAACATCCATTTCGTTATCTAGATAGGCATTTTAAATAGTTACGGTGCTTACAAATCTGAGAGCCTCTGTAACTTGATAAATCTTTGAAGATAGGAGACAATGAGACATCTTCAAGGTTTTCAATGTTTTAAATTAATTTAATTCATATTAATTTTGATCTAATGTCTTATTAAGAAGTGTTTTAGTTGTTCTTTTACTTTTACTTATTCACACTTACAAAAAAATACCCTTTCTCTTAATAGCTTAACCAAAAACAACTTCTAATTTAAATCTAAAGTCTCTCCCAATATTTTAACTTACTACATAAAATCAAAAGTGCCAAAATCATACAACCAAATTATTTTCAAAAATAAATAAATAAATACCCTTTCTCTTAACAACTTAACCAAAAGCGACTTCTAATTTAAATCTAGAATCTATCCCAATATTATAACCTACTACATAAAATCAAAAAGTACCAAAACCATGCAATCAAATTGTTTCGAAAAATAAATAAAAAAATCCGAAACCCTAAAAAAACACACCTTTTTGGTCTGAGATGATTGGAACCCTCATATTCAAAGCTTGGCCACAACGCGTGGATACAAAGCTCCAGTCACTGTACTCTGCACAACTGTTGAAAGTCGATTCGAAAAAATGGCGGACATACTTTTTCCAGGCATTTAAACCACTTGAAATAAAGATGAGATTCACGAGTCAAGGACAATTTTTATCCCTTCCAATAAGCAAAGCACAGCAAATAGATTTGGTTAACAGTTGGTTTCCAATGCCTTTGAGGTATCCAATTCCGTAGCACACAATTCGGAGTGGGACCGAACTTTGAAATAACGCCAAAAGCCGAATCGCCTTTCACCGCTCCCGAATTCCTACTCCACCTCCACTACCGAGTTAAAACCTTTATTTTTTCTACAGCCAGATCACCTTTTGCAATATGCCGTTCATACCTTTGCACGGCCATTAGAGCTTTGAAACCTGTCCTGCTTCCTTCCGTACAATTCCATCGCTTTCCTGGCCTGGAAAGGAATTCTAAATCCATGTATTTAGTAAAATAACGGTACATTGAAAGGACGGAGACATAAAATTATAAGGATTTAAAAGGTCGGAGTCAATTCTGAACACCTACAGAGGCAAAAAATTAAAGGATTTAAAAGGCCGGAGTCAATTCTGAACACCTGTCTCTCAGGAGTCTGAGCTTGTTACGGAAGGAAAATTGACTTTAAATGGTTAAAAGAAGTATATTTTATTTTGTAGTGATGGATTGTGTGATCAGAAAATAATTGATATACAATTAATTTACTGAAATACATTAAATATTATTAAAAGCTTTGTATTTATATTTGATGTTTGTTTTTATGAGGCAGTAAATTGTCTGTCATAGGTATTTTAAATACATATGTTTAAATGTAGAGGTGTCCATATCGTATATAGATGTCATTACTATTATTTTCTTATAACTAGTATAGATATCTTAAATGTATCTATCTACAAGATGTTTAAAGACAGCTATTTGAGGTATCTATATTAATTATAGACACCATTATTACTATAGACATGTCTTGGATGTAATCTTTGTGGACCTACATCGCATTAATATGTGAAAAGTAAAATATAAATTTTTGTTTTTGCATTTGTATTTATGGTATCTCTTCTTATGAATAAAAAAATAAAATCTAAGTATTAATTTAAAATTGTAAGTTTATTTAACATTATAGACAATCGTTAATGCTTTTCCCTTATGTTTTGAGCCTAGTTCGATTAGAGTGCCCTTTATTTATTAATAGTTTACAAGTGGCATATTCTTGTGTGAAATTTGGCTTATTGCATTAACTGAATTTGTCTTCATCTTATTTCATCGTTAAGAATTGATTTTGATTGTTAGATCTCCCATTCGCCACCCTAAATTAGATTTATAAGTAAAAAATCAACCCAAGTCTTTTTGTAGTAGTGGATCTAAACATTAAGTTTTTTAAATTTAAAATTCAAATTCAGACATAGTCACCCTTTTTTACTAGTTACTAGTTGTTGTGACTTATCCTGGCCACATTGGTGTGGATTTGTGTGCTATGTTGTATATAAATACATGCCTTATGCATTTGTATTCATAGAGAAATCACAGAGATTATTGTTGTAGAACATTCATGATGCATCTATAATAGGATTATCAAAGCATATGCAATCTTTTAGGTTGGTAACTACTTGGAAATGGGGGACAAAAAGAGGTCAAAATTAGATTTTTTCTAATAAAATCAACTAAACCTAAACTTGGACAAGAAATTTGAGTTGTGTACACTCAAAATGTGAAGATATGATAAAAATAAAAATTGCAATAGTCGAAATCTACTTTCTAAACTATTAAAGTTTTTTAAAACAATTAAATTCAAGAGGGTGAAATGCTTAGGAGGCACAAAAATGTTTTTGTTTCCATCACTAAAATACAACATTGTGTCTATTATGTGCCCCCCTATTTTTTTGATGTTAAGTATTATTTAAACTTGGTTGTTAGAAAGAGAGCTACATGTGAGTATTAGAAGTTATGTACTTTTTTAATGTTTTTTATAAAATTCAAAGTGGATACATCCTACAAATTGTATTATTCAACATGCACATCACATAATGTGCACAAAAATGTATATTTTTTGAATGTGTGCAGAAAAATTATATCTATTTTTTAAAATTTTGAATGAACACATCAAATGTTATAAAGAAAAATTAATACATATATATTTTCTCAAGAAAATGTTCAAAGAAAAAATATACCTTAACTAATTCAATTTTTGAAAAAAATATATGGCTATACAACTAAGAAGTATCTCATCATTTTGATGGTGGTTTTACCAATTTAAATGTTATAGAATGAGTAAATCTAATGACCTTAAAGTGTAAATCTTTTAGTGAATATTAAAACATATCTTTATGATGCATCATAGAGGTTCAACCTTTAGGTTTGGTCATCCAAGCATATTCCAAGCTTGAAAGGTTAGGACCAAATTTTGAATAAATAATGTGTGTTATGTGCATCACTTATAAGTAAGATAAATGAATAAAAATATGGCACTTACAATATTATATAAGATTTTATAAACAATGACTCTCTCTCTCTCTCTCTCTCTCTCTCTCTCTCTCTCTCTCTCTCTCTCTCTCTCTCTCTCTCTCTCTCTCTCTCTCTCTCTCTCTCTCTCTCTCTCTCTCGATGAGAGGCATAAACATTCTATTTTGTCTTATATTTTAAGCCTTTTTATATACCTCAATCTCCACTTTCATATTCTATTTTCACACCATACCATACCATTTTACCACCCTTATGTTGCATATGATTAAATATAAATTAGAAATATTTAATTTAGTTCCAGGGTAAAATATGAAAATTAATTATTTGATTGTATTTATTAATAACCATTTTCATTTTAGCCTTGGAAAATAATTTGTAGCATGTTATAGGAGGTGGAGAACACAATTTGTGGAGCACTTGTCAAAATTCAGCTATTAATAAATTATTTGTTTTGCTATCTATGGGCCAAGAATATCCTTCTATATTAATTTATTGTTGTAACCTCCAATATTTTAGTTGTATATTCTATGGTGAGGTTTTGTTGTAGAAAACAAACTTTCCTATTCTAAGTAAACTTGTTAGCCATAGGAAAAAAAACCAAATCTCTATTCGTGGCTAGCCTTATTCTAAGCCATAAATTAAAAGCCATGTAAAAACTAATTTTCGTCATATATAATGCCATAAAATGGTGTGGAAAGGGAAATATGGGTTATAAAAAACATAACAACAATGTAACAGCAAAAGGAAGGTTGGAGAATAGCGTAAACATGAGAAAATAAGGCACATTAGTAGTTAGAAATAGAGTGCAACAATATGTAATTGCGAAAGAAAAGTGAGAGAGTGTTCCATAGGAGCAGAAATAAAGATTGCAATGTGTTTTGTTGGAATAAATACATGATGCTTATGATATGAGTTCGTAGCATTGTTTTAATCACCCCATGGAAGGAGAGAAAGGCCCAATCACAAAAGGTGGTGAATTTGTGTTATATTTTTATTTAGTTTTAATTTCATTTCATTTATAAACTATAGCTTGTTGAATTGATTTCATTGGATTTAAATATAATGGTTTATAATAATTTATAGTTTATTATTGTGATTCTGATAATGCTTAGTTGTTTAAATTTATATGTTTTCTTGTAGTTCCTATAGCAACCTACACAGTTTTGACACTGTTACCCCTAATTTTAGTCCCCCCTTTCAAACACCACCTTGTTTTGCCTTGCTTTAGTCAATTATGCATAAGTTTCAAATTCAAGTGGTGTTTTACATTATGTTATGAACCTAGGTAAGGTTTTCATTAGTTTTTCTAACCTCCCACTTTATCACTCCCTTGTTATTCTTTAAGTATAGGCGATGTTTTATGACTTCATTGTAACCTATTGCTCTTTTAAACCTTATATATATCATAAGTGGTATGCGTGTTAAGTTTTCAACTTGTCAAAGGTCACCTGATAGCTTGTTCCACAAGTCATGCCTTTGGGTGGCACTCCTTACGATATTTGAAATGTAAGTGGTGTTTTCCTAAGTTCTATGAACAACCTGACCTACTGCCTAGAAGCATTTTTCAAGAAAATTAATGGAATAAAAATGAACAAAGATTTGCAAAACTAGTGCAATTATACAAGAAAAGAAACTAATACCATTGGATTTGATATGAACAAAGATAAACAAAATCCATGCATACAATAACATAGAGATATCAAAACGATATTTTTATTCATATATATGTATGTATATACATCGCATTGGCATTACAAAATTGGTCGATTTGACTAAAAAAGTTGATATCAATAACAAAAAAAACAAAAAGGGACATTCTTGTTCAGATGCAGAGGGAAAACATCAACACTCTAATGCCTTCTATCACAATCTGAAGGCGCTCGATTTGAGCAAAAGACAGTAGGTTTCGGTGTGACTATAGAAATTGGGCAAAAGCCCCATGCCATTCCTTACAATTCCTGCATGAAGAAGAGTCACCTCCTCCTCCATAGCATCATTCTGAAGAGTCGGCATAATGCAAATGGCGTTTCCCACCAACCCACTCTGAGGATAGTGACTAAGCCTAGTGATAGCTACATTGACACGATGATGAAATTCAGGCCACACCAAATTCTCAGATGCTCTCATGCCCCAGTCGTGGAGATCAAAGGTCTTGATGACTATATACACAAAACACTCTAGCATGGTAGCATTATGCGCATGCATTTGGCTCAAAAATGCTTCACCTAGGATACTATGAAGCACTTCTTCTTCCACCTCGCTCTGTATCACAAATACTTCGTTCAGTTGATCAAACAAATGCTTGAAAAAAGGACTACATTTGATCTCCTCCAAAACAATGAAATAATTTGCAGATACACCATAACTCTGAGCACTCGCCATATTGGATGCTTCTGGATGGCGAAGTGTGGTGACATTGGTTGAATTTATAGATGGTTGGTTAGACATTTGGGATATCTTTTTTAGATTTGATGAGACGACAACTCAGTTGAATTATGGCTGATTTGAGCCAATTTTAAATTACATTCCCATTTGGACAACATACACATGCGACCATATTGTGTTTTCATAGAGCTTCATTAATTGCATGGTTGTGGGATAGGTCATTTGATGGTCGTTGGTGAAAACAAGATCAGTTTTCTTTCCCAATGTCTTTTCATTTGTTAATCAAATTATTTCGGATGGTCGTTGGTGAAAACAAGATCAATTTTCTTGCCCAATGTCTTTTCATTTTTCAATCAAATTATTCCGGCCAATCATATTCTTCAAGCCATTTTCAAGAAGATGGTCGAGAGACGATGATATGTCCCTTACTAGATTTGACCTTAAACTTGCTGATTTGAACCTTGGGAATTTTGTCAAACACTTGCCAAGAGAAATTTGTACTTGCTTATTGAAGTTCTTTTTCGTATTTTGCAATGTAAGAATGATTTTATGCATTCAATGGACTCAAATAAAATGTGTAATTGACTAATATTAAATGATTATGCAAGGCAACTATTGTTATATGACTTTCTAATGAAACTATATGACTGAAATATGCACCTACAGCCAAGGGACATTAATGCAAACACTTGGAAAGCAAACTAATTGTGCAAATGAGTAGCTACAATAACTAGCATTTCGTCATACACTTTACATGCAACCTCCAATTAACTGAAATGAATGCAAGTAATAAGCTACAGTAGTTTGTCATTAAGACAAATAGTTTGTTGCCAAACTCTTATCTCCATTATCATGATATTGCAATGAGATACAACTGAGTACAGTGCTAACATGAGTGATTGCTACACTATAGAAGATGACTAAAATTAAAATGCCAACTTGTTGTGTGTATAACAGAAATACATATGCAATCTCTTGACTCTATTATGACTGAAGTTACAATGTCCAGATGATGATCAAGTCAACAAGAGAAACCTAAATGCCAAATAACAGTAATATGAAGAACCTGATACAAATTTTCTGCCAACATAAATATGATCGAACTTCCTTGAAGAGGTTGTATTTAGCTCCCAAAATGTAGTGTCTTGACACCTTGATGACCAACAATGCTTCTTGATTTTTCTGAGATTTTTGAATGCCTCCTTTTAGAAAATCATACCATCTCTTATGGTGCCCAGCATGTGACAAAACTTTGTTTTGTATCAGACTAGCTAAGCATGAATTCGTCCTACTATCAAGGTGTCTTTCTTGAAGAAAAATCATCCTTCCAAAGGACTGAAAGATCTCCACCAATCTGTTAAACCTTTTCCTCAATCGATTTCTCCTTAATGAAAAAATTTGGCTAATGGCCACTAAATTTTGGCACAATGTGAAAGACAAATTATTTCTCACTCCAATCTAGCTAGGGTTCATGTTTCACAGCCTAACCTGGCACTCTAGAGTCTTCAAACCCTCGAGTGAATGCTAAGAATTTAGCTTCAGCAACTTACCATGCAGGTAATGAGAAATAATATCCAAATCAAGTGTGTCCAAATGTTAGCCAACAACTTCTTCAATAGATTTCTCATTCACTTTTCCATAAGCTTCTAAAATATAATACTATTTTATTACTCAAGTGACTTTTATTATTTTATTATTTTATTTTTAAGTCACTTAAGTCACTTTATTAAATTAATTAAATATAAGGCCACCATGTTGGAAAACCTTACAAATAATTAACTTAATGATTTCTCCTTATTGCTCCAAATCAAGGACATGATAGTCCTCCCTTCCCAAAGATTGCTTGTCCTCAAGCAATCCGCACTGCCAAGCCATCACATTTGCCACCAACCAACTGGATCCCAAATGATCCTAAGAAGAACTTCAACCAACATCCATTACATATAGTTGAAGCTCCTGTCACTATAAATCCCTCACTCTGTGAAGCCAACTATCCAATAAATCAACTCCTAGATCCCAAACCTGTATATTTGACTCACCTTGTCGACTCCAAGGACTGCAACAACCTCCACCTAGATCACATGAATAAGCTAGAAGTCCCTCCATCACAACACCAATGGACTTTCGTTGTGCCACTCTGATACCCCCTAGAGTCCAAGTCTTGAACTCCTACTGCAAGAAACCCCTAGTGACCTCAAGCTCTTGAGAGAACTCATCAACTTCCCATTCTTTCCTCATTAAAGCATCTTCTTTGATAACCTACAAATCATCATGAGAAGATTCAGCTTCAATCCCCTTTTGTCTTCTCTCTAACTGAAGCGCCCAAAGATGATCCCCAATCCATTTGTGCATCCTGTCATGATGAGATAATGCTACAACAATCTCATCCTCATTCACCCTCAACTGAGTCTCCAAGCTATGAAGACTTTCAGGTTTATGAACAACTTCAGCCTCACATGAAGAAGCCAAGTCCTTCAATTCACAAATCTTATCAACCTCATCACCATCATTGGAACAATATGCATTTTCTGATTCATCCTCTCTTTGAATAAAGAGTCCTCTAATACATTATCTATCCTTTTTTTCCTTGTTATGTTGATGAGATTGATCTTTTCTTTGACTTCTTGAAGATTTTTTCTTGCATTGGCAACTACTAATTTAGCCTTTTTGGCTTTTTGCATCCATTTTTCATTCATCTTTTCAGACCTCTTAACCTCTTCTATGCCAAAATATATAAATTCAGTCCTCTTATGCTTGATATCTTCATGTCTATCAACTAGTGTAGGGTTGCCATCAATGGGTGATGTCATATCATTGACTTTCTCATGATCAAAAGATCCTATCTCATGAGAATGATGGGACATAATGCTATTGCCCTCAAACAAATTAGTAATGACATCATGCCATTGTATAGTATCTTCCTCATCATGTGTAGCCAAGACACTAGTAGTTGATCCATTCAGTGAGTGATCAACTTTTGCATCCACCTGTATGTCTTCATGCAGTTGCTCTAATGTAGCCAATTTGTCTTCCTCCATCACGTGCTCTTCTTTAATCTTGAAGTCATCATGAAGTGTCATGTGCTCAACACCGTTCTCTGTTCTACTCTCCTTAGGATCAATAGTATGCTAATCACTAACTGCTAAAAATTCATCATAGAGATTCTTAGATGTTTCACTTGTAGATACCTCATGCTACTCCTTTTTGTTTTGTGAGGTATACCATGACTCCAAACTTTTCTTCATAGAAATATGTTATTGAATCAATGGCTCCATCCAAGCTTCCTTTGAATTGCTAAAGAATGGAAGGTCATTTCTAATCCCTTGCAAAAATGTAAGGTACACTTCATAAGCAGAAATTATATCATCCATGACTCAACTAAAATTTTTGATTCGTTGAAACCCAATCCACCCAACAGGCTGGCAAGATTCTTAGCTCTGATACCACTAAAACGTCCCTTGCTATATTTGACCTTAAACTTTCTGATTTGAACCTTTGGAATTTTTTCAAACACTTGCCAAGTGAAATTTGTACTTGTTGATTGAAGTTCTTTTTGGTATTTTGCAATGTAAGAATGATTTTATGTATTCAATGGACTCAAATGAAATGTGTAATTGACTAATATTAAATGAGTATGCAAGGTAACTATTGTTGTTTGACTTTCCAATGCAACTATATGATTGAAATATGCACCTACATCCAAGGGACATTAATGCAAACACTTGGCAAGCAAACTAATTGTGCAAATGAGTAGCTACAACAACTAGCATATCATCGTACACTTTACATGCAACCTCCAATTAACTGAAATGAATGCAAGTAATAAGCTACAGTAGTTTTTCATTAAGACAGATAGTTTTTTTTCAAACTCTTATCTCCATTATCATGATATTGCAATGAGATACAACTAAGTACAATGCTAATATGAGTGATTTCTACACTATAGAAGATGACTTAAATTAAAATTCCAACTTGTTGTGTGTATAACAACAATACATATGCAATCTCTTGACTCTATTATGACTGAACTTACAATGTCCAAATGATGATCAAGTCAACAAGAGATACCTATATGCAAATATGAACCTAAATGCCAAATAACAGTAATATGAAGAACCTGATACAAATTTGATGCCAACATAAATCTGATCGAACTTCCTTGAAGAGTCTGTATTTAGCTTCCAAAATGCAGTGCCTTGACTCCTTGATTCCCAACGATGCTTCTTGATTTTTCTGAGATTTTTGTATGCCCCCTTTCACAAAATTGTACCATGTCTTATGGTGCCCAACATGTGACAAAACTCTATTTTGTATCAGACCAGCTAAGAATGAATTCGTCCTACTATCAAGGTGTCTTTCTTGGAGCAAAATTGTCCTTCCAAAGGACTAAAAGATCTCCACCAATCTGCTAAACCTTTTCCTCAATAGATTTCTCCTTAATGAAAAAATTTGGCCAATGGCCACTAAAATTTGGCACAATGTGAAAGACTAAAATTATCTCTCACTCCAATCCAACTAGGGTTGGTGTTGCACAACCGAACTTGACACTCTAGAGTCTTCAAACCCTCAAGCGAATGCTAAGCATTTAGCTTCAACAACTTACCACACACCTGTAATGAGAAATAATATCCAAATCAAGTGTTTCCAAATGCTTAGCCAACAACTTGTTAAATAGATTTCTCATTCACTTTTCTAGAAGCTTCTAGAATATAATATTATTTTATTACTCAAGTGACTTTTATTATTTTATTTTTAAGTCACTTAAGTCACTTTAGTAAATTAATTAAACACAAGGCCACCATGTTGGAAAACCAAACATTGGAAAACCTTACAAATAATTAACTTAATGATTTCTCCTTATTGCCCCAAATTGGGGACATGAAAGATGAGAGGTATTGCTAAATTTAGTAACAGTTTCAATAACAGTTTCAAAGGAATTGGCTGCTATATATAGGATAAAGGAGAAGGATACATGGTCCAATCTCCACATATAATTTTTTTTTGTATTTTGAGAAGGAAATTCATTTTTTCATATTGATTTATGCTGCAATGATTTGTAATCTTTGACTTATGAATTTAATGTGATGTTTATCATATCGATCTTTGTGTTGAGCGTGTAATAGTCATATTTTCTTTGTGAGATATACTTTATGACATCCATTTATTGCAGTATAATCTTTTATTTCATGGTATAATAGTCATAAGTATTTTCAATTTGTGTGTTGATAGTTTATGGCTTTTTTCTCTCTTATCCATGTTAGTATCATAATTATGAACTAGCATTTGTCACCTTGTCACTTTCTAGTTAAAAGATACCTTATTATTAATTAAACCACATGAGGGAGCTATACCTCTTCAATTTAGAGGAAAGTCACAAATGCAATTGTGACATTTCCAGAGTTGTTAGTGATTGTCTCTGGTGCTTTAAGGGTGAATTAGAGTCAAAGTTGTCAATCATTTTCAAGTGGCCAATTCATTCACTAACAAACACCTTGCATAATTCTTGTAGCAATTTTTAGCAAAGTTCATGTAGTAGTTTTAAATGATGTTTTTATTTTCTAGCTACATTTCATTTACACTCACCTCACTACCTATAGCCCTTGCACATATAGCCACTACACCTTTCACAAGTTTACACTCTTGGATTGATTCTTTGGCCAAATTGAAATTTAATTACTATACATTAAAAGATTTTCATTATTTACACTAGTTTTGACCTATCAATCTCTATCTCTATCTTTTTATATTTTAATATATATCTCTCCCTCTCCCTATCTCTATTTCTCTATCTATCTATCTTTATCTTTCCTTCTCTTGATCTCTATATTTCCCTTTCTCTCCTTTATCTCTACCTTTCCCTCCCTCTCTACTTATATCTCTCCCTCTACCTCTATCTCTCAATCTCACTCTCTCTCCCTCTCTTCCTCTCTCCCTCTCTCCCCCTCTATCTCTATATCTATCTCTCCCCCTACATATCTCTCTCTTTCCCCCCCTCTCTCCTTCTCTCCCTCTATATTCTCTTTATCCCTCTCCACCTCTATATCTCCCTCTATTTCCCTTTCTATCTCTATGTCTCTTTCTATCTTTCTCTCTCCATATCTATATCTTTATCTCTCCCTCTTTCCCCATATCTTTCTATCTCTCTATATCTCCCCTTTTATCTCCCTTTCTCTCATTGTCTTTCTATCTCTCACTATCGATATATTTATCTCTACTCTTCTCTCTCCCCCATCTCACTTTATCTCTTTGTCTCTCTCCCTCTCTCTCTCTCCATTGTCTCCCTTCATCTATCCCTCTTTATTTCTATAATTATCTCTCCATATCTCTAGCATTTTCTCTCTTTATCTTGTTATCTCTATCTCTCCCTCTCCCTCTCTATCTCTCTCTATCTCTCTTTATTTATGTATCCATCTATCTCTTTATCTCTTCCTCTCCCTCTCTTTCCCTCCCTATCTATATATCTATCTCCCTCTCCCCCCTCTATCTCTATCCATCCCTGTCTTCTTCTTTGTATCTTTATCTCTCTATCTCTATTTATCTCTCTATCCATATCTATCTCTCTCCTTGTATATCTCTATCTCCCTATCTCTTTATCTCCCTCCCTCTCATTCTCTATCTCTCTATATATCTTCCTCTATCTCTATCTCCCCCTCTCTATTTCTATATATCCCTATTTTTCTCCCCCTCCCTATCTCCCTCTCCCCTCTCTATCCTTCTCCCATTTTATATCCCTTCTTACCTCTCCATCTCTATCTCTCTATCTCTTCCTCTCCCTATATATCTCTCTTTATCTCTCTCTATCCATTTCTATCTATATTCATTTATTTCCAACTTTCTCTCTCCTTATCCCTCTCTATCTCTCCCTCTTTCTCTATCTACATATCCATCATTATCTCCATCTACTCCTCTCTCTATATCTCTATATTCTTATCTTTCTCTATATATTCCCCTCTATGGTTCTCCCTCTATCTCCATATTTATCTATTTATCTCTCTATCTCTATGCATATATGTTAACCATTTCACTTTATATATTTACCTCTCTTTCACCCTCTCTCTCTCCTATCTATCTTTCCCTGTCTCTCTCTCTCTCTACAGATTTATATATCCATATTTGTCTCTCCCTACCTTTCTATCTCATTCTCTCACTCTCTATTTCTATCTTTCCATATCTATATTTCTTTCTCTCTCCTCACTCCACCTATATCTCTCCCTCCACCTCTCCCTCTCTCTATATCTCTATATTTATATCTCCCTCTTTATCCATCTATCTCTCCCTCTCCCTCTCTCTTTATCCCTATATCTATCTATATCCCTCTCTATCTATCTATCCCTCTCTCTTCCTCTCCCTCACACTCTCTCTTCCTCCTCTCTATCTCTCATTTCCCCTCTCCTCTCTCCCTCTCTATTTCCCTCTCCCTCTCTTCCCTTTCTACCCTATCTATCTCTCCACTGCTCCTTTCTCCCTCTCCCTCTCTTTTTTCCCTCTATTTATCTCACTCTCTATCCCACTCCCTATTTTTCTTTATCTCCCCATCCCTCTCTATATCTATCTATCTCTATCTCTCCCTCTATCTCTCTCTTTATCCCTATCTATCCCCCATTCACTATCCCTCCATCCCTCTCTTTCTATCTCTATCTCCCTCTTTATATATTTGTGTTTCCCTCTCTTTATCTCTATTTATCCCATTCCATCTCTATCTATTTCTATCCCTCTCTATATCTATCTCTCTATCTCTCTTTGTCTCTTTATATATTTTTCTCTCTTTCTCCCTCTCTATCTCTTCATTTATCCTTCTCTTTATCTCTCATTTTATCCCTTTATCTCTCCATCTCTATCTCTTAATATTTATCTCTCACTCTCTCTACCTATTTCTCTCTCTCTCACCCTCTATCTCCTTGTCTCTCCCTTTATCTCCCTTTTCCTCTCTCTCCATCTCTTTTTGTCTCTACACCTCTCTCTTCACATCTCTCTTTAATTTTCATCTCTTTATTCCTCTCTCTTCACCCATCTCTTCCTCTCTCTCTCTCTCTTCATCTCTCCTTTCCTCTCTCCTATTTCAATCCCTTTCTCTTCACCTATCTCTTCCTCTCTCTCATTATCTCTCCTAACCTATCTCCCATATATATTCATATCTCTTTGTCACTCTATTTTTCCTCTTCTGCCTCTTTCACTCTATCTCTATCTCTACCTCTCTCTCTATCACTTCCTATCTCTATCACTTCCTCTCTCTATCAATATCTCTCTTTGTATTTCTTTATCTCACACTCTCTCTATCTATATCTCTCAGCTTTCAACCCCCCACCACTTCCCCTCTCTATGTCTTGTTTTTTTTCAAAATCATGTGTAGAACCGCTCTCTCTCTCTCACTCTCTCTCTCTCTATCTCTCCCTCTCTCTCTCTCTCTCTCTCCCCTCCCCATAAATTCCCTTATACATATCTTTCTTTCTCTAAATCATGTAGAACTAATTTAATTTCTTATCACTATTTATTGTAAAACCTTCAACGAATACTTTAGAAATATGTGGAAGTGTTAATTTATATTTATTTATCCAATATTCATACATTTTTGAAGAAAATTCCATACATATAATTTTTCATTGTAAATATTTCAATAGGGATTTAAGTAGGGCACATTCTTATAGAATTTTGAACACATTTTTCCTTATCATTTGTAATATCTTTATTATTTTCATTTTCCTTATCACATGGCTAATTTTTTTCATGAGGATATCTTAGAGAAATATTGAAAAAACCTTTATGTGCATAAACTATAGGTTTTTAAACTTAAGGTGCTTTAGGGATTTCTTTGTTAAGGTTTTAAAAATAGAAATTGGTGTGCCTTAAACTCACACCTTACTTTATTTCTAACAAAATGGGGACTCCCCCTTTCTTCTTTTTCATTTCCTCTTGCCCCTTTTTTTCCTTCTCTTTTTCTCTTTTCTTTCTTCCCTTTGTTTTCCTCTCTTCCCCCTTCCTTCTCCATTTCCCTTAGTATTTTTGTCACTTTTTGAGGTTTCAAGATACTCAAGGTTGGCATGACATCCTTGTCGAGTCCAACCCCTAACCTTTGTTCATTTCTTCCATTTTATTTTTTCCACTTTAGGTTTTCAAAGCCTCATAACTTTGAACATGTATTTGATTGGATACATATTGTTGAGGGAGTCACATGTGATATGTAATAAGTGCAATGTCTCATAATGTTGACAACACTTGTCCCATTACTAGGTATGATCAAAATAGTGGCATGATGCATGTGGATAGAAGGAATGAAATAGGAAATGAAGGTGCACCCTATGCTTATAAGGATGAGCTTTGTATCCATAATAATCCAAATGAAGTGTGTGAAGAAATAAAAGAAATACAAGAGAACATTCCTTGTCATGTCTCAACTTATGGGAATAATGAAGGTGTTGTTGATATCCCATTACAGGATAGTGGTTATGTTTCTAAAAATGAATGTTTAGGAATTTAGTTTGAAAATCCTAGGCATGGTTTATATAATGATGGAATTTCTTATGGTGCTAAATGTGATATTTATGACCCTAATTATTCTCTGTTACTCATGATTGCATACATGAGGTTGATATGGTTTCCTTGATTTCATTTGAGGAAGACATTAATCTGCATATGGGTCAAAGCATGCACTCAATTCTCAAATAAATAACCATATGTCATGATGGGTTGTAGGAGTGTGAGTTGGAGTTGCTAATGGATGATGATACAAATTATGTTGAGGTTTTTTCTATTAGTTATTTTACAGATCTTGGTAATTCCTCAAGTGTTGAGGATGATGTTGCTGCAATTCTTCATGGTAATGATACTAAAGAATTTTTTGATTCATGGAATACTCTTGAGGTCAACACCTTACAAGAAGGCCATGACATAGAAGAGATACTACCTAGTTCAAAGCTAATGCATAGTAGCAGTGTTCCTTATGATTTCTTCAATTTTGACATATAAACTGAGAGACAATCTAAAGAGTGTAGCTCTTCATAAAAGGTGTATCATCAATTGAATGGATGTGTTAATAAGGTTTGTATCAACATAGATGACCCCAAGGTATGCTAGTCATCCATGGTCCTTGTTTTGGGTGAAGTTGAGTATGAGACATTCATTTGTGATGAATATTTTTTTCTCATAGTATGGATGTTAATGTCTCTAAATTTAAGCACTTCACTTGGACCCAACATGTGTCTTGCTTTATTGATGAGTAGCAACAACTTCCCTAGGTTGGTGATTTTTTGGCTACCCATGTTTCTCATGTGCTTGAGCTTCAAAATTTTCAATTTGACTTGTTTGGGGATGAGTTTCCCTATGCAAGTCAACATGATGAAGAGGCATATTTTTCTTTTCCATGTGAATTGGAGGCATTTTCCTTTTTCCTTGATTCATGTGAGGTGGTCAATGAGCATGAAGGTACCATGGTTTCATGTGGCACTCATCAAAGTTCTCAATTTCTACCACTTAGTACAAAATAAAAAATGTAGTGTTTGGTAGTGAGGTGGCCTACATTATGTGGTTACCATGTGGTACAAGTTCAAATATGGAGCAATATTTCACTTCTTCAAGGGTAACCATGTGTTTGTTCTTGTAGGACAGAGGCAAATTTTTCTACTTTTGTGTGGAAAAGTAAATTTTTTGGTTGAGGGAGATCAACTCCTTTGATAGGCTAATGTTCGATAGAGGCAACCACTAGTTCTTCCTTCTTGGTGGCCAGGAGCCACTAAGAGAAATTTTGAAGATGGATAAATCTCAAGGCCCAATGGATAAGGCATGGTCTACTTCCCTAGAGATATATAATCTTTCCATCCTTTACTAAATAATGATCCCCAACTAGAGCCAATGGTGGCACCTTTTTCTACTTGTGCCACCCCCTGCAATAAATGCCCCAGTTCTTGATTTATAAAATTGGCTAAGTGTAGGTTTTTGATGTGTCAGACTTTCGCTTGCATTCTTCTTTGCATCCCTCCTCTATCTCCCTCTACCACCTCCTTTTCATTCCCTCTTCCCAACCCCCGATTCTTTCCTTCAAAAATCAACTAAGTATTGATTTTTAGGGGTTGGGCATTAGTCTTACCTCTTACCTCTTACCTTTTTGGTAAGAGATAATCCTCCCCCCCAATTCTCAATCCTCTTCTTTGAAAGTTGAAAATTGACTAAGTGTTGATCTTTCGAGGATCGGGGATTGGTCTTCCCCTTTCCGCCTTCTTATTCTTTCCTTCACAAGTGTCATTCGTTCTTCACAAGGTTTGATCCATGAAGTCCCGCATGAAAAACATTAAGTATGAGTTTTTCAGACTTCAGGGCTTGGGGTTCCCTTTTACCTCTTACCATTATTCTGGTAAGAGGTAGGGCATCCTCCAGATGCCCAAACCTTGAAAAGGCTCTAATTTTCTCCCACTTTCTCCATTCATTTATCCTTTCCTTCTCAAAGCTCTTGTTTCCCTTCCAGGTCCTTTTTCTTCTAAATCCTATGTCCAAAATCCTAAGTCATTTTTCAGACTTTCGGGTTTCATTATCCCTTATTACTATTACCGCTAAGCAGTAAGAGGTAAGCCAACCCCCCTGAAGTCCAATCTATGATGCCCTTTTGAACATCGAGTATCAACCTTCCCCTTTGCACTTTATCACCTAGCAATAAGGCTTAAGGCAAACCCCTGACCCCCGATTTCCTTTTAGGCATCAAGTGTCACCCTTCTGCTCTACCTCTTACCACTTCATGGTAAGAGGTAAGCCATACCTCCAACTCTCAAAGCCTCTATGTATATGGTAGACCTTTAGTCCAATCTTTGAAGTTTACTTTTGATGCTTGATGCCAATGTCGATAGTATGAGGTATGAGGAAACTCTTAAGTCTGACGATTCTTGTAATTGGCATAATTTTTACTATTGTAACTACTATTGGCATATAGTTTTCATTGATGTCAAACTGCAAATCAAGCAAAGGATTTTGTTAGAAAGATGAAAAAATATGGAGGAGAGAGTAGTGGATTTAATGGCGATTTGGGTAGAAAATTCAATATGGGTTTTTTGAGAGAATTCCAGTGATGTGCTCTATAGGTCGAGAGTGTAAAAGATGTGCCCAGAAATGTATTATTTATGCTCTTAGGTGTTTTAGGGTTTATCAGTTAAACCATAGGTCATTTGCAGTCATGGCATCATTAATAGATCTTCCATTTTCACGCTGACTATCAATGGTAGGTTGCAAGTTACTTAAGTTATAACTTAATTCATTCATGTCGCAGAGGTGATCGACCCCATCATCTAGGTTGGCAGTATTCTTAAAGTGTATCAGCATAATAGTGTGTGATTGGTGAGAGAATAGGAAGCATCCCTTCGAAAAACCAATATCTATTTGTCACCATGTCGCAGGTTTTAAAAAGTTCACAGCCTCCAATGAAGAAGTTCTTAAGTTCAGATTTTTGGTGACTTAGCAATGGAACACTCATTAGAGTGACTAGCTGGCTTCGATGGGACTGGCAAAGGCATCCTAACAATGGAGCGATGGCATATGGGATTTGAAGATGATGACATGAAAGGTGTTGATGACATAGACATGTGGTGTAACAAGATTGGATGAACTATAATACACACCCTTGTTGTGGAGTACAATACAGACTCATGGTGGTGAAGTGGATTGATGATGTCATCGATGTGACTAAGTCATATTGATGGGAGTGTCATGATTGTCTCCCTGATACAACGATGGCTATATATTCGGTGAAACTATATGTCATCGCTAGGACCTTGAAGAAGGTCCCTTCGACAGGGCGATGGAAGAATGGACACAGGAAGTGGGACCTAGCTAGGTGAGATGACGTGCGTCGAGGGTAAGATAAAGATCGAATGACAAGACGACACATGGCAGAAAATGAAAAGTGAAACATGACATGTGGTGACACAATGGCATGGGAACCATAGAGTAGTGAAGGATATAGGTGTGGCATAGGAACATTGGTAGGACCATGATGGATGCCCCCCCAATGAAACAATAAGCTTTATTGACAAGACAAAGGTGCATCAGGAGGACTAGGGATGGCATTCCCCCGATGAGGTGCTATGTGGGATTCGATAGGATAATGGTAATGCCATATTGGGACTAAATAGTACAAGGAGTGATCGATGATTGATCGATATGTCATTTTTCATCAGTGCTGTGATTGACGTGGAAACAACATGGAAGACTATTGGCATGCGGGTCCATATGATCCATATCAGTGGGAACTATGGACATTAGCGATACTGAAATAGGTGTTCCCCTGATGGAGTGATATGTTAAATCGATGATGCAGGATATTTGGTGATTGATCCAATGACGATTGTCTATTAGAGGAGATCAACGATGAATATTTGAAGGCCATTTATTGAATGGTTGTGATTTAAAGACATGGCAGTAAATGAGGATCACAGGATTAGGGTGCGAAAGGAGAGGATTGATGATCAAAATTCAAATGTAGAGAGCTGAACGACTATGATAATTATCAATAAGGGTTTCAACTAGTAACCAACATGGAAATGAGAATTAAATATTCTATCTATTTCAAAAACAATTGTAATGATATTTGATCTTTTAGGTAGCGAAATAGATTGCAAATGTGATTGAGATCAAAATTAGATCGAAGGATCAAAAGAGAGCATTAAATGCACAATCATATTTTAGGATTTGACAGGGAGAACAAAGGAAAATTCTCTACTATTGAATTTAATGTTGTATGGTTCAATGCAGGGTATGGTGATATCTAATAAACCTTATCAAATATCTTAATGATGGTGTGTGGCTCGATGAACTAGCAGCTTGCTGGTGAAGCTAACGAGTAAGGGAAACCCTAACATGATGGTAGGGCTGATCTAGATGATGAAGTGGATCCCAAGGTAGTAATTGCACATTGGTGAAAAAGAAAGATAATCAAGGCATTGCCTATGAATTGAAGTGTGGTGTAGGAGAGGGAGAAGACTGTAAGTGCACTGTGTGTTGAAAAGAGAGAAGTACAACTAAGAAGGTTGTATAGCATAAAGTGTAGAATAGAGTAGAGAGTGCAAAGTAGAGAAATAGAGAAAAACAAAAGCATGTGTTGTTGAGAGTGCAACTACAACAATAGAGTGTAAGTTGCAATAAGTGAAACATCATATTGATGTATTGATGCATCTCAGGTTTATGAAGAACCACTTATATGCAAATTAGAACCTATAATTTTCTAAGAGGTTGTAGCCTCCATTTGCACTGAGTTGTAGCTCAAATAAGGGTGTTGTAGCATCCTTGAAGTTGTTGCTTCTAAAATAGGGAGTTGAAGCTTCCTTGGGGTTGTAGCCCTTAAAACTTGTAAGTGAACTTTGATGCTTGTGAGGTTGGATTAGGACAATAGATCCTAGCAACATTTCTCACCATGGTTTTTCCCATCTTGGGTTTTCCATGTATATCTGGTGTTATGTGTTGATCTTTCTTGTGCTTGTGGTTATTATATTTTTTAGTATTTCAATCTGCACATTTGAGTTTAAGGTTGAATCTACAAAATCTTTTAAGAACTAAAAGTTTTAATATCTACTAATTCACCCCCCTCTCAGTAGATCATTGTGTTCTAACAACTACCTCCTCAATGACTCATTTTTTGACTCAACAACCCATTTTTTGACTAAGGAAAATGGTGGGATTGTCTTGAGTGATTTTTTGACCTAACCCTATTAATGGTGAATTGCTACCCATGCTTCCTTTATGTGTCATCGACCTCCTTTTTTCCAAAGCTTCATCCCTTATCGTGATTTTTTGTAGATTTTATGGGGTTTTTCTTCACTATTTGAGTGTTCATTAATATGGTAGCTTGGAATTGATTCCTAGAGAATTTGTGGAAGGATTTCATCTTAGATCTATGCACGCCTAGGAGTTTGCACAATTTTTCTAGGGTTTTAGTGTGTATTTTGGCCCAATGGTGTTCCCTCTTCCATTTTCATGACCTACTATAATACAAAGGACATTTAGCCACGTGTTTCAAGGAGCTTTCGATACCTTTAAGCTGCAATGGAGTTATTATTCTTTCACAATGGATTTGGCCTAGGGTATGGTCATATTTTGTGGCCTAGGTCAAATATTTTAAAATTGTGGTTAAACCCTAGTTGGATTAAGTTTTGTGGCTGCCAATTTTGAGTTATGCCTAAACTATAAAGGGAACTTTTGTTGTCTTTCTTAGGGTTCTGATTTTTAGTTTTTTTAAGTCTTTGAATACAATCGAGCTAAATAGATAATTCCTTTGAAGCTCAGAGAAGGAATGTTGTAAGTTTTTCTCTATAATAACAATAGATGACTGGAATAATCTAAGTTTGAATGTCAATTTTTTATACTCTCCATCATTGTGCTCATTGTATTTTGAATCAATATGATCAAGGGTTATGTTTGATTCTCATATCACATTTTCTATTATGAATGTTTAAATTGTTAGTTTCTATTCAGGGATTAGATGAAACCTACTTTCGGTCCATTCATTAAAGATTGTGTTGTTATAATGTGGATATATGAGTAGTGTGACAACATTGTTCTTTTGTTGGTTTCTCACTATAAGGTAGTGAGGCCTTGTAAGAAGCCACAATTTCTCTATTGTAATATTTTATTTTCCTAGACTTTGTGTGGATTAGGCACTAGTCAAGGAGACTCACAAATCTTGAAGCTAGGTCAAAATAAATCATTAAATCAAATAAAACATTTTAATTTCATGTATTTTTACTTTTTCATGCCCATTACAACACTACAAAGAACCACAACAAATATAGAGGGTCGAAGAGATGATTTAACCCATCAAGTTACATTTTACCATATTAGTGTGAAGAAACTATTATCATGACATCATTGCAAAGAGGTGTTATTGTTTAAATGATGTTATAGGGGAACCCACCTTTATTTTGCAAAGCCTAAAGTGCAAAGGAGAACTTGTAAATCTATCTCTTGTTCATTAGCCACTGACATGGGGTTTCTGAGCATAAGAAGTAGCTAATCTTTAGGAAAACTTAGAAAATCAGTTGGAAACACCAACACACCCAACCACTAATTTTCATTTGGTTTTCTATGGAGTTTTCTCAATAAAGTCCTATTGACTAGTCTCCTCAATAGTATTTGGATGTGAATAATTTTGAACATATATTGTCATTGATGGACCAAAGGTGCTCACTAATGTCAAAGGAGTAATGTCAGTAGATTAGTCAGAGTTAAATATAATTATTTTTGTCATGTGTGAGCTTTTGAAATTAGGGTGTATTACTTTCATGATCATGTCATGCCAAAGAATTTGAGAACAACATGCTAGTGTGATCTACAATGTACAGATGATTACATGTAGTATGTTTGAAATATCATAGTTGTATCTATTCCAATTGCTAGAAGTAGTTTGGAAGTGTTTACAAAAGTAATCTATGGATTATTACTCATGCACTATATTATATTGTAAAAGTGTTTTGTTTTGCATTCTACTATAATTGAATGCCATGCCCTATGGTTTGGACATAAAGCAAAGTTAATCATGTTGTATAAGATAAGAAAGTTAGAAGTAACATAGTATTTTATGTGTTGAATAGCTAACTGTTAATAACGTCTAAGTATTTGCACCAGATAAGGGAAGCATCTGCCAACTGGATGAATCATGTGAAGATAAAATAGTTCCATGTTAAGATCTATAAAGGAAGAGAATAACATCATCTATTATTGGTAGCAACAAATTTAATTTAGGACCGACCCACTATATGTTTCATGTCAATTTGAATTTAGGTATCCCTTAGCCAACCTGGCTAATTTTAGATGGTGTTAAGAGGTTCCTAGTTGGCATGAAATATTGTTAATATATTGGAGTGCATATGTTTATGTCTAGAATTAATTCAATGACTAATGATCATATAATGAGTGAGGAAGTGTGAAGGTTATATTTGGGTGATGTAATGGGAGTTGCATCCCAAGCATTGTGTGCTATTATCAAAAGATCATATACTATGAAGGAGAATTTTGGAAGGTAGATCAGAAAAAATGTAAGTTGTTTAATCAACATTGAAGGTCCATAAATCACATCTTTATCATTTGGTAGGACTGGTGTCTTTCCTACTAAGTTGGTGCTCAGATCTACATGTAGGGGATTGGTGTCTCTAACAGGTTGGTTCCTACAAAGACAATTGGGGATTGGTGTCTCCAGTAGGTTGGTTCCTACTTTTATGATTATAAGTTATTTATTATTCCTATGAGGCTAGATTTGGACAATAGCTCCAAGCAGCTCTTCCCACCATGGTTTTTCCCATTTTGGGTTTCCACGTATATCTGGTGTTCATTACGTGAATGTTTGCACATGTGTTGCTAGATTAATACTTTTTGCTTTGATGATTTAAGCTTCATGATTGAAGAAGTTATTCAAGATGATTCATGTTAAATTAAAGAGTTTTAAATATTATTAAAGATATTGATTCACCCCTCTTCTTAATATATTGTGTGCCCTTCAAAGAATAGGGACCATTCAAAGAGAGGGCATTCTTACCCTTGTCCATGAGATTTCAAGGAGGATAAGTATTAACAATGCTAACATTAATAGGTTTGGGTATGCATAAGGATAGGTGGAAATTGCAAAGGCATAAGATAAGGCCCTTTGCGTATGGGAATGATAGTTTTTTTAGGGTTCTCAAATTGAAAAACATTAGCTTATTTTACAAAAAATTCTAGAGAGGAAATTAAGAAAAAGGGAAGCTCATTAGAATCGCGTGCCATAGGTGGTTCAACAAAGAAAAGTGATAATGATGTAACATTTCAAACATCCTTCAAGGGTAAAGTATTTTATGAGGGATCCCATGGCTCAAAAATATTTTGATGCTCAAACCCATTTTGGCACTTGACTGGTTCTTCCCCATCTTTGAAGATTTTTTCTATGATCTTAGTATCCTAGACCTTTCTTTGACATCATAATTTTTCCCTTGGAAATTAATTCCAATATCTTTTTTTATTACATATTCATTAAATTTGAACCTCACACCTCCTAGTTAGACATACCTTCAATTCCAAGATTCAACAAATTAGATAAAGAGGCTTTGATAATATCCATTTTAAAATTTTAGATATGACATGATACCACCGTTGCTATGGATATACCAAAATTTTCTATCCTTATTCACTTAATCACAAGACCATGGCTCCATATGAACCCTATCCCCCCATGATTAAGCTAAAGCAAAGAGGAATCAAATGGAATAGAGCTTATTAGTGATGAAATAATTTAAAAAAAAACTTCCCACCAATGACTAAAAACTAAAATTTTCCACTCACTGTGATAATGAGCCAAATCTAGGAATTATGTCTTGAATAGAGTTATTCATGATATCACCAAAATACAACACCTCAAATGTGTGATTTTGGGAAACTTTCATTGGACACTTCCTTCTTGAATAGAATTTTTTACTCAATAAGTAATTATTTCCACACCATACTAGTCGATAATTATTCATCAAATTCTATCTCATCAAACCATCCTTCCAAACAAGAAGTTGTTGGTGTAGGTTTTTATTTTTCGTAGTGAGTTAATTTATTTTTCCTTAGTCATAGGTTTTTCCTACATGTTTATTAAGCTTGCTTAGGATAATAAAATGACTTTATTATTTAATAACTAGGAGATAAGGTGATGAGGTGTCCCCATCCTTAGAGGGTTGAGCATTTACTATTTTCATCACTTTATTTAATATTGGTGGTTATTGGTGATCACTTCCTATTGGTTGGTTTTTCACTTCCATCCTCTCCTCAAATTTATATAAACTCACTACCTAGCTTGTATTTGCATAATTTTGCATACTCAGCCATCTTGGAAGCTCTTAACACATTACTATCATTATGACATTGTATATCTCTTAGAGTCACTGGTTTGCATTGTTTATGTTTTTCCAGTTTATGTATCTTGTAAATTCTCTTATAAATACATTACTATCATTTTAACATTATATATATCTTGGATTCACTGATTTGTATTGTTTATGTTTTTCTAGTTTATGTATCTTCTAGCACTTCCTTTGAAGAGAAAACATCTAGAGGAACTTCATTATAATCTACCTTGTTTTCAATAAATTCAGGATGAACTAATTTGAGAGAAGGAGGTTTGGAAAAAATCATGTTGACATTCAATCATGGTTTCCTCTTAGACCATGTATGACAGTATTTGAGTCCAATTTTCTACCTATGAGAATCAAAATCAACATGGACCTTAATACCTTATTCATTATGTCCACAACCACTACCTCCATAACCATGTTTAGAAAGGAGATTAAAACTAGGACCATAACACATTTGTAATTCTTGAGAAGGAGGAGGATCAACTTAAAGAGCCTCATTCTAATTGTGGGTATTATAATCCTTTATAGGATCACAACCATCCTTAATGGGAATACAAACACTATCTTCCTTAACAAAAGAATGATTATCTTCCTTAGTATGAGTGTAATAATCCTCCTTAGCAGGAGCATGATTGTCTTCATTAATGAAAGGACAATCAACTTTCTTGATAGAGGTGTATGCGATCGTCACAATCTCTAGGTGGATATGATCTACTTTGTACTCCCCAATAAAGGATTTGATAAAGTCCAAGGACCCCCAATCATCACTAAGACATACATTTGATTTAGAAGTAGTAGAAGGGATAGACTTAGGATTATCTACTTCAAGATGATCTTCCTTAGGAACATCCATCTCAAGAGTGGCCTTTGGGATAGGCACTACTAGAGAAGATGTCAATATGCATTAGAAGATAATGAAGAAATATAATTCTTAAGAGTAGAGGCAACTGAGGCTCAAGCTGCCATCTCACAAAGGTGTATAGCATCATGGTCGACCTTGATTGTAACTACTTCGTTATTAGCAAAAACAATTATATTGATGTAAGGTAGAAGTGACCACTCCCAAAGAATGAATCCATGGTCTTCCTAAGAGAATGTTGTAAGGTAAAGGACTTGGCATAACATAAAATAGGATGGGTGCAATAACAAGTCCCAATCAAAAAAACAAGATTATTGTGCCTAAGGCTTGTAGACCAACATTATTGAATCCATGAATATAAAAAGAAGCAACAAGAGAAGATGAATCAATCTTAATTTTAGGTAGCAAGTCAATGCTACAGACATTGAGAGTTGAATCAGTGTCAACGAGAGCATGCATAATACCAATGTTATTAATGTTGACTATTATCATTAAGGGATTTTCTTGCTACTATAATTCTGGAGGTGCGAGTTCATGTGGATAAAATGTAATATTTGGTGAATCCACACGAATATGAGCCATCAATGTATTAACATCCATCAACCTAGTGGAAGAAGGCAAGAGAATATTTTTCAAACCTTCTTGAAGCATACCTTAGTAAACTAGAGCAGTCTAAAGAAAGTCCCACAGTGAGAGCTTGGCAGGACTAATGTGAAGATGCTCGAGAATATCATACTCACCAGGTGCTTTAGCTATAGGTTTAGGTGCTAGAGGAAGGCTTGGTTGAGAAGGTGGTAAAGAAGTTGGTTGATTTGAATTTTGTTGATTCCTTCTAGTATTTTAAGTATGGGATACTGCTCTATATGAGGGAGCCTTAGAATGCATGAATCTCATGTAAAGTTCTGGCATGTCATTAGTTATAGGAACCCCACAAATAGAATTAATTATTTTAGGAGACAAGCTAGCCAGATTCACATAAATGGTAGCTCTCTTAGGCCTTTGAGGGGCAATAGAGACTACAACTACATTCACGAACTCTTTGACTTGTGAAGAGGAAGAGGGTTGTGATGAAGAAGTTTTTTCAGCAGATCTATGGATAGGAGATGCCTCTAAGAAATCATCAAGGCATCATCCAACATATCAAAATCTTGTTTAAAGAAGCATTAAAAAAATTGTTTAAGTTTTGAAGAAAAATATTTGACATGATTTGTTTCACGTCGGGTTCACCAAAATGTATAGGAGGGGATTCACTACTCTCGAGTCTCTAGTAAAAAGAAGAGTCTATAGGAAGTGACGCCCTCAGTTACCTCAAAGTATAGGGTATGTGTAGGATCATCATGGAAAAAACAGGCCCTTAAGTGGCAAAAAATTCAGAAAAAACAGAGTTAGGAAACTTGACGTAAAAAATTGAATAAGTTATCTATATTATTTCAAAAATATGTAAGAATATAATCTTTAGCAAATTGAATGTAGTTTCTAAACTACTAGGTTTATTTAAAAAAAAAATCTATTTGGTGAAAATTTGAAATTTCAATGTAGTACTTAAATTTTAGGGAAAAAAAGTAGGTGTCTGTCTGACCACCCTAACCACAATAAAGTGATAATATTTTTTTTATAATATTTTAGATACAAGTAGAGGACACATGTCCCAATGTGATGCATATTTTTTTGTAATTTTTTTCCAAGTAAATAATTAATTATGATATTTTTATTACAACTTTTAAAAAATATAAAAAACTCGTGTGTCTAACCACCTTAACTTGGTCAAAAATTCATGAAATTCATTTTTTTTAATCCTATAGTATGCAAATCATAGAATGTGACACATGTTTCAGATTCAAAAAATGTGATACCATTTGAAAGCTACAGATGTTTTTCAATCAACCTATCAATCAGGACTTTAGTCATAATTCAAATAGAAAATGAATAATAATTATTTATTAAATTCAAAATAAAGCATAATTTATATTGGTGGAAATCTGAGAATCTCCTTTAAAAACCCTTTTCGTTTCATAGATTTTGGGTAAAAAAAAGTCGTCAGCCACATGGGCCATCATATCACTTACATATCGCCACTTTTTGGCCCATCATGATCCTACACATACCCTACAAGCTCAAGTGACAAAGTATGAAATGGATAATATTGCAATAACTTGATTAAATGAAATGTTAAGTTATTAAGGAAAAGAATGATAAAACTACAATTTAATAGAAACTAATATAGAATTACAAGATATAGATTACAAAAACAAAAAGGTTAAAACTTATAGATTCTACCCCCAAAAGGGAAAATTCTTGGCCATGGACAATAGTGTGCCATGGGGACATCTATGCCCTACGCTATCATCACTTTCAAAACAAAGGATAAAATTTTAAAATCTGTAATACCCAACTCTTCAAATCTAGACATCTACACACAAAAAGGATGAGGGAAAATGTTGGCGTTGTTTTAAGGCTTCCCTTAGTGAAACGCCCATTTTGGTGTTTCCACCTCCATGGACAACCAAATTGATAGAAGTAGACAAAATGACATAAAATGTAATTTAGATGAGATGTGTGATAGAAAGAAACCCTAATGTGGAGGAGAGTCCCTATCAAGAATGTAATAGATGAGACAAATAAACAAGACAAATGTAGACAAGAGAGCATTACCAATGGTCTATGTCTCCCCTCTTGGCTTGATAGACAAGACATGCTTGCTTGTAAGAGAGCCTTGGTTTTTGATGGGACAAGAATTTGGTAGAGATTCACTGTGGAGAGCAAGAGAGAAAAGATGTAGAAGAGAATAGAACCAAAGATCAAGATCAAACGAGAGAGAGAGCGAGTGAAAGGAGGATTTTTGTGAGGTTTCCTAGGTGGGGAAGAGCCATTACACTTGTGATTCTATTGCAATTACATGTTTCATAGGAAAAGGATGTCAGATTCTCTCATTTGAAACTCAAAAGGTTTGGGATGCTAGCGCATTGTGTGGATGTCCACATGGCGTGCAAGTGTCCTACTCAAAAATTTGCAAGAAATGAGGTGTCAAACTGCTAACACTTCAACATTGTCCCTTATGAAGTTGAAATCATGAATTTTTAATTCATAAGGTTTTTTCATTAATACGATGAGGTGCGATAAATACAATGGGCTAAATGTGCAAGTGTGAAATTACCATCGAGTATAATTTTTTGATACTACACTTATATTAGTTGGTGGGAAAGATAACCTACCATATTCCCACCAATTGTGAGGCTAATAAATCAAGATTGGAATGAAGTGCTACTAGACCAAGAGTAGGTAGATAGGGATCCAATGGCACAAGGCCTCACCTTTTCCCTTTATTCTGAGGACCTGAGACCTTGAAGATCTCCTACCTCTACTCAAGGAGATACATGGCGAGTAGATTTAGGCATGATAATGTACCCTTCACTATGATAGTCAAAGGTTGAAAGGTCTTAAGCTAGGAAAGTCTAAGCTCTCTAGTGCATCCTATAAATACTAGAAGGGTATGTGAGGCACATTTGTGAACAATAGCCCATCAAAATCATGGGTTAAGAATGTCAATCAAGATGTTTGGACCAACCCTACACTCCTAACCCAAAATCACCCAAGTATCAAAGCTTCACTAGACACAATGTGACTAGATTAGGGTACAACTTTTATTCTTGCCCCTTTATATACCCTATTAGTTCATGTGGTTGAGGCTGTCCCTTGGGGTGAGGAAATCCCCAAGAAATCCTCCTAAAGGGAAGGTAATTGTAGGCATATTTTATCTCCAGGATCACACATAGTGCAAGGATAGAGCATATGCACAAATTAGCACGCCTAGGTAAAACAAAGGACTTGATTTGAATTGCAATTTCTAATCCCCATGCTTATCGAATGGTGCAAGGAGAGAGAATACATAAACAAGGGAATCCAAACACAACACACAATATAAATTAACCCTTTAAGTGAAAATGAAATGTACATAAATTAGTGACAAAACACAAAGGTCTTTGATAAATGTTCTACAAGAAACTTGTTAGTAGTTTAGCTATTGATCTTGGACAAATGAAGTTGTGGATTGAGGAAAGAGTGATCATAGGGACCAATGCAAGTTAGCGGGTTAGTAATAAATAGGTAAAAAACTTAACATTTTGGAATGAATGTACTACCAATGCAGCTACCTATCAACCATATAGAGCCACCTCTATACTAGAAAATCTTCCTTTATAGATAGCACAGTTGCCTATCTACAGATCTACCTTTGTGTCTAACAAATCAACCTTTGTAGGATCAAAGTTTCTTGTCTGTAAAGCCACCTCTATAACATCGTCTCCATCTATTCTCTGCAAATCCACCTTTGTAGTTCTCATAAGTATTCCTATGTAGCAGGTCCTCCTTATCTTTGTGGTTCAAATAGGGTGTTTGAGGGCCAACGCATATCCACACCTATGGAAGATGGAGCCACCTCTATACAAAATGGATTCATTTGTCTAAATAATATTTTCCTCTGTGTAAAGAACTTGCAAGAAAAAACCTATGAAAATCCTAGAAAAGACATTAGCAAACCCATGATGTGGGTCTTGTCAAGTATGCCAGAATATGTGCAGTGATTTCGTGCTTCTAAACGAATGAAAATTACAATGAAAATGCAAATCAAACACCAAATCAAGGTGACAATCAAGATTAGGGCTAAAACATCATACCTTCCCAAAATTCAACGAGATCAGAATATGATAGTGAGCTCGATTCCTAGATTGTCCCAGTGATGATGGTTGTGTTGTGTACTCAAGAAAATTTTGATAGCATAATGGTATAGATCTAATCAAGGATGTGTGATATTGAAAAATGGCTGAGTTTTGTAGTGTTTTGAGAGGGGATGAATGAGATGGAGGGCTAGGATTCAAATTTGGAGATGAATGGATGAGATGAGTTGAGACATCTCAACTCATTTGGTGATGAGAAGTGGCACCATGGGAGACTAAAGGGGGAGAGTTGATCTCTCAAGGCCTCAAATGGTGACAAGTGTCACCATGTGAGGCCTTACGAGGAAGATTGGTACTTTGCAAGTACCTTGGGGGATGGACAAGGTCTCCCTCATAAAGGATTTTTTGGTTCAATTTTCCATGATGATTGGATGAGAGAATAAAAAGGAATTTTAAATTCATTTTGTGTACATTAGTGGAATATAGAGGAATTTTAAATTCCTCTAAGGTACCTTGGGAGAAGTAACCCATGTGGGATTACTTCTCCAAATGGAGAAAGCATTTAAGGTTGACTTGACATGAGAGGGATGCCATATATGGCAAGATGATTATCCCTTTCTAATCAAGGGATAATGATTGTGAAAGTGATTAAGGGGGTAATTAGGTTGAGGATAAGGCTAATGAGAATGATTAAGAGACCAGCTACAAAAGTTGAAGATGTGACAAGGAGAGAGAAAAGGGAAGAATTAAATATTTAATTTATTTCATGTGGGATTATAAATAATTAAATTAAATAAATAGAAATGTTTATTTAATTCAAAGAAGAAGGGATAAAAGGTAAAGTATTTAATTAATTAATTAAATACCTTAGGATTTTAGAAAACCTTAGGGAAATGAATGCGATTAATTAAATAACTGCAATATTATAGATTTTACTCTAATCTTTGTGTAAGTAACTATATAATATCTAAAGAAATATTTAAGAAAGAAATTTAGAGAGATTTTTGACATAGGCCTATATTTTGTTTAGGCTATAAATTTTTTTAGTTTCCAAAAAAAGCTTCCTTCTAGATATCCATTCAATGTACAATTAAATGGAATATTTATTTCTCAAAAAAAAAACCTAACTTTTCAAAAGAAAAAAAATAGATTGACATTGAATTTGTATTAATATATATGTATCAAAAATCTTCTATCAATCAACATGAATCTAATGCAATAGGATACTACAAGGAACCTCAAATCTCATTCACACAATCTAAATTGTAATAATTATTAGTTCCTGCCAGGGAACTATTGTGGAGGTTTAAGCAATAAACAGTGATTAATGTATGCTCCAATGGCCAATTAGAATGAATTTTTTTTAAAGATTTATGCAATGTTTTGTGGTTCAGTCAGTGAAGATGCAAGTTTTTTAGTCTAAAATTTAATAAAAAAAATTTGGCGCTCTCTCATTGGCACTCTGCAGATTGTCAGAGGCTTGTGGGCATTTATAGGTAGTAGACTTGGACAAATTTCTTCTTGCACATTTTGATAGGAACTTCACTCTGAAACTCTTGTTATTTTTACATCAAACTTGTGTAAAACCTCTTTTGTAGAAATAGGTTCACATTTTAACTACTTGGGAGCATAACCTATCGAAGCATGGCTTGTATGTTTCAAACCTAAACATGGTCTCCATAACATTTGATAATATTTGAATGAATATCAGACTAAAATGGTCTGAAGTATTAGACATTGCAATATATGGGAATAGAGTGACATGCTAGAGATTTAACACACCCGATTGATCTTTTCAGATTATGTTTGAAGGATTGAAAGGAATAGACTTTTCTTAGGTCTTTGATATATTCTTCCTCTAGAAACAATTACTTTATGTTTCCTCCTCTTTTTGATAATTGAGAATTGGTATTTCAACAGAAAGGTTTGAAGAAGGATTCCCAAAAGAAGAAATCCATTTTTTCCTTTACTTTATGGTGGTGATTTATTTTTTTCTTCCTCAAATTATGGCACAAATCAACAAAGGGGCTAAGTAGATTGGGTTTCATCATAGATTTTTATGAAAAAGTGGTAGTTCTCATCTTGACATTTTCCATCAAAATCTCAACAATTTCCTTGTCCAGCTGTCCCATTCAATCCCAAACTAGAAGGATCAATGATAATTCATGGTTAAATATGTGATATGGATATATGATTTCCCTACCATTGGAGATAATATATGCTTACACTAATTTTGAGTGTCATATAGGTTTAGACCTTATTTATCATATTTAAACAAAAATATTAATGTTTAAGTTTTAAGTATAAGTTGCCAGTTATTTCAAGATTATATTATATTTGTCGGGAAACTCTATTTTGGGAACATAGACAACGTACCAATCCTCGTACCCAAAATTTCTGGTGAATCATTTGCATATAAAATAGACATCTCCTTATTCATTTAACTCACGTACCCTAATTTGATTGGCGTCCCTGTCCCTGTCCCCATACCAGTACCCTGCGTCTCCCGACAATTATGGATTATATTTATTGAAGCAATAGTTTATATTTAATTTAAAATATTTAAACATTATTTCTAAAACAAATTAATAATGTTTATTGATAGAAGATATTATGATAATTTTTTATTAATTCATTTAATATTTATCTCACTTTAATGGATCTTCACATGACCATTATTTTTGAAGGTGTTACATCCAACAATTCTTATGTCTTCTTATACTTGAAATTTCCTTTAGACATTGGTGAAACAAATTACACACCTCTATTTTAGGTTAATATTTCTAGAGGCATTTTGTCAAATAATTCACTTGCTTTTATTATTTTCATAGTAGTTTACTTGAGTGTTTACAATTCTATCCTTTACACAGCCTATATCAATATGCTCTTGTGAATATTATTTAATCATGCTTTCAATTAAAATAGTTGAGTTTTAAGTCTAGTTACTTGATATTTTCTACAATAGAGTCTTCTTTGGTTTATTGTTCTATCTTGTAAATGACAAGAGATTATGATTGATGGCAGCCCCAAAATCTTTCCTATTGATGTTTATTTTTTTCACAATCATTTTATATGGTTATTATTGGATTGGATTATGTGCTACCTTGATCCTATTTTATTGAGCCATATCTAAAATATACAAATGAATAATAGTTAAAAGTTCAAATGCATATTTTGTCTATTGAGTTACTTAGCATTTGTAGGCCCATACCAAGTTCCATCCTAGTTCAACTTGAGTGGGGATCTATATAAGAGCAAGTCATTGAAAATATTAATTGTTAATGAGAATTAATTTGTTAGCTTGATGTCATATTTCTAGGAGTTTATGTGAACTCCTCAACACCCAAGGATCACCCACAAGACAACAATAACTTCCGCGAGAGAAATGATAGAAATATCATCCTATGATTATGGATGCAAGATTGATAGATTGAATATGATAATGTACATATGATGCTTTTCTTATAAAGGCAAGTTATGAGATGGGATTAGATAAAATCATGACATGTGTCTTAATATTGTATAATTAGACAACTACCTCAACAAATATTTAATGACCTAGGACTCAATAGTTAAATGTCAAAAGATAAGATAAGATCTAGTGACAACTAACACTAACTAGAAATATTCCCTCCTAGAACCTAACTGGAATTAACATGTAAATAGGACCTAGATAGGTAAAACACCTATTTACACCAACACCCCCCCTTAAGTACAACTTAGGGAGTACTGATCATGAAAATGACACAAAGATGGGTCTCAACTACAAGGACATGTTATGTACCCATGTAAAAATTCAAATGCAATCTCTCACAAATAGAGAAAAGGAGAAAACCTAATGGGACAAAAGTCTTGTACAAAAGAGATAAGATAAAATAATGCTCTCCATGAAAAATGAGGACAAAATCTCATTCAAGGAAAATGACCCCCCCATAAGAGAGATGAAGAGAGACCATTCTTGACCTCCCCTCAATGAGATAACCTATTGCAAAGAAATAATGGAATCACACTGATGATGTAAAACTAGAACCTTAATCAAGGCAAGAAAAAGAAAGATAATTTTGATGCTAGAAACCATATTAGAGTCACTCAAGGATGCAAGTCTTGAATCATGATAAAGGAATAGTAGACCCACTACTAAGGAACACTAGAACACTCTCAATAAGGAGAAACCCTAGAATATGAATGAAGCAACATGATATAGAACATCATTCTAGTATTGAGTTGAAGTGAAATAATCAAAACAACACCCTATTTAATGCCCAAGACAACTGATAGGGGAGGTGAATCAACTATATATAAAAACATCAAAACTCTCGTTAACATTCAAATTTGAACTATTCCTTAAACCCCTAATAATCATCAACCCCTTATCATGCATTAGAAAAATGTAAACATGAGAAACAGTAATGCAAACACATCCAAACACATGAGAACACTACATTTACATGGAAAACCAAAGAAGTGAAAAACCATGGTGAGGATTAGCTCACAATATAAAATAATCGCAACACCGAATAGAATAGGCTCAATGCCCGAGGGCTCACTACCCAAAAGAAAAGAAGGGATCACTGCCAAATTAGAAAAAAGAAGAAAGAAGATTGTTACAATGAGAAATTCATCTTAGAGCAATAGAAAAATTACACCACTACCTTACCAGAACATTCACACTCTCTCCATAAAATGTAGACACCTTTTGCTCACTGCTTCTAGTAGTCTTAGTCATTAAGGCTCATAATGCACTTCACACTTTCACACATCACATCACAATTTGCATCACATAATTTCACACACACCATCCTCCATCAACTCAACACACACATATATACCATCTTCAACCTTGAAAGCAATTAACAAGGTTGACTATGCACTTGAAATGTGAAAATTCAAATTGAGTTGACACCAAAATATTCCCATGGTGGAGAGGAATGAATCCGTACCATATCACACCTTAACTCAGACCTAAATCCACACATACATGCCACACCATGCTTCCACAAACACCTAAGCATATCCTTAATTAGTGTAAGCAACCAAGGTCAGATGGACCTATGTTAACGCCATTAAACATTAAGTACACACTTCCCTTGATCCAAAGACACCTCTCAAACCACACACAACACTTAAAACAAAATATAGAATATTCCATCAACACCTTGAAATCCAACATATCCTTTGCAACTTCATACACCAGAAGAACATATTTATTCTATACAACCAACGGACCTTCCACACACTGCAACACCTAAATCCAACCTTGCGGAGCACCAAAACACAAACAACTCAGACTGGAGATAAATACTAGCAATATAAGCACACTTCTAGATCTGCAAGACCAAAAACCAAACCGTGGAGAAATGCAGAGCAAAACCATTTCTCCTAGATAGCACTACAACAAGTTCACACATCGGTGAGCACAAATTTCTATGCACAATAATCCAAAACTTGAAACTCTAGACATAACACCTGTAAACACCTCTGATCAACATATTTGAACCACATAGGTAGAAATTTAGCCATGAAGAAATGCAGAGAAAAACACTAAACATCAATCTATCATATTGAACACTTCACCATATTGTTTCCTCTTTTATTCAAATTTTCTCAAAGGCACTTGGAAACCAAGCACCATAAACACATTTTCAACATCTAGAACACTTTCTACTACAACTCAACCACACAAAAGGTTGAACATCACCAACACATGCTCATCAAAGCAATAATAGAGGTTGACATCAATGATACTACTAATGACAACATAATACAACTAAACTTCCAACAATCTCCCCTTAGACCTATTGGCATCATTGGAAAAACAAAGATCTATTGACATCAATGACAACACAAACTTCCAATAATCTCTCCCTTTTTCATTGATGGAAACACATGGAAAAAACATCAATAACAAAAACAACTCTGATCACCAACTCATATACTGCACCACTATGCACACTGCTCCCCCTTACACAAGTATCTATACTTTCTTTCACATGACTTCTCTCCTCCTTAATTCATATGGTTTAGATTAGTTAACTCTCTCTCCCCTTTTGACATCAATGGAAAAGGGTTGCACACTTGAATCTCTCCTCATCTGACATCAAACATCATACTTTCTCTCCCCCGAAAGTAACACCTATAAGAGACAACAACTACTTTGCAACTACCTTTTCTTTTACTGTAGTTTATTTTCTTCACACCTTTTCTACACACGCCCCCTTAGGAGTACACAACATATTGTATTAATCAACAACTACTACTTATATCCTTTGACATAGTTAACAAAGGAAAACACTTGTATACCACACAATGACAACACTTACTCCCCTTCTGATTGCAACAACCAAAAATGCTACTACCTACTCCTCTAGAGAGGTAGCCACCAACATCATTCTAGAACAAGGAATGAATCTTGAGATGCACTAGACTGATGCATATCCTTATGCATCTAGTTGAAACAAGGAGGGGGAATAACCCCCAACTTCTCCCGAAGATACTCAAAGTATCCTTAGGAAGATCCTTCATGAAGATTTTTACAACTTGATCCTTAGTAGGAACAAACTCTAACTTCACCTCATTCTCTACAACATTTTCCTCAAGAAGTGATATCGGATTGAAATATGCTTTGTCCTTGAATACATTATCAAATTATTTGAAATATTAATAGCACTTGTGTTATCACAAAAGATAGAAATGGGTTCATCATATACCTCTTTGATATCCTTTAAAGTTTACTTCATCCACAACGCCTGTCTGCATCATAATGTTGCAGCAATATATTCTACCTCTACATTAGATAATGAAATTGAATCTTGCATCTTGCTTCTTTCTTAGCCAAGACACCAACTTGCTTCCAAGAAATAATGCACCACTACTTGTACTTTTTTTACCATCCACACAACTTTCCCAATACTCGTCTATATAAGCACTTAGAGAGAAATTAGTATCCTTTCGATACCACAAGCCATATTTCGAAGTGCCCTTCAAGTATCTAAAAATTCTCTTCATTGCTGCAACATGTGACTCTCTGAGATCTTCTTGAAATCTAGACACAAGAAAAATTGCATACATGATATTCAATCTAGTAGTAGTTATATATAACAATCCTCCAATCATTGATCTATACTTGCTTTGATCAGCCTTAGGATATTCATCATTCTTACTCAACTTTCAACCTATAGCCATAGGGGTACATACTAGTTTAAAGTTTTCCATACCAAACTTCTTCAAAATTTCCTTAACATACTTTGATTGTGAAATGAATATACCTTTTTTTGTTTGATTGATTTGTAGTACAAGGAAGAAACTCATCTCCCCAAACATAGACATCTCAAACTCTTTATGCATCTCTTCTACAAATATCTTGCACATAATTTCATTTCCTCAAAATATTATGTCATCAACATACATAATCACAATCAAGATTTGATCTTTTTCAACTTTAAAATAAAGATTTCTATCTGTAGTACCTTTATTGAATCCTTGTTGCAACAAATACCTATCCAATCTTCCATACCAAGCTCTAGGAGCTTACTTGATTCCATATAATTCCTTATTCAATTTGTAGACCATATTAGAATTATCTAATAATTGGAAGCCTTCCAATTGTTCAATATAAACCTCTTCTTCCAACTCACCATTCAAAAAAGTAGACTTTACATCCATCTGATAAACTCTGAAATCCTTATGAGCTACAAAATCCAAAAACATCCTAATAGCTTCCATTCTTTCCATCGGAGCAAATGTCTCCTCAAAATATATTCATTCCACTTGTGAGTAGCCTTTACACACAAGTCTTTCCTTGTTTATTACCACTTCACACTCATTCAATTTGTTTTGGAATACCCACTTAGTTCCAATTAGATTCTTGTTTGTTGGTCTTGGGACAAGTTCCCATGTCTGATTCTTCTCAATTTGCATTAATTATTCTCCCATAGCCTTGATCCATATTCTTCTTTGCATGCGTCAATCTCCATTTTAGGTTGAACTTTGGAGAGTAAACATCTTGTGTACTTCTTCTAACATAGAAACCTTTCTTCTTGTCAACACACCTCTACTCTTGTCACCAATGATTTGATCTTCTAAATGATTCTTCTGCACATACTTAGGGGTCTTAGGGATCTTTTCTGAAGATTTTTCCTCTTCAACTTGTACTTCTTTTTCCTTACCATCATTACTGAACTTTTATGTAAATATTTATCCACTTTGACACTTGCACTTTCAACTATGTTTTTCACCCTCTTAGTGTAGCACTAGTAATCCTTGCTTCTTGTAGAATATCCAAGGAAGATTCCTTAATCATATCTTGCATTAAACTTTCCTAAGTTTTCTTCATCTCTTTGATAAAGAATTTTCTTCCAAACACTCTAAAATATTTAACAGTAGGGGTTCTTCCATACCACAACTCATAAGGAGTCTTTGAACTATTTGTCCTTACTTGTGCTCTGTTAAGTATGTAGACTATAATATGAATTGCTTCTCCCCAATAGACACCCGGTATATTTTCTTATTTCATCATTGTCCTTGTTACCTGTTGAACAGTCCTATTCTTCCTTTCCACAAATCCATTTTGCTCAGGAGCCCTAGGAGATGAAAAATGCTTCTTTATTCCATGATCTTCACAACAAATGTTAAAACTTATTGGAGGTATCTTTGGTATCTTGAAATTCTTAGGAAAAGGTATCATTAATATTGATATATTGAAGGGTTAGGGACATAGTTTGGTAAATTTCTATGTTTACTTTTGGTGTAAGGTTCCTATTTGTATCCTCTTGAGGGTGTGTTTAATTTATTTTCATACATGGGTGAATGAATTTATAGGAGTTTGATTTGGATGGTGAGATGGATTGTTAAATGGAAATTATGGATGTATGGATTAATATGTGTTTAGTTGTGGAGCATAATGTTGTTGATAGGATGGTATTCGATGATAAGTGGATTGAAGTAAATTAATTTTTGGGATATAATTTTGGTGGACTATAGGTTGTTGATAGGTGTATTGGAAGTTGTTCATGTAGGTTCTATGTAAATTGTTCATGAGATGGTTTCCAGTGGTATGTGTATTGAAGTGTGTTGATAGGTGGGATGAGATAGCGGTGGTTTATAAGTGGAATATAATATTGGTGAGATGGAGGTTGTTAATAAGTGGATTGAAATGTATTAATAGGTGAAATATATTTTTGTGAGGTTGTTAGGGATGTTGGAAGCTATTGATGAATGGACTAATGGGATGAATAAGATGAATAAGGAAAGTGTTGGTTTTGGTAAAGATAGAGGACTAATTATGACATGAATATAAATGTTGTTTGGGGTGGATTAGATGGAGTGCTTTGGTTAGTTAAATTAGATTTAATTTCTAAGTGAACGGGGTTCAATAAAGTTAGAATATTATGTAAAACTGTATGTTGTGGTTTAGATGGGAAATGAATGAGTATTGTGGTATGGGTGTTGTTGGATTTTAATTGTATCTATAGTGGAATGATTAGATGGAGTGTGAGGAAATGTGGAAAATACCTTACCTAATGTAGTGTAGTTATTGGAACCATTTCGAGTTTTCTTGTAGGTGAATAACTAATGTAGGTTCATGTTGGATAAGTTTATTAAGCTTGGAAATATTGATGTTAGGTGGAATCTTGGCTCCTCAATCAATTAATTGTCCTATGAAATTATCTTTATCAAGGTTGATGAGATAGTATAGGTATGTTTGTGTAGTATCATCATTGGAAACTTATATGAATCTAGGAGAATATTCATGTTGGCTCAAAATTTCTTATTATTCTTCCATAGTCCATGAACCATTTTGGGCCTTGAAATTTCACCTTGGGTATAATGGCTATCACTAGGTACCATAAAATTATCATTACACTGTTCCATGTTTAGTTTTGCTTGTAAGCTAGTAATAAGAGACATGAATAAAAAAAATATTTTTTGTTTAGTTTTTAATGCTTTTAATTTATTTATTTTTAATTTTTAAGTATTTTTGGATTTTTTTCCTTTTTTGGTATTTTTAGATTTTTGACCTTTTCTTTGGTTTTTCATATTTTTAGATTTTCTTTTGGTATTTTTGGTTTTTGATTGCTAAGAATGAAGGTTTGGAGTTTATAAAATTAGTGATTTGGTGAAAATTTGATTATTTGGATGGTTCGATGGGGTTGATGTGAAAAATGGATGGCTGGTTTGGATAGGATAAAAAGTAATGAATGATGTGGAGGTTCCTAAATCAAATGTTCCCTATAATCAATACTAGGATTGGATGATTTAATATTTCTTCCTTGAGATAGGAAAGTTGATGCAAAGGGTTCTCTCCTCCTTAATGACAAACACTCACACAAATATGAAATTTTATTCAATCCTCAACACAATAGACAATTTCCAACAACAAAAAATCCATTTTTATTCAAATCGACATAAAACTAACTTGTTACAAAAAAATCAATTCTAGCCTTCAATAGGTTGTCTTACACTTGATACCCAGTTTATTACTTGTTTGTTCTGAGACAACAACCTCCATCCCACCTTATCTCTTCACAAAGGCACACTCTAATTCTTACCCAATACACTCCTTGACAACCACTCACGCTTCTATGTTAGACACTTGGTCTTTGGTCAATTTACGAACAACTCATATACCTTCGAATGTCTATTTCTACAATTCAACACTTATCTCCTATGTGGCCTCTTTTCTCCCTATCTGGTTACATATTCAAACATTTATGTGTTTGTCTTTAACCCTTCCATGGCCTTCTCTTTCAATATTTAGAATCTTTATTGCAATTTAATTTTAAATGACCACATTACATAACTCGACCTCCTCCTATTATGAACTACATCTACATTTCTCTTTTCACTTATTTTTATCTTTCACTCTAAGGGAGCATTGTCAATCTTTTCCTCCCTATGTATGGTCTCCTCTTCTTCGCGGCCTTTCCACTTCCTTCCCCTCACACCTTATTCTCCCTACACCTCCCTCTTCTTCCTCACATAATCCTTCCTTTTCACTAAGCTCCCCCCTATTCTCCACCATGTTCCCCCCTTTCAAATTCATCTCTACATTATTTTACATAGTATTGAAATGGACTTGTTGGAATATGAAAAGGTATGATGTCCAAAAATGCAACAACAATTTAATAATCCCCCCCTAAATGACTCAACACCCCCTAAAGAAAATACTATGCATAGGACAAAACGATGTCATTGATTTTGTTTTTAATTTTTAAAAATGAAAGAAACCATCAAAAAAATTGTTCCATGTCATGTTGAAGGAGAGTCAATCTTCCAATACAAGAAAAAATAGCCACTTCATTTTCCATCTACCCCATCATGGGTCTTTATTTCAAACAAATTATATCCTTGGAATTTAATAAGTTGACTCTTCTGACTACCTCAATTCATTTCATCAACTCTGTAGTTGTAATGTTTCATCTATGGAAATGCAAACATCAAATGAGGCATTGCATTTTGCATAAGGAGATTAAATAAGTTTATTTTTTAAATTTAAATTCCAATATGGAGAGTTCATGGTAATATGGATTTATTCCAATATCATAGAGAGCCAATACAAATAATGATAAACCCATTGAATGCTTTGCAAAAGAATAATAGTCACAGACACTCTGCCATTAAAGTTAAATTTCGCTTTCAATGATATTTTAAAAACATTGTCCACATTGAAAATTGATATTTTCTCATTGAATGTCTTTGCAACTTCCAAAGTCACATATGTGTTTGCCTCCTAACAGAGAACATCAACCAAAACTGAACAAATTGAGACAATTCCAACAAAACTAAAACATTATATTTTTGGTTGACATAAGATTGCACATTCACTTGGATGCTTTTGCATCAAAATTTCTCATGAAAAATAGATTAAGATGATTAGACTAGTTGACTTAGGATTTACCAAATTTCTAAGTTAATTTTTTCTAAGGCTAGTATGATGATTTGGGTTTCCAATTAACTTGATACTTAAGATAAGAATAATTCTTAAGCATACAATAATTAAAGTTGAGGATAAAAATGATGATATTCTTGGCCTCAAAGGTCTATTTAATTTAAATTGGATTAGATGAAAGGTGATGTGGTTTAAATTATGGGAGGTGGTTTTAGATGATGTTTTCATGGGATTGGTTAAGATATAATTTAAATGACTAGATGTGGGATAAAACATGGTGTAAATTAGGATGATATATAATGGGAATCTAAATGGTGGATTTAGAATTAGAATTTGGTTTATGATGTTGGAATGTCAATGTGGAATAATAGTATTTGTGAAATATAATGATACTATGATAGAAATCTATATGATAGGGTTTTACATAGAATTTTCCTTTGTGGTCTAATTGGAATTTGATTTTCTAGGATTGTGGGTGAAGAGATAGGATTGGATTATGAAATAATATGAGATTAGGATGAGAATTATGATATGACTTACATATATGTGATGGAAATTATAAAATTAGATTATGTGGATTTGGGGTATGGTCAAATGAGGTTAGTTTAATTTATGGTCAAAAGTTCCTAATGTCTATGAAGATAGGTTTGATGAAGTGAATAAAATAGGTGGATTTGGTGTATTTCAAGGTTATTTGTGGAAGATAGGTTATTCCTAAACCTTAGCAAGAGGAAAGGTTTAAATTGAAAAAATAAAGATAAATATTCTTTTATTTTTTATAATTTGAAACTTGGTTTTAGGTTACAAAGATGTACGTTATACTCACAACACTCAACAAAGAAGACACATATATTATCTTAAATTATTTAATAAAAGGATTATAATTAATCGTAAGTCTGTCGATATTTCTTTTACAAACATGATGTGTAATTTCAATTATAGGGAACAAAACTAATTTTGGTCACCTAGGATATCATATAATGTTGTGAGGGGAAAGCATACATAGCATACACATCTACTTTTTGGGACATGGGGTGAGTAAATTTATAAGGCTAACTTCTTACTAATAAATTACAACCATGCACAATTGAAAATTATTAAACTAGAATAAGAAAGTTCTCTAATTTATCCTCAATATATCCAAAAGTACACGAGGCTTAAATCTATGAAATAAATCCCATCTACAAGCATGTGATATAAGTGCAATAAAATGCCCCTTCACCTTGTGTCCTGATGAACATAGGCCCCAAGGTTGTGTATTTAACATGATGTAAATCTTTTGAGGTATAATTTTTATTTTCCAACTTAAAAACCCTACCAAAAAGCATGGTTGAGTTCATCCTCTAGGTTGATTAAGTTCCTAGATGACCTCCTAGAAATAAATTTTGGAAGAACTGTGCATCTATTATTCTTGAGATCATGCAAGTGTAATAAAGGAGCATAAACACCTCATTTAAGATTAAAAGACACTTGATAATTTTAAGATCTAAATAAAAATGTGTAGTAATTTTTTAATCTCAATTTAAATGTGAGTAAAAAAAGACATGCTAGTTAAAACAAAATGATCTAAAAAATAGTCTTCAATGAGGTGTCCTAAAAAACTACAAATTAGTCATTTCAAAGTTTGTTCCTTGAAAAATGAGAGATATTGCATTCAAATGAGTAGCCAAAATAATAGAATAAACTATCTAAAAAATAAAAAATTGATAGCACCATTAGATTCCTAGTGATTTTTTGATAAGTTTTAAAAAAACACTAGGAAACGATTTCATATGCAAAAGGTATTATAATTTAAAGTTTCAAAAAAAAATGTGACTTTCAAATGATTTTACCTAATTATTTGTGTGCAATCTAGAACTATATAATCCACTATGCAAGTATCCAAACTACTTTTCCAACACCTATAGAAAATGAAAAATCTAATTAGTGACATAAACAATATAAGTAAAAGAGAGAGACGAGGTTTAGCTCCTTGTGGTCTAGATCTTGGTCACATGTACAACAAGAGGCTAAGTGGAAATGTTGGTTACCAAAGTTAAGCACCTTATGACCAAGGGTTGAGAGTCCTATGACCAAGGTTTAGTATAGATAGCATAGCTCCTTGTTGCCCATATGAATAGAAGCTTAAATATTGCAAAAAAAAAATTATAATAAAAAATGAAATCAAACCCTTAAATACACATATATTCATAGTATGTGTGTATATCCACCCATGCAGTACTATATATATGCCAACATGGGACTAAGTATCCACTCATGGATTACTACGTATATTTTACCAAGCCAACTATGTATGCATTATAGATCACATGGTTGAATCATTGATTTATTTTTATATAATGTGACAATGTGAATATATCATAGATTTATGTTTATCCACCCTTGTGGTGTGTATATATCACTATGACCTATATACATACCTTTCAATGTTTCTATGTTATTTTAACTTGTGTATATACCCTCGTAGTTTTATAAGTATTGTAGTCACCTCAAATTTGAAATTATTTCCTCAATTAATTAAATAGCTTTATTTAATTAATTTACCCATTCCTCCCCATTTAATTAATTAAATACATTTATTTAATTAATTAATTCATTTTCCTCTTATAATTAATTAAATATTTTATTTAATTAATTATATCACCCTCTAAAACTATAGTTCTTCTAATCAATTAAATAATAATTATTATTCAATTGATCCCATTAAAATCCCCTATACTTATAATCCCAACTGTTAATTAGCCCACTAACCCTCATTATCCCATTCTCCAACTATTAACTCCACCTAAGTTAGTAAACTTATGGTTTATTAACTCCACCTATCCTATTAAACTAATTAATCACTAATTAGCCATCCTAACCCCTATCATTACCATTATTTTCTAATTTAAAATTCACCCTCAACCCCCTCATCTTGTCTCACTAATGAGATAAATCTCACCTACCTCCACTATCTTACACAACCCCCAAAATTATTGACTTTTCATCCCAATGTGTGCTCACACATGTGTGAGCACACCTCACCTCTCTCATTGCACCTAATTGTGACACTTGTCACAATGCTAATAAGCCACACCTTTGATCCATGCATCACAGTCTCAAGCAATCCTAGCCTTTCATCAACTTTCAATCTTGATCGACCATTTCCCCCTCCAATTTTCTATAAATTGGCCCATCATCCTCTCATTTCTCCATCTTGAATTTGGGCTAATATTATGTTGGTGCAATCTTGTGAGCAATCCACGTCCACACTTGAGCAAATCCAACAACAATAGGGTGCTTCTTGATCTCAATCTTGAGGGCCACCAAAGGTATAAGGTTATACTTTCAATTTGATGTTATTTCCTTAATGTTTTTATACTTTTGGTGTTAATATACATTTGGCACACTTGGTGGGACCCACTTCCCTACTAATATTTGTTGTCAAAGTTGTGTGATTTCAAAGTTTGTAGGTTTTGAACACTATGGAATCGTGCTTCCATGATGAGTTTTGACACTTACATTACGACCTTTGGTACCTCCATTTAAAATTGCTATGCATGTGTTCAATATTGTGGTGCCTGTGTACCGACTCACTGCACTTGCATCCTAGGATTCAACGTCCGCATTCTCAAACTTTTGTGTAGTCATTTTCCTAACAAGTTTCAGGTTTTTGCAAGGTTTATTTAGTGTTCTAGGGTTGTGATTGGATCTACATTAGGATTTTAAGCTTTTTTTAGTTATTATCATAAACTAATATATTTAGATTTCCTTTTTGTTTTGCTACAACTATAATCATCACACTAAAAGGAAAGATAAAAAGAACCACAATCTAAAAATTAACCTAAAAACTTACGTAGAATAAACAAGATCACTAGATATCACTTAACATTTCATTTTGGGCTTTTAAATTTAACCTAAAAGGAAAAGAACTCACATCTTAAGTGCACTAGGAAAACAATTTTTCGTTTCTAGTAAGATGCTATTTTTTTGTGCCTACACTAAAAATTTTGGTGCCTACATTGAAAGTTTTGGTGCTTGCGTTCCTACGCCTTTGTTGCAATTTGCAACACCTACATAGTGATCTACTGCACATTCATTTGACCAAGAAAGATATTTGTTTATTTATAGTAGTTTGTCTATTTTCTATTTTAGCGTAATTTATCAATGAAAAGTTTCATTGTAACTTGCATTCTTAGTGAACATATTTAGCGAAAAAACAAATGTATAATCCTAACTTGTGTCAACTATATTTTTCAATGTAGGCGCCATTTTATATATTTCGGCTCTTACATCTAGGATAGTTAGTTTAATCTATTGTGGGTGTGATTTCAACATTTTGTTGTTTCTGTTAAAAAATCATTCAAGAGTATATTAGTACTTAGCATAATTTCATCACACATAGTTGGTATCATTAGTAATTAATCTAGGAGTGCATTATTTCATCTAATCTAATGCAAGTGCACCTTTAGCATAACTCTATGCATCTGTTTTCTATTTTAAATTTTGTGATTCTGGCTTTCTGTGCTTACATTTTTGTCTTCTACAAAACTACGCATCTATAAAATTTTGATTTCTTGATCATTTTTAGGCTAACAAGTGGACTAACGAGTGGTGCACCTATTCGATCATCAAAGACAAATACAACCAACTACTAATAAGTGGTTTTGTAGGATGTTTGACTAAGATTTTTTTTTCCACTAATTTAGGTACTAAAATTAGAGTAGTGGGTTAATTAACTTGTTTTCCATGTTTGGAAGGGTACAATAGATGTATGCTCTCCCCTCACACTTAGCATGATCTTGGGGATCAAAAATATTTTCATCTATTCATTTTGTTTAGATCAATGTTTAGGGTAAACATAAGGTTTCTAGTTTTGTGTGTATGCTCTCCCCTCACGCTTCATGTGATCTTGGGGATAAAAAACACCTAGCATACCTTTCCCTTTAGGAGACCTACCTAGGGATTTCATCACCCTAGGGGATGATCTCAACAACACATATTGATGGGGTATATAAAGGGGGGGAACTAAATTTGTATCCCAATCTAGTTGCGTCATAATTGGAAAAGCTTCAATTGCTTAGGGTGATTCCAAGCTAGGAGTGAAGGGCTGGTATGAGCTTTCAATACCTCACTTAAGCCCCTCGCCCACACTTGTGATGGACTAGTGTTCATGGTTTGAGCCTCATGTGCCTTATGTATATAGAGGAATTGTTGGATGTTGTGGTTGTCATTGATGTCAACACTATTAGCATTAGTGCATTTGAAGTTGTATATGTCGAGGATATTGAGAAAATTGTAATAAATGAGTTGCAGGTTGTTAGTAGTGAAGTAAAGTTTAGTATGTCGGTTATTTCTATACATTGTTGATCAGAGGTTGTGAACTAAAGGGTTTGCTGTTGAGTCTATCTAGTTTATCCACATTGAGTTTCAGAAATCCGCATGAAGACTTGATCGAGTTATGAAGATTTTCATTCTGACAGTTTTTATGTTGCTTCAGTCGGTTTTCCTGATTGAAGATGATGTTATTTCAGTTACTTCAGTTATTGTGGATGCTTCTCTTGTGATTCATGATGCTTGTGGATGTTTCTAGATTGTGCTCTACCCTTGTTGGACGTTCACATTGATCGTTGTGCTCGTGGTTGGCGATTTTCTCTTGTGTATTCATGTTTTTCTTGCTCTTGGCCGACATAGTGTTTGTAGTGTGTTGTGGATATTCGAGGAGAAATTAATTGAAATGTCTTCATGTTGGAGATGTTGATTTGGGTCCTCACTAAGCTGCGGCTGACCTTGGTTGATTCACATTGTTAATTTTTAATGTTTTGGGCCAACAATTTATATTCATTTTCTTATTTCTTTATGGCCGACTTGTAGTGATAAAATTTCTTGTTTTGGATATGTAAGAGCAATTTTTTATTAGAATTGAAAGGTGGAAGAGTGCGTAAGAGGGTGAAAGAAGGTGCGAGTGTATGCTAGAGTGTGCTTATGTTCTTGTATGTGCAAATATCATTCAAAGGTAGAGCAGAGTGTGAAGAAGTGTGCAAAAGAGTAAAGAATTGTTCATGTGCTTAATTGGAACTGTAATCAGGCATTAGCAGATGCTATTTTCTCAATTAAAAATCCAGATGGTTGTAATCTGAATCTCTTTCTGTAAGACAATGTGTCTTCCTTTGTAATTGAGCACTGAGCTCTAGGCAGTGTGTTTGAATGCATGTGCATTCCCCATATTTAATTTTCATTATACTTTTAACAAGGTATAATCCTATGGACTGACCTCCACCATGGTTTTTCCCCTAACAGTGTTTCCATGTAAAAAATCTTGGTGTTATGCATGTTTCTGATGTATTGATGATTTATGATTTCATGGTTATTTATTATATCTGAGAATAAGGTTAATAAGTTGAATAAGTTTTGAATTTCTATGACAACTGATTCATCCCCCCTTCTCAGTTGTCTGCCCCTGTATTTCCAACAATTGGCATCAGAGCAGGTTCCTTGGAAGAAGTTTAACAACTTGAGGTGATCCAGGATGACAAGTTACAAGAAGGATAGTTTGAGTTTTGATGGAACAAATTATTATGTGGAAGACTCAAATGGAGTGTCATCTGAGATGCATTGGTGAATCCTATTGGAGCATTACAGGTAATAGGTATGTTATTCCACCGAATAATACATATGATGAGTATAATATCCAGGCTAAGGAAGCTTTGTTGAGTGCTTGACTGATTCTGAGACGACAAATGTTATGGATCTGAAGACTGCTCATGAGATTTGGAAAAAGTTGGAAACCTTGTATGAAGGTGATGCTAATGTGAAGATTTCTAAGTTGCAGAGTTTGAAAGGGAAATATGAAATTTTGAGAATGGGTGATGATGAGAACATTAATAATTTCATGCAAAGAGTGAATGAACTTGTGTGTGGTATTAGATGTACTGGTGGAAAGATAGACGAATCTGAGATTGTTGCTAAAGTTCTTAGATCCCTGCTTGATTCTTACAAAGTCAAAGCTAGTGCTATTGAAGAGCTCCAGATTGTAACAAACATAACTAGAGATACGTTGGTTGGTAAGTTGATTGCTTTTGAGTTGAGAAAATTTGGTGATGCCCTTCCTAAGGTTGAATCTGCATTTAAGGCTACTACTTCTGGAAGAGATAGACAAAGATATGATCTAGGTGAAAGTTCATCTAGAAAGACATTCAAGTATGAGGATGAAATCAAACATATTAAAGAAGAAGAAAGAGAGCTAGAAGAACTAGAAGCACTTATTGTCAAAAGAGTACCAAGATGAAAAGGTAAGTATGAAGGAAAATTTCCTCTTAAATGTTTTTCTTGCAATAAGATAGGTCGTTTTGTATCAAGGTGTATAGAAAGAGCTCCTAAACCAAGACATAACAAGCCTAGATTTTAGAAGAAGTGTTACTATGTTGCTGATGAATGTGTGATAGATGATGAATTTGATAAAGGAAATAGAAGTGATGATGAATGGGTATTTATTGCTATCAAAGAAAATAATCTTGTATCTACTGAATTTGTTGGTTGTACAAATGTGGAGAAAGCCCTTGCTGCTCAAGTTGAAGAGAAAGATGAATGGGTGATTGACAGTGGATGTTCACATCATATGAAAGGAGATCAAAGTAAGTATGTGATCTTGGAAAAGTATGATGGTGGTGTTGTGAGATTTGGTGATAATGTAGCTGGTGTGATCCGTGGAAGAGGTTGCATTTCTCTTGATGGTAAGCACAATACTGACGATGTTCTGTATGTGGAAGGCTTGAAGCATAATATTTTGAGTGTTGGCCAGATGGTTGATAAGGGATACAATCTTCAGTTCAAGGATGGAAAGTGAAAAATATTGAGTTCCGGAAATGAAATTGCATCAGGTACAAAAACAAAAGGTAATAACTTTCACTTGAGTGCTGCTAGTAAAAGTTGTTTGATTGCTCAAGTTGATGAAATTTGGTTATGGCATAGGAGGTTGTGTCATGTTAACTTTGATAAAATTGTCAAGATAAGTTCCACTAAAGTTGTGAGAGATCTAGCTAAGTTGGTGAAAACTACTAATGCAATATGCAAGGAATGTTAGTTGGGAAAGCAAACTAGGATTTCATTTCAGAGTAAAAAGCATTGTTCAAATGAATTATTAGAGCTTGTGCATATTGATTTGTGTGGTCCCTCTAAGGTTAGAAGTTTACAAGGTGACATGTATTTCATGTTACTCATTGATGATTATTCTAGAATGGTATGGATTACTTTCTTAAGGGAGAAATCTAAAGCAATGGAAAATTTCAAGATCTTTAAAGCTATGGTTGAGACAGAGACAGGTTTGAAGATTAAATGTTTGAGATTAGATAGATGTGGTGAATTCACTTTCGGTGAATTTAATTATTTTTGTGAAGGACATGGAATAAAGAGAAAATTATTTGCACCATGAACCCCTCAACAAAATAGAGTTGTGGAAAGGAAGAACAAAAAAATTGAAGATGCTGCTAGAACAATGATGCTAAAAGGAAATGTTCCTCATATCTATTGGAGAGAAGCTATAAGTACTGTTGTGTACACACTCAACCGGGTACAAATCAAAGGTGATACTACTGAGACACCTTTTGAGCTATGGTCTGGTCAAAATTCTACTATCAAATACTTCAATATATTTGGAAGCAAATGTTATATTAAGAGAGATGAAGACATAGTAAAGTTTGATGCTAGGAGTGATGAAGGTATCTTTCTGGGTTATTCTACTCAAAGCAAGGCCTACTGGTGTTACAATAAAAGATTGAAGAAAATGGTTGAAAGTGCAAATGGTAAGGTTGATGAAGACTTAGGTGCACTATCTAGAACCTGTGGATATGAATTTGATGATCAGGATAACAATACAAACCATGGAAAACAAGTTCAGACTACAAATCAAGTGCAAATCAATCTGGTAAATGAAGAAAATGAAGAAGAAGGAGAAACTGGTGAAATTGAAAAAGAGAGAACACAAGAACCTGAAGTTGAAGAACATTCTAAGAAGACTCTAAGGTATGTAAGATTAAATCATTCAGAAGATTAGATTATAGGTGATAAGAACAAAGGTGTCTTGACTAGGAGAAAAATTGTAGAAGAGTATTGCTTGATTTCAAAGATTGAGCCCACTAGTGTGAATGAAGCATGTAAAGATGAGCATTGGGTTGAAGCAATGAAAGAATAATTAAAACAAATTGAAAAGAATGATACATGGATTCTTGTTCCTAGACCTAAGGACAAGAATGCAGTTGGAACCAAATGGGTCTTTAGAAACAAACTGAATGATCAAGGTGAAGTGGTTAGAAATAAAGCAAGACTAGTATGTAAAGGATATTCACAGATGGAAGGAATTGATTTTGAAGAGACCTTTTCCCCTGTTGCTAGAATTGAAGTTGTAAGATTATTTCTTGCCTATGCTACTCACAAGAACTACAAAGTTTATCAGATGGATGTCAAATCAGCTTTTCTAAATGGTGAATTGGAAGAAGAAGTGTATGTTGAGCAACCTGATGGATTCCAGTTGATTGATAAGGAAGATATGGTGTGTTAGTTGAAGAAAGCATTGTATGGACTCAAGCAAGCCCCTAGAGCATGGTATGCAAGATTGGATAAGTATTTGTTGAAGCTTTGATTTAACAAAGGTACTGCTAATAGTAATCTGTATTTCAAGATTGATCATAATAAAGATTTGATTGTTGAAGTCTTTGTTGATGATATCATTTTTGGAGGAGATGATGGTTTGTGCACAAGGTTTTCTAATGAGATGCAAAATGAATTTGAGATGTCTATGACTGGTGATATGAAATTATTTCTGGGATTGCAAATTACATAGTTATATAAAGGGATTTTTATATCTTAGTCCAAGTATGTGAAGGAATTGTTGAAGAAGTTTGGTATGGAAGATTCAAAGCCAGTTGGTACACCCATGGTGACCAGATGCAAGTTGACAACAAAAGATGATTCTCTGAAAGAAAATCAAACAAGATATAGATCAATGATTGGCGGATTGTTGTATTTAACTTAAACTAGGCTTGATATCATGAATGTTGTATGTATTGTTGCAAGATTTCAAGCTAATCCGAAGGAATCTCATGTGACTACTATGAAGAGAATTTTCAGATACTTGAAGGGAACTATTGATATTGGCCTATGGTATCCTAAAGATGATGATCTTACCTTGAGTGCATTTACTGATGTTGATTGGGTAGGAGATGTGAATGACAAAAAAAGTACTAGTGGTGGAGCATTTTTCTTGGGTAAGAATCTAATTTCATGATTAAGCGAGAAGCAAAATGCCATTTCCTTGTCTACTGGAGAGGCCCAATACATTGTTACTGCTAACAATTATACTCAAGTCCCATGGATGAACCAAATGTTGAAGGATGTCAGAGTTGTATATGATGAGCCTATTGATATATTCTATGATAATTCAAGTGCTATTAACATTTCCAAGAATCCAATGCTGCATTCAAAAACCAAGCATATATCTATCAAGTTTCACTTTTTGAGGGAGAAGGTAAGTGAAAAAGAAGTCAGACTAGAGTATGTTCCTACTAAGGAGCAGATTGCAGACATATTTACCAAGTCGTTGCCTAAGGATAATTTTGAGTATCTCAGAGGGAAGTTAGGGGTGATTATCCCTCCTAATAATAACTAAGGATACATTTCTTTGCATCAGTCTGTGCATTTCACAATCATATCTTGCATCAAATTGATGTTGTGGGGACTGCTACTCAAGGGGAGTAGTTAGATGGTTTAGAAATACAAATATGTGGTTCAGAGCTTAGAGATATTTGTCATTGATGTCAAAGGAGGAGAAGAGCCATGTAAAAAAATGGGATTACCTGAGGAGAAGAGCCTTGTGGGGAGAAAGATTATGTGAAAGTATTGAGGAGAAGATGAGTCAAATCCTAAGGGGGAGTAAGTGTCAAGAGTTAGTTGTGTTGATGGTTTTTTAACATCATGTGTTGCCATCAATTCCAAATGGGGAGATTGTTGGATGTTGTGGTTGTGTTTCTGATATGTGGTTTTCATTGATGTCAACACTATTAGTATTAGTGCATTTGAAGCTGTATATGTCAAGGATATTAAGAAAATTGTAATAAATGAGTTGCAGGTTGTCATTAGTGAAGTAAAGTTCAGTATGTCAGTTATTTATGTATGTTGTTGATCAGAGGTTGTGGAATAAAGGATATTTTTCTAAGTGTATCTAGTTTATCCATGTTGAGTTTCAGAGATCCGCGTGAAGACTTGATCGAGTTATGAATATTTTCATTCTGACAGTTTTTTTGTTGCTTCAATCGGTGTTCCTAATTGAAGATGATGCTATTCTAGTTAGTTCAATTGTTGTGGATGATTTTCTTGTGATTCATAATACTTGTGGATGTTTCTAGATCATGCTCTATCCTTGTTGCACATCCACATTGATCGTTGTGCTTGTGGTTAGCGATTTTCTCTTATGTGTTCATGTTTTCTTGCTCTTGGCCGACATAGTGTTTGTAGCATGTTGTGGATATTCAAGGAGAAATTAATTGAAGTGTATCCATGCTAGAGATGTTGATTTGGGTCTTCACTAGGCTATGGCTGACCTTGGTTGATTCACATTTTTAATCTTTAATGTTTTGGGCCTACAATTTATATTCATTTTCTTATTTCTTTATGGCCAACTTGTAGTGATGAAATTTCTTGTTGTGGATATATAAGAGTGATTTTTTATTTGAATTGAAAGGTGGGAGAGTGTGTAAGAGGGTGCAAGAAGGTGCGAGTGTATGCCAGAGTGTGCTTGTATGTGTGAATATCATTCGAAGGAAGAGCAGAGTGTGAAGAAGTGTGCAGAAGAGTAAAGAAAATTGTTCATGTGCTTATTTGGAACTATAATGAAGCATTAGCAGATGCTATTTTCTCAGTTCAAAATCTAGATGGCTGTAATTTGAATCTCTTTTTGTAAGATAGTGTGTCTTCCTTTGTAATTGAGCAGTGAGCTCTAGGTAGTGTACCTGAATGCATGTGCATTCCCCATATTTCATTTTCATTATACTTTTAACAAGGTATAATCTTGTGGACTGACCTCCACCGTGGTTTTCCCCCTAACATGGTTTCCACGTAAAAATCTTGGTATTATGTTTGTTTCTGATGTATTGATGATTTATGCTTTCATGGTTATTTATTAGATTTGAGAATAAGGTTAATAAGTTGAATAAGTTTTGAATTTTTGTGACAACTAATTCATTTCCCCCTCTTAGTTGTTTTCCCTTGTATCTCTAATAGGAATCCCTAGAAAAACATTATAAACCTAGAAAGCCATCGAACATAGAATAGTGTGGTGTAAGGAATGCATATCATACCCTGAAGTTACTCACCACATACTCCCTTAGGTTGAGATAGAAATCATTGTGGTGAACTACAATAGTTCTCAATGAGAGAGAGATGGTGAGCTCATGGTGCTCATTGATAACCCTATGCCACTAGATCTCTACCTATCCACCTTCATGAGAAAGGGTGCTCTAGTTCTCCATCCAAGTATCAAGGAGTATTAACCCAAGCTTGCTTGGGTTGTGGGCCCATATTATTCTATAAACCTATTTGAGATTAGGACTTGTAACCAAGTGCTTAAAGTGTCTTTTTTGTGTGAAACCCATGAAGACAAATCAACCAAAGGGTTGAGGATTTGGCTATACCCTTTGAAAACAACAAAAAAATTAAATTTAGCCAATGTGTTTTATTATTTGTCAAATCTCTTTCCAAAACATCTAATACTGTAGAACTGTGCCTGTGACCAAAACTGGAGTGCATTATTTCATCTAATCTAATGCAAGCACAATTTTATCATATCTCCTTGCTTCTGTTTTCTATTTTAAATTTTGTGATTTTGGCTTTCTGCACTTACATTTTTGTCTTCTGCAAAACTATGCATCTACAAAAAAATTATTTTTTGATCATTTTTGGCTAACAAGTGGACTAATGAGTGGTGCACCTATTCAATCATCAAAGAAAAATACAACCAACTACTAATATGTGGTTTTATAGGATGTTTTACTAAGATTTTGTTTTTTCCACTAATTTAGGCACTAAAATTAGAGTAATGGTTTAATTAACTTGTTTGCAATGTTTGGAAGGGTGAAATAGATGTATGCTCTCCCATTGCACTTAGCGTGATCTTGGGGATCAAAAATATTTGCATCTCTTCATTTTGTTTAGATCAATGTCTTAGGTAAACATAAGGTTGCTAGTTTTGTGTGTATGCTCTCCCATCATGCTTCATGTGATCTTGGGGATAAAAAACACCAAGCATAATCTTCCCTTTAGGAGACTTGCCTAGGGATTTCATCACCCTAGGGGATGATCTCAATGATGTGTACTGACAGGTTATATAAAGGGGGAGAACTAAAGTTGTATCCCAATCTAGTTGCATCGTAATTGGTGAAGCTTCAATTGCTTAGGGTGATTCCAAGCTAGGAGTGAAGGGTTGGTTTGAGCTTTCAGAACCTCATTGAATTTACTATCCCACACTTGTGATAGACTAGTGTCCAGGTTTTGAGCCTCACACACCTTATGTATATAGAGGAATCCATAGAAAAACATTATAAACCTAGAAAGCCATCAAACGTAGAATAGTGTGGTGCAAGGGATGCAAATCATACCCCAAAGTTACTCACCATGTAATCCCTTAGGTTGAGATAGAAATCCTCATGGTGAACTACAATAGTTCTCAAGGAGAGAGAGAGAGATGGTGAGCTTGTGGCATCTGTTGATGACCCTATTCCACTGGATCTCTAACTATCTGCCTTCACGAGAAAGTGTGCTCTAGTGCTTCACCCATGTATCAAGGAGTATTAACCAAAGCTTGCTTGGGTTGTGGGCCCACATTATTCTATAAACCTACATGATCTTAGGCATTGTAATCAAGTTCTTGAATTTCCTTTTTTGTGTGAAACTCGTGAAGATGAATCAACCAAAGGGTTGAGGATTTGGCTATACCTTTTGAAAACAACAAAAACTTTTAAATTTAGCCAATGTGTTTTATTGTTTGTCAAATCTCTTGCCAAAAAACCTAGGACTATAAAACTGTTCCTGTGACCAAAACTAGAATACATTATTTCATCTAATCTAATACAAATGTAACTTTAGCATATCTCTGAGCTTATATTTTTTGTTTTAAATTTTGTGATTTTGGATTTTTGCGCTTAGATTTTTGTCTTCTGCAAAACTACACATTTGTAAAATTTTGATTTCTTGATAATTTCTTGGCTAAAAAGTGGACTAACGAGTAATAGATTGTAGTAGGTTAATTAACTTGTTTTCCATGTTTGGAAGGGTGTAATAGATGTATGCTCTCCCATCACACTTAGCACAATCTTGGGGATTAGAAATACTTGCATCTCTTCATTTTTTTTAGACCAATGTTTTCGGTAAACATAAGGTTGCAAGTTTTGTGTGTATGCTCTCCCCTCACGCTTCGTGTGATCTTGGGGATAAAAAACACCTAGCATATCTTTCCCTTTAGGAGACCTACCTAGGGATTTCATCACCCTAGGGGATGATCTCAAGGATGCATACCAATAAGGTATATAAAGGGGGAGAACTAAAGTTGTATCCCAATCTAGTTGTGTCGTAATTGGTGAAGGTTATATTTCTTAGGGTTATTCCAAGGTAGGAGTCAAGGGCTGGTCTAATATTTCAGTACCGCACTGAAGTTCCTAGCCCACACTTGTGATGGACTAGTGTTCATGGTTTGAGCCTCACATACCTTATGTATATAGAGGAATCCCTAGAAAAACATTATAAACCTAGAAAGCCATCAAACATAGAATAGTGTGGTGCAAGGGATGCAAATCATACCTTGAAGTTACTCACCACATACTCCATTAAGTTGAGATAGAAATCCTCATGGTGAACTACGATAGTTCTTGAGGAGAGAGATATGGTGAGCTTGTGGCGTCCATTGATGACCCTATGCTACTAGATCTCTACCTATCTGCCTTCGCAAGAAAGGGTGCTCTAGTGCTCCACCCAAGTATCAAGGAGTATTAAAACAAGCTTGCTTGGGTTGTAGGACCACATTATTATATAAACCTACCTGAGCTTAGGGATTGTAATCAAGTGCTTGAAGTGTCTTTTTTGTGTGAAATCCTTGAAATCAATTAAAGGGCTGAGGATTTGGCTATGCCCTTTGAAAACAAAAAACAAAATTAAATTTAGCCAACATGTTTTGTTGTTTGTCAAATCTCTAATACTAAATAGCTACGCATGTGACCAAATCTGTTGTGCCTCTATCAAAACTTGTTGTTCCTTTGATTATATGCCTTTGGGCATGTGCATGATCATCATGGAAAAAACAAGCCCTTAAGTGGCAAAAAATTCAGAAAAATCAGAGTTAGGAAACTTGACGTAAAAATTTGAATAAGTTATCTATATTATTTCAAAAATGTCTAAGAATAGAATCTATAAAAAATTGAATGTAGTTTCTAAACTACTAGGTTTATTTTTTTTAAAAAGAAAATCTATTTGGTAAAAATTTGAAATTTCAATGCAATAGTACTTAAATTTTAGGGAAAAAATAAGAAGTAGGTGTCTAACCACACTAACCACAATAAAATGATAATATTTTAGATATAGGTAGAGGACTCATGTCTCGATGTGATACATATTTTTGTAATTTTTTTCCAAGTAAACAATTAATTATGAATTTTTATTACAACTTTTAAAAATATAAAAACTCATTATGTCGACCACCTTAACTTGGTCAAAACTTCATGAAATTCAATTTTTCTTTTTTAATCCTATAGTATGCGAAGCATAGAATGTGACACATGTTTGGATTCAAAAATGTGATACCATTTGTAAGCTATAGATGTTTTTCAATCAACCTATCAATCATGACTTTAGTCCTAATTCAAATAGAAAATAAATAATAATTATTTATTAAATTCAAAATAAAGCATCATTTATATTGGTGGAAAGCTAAGAATCTCCTTTAAAAACCCTTTTCATTTCATCAATTTTGGGTAAAAAAAAAGTCGTCAGCCACATACCCTACATATACCCATCATATCGCCACTTTTTGGCCCATCATGATCCTGCACATACCCCTCTGTCAAAAACTATTGCATCTGCATTTTCCTGAAACTGTACCTACATCCTATCAGAGAATCTGAGTCTTTGATTTTGACCTCTTAGGGCTCCCTAGTTAGTCTAACATAATCTAAAACTCTGCCACCTTCTGATCATCAATGACTCCATCTTCATACCAAAATTTTTCCATTATTAATCCCCACCCTCCCCATCATTTAAATATTCCCCTTTGGACTTAAGAAAAACCTTAGAATCACTTATCATTTTAACACCTTGGACTTGGTATCATCCCCTCGTTTTATTCAAATAATTATCTTGCCCCTCCCATTAATCATCATCATCCAAATCCAACCTTAGGATACATCCTCTAAATATTCAAAAAATCATCATCTAGTCCCATCATTATCCTTTTCAAACCACAATTTGTCATTAGGAGTTAATCTAGATCCTCCATCATCCTTGCTAATCTAAGGGTAGCTTAAGAAATTTCCTATCTTAATTTGCATCCTTGGTTAGACCATCCTTTTTGGATAATTTAGCCTAAGGATTTGGCTTCCTTTTTGCTAAGTTTTTCAAAATAATCATCATCTAATATTTCTTAGGAACTTTCCTATCCTAAGTAAACAAATCCTAAATTATCCCATCCCAAGGATCTAGGTTTCAAATTTTGATCACAACCTTTGGTGTCTTACAATCAATTTAATCCAATCATCCTAAAGAAATATTATCATAATAATCCAATCAAACCATCCTTAATCACATCATCAATTCAATCACCCCAAACCCAATCCTTCAAAATCAATCCTAAGGACAACTTAATCCATAACCTTTACCATTCAAACCTTAGCATCACTACTCAATAATTTCATCATAAATCTAAGTCCAAAGCTATTCCAAAGCCCCCTCCCTTAAAGAATCCCTCATTTGCATGCCAATCACTAGATACCAAGCAAGGAAATTCATGGATTCTTAAGGAGAATCCTTTTTAAACACCAATTCATCTCAACCACCAAGCCCCCATGAAGACATGGTAGATGCCATAGAAGAGTCCCCTAGACTAAGGGAATTCGCCAGTGATCCTTACAACCAAGAAATGATGGAGAAAATAATTCTCCTTGACAAAGACCACCTTTTCCTTAGCCTCATAGCACAAGGGTCTAAGATACCATTTACTACTGACATCGTACAAGCAAGGGGTAGTGACCCTTGAAACGACCCCTCATCATCCAATAATTTCTTCAATTATCTCATTGGTCCACAACTTGACACCAATATCCCCTCTTCCACCAACACAAATCAAACCAATATACCCCCATTAATAAACACAACCTCTTTCATAAACACAATCTCATCTAACACCAACCCACCACCTTTCTCAAATACCGCAATACCTCTCATCATACACAAAAATGTTCCTCTCTTCACAGATGTAACACAACCCCTCATTAATATACCCCCACTTTCATCACATCTAAGGGACACTATCCCTCCTAATGCTAATGTCACTTACGCCCCTTCCAACCCAACTATACCCATGCAACCCCTCCCCACTTTATTTATTCATGCCAATTACATATCCTCACAAAATATATCCCAACCCCTTAACAAAAAAATACCTCCCCCACCCCCTAACAACCCATTAAACCCTAATAATCAACAAAAAATCACCCACAACCAACCTCCACCTCTTTATAATACATTCACTTCTAATCCTCAAATCAACACTACCAACATTCATGCCCAAACCCAACATAACAATCTTCTACCCCACCTCCTCAAAATCCCCCACATATCAAAAATAAAGTCCCAACCCCTAATCATCAATAATATAGCTCCTCAACATAAATAATCCCCCATCAACACCCTCCTATCAATACACATATAACCAACCACCCCAAAATCCTCCATAAGATCACTACCTTTCCCAAGAGTTGTAGAAAATGAAAGACATGATCCAAGGAATCCAAAGTGGTGAAACCAAGAAGACCTTTAGGTACAAAGACATATGTCCTTATCCGTTTGACCAATCTATAGTAGCAATCCCCTTCCTTAAAGACTATGAGATCCCAAATTTTGGCAAATACAAAGGGAAGAGTAACCCCATCGAACAAAAAAAGTTTTAGAGTTACATGACAAGAAGTGGTTGATGAAGGCTACACCACCCAAAACCACACATACACAATAATATATACCAACACAGAAGATGCGAGACAAAAGATAACCCACTTTCAATTATTTTCAGAAAATGAATTTAGATATTCAGATCTTACATGCTACAACCTCATGGGTTTGATTCATTACAACAAAAATCAACTCTAAAAGAAAAACTATTATTCAGAGCCACAATTTGCACTAATGGAGCCACCTTCTACAACTCCCTCATATCCCATTTTATTTTACCCAATAACTGCCCTAGAATGTTCTAAAAAGTGCAAATTTCCCTTTTGTTTTGGCGCCAAAAGTCCCACCATTTGATTTTTGGTCTAGGAATAAATTTTAATGAAATTCACTTTTTAGAGGGTCAACTCCATAGGGCCACAACTTTTGATCAAGGTGTCTAATTCACTATTATTGCATATCGTTGGAAAGGTCTTGATGAGATCTACAATGCATGAGCCAACCATAGGTTAGTTCATTGACTTTTCGATCTATTTCAGGGCCTCCAAAGTCTTCATATTTGAATTTGAAGCTGCATTGGAGAAATTCCCCAAGACAAAATCTTTTATTTCTCCCAAACCGTGTAGGGTATTGAGGTGATTCTTTTGCGACAAAAAATATTTTTCAGCTCTGCTCCTTTGGGTAAATTTTTTAGGTCCATATGATCCCGTTTAGGCTGACTTACTAAAAATAGTAAGTGACCATTTTTCACTATTTTTGATGCCTGACTTTCGTACACCCCTTAAGTGTCATCATGGAACTCAAAAAAATAAAAGAAAATAAGGAAAAACAATGTTTTTGGGTGATGCAATATTTTCCTACACCGCTGGATGCTCCTACATTAGTGGCCTACAATGAAATATACCTCATTAGGTTATTCCCTAAGAGTCTTAGTGGCCAAGCCTTGGAATGGTTTACACAATTACCCCATGGATCTATTACATCCTTTGTAGACTTAGCCGAACGTTTCGAAACACACTTTTCATAGAACATTGACCAAGAAATAAATTTGGCTAAGTTACGCATAACAAAACAAAACAATGGGGAAAGTTTTGCTTCATTCCTTTAAAGATGACAACACCTTGCAATTACATTCCCCTTACAAGTACTAGAAAAACAAATGGTTTACATTATCATTGAAAATTTACACCCTAAAATTTCTCTACACTTACGAGTACAATGTGTCACAACATTTGACATGAAGTCATTGAAAAAGGGTTAACAATGGAAAATACTTTAATTGTAAAAGGGGTAATCAAAATCTATAAGGACCAAAAAGATAATAAGCAAACCTCTAATGAAAAACCCAAATATTGGTCCAAAAATAAAAATGTTGTAAAGGATGGTGGAATTGATAGTAAACATGTTCAAAACATACAAAACACACCATCTCACAACACACAACAACAACAAGGTGCCTACAAGACCATAACTATTCCCCAAGGAAAAGGAAAACAAAATAACCAATACAAACACAAATACACTCCTCTAGGGGAACCTCTTGATGTCATATTTCTTAGATTGGCACAAGAAAACATGATCGAATTCCATATCACCACACCCCTTGATGAAAGTAAACCCAAACCTGAATGGTATATGGAAGATGAATATTGTGAATACCACTGCATAAAGGACATAACACCATCAAATGTATGAGATTAAAGAATTGCTTTCAAGATTTGATTGACAAGGGAGAAATTAAAATTCAAAATCAAAACTCCCCAAATGAGCAACTAGGAGTCTACACACAACCCTTCCCACAACATAATGATGGGAAATCCACATATAATAATGTTTCATATACATATACTAATAATTCCAATCCATCCACACATGACACAATCATCGACCGAATTGAACAATGAAACACCATAACCTTAAAAGTACCTGATTGCGTTGTCACCACTCACTATGGTTGAGTGACAATACAAGGAGCATCCTCCTCCTCATCCACTTCATCCAACACTAACACATATAATATCATTGAACACCTTGACAAAACCCTATCTCAAATTTCCATCTTATAACTTCTTCGTGCATCACCCATCCATAAAGAAGCACTTGAGAAAGCTCTTCAAAAATCCCGAGTACCAAGTGATATCAATGTTAACCAATTCCAAGCTATAATTGGACACCATTCATCCTCACACCAACTACCGTTCACTAATAAAGACCTTCATTCTAAAACATGTCATTATAAACCATTCCACATTGAAGCCATTGTCCACAAACATAAAATCAAAAGGGTCCTAATAGATGGTGGATCCGATCTAAATCTATGCACATTAAAAATAATAAAACAATTGGGTTATTCAGATGATGTCATTGATCCCCATAAAAAGATAACTATCAAGGAATATGAAGATGCTGAAATGGAATTAGAAGGTACCATCAAACTACCTGTTCAAGTTGAACCAACTATTATAGATACAACATATCACATACTTGACCTTGACCTACCATATAACTTTCTCCTCAAAAGACCTTGGATACATGCCATGCAAGTCATCCCTTCCACCTATCACCAATGTCTGAAATTCTCTCATAATGGAAAATAAATCACCATTCCCACCGACCCACAACCTTTCCAATATTGTAAAGCATTATAAGTAAAATAAAAAATCTATCACCATTTCCCCATCAATGATGAAGCCTCCACATCATCCACCTACATTCAGCCATCTACATTACAACCATCATCAACACCACCTTCCATTTTTGAGGACAAGGTCAAGATAATTGAAAAAGAATGTGGAGAATATAAAATTCAAAATTCCTTTTGCATAGGGAAAATCCCTATATATCCACACTCGTATAGTCAAACACTCAACTTGAAACCAAAAGAAACTTTCAAGAACTTCAATAAATGGGGATTACTAGACAAAGAAGACTTGGGCCTAGAAATGGATGTTTTGGCTTGGTTGTACAAAGAAGAAAACAAGCTCCCTACCCTAGAGATCCATAGGTATACTAAAGGAAATGACTTATGCAAAAATTAGGTCTAAAAAGGCAAAGGATTGGGGGCACAAGAACAAGAAATCATGGAACCCATTAAACTTTAAGAATATAAGGACCATCAAGGACTTGGATTCTTGGCCACTAATTTGGTAACCATAAAAACCCAGTGTAATCATGAAAAAGGTGGTAAGACTTCTACTGATAAAAAACTCTTAGGAGGAAGCCATCAAGGAATCCTTTCATAACATCACTAAATTTTTTGACATTGATCACATATACACCATCTCATCCTCCACTGACCTTCAACTCATATATCTCAAATTAATTGATTGGGACCAAAAAGGACCTCCAACCTTGGACATATTTAAAAATGATGAAGCAATTGTAGAAATTATGGGAGTTTGAGAATACTTTCCCTTAGGTGATCATCAGAAAGACAATCAAATCACACTACAAAAAGATTCCTACTTTGGAGAACAAATCATGTGCCTTAGTCATAAAAATAAAAAAGATAAAAATAAGAAAGAAAGATTCCTTAGTGAAAACTTCGATGAGGTGCTTTTGGATCTTGGAAAAGTAAAAATAAAAGACGCATCCTCCAATGAAAACCTTTTTGAGGCATTGGAGGATCGGGTACATGATTCGATCACCAACCATGATGATACATATACTATAGTGATTGAAGACATCATAGACATCAAATTGGGAGAAAATGAGGAACCTAAAATTACCTACATTGCCAAAGAGCTAGAAGAGACATTTAATGAAAAACTAGGAGAGTTACTCAAAATAAGATCTATTAATTTTGCTTGGACATACAAAGACATGTCAGGATTAGATCCATCCCTCGTAGTACGTCATTTGGAAGCCTATCCAGATGCGAAACTTGTCAAGTAAAAGTTGTGAAAAATGTACCCACAAATAGCTCTTTTGGTAAAAGAAGAATTACAAAACCTCTTGGAAGCCATATTTATCAAACTTATTGATTATCCTAAATGGGTTTCCAACATTGTACCAATTGCAAAACCTACTAGAGGCATTCACATATATACAAATTTTAGAGATCTCAATAAAGCATGTCCAAAAGATAACTTTTCATTGACCAACATTGATATGATTGTAGATCTTACCATGGGACATGAAATGTTATCCCTCATGGATGGATTTTTAGGTTTTAACTAAATTCGCATTGTCGAAGAAGATCAACACAAAACAACTTTCATAACTCCATGGGGAAACTTTTTTGATCAAGTAATTCCTTTGGACTTAAAAATGCAAGAGAAAAATATCAAAGAGAAATGACTATTATCTTTCATGACATGCTAAATCACATTATGGAAGACTATGTGGATGATCTTCTAGGAAAATTAAAAAAAAGGGACACATTGAAGTACTTGAAAAAATCATTGATCTGCTGGAAAAGTATCAACTATGACTTAATCCCAAGAAATGTGTATTCGGAGTCTCATCTGGAAAAGTATTGGGCTTTATTGTTTCCCACTAAGGAATTGAAGCAAATCTAGCAAAAATAAAAGAAATAAGAGAAATTCCTGTTAGAACACAACAATCTACTGAGAGGAGGGGTGAATCAGTATATATAAATTTTTAAACCTTTAAACTAATAAGTAGACAAAATTCAAGATAGTTAGTGTGTAGATTGAAATATGAATTACAAAATATAAACAAGCACACAATCAAGCATCACATAACACACAATATACATGGAAAACCCAATGTGGGAAAAACCATGGTGATAAAATGCTGCTAGGAGCTACTATCCTAATCCAGGCTCACAAATATACTTTTTGTTACAACTTTTAAGGGCACCAACCCTAAGGAGACACCAATCCCTTGAACTAAGAACCTACTAAGTTATATGATGGCACCAACCTATCAAATTTACAACTCAATAGATCATTACACATTGTTAATTAAGAATACAATTCTATGTTGCAACTTACCCTATAACTGCTCAAATTTTTGTTGCTCTCTCAACAACTCACTACTCTACTCTGCACCCCATTGGCTAAACCCTATTCTTCTCATTCTTCTTTAGTGCATTCTCGGTCCACCTCAGACACTTCTATAGCTCACCCTCTCTTTTCAGTGTATTCTTTGTCCACCTCTAGAGCTCAGAATACTCTTTTCCCTTAATTTCTCTTCTCTACTTCACACACTCTCTTTCAACCTTAGACCATATTCACACGTGTTTTGTGTAGAGATAACTAATGATGATTGCCTTGGAATCCTCCACCACCTCTAGATCTTCTATTAGGGTTCAATATATCTTATCCACTGTCATGTAGTTGTATTGAGCCGCACAACATTAAATTCTAGTGTAGAGAATTTTCTTTCATTCTCTCTATGTCAAACCTTAAGATCAGATATGCAATCAATGCATTCTTCTAATCATTCAATTTTATCTTTATCCTTGTCTTTGTAGCCATCTATGTCTCTGCCCTATGCATGAAATCATGTTACATCTATCATTGAAGCAAGTAGAACATTTAATTTTCATATTTATGTCAATTTTCAAGCAAAACCATGTATACATGGACTTAACCATTTTCAATCTTCAGTTGTTGATCTCCTACCTTCGTGCCATGATCCTGTGTTCTCCATTCACCATGGAAACTTTAAAATGTAACCATCTAATAAATAGTCTTTAAACCTCTATCATTGATTTCACTTCCATTGAAATCACACCCATCATGTATCACCATACTAGCCATGACATTCACATTTATTTCTGCATTGCAGTGATCACCATCTGATCACCTCCATTGAATCTCTATCATCCATCACATATCACTACTTTACATATGCTTCCATCTTACATTATTGTGATGCATAGAAACACAACGATCACCATTGGATCACCTATTGATCAATTTGTGCCTTCCCTCGCTATCCCTTTAGCTCTATTAACGATCCCACAAGATCTCTGTAGGCTGGTGGGCTTATGCCATGTGTTTTCCTTTGATGTCATACTCCACTACCATTCAACACTCATCGCTCATCATTGAAAGAATCTAAATGTTTCACTTCACGATAGTGATGTGAAGAGATTGAGTGATATTACACCATGTGTCTACTGGGTCCACCAAAGTTTATTTTCCTTCATTGTGCATCGTCCAATCAAAACCTTGTTGATCACCACCATTCCCCGCTTCCCCGCGAGGCCTAGTTGGGTTCCACCATAAATTTAATGGGTTGGTAGGCACTGTCCGATCAACTAGATCATAACCATTGAACCATCTCCATCACACATCACTGAACTAAGAGCCAACTTCGAAGAGCTTTCCACGATGCATGAGATCTAGCGATAATTATCAGCTCTACTAACTTTGAACACACATTGTTCGATCTCTAAAGGAACATATTGACAACATCAACTGGTGACTATGTAAAGGGGTTGGTCATTGAATGAGGTTAAAGGAATAATTTTATATCTTATGTGACCTACTACTGCTAGTGCACAGTCAACAACAAAATAAAAGACCTGCAAGTCGCCATGACTGTAAACTCTTAGGGTTTAACTACAAAACCCTAATTTTTTCTGAGGGCACAAATATTTTTTTCCTGAGCTCATCCTTCACCCCTTGGACTTACATAACACATTTATGAGATGCTCTTAGAAAAACCATTTCAAATTTGGCTTTTGATTTCACTTCAGATTCCTGGAAGAATTTAATGCAATACCATGACAAAGTTGCATGAGAACAATGCAACATTTGCAACTTACACTCCAACTTCTAGAACTAGATCCTCAACATACCATATCTCACTTAGAAATTAATGACAACATTTTGACATCAATTCCAACTCACCCTCCATACATGATCAGTTCCATTTCACACCTGGTCCCCTTTTGACATCAATGACAATAATATGCTAACAATCTCCCCCTTTTTCATTGATGGAAAAACTAAATGCTCATACCAACTAACTGAAATGGTCTAATACCAATTAAAATATGCAACATTAGAGCTCTATACCAATTGGACTATCTAAGAAATTCACTCATTTTGCTCCTTTTTTCTCACATTTCTCCTCATGCTCATCATCTCTATCTTTCTCACCTTGCTCCTTCTTTGCATCTATTTTCTCCCCATTTCTATCTTGAGCATTTGCATCTCTTTTCTCCCCCTTTGACATCAATGGCAAAGGTAAGACTCCCCATGACACTATTCTCTTCCTTTAACAAGCAATTCAAAGATAAAGTGGGAATCTTTGATTATGCAACCATCAAGTCGTGAGAAATTTGTAAAACCATTGTTACTTAACTTGATCTATCCTTCCATTTCTAGGGATGAATGAATTATAAATGAAGCTCCCCCTTGGACTCACTCCCTATCATTAGTGTCTAGTGATATGATCTAGGAGCAATGACTCCCAACTTCTACCTTAGATATTCAAATTGTTCCTTCAGAAGAGGCTTAGTGAAAATATCAGCTACCTATTCTCTAGTTGGAACATACTCCATGCTAACCCCTTTATCTACAACCTTCTCTCTTATAAAGTGAAACTTAATAGATATGTGTTTTTTTCTAGAGTGGATCATATGATTCTTTCATATATTTATGGCACTCGAGTTATCACAAAGAATTGAGATAGGCTCTTTGTATTCTACCTTGATGTCCCTAAGTGTTTGCTTCATCCATAGGACTTGAGTACAACATGCTTCTACTACAACATACTCTACTTTTGTAGTGGATAGAGTGATTGATTCTTGATTTTTGCTCATCTAGGAAACTAAATTGTTTCCCAAAAATAATGCTCCACCACTGGTGCTTTTCCGGTCATCTACACTTCCTACCCAATCAACATCTATATATGCTATTAAGGAAAAATACTTGCTCTTGGGATACCATAGTCCATATTCAACAATAATTTTGATGTATTTGAATATTCTCTTTACTACGTTGACATGGATTCTTTTGGTGTAGCCTGAAACCTTGCCAATAAACATACTACTTTCATAATGTCTGGCCTTGATGCAATTAAATATACAAAGATTCCAATCATTGACCTATACACTGTTTGATTTTCCTCTGGTGATTCATCTATTTTACTCAACTTGTAGCCAATAATCATGGGGGTACTAACCGGTCTACTATCTTCCATGCCAAACTTCTTGAGCATCTCCTTAGCATACTTAGTTTGTGATATGAATATCCCATTATTAGTTTGTAAAATTTGTAAACCAAGGAAAAATGACAACTCTCCTAACATTGACATGGGTGAAGCCACAATAGTGGTTTACAATTTGATGAAGGAAAATTGAGAAAAAATGACCCCATGGAAAAATTTTTGATTCTGGGGACTCGTACGAACTTGAAGGTTCACACAACCCAAATATGGGTTCACTTGAACTAGGGTTCGAGCGAACCCATTCAATGTTTTTTCCGCCCAAAAAGAAATCAAAATACATGTAATCAAGATGGTTCGCTCAAACCCCCCTAAACCTTGATTCTCCCCCTCAGACACAAACAAAACCTAATTTTTTACACTTCGAAGGTTGGTTTGAGGATGAAAATGGAGGATTCTTCAGAAACCTAACTAGAATCAAGTAGTCCTTAGAATAAGCTATCCAACTAATATAATTTTAATATGTTTTGGTTTCATTATCTATTTGTTTTTTTAGTTTTATTAAACATAATTTTTTCATCAAAAATGAAGGTCTCTGTTCTGCACATGTGGAAAAATAGGAGATTATCAATTTTTTTTTTTAAAATATGAGTGCACCAGATATTGAAGTCCTTGATCCAACAAAAATAAATAAAATTTGATATATACAAAAAAATTTATGTGTTATATGGTCGCGCTATATCTGAATTGTAATTGGTGATGAGCCCAAAATGTGCTATAGTTTGGATATTATGATGAACTTTTAATACCTTTACTTTTGTTATTCATGGTTGTTTAAACTCTTTTGAAACCCTTTATGGGGATATCCTATAGCAAAACACTTTCATGATCTTGCAACCTATTGTGTTGTCTTGTCTACATTTATTACCCCGTTGA